>CAMQGK010000229.1:15530000-16262500 GCA_947000775.1 Pterois miles | reverse complement strand
TGTTGTTGATATTGTTGGAGATATATGTGTGTATATATATATATGAACACAGCAAACACCAGATATGTCAGATAGCAAGGTAGGAAGCTATCCAGCTATCTAGCTAATCATCCTACTGTTTACATATTTTTTTGGAAACATGTAATGGAATATGATTATTCATTGCCATTTCCAACAGTCACATTACAACAGTCTTCAACATGCTCACAAATTAATTTAAATTTTAATATTATTTTTAGTATGGTTGTTTTGACAACGGTACACAGCCCTGGGTAAATCCATAACATGGCGCCGCGTGAGTGGCCGCCTGTTACAGCAGCTCCTGCTCATTCTCGAGCTTTTCTCTTCAAAAACTTTTTAATCTTTTCTTTCAAGAGTCAGAACTATGTCCTATAATTCTACCGTTTTTTCTGGCATTATGGAGACCAAAACAGCAGTTTTGGTCGTAACTTCTCATCAGTTTTTACAATGTTTACGTCCGTGTGCGGGGACCCGACGAGCAGATCCATTGTTTACACCAGGGATCAGCTGTTGGCGCTCCGCGACACAGCGCTGCTTCTCCCCGAGGAAAGACCCGCTGTTCCCTCGGTTCCTCCGGAGATAAAGAGGAAAAGAAGAGGATGTCGGGCTGGAGCTCAGCGTTGCGCACGGAGGATGAAATACAAACCAGTCCTCCCGTCTGTTTTGATGGGGAATGTGCGATCTCTCCCCAACAAGATGGACGAGCTGGCGGCGCTGACTCGACATCAGAGGGAATACCGGGAGTGCAGTATGATGGTGTTCACCGAGACGTGGCTGACGGCGGCGACCACGGACACGGTGACGGAGCTGGACGGGTTTAAGTTGGTGCGGGCGGACAGGACGAGAGACAGCGGTAAGAGGAAAGGAGGAGGTCTGGCAGTGTTTGTGAATGATAGATGGTGTAACCCTGGTCACATCACTTGTTAAAGACCAACACTGCAGCAGGGACATCGAGCTGGTGGCTGTTAGTATGAGGCCGTATTATTTACCGCGGGAATTTACACATGTTATTATGATGGCTGTGTATGTTCCCCCCTCTGCTAATGGTGACACAGCTTGTGATGTGGTCTATTCAGTCACTAGCAGGCTGCAGACACAGCACCCTCAGGCCCTCCTCCTGGTCTCTGGAGACTTTAATCATGTCTCTCTGTCCTCCACTCTACCAACTTTTACCCAGTATGTGTCATGCTGCACACGGGACAATAAAATCCTGGACTTATTGTATGCTAACTGCAAGGAGGCATACACATGAACCCCCCTCCCCCCCTAGCAAGATCAGACCACAACCTGGTTCATCTCCAGCCTGTGTACAGACCCCTGGTACAGTGAGGACATGCCGTCTCCCGCACAGAGAGGACATGGTCCAAAGAAGCTGAGGAAGCTCTGCAGGACTGTTTCAGCACAACAGTGTGGGAGGAACTCTGGGACTCTCATGGGGAGGATATAGACGGACTGACGGGCTGCATCACGGACTACATAAACTTCTGTGTGGAAAACACCGTACCAACCAGGAAGGTAAGGTGTTTTTCCAATAACAAACCCTGGATTAATCCTGATATAAAGGCCCTCCTTAAGGAGAAGAAGAGGGCCTTTAAGTCAGGAAACAAGGAGGAGCTGAAGGCTGTTCAGAGGGCTCTAAGGAGAAAAATCAGGGAGGGGAAGAACAGCTACAGGAGGAAGATGGAGGAACAGTTGCAGCAGAACAATATCAGTGGAGTCTGGAAAGGCCTAAAAACCATCTCAGGCCACAAGAAGCCAGACTCCAAGGCTGTGGGAGACCTAAAGTGGGTGAAAGATTTGAACCATTACTTTAACAGGTTCAATGAGTCACCTGCCCCTCCCCCGGCCCAGTCCACCCTGCTGCAACCCCCCCCTCCATCGGCCACTTCAAGACAGTGGCCCCCCTCCTCCTCCTTCACCACCTTCAGCTCAACAATAGCCCCCCCACTGACACCAACACCTCCATTGACACCTATGGCTCCAGCTTTACAACAACCCCCCTCTGCTCCACTACTCAGCCATGACCCCCCACCAACCCCCTCCTCTGCCTCTGACACACAGCCCCCCTGCTCCAGTTTGTCCTTCATAACACTTCAGGTGAAGAACCAGTTCATGAAGATGAACGTGAGGAAGGCTACGGGTCCAGATGGCATCAGCTCCAGGCTCCTGAAGTTCTGCGCAGACCAGCTGTGTGGGACTTTTGGACATCTATTCAACCTGAGCCTGAAGCTGAGGAAGGTACCACAACTGTGGAAGACATCCTGCGTGGTACCTGTGCCCAAGACCCCACACCCCAAGGACCCCAGCAGCTTCAGGCCGGTGGCACTAACATCCCACCTGATGAAGGCCCTGGAGCGCCTGGTCCTCCAACATCTCCGCCCTGTGGTGAGTCCATCCATGGACCCACTACAGTTTGCCTATCAACCTGGCATTGGGGTGGATGATGCCGTCATCTTCCTTGTGGACCGAGCTCTGTCTCACCTGGAGAAACCTGGGAGCACTGTGAGGATCATGTTCTTTGATTTCTCCAGTGCTTTCAACACCATCCAGCCGACACTTCTGGGGGACAAACTGGAGACTGCAGGGGTAGATCACCATCTAACATCCTGGATACTGGACTACCTCACAAACCGCCCACAGTATGTGAGGACACAGGACTTCACCTCCGACACGGTGGTCTGCAGTGTGGGGGCCCCGCAGGGAACGGTTCTGGCTCCGTTCCTCTTCACGCTCTACACTGCAGACTTCTCTTACAACTCACCAACCTGTCACCTGCAGAAGTTCTCTGATGACTCTGCTATCGTCGGCCTCATCACTGATGGGGACGATGGGGAGTACAGAGAACTTTCCCAGGACTTCGTGCACTGGTGCCTGAGGAACCACCTCCAGATCAACGCAGGGAAAACTAAAGAGCTGGTGGTGGATTTCCGCAGGCAAACTCATCCCCCTCCAACACCGGTGAACATCCAGGGATCAGACATTGAGATGGTGACATCTTATAAATACCTGGGTGTTCACCTGAACAATAAACTGGACTGGACTACAAATTCCTCTGCACTCCATAAGAAAGGCCAGAGCAGACTGTATCTGCTCAGGAGACTGAGGTCTTTTGGAGTGCAGGGGACACTCCTGAAAACATTTTATGACACTGTTATGGCATCAGCCATATTTTATGGAGTGGTTTGCTGGGGCAGCAGCATCACAGCTGCAGACAGGAAGAGGCTGGATAAGATTATTAAAAGGGCCAGCTCTGTCCTGGGATGCTCTCTGGACTCAGTGCAGGTGGTGGGAGAGAGGAGGACGACGGCTAAGCTGTCGTCCATGATGGAGAAGGACTCCCACCCCATGAGAGACACCATCAGAGCTCTGGAGAGCTCCTTCAGTGACAGGCTGCTACACCCTAAGTGTACGAAGGAGCGTTACAGAAGGTCCTTCCTGCCTGCAGCTGTTAGACTCCACAACCAGCACTGCTCCCAGTAAACCACATACACATTCACATTCACAACAAACTCACCGGACATACGTGCAATAAGGACTCTTGTGCGACTATGTCATCTGCTTGAATTATAGGAACCGGACAATTATTTATTGATATAAATGGACATACTTCTGGCTTTATTTTTATTTTTCTTTTTTTATTTTTCTTTTCTTTTTCTATTATGTATATACTAAATTATTATTTTTTATTTGTATGAATATTGTTTTTAAATCAATGCTTGTCTTCTATTGCACTATCCACTTGCTGCTGTAATGGGTAAATTTCCCCACTGTGGGACTAATAAAGGAATATCTTATCTTATCTTATCTTATCTTATCTTACTTCTTATCTTATAATGAAATTTGTCAGAGATTACACTAACATTACACAACAGCTGTAAGGGCAGTCAACTCATCTAATGGTAAGTTAGCAAATTTACGTAACTTGCGGCTATATCATTGGATGAAATGGCATAATGTGACAAAATGTACCATGAATAAAACTTTATGCAATGCGTCGTTCGTGAACATGATTTCTGTCTGAGTCACGCCAGACGCATTTCCTTTGGCAATGGTGAAGATGTCAACTCCCATGATCCCATGCTACTTGACTACATCATCAAACTACTCTTTTTGTTGTTTTCATTGAGAGCCCCCTAGCAGCAGAAATTACATAATGTGCATTTAAAACTGTTTAACACTGCAACAAGGACGTTCCCTTGAAATGCAATCAAGAATGCAGTTTAACGTAATGTTGTCGGAGACAGGGCCGCAGCACAGTACAACAAATCATATACTGGCTTCATACCCACATGAATGTCACTTGATGGTATCAAATCCTAACCTGATAACCAATTATAATATGGATGCCTGTTGTGTTTTCTACATATAGTGTTAACATCCATAGCTATTCTTAGTGTCTTAGTGTCTCTCCAGATAACATCAATATAACAGGGTGTCCCTTTTTTAAAATATTTATTTATTTATTTTTATAAAAAATACCTGCAACTGTAAACTCTACTTCAGCAAGACAATGTAACCACTACACCTTCTCTCAGCGCCAGATTTTGGCCAGGTTGTCATAAGTTTTTTGAATCAGATGTTTCTCAACACCAAAATAGTCCTGACATGTGTCGCTTCTATTTAAAGAATGAGAGTACGTTCAGCCACCAGCCCTATTTTTGTTTCCAGCAAGAGGGGAGACAAAAAAAAACAACAACATTTCAAATGTCAGACAGCAGCACAAGGTGCCTTTTCTACTTGTTTCCCTATCATAATGTACATAATGGGTATTGGCATGGATGCTTTACAACAGTCAGTTTAGAGACACCATTTTTGCATGAAACACAATGTTATGTTTTGCATGGCTTCCAGCTGTTTGGATAAGCTTAGGGTTAGTTGTCAGTCTTAATGCTTTCCCACAAGCCATGTTTTCCAGACAGCAGCCATCTCACACTTCTGCTGTATTTCTTAGGGCTTTTAAGTGTCTGCACCCAACAATGATTGGACAAAGCCCTTTGCTGTAAGTTGAAGTGCACTGGTTTTAGCAAGCCAAAGCACACAGAAGCGACAGCTTCTTCATTTCAGATAGCGAGTATGTCAAGAGACATTGTGTAAGCCCTAGGCCACTGGCAAGCTATTTGGTCCATCCAATTTGACCATGCTAAATTTATGACTGAAGTGAATAATTACGGTGTGTCTGCATGTGTCATTAGAGATGACAGTCATTTGATTCTTGATTGGGAGAGGAGAGCTTGGCCAATTCAGACCCATTTAACTAGCAGTGCCTGATCAATTCTTTCTTATTCATATACTTGCTCTTTTTCTCAAGCAATTTCTCTCCATCCTCCCCTTTTCTCTTTCTTTCACAGTCTCCACCTCATAATTATCACCTCTATGCCACATTTCAAGAGTTGTAGCTGAATGCAACTGTGACTTTGTGCATTTGCACAGAATCTGTGCAGAGGATGTGTTGGACTGTTTCTACCATAAAAACGGCGTCCTTATAGAGTATTGATAGATGACTTATTCTACTGAATTAAAAATTAATCATTATTTATGAGGAACATTTAACCAAAGTCATTTTCTGACAATTAGCGTGATAGTTCAAATGAAGACAATGGATGGCAGTGTATGTCGGCTCTAGAATTTTCAGCTTAAAGGGTTGGTTTACTCAAACAACAAAAATATATTTCTCCTTTTTGTGTTTGTTTTCCTATGGATGTCCAACAACACATTTCAATTTCCGCTCTTTACATGCATACAGTTTTCTTCACAGTAAAATATTTCCTTTGGCAATGAAACTACTGAGTTAGGTTTAGGAAAATATTGTGGTTTGACTTAAAATATCTCCAGAAGTGACACTTAACCTGCTGTATGCCAACACAAGAGGCATACAGCTCTACTGCCCCCCCCACCCCAGGGGGGGTTTTGAGAGGCCACGGTGAGGCATCGAGGGCTCTCTCACACTAATAACAGACTACATAAATTATGTGACAAATACATCAAAGCGTTAATTTCACAACCCTGGTTTCACACAGCACATCAAATGCCAGTCCCCTGTTGATCCAAGGGACATTACAAGTCAGCAGCTCCAGGGAGGTGTGGGGGGGCTTCAGGAGGATAACGGGCTACAAACACCCGCGCCCTGCAGTGGAGGGGACGCTGGAACAGGCAAACCAGCTAAACCTGTTCTTCAACATTTTGTGACCCACCCATCCCCCCACAGCCCAGCAACATCCTAGCCTCCTCCCACCACCTCTGGACCCCCTCCCCTGTACCCTCTGTCTTCCTCTCTCTCCTATACTCACCACCCCCTCCCCCCACAACACCCTCCCCCCCCCCCCCCCCCCCCCCCCCCCCCCCCCCCCCCCCCCCCCCCCCCCCCCCCCCCCCCCCACCCCACCCCCCCCCCCCCCCGCCAAAGTTTGGTTTTTTGTGCCCCCCCCCCCCCCCCCCCCCCCCCTCCTTCCCTTTTATTTTTCACTCTTTATAGTTCCTTGTTCACAATAACATACAAGTAATTGTGGGATATACACAAATTACAATGCTTTACTTTTCATAGGCAGAGAGACCAGCATGACTCACCCCCCCCCCCCCCCCCCATATTAATGGGAAGACCACTAATGTTAGACACACTGTATGATTTACAGCAAGTAGTGAATATCCAAAATTGAGCTCAGCAAGATGTTATGCTGTTGTAAAAGTTATAAACCATATATAGGTAGTCATTGTGAGTGCTTAAGATGTGAACACAGGTCTCTCCTGTACCACTCAGAGGTGAGATAGGTGAGATGATTGTTTCACCTGTTTCACCTCAACAACAAAGGTAACAGCACAAAACAGCCTTTGGTCAGTCATATTTTTAAGTAAAGGGAATACATTTCTGGAATGCCCTACCAATGGAAATAAAGAAAAATACCACCTGACCTAAAAATGAAAAGGTGAAACACTGACTGAAACTAAACCAAACCTGTGATCACTGATTACTGATCGTACATATGTGAATTAATTGTAATGTACAATGTTGTATTATGTGATTTTATGAATGATGCTGTATTATGTATCTTTTAAAAGCCTAACCAGGGACATGGTCTACAAATAAGCTCTGGCTATAAGTCCTATATACATTGCATCAGTTGCAATTAAGTGTAACAATGCCTACATGTATTGTTACTGTCACATAAATTAATTAAAAAAAAAGGATGTATTGTATTTTGTCTTTTGCAAACTTGATAATGAATTATGTACTTATGTAGTATGAATAAACTGAAAATCATACTGCTCACCACTACAAGTGTCAGCCCAGTTGCACAGCAGTTTGTGCAATAGTCACACAATTGAATGTATTGTACATAAAAACAAATTTCTTTTTTTTTTTTTTGGGATGGTCAATATGAAATCAATTTGTATGTAATCCACAATTGTGAACCGTTAAGTATAAAGAGTGGCAAACACCATGTAGAAAGGAGGTCAGGGTGGATGTGTGGGTCAAAAAACACCAGACGTTCACAAAAAAGGGACATTAGTGTCTGCTCATACAAATCATATTTCATGACTATTTCACAAACTGCTGACACTGTGTTGTAATTGTGTACTGCCACACTGTACTCTGATTTCACACTAATGTAATAATGTACAATAGAGGTAAGATCTTTGGCCCGAGCCCATGTCAATTACTACATTCGGGTCGTCTACGGGCTTCTCTCTCACTAACTTTTTTTAATAAATATATATTTATATATTATGTATACTAAAACGATCCTGGGTGCCTCCCTAGGGAGGTGTTCCAGGCACGACCAGCTGGGAGGAGACCCCGGGAAAGACCCAGGACTAGATGGAGAGATTATATCTGAACACTGGCCTGGGAACACCTCGGGATCCCCCAGTCAGAGCTGGTTAATGTGGCCCGGGAAAGGGAAGTTTGGGGTCCCCCACTGGAGCTGTTGCCCCCGCGATCCGCCGCCGGATAAGCGGTTGAAGATGAAGATGAAGAGACTAAAACGAAGTATGGATATTAAACTAAGAAATACTTGTTATAAAATAAATAATTTGGATAAAACAGAGAAGGTGTTGTATGGTAAGATATAAATGTTTGTTGAATATGCATCTTACAGTCTTGTTTAACTGGGAGAATTTGTTACAAAAGACAGGCTTTAATTTGTTATCATTATGCACAGGCATCGTCACAAATGTGATCACACAAATCGCAACCAGTCCCTTTTCCCGGAGCAGTGCTCTGTCCGGGTCTGACTGACGCATCCCCTCCCTTTCCTCCTCCTGCTGAGTCCTCACAAATAAAATATAAAATTTCAGGTTTGTTTCGGGCTCGGGCCTGCAAATCAAGTTAATTGATCGGGCTCGGGCCGGGTCGGGCTTTAATACCCGCGGGCCTGGGTCGGGTCGGGCTGGATTTTTTAGGCCCGATCTTACCTCTAATGTACAATCTGTCAGTCTGCATCAGAAAGCAGTTAAAAACCTGTGCACTTGGCGACTTACATATTTTTCATGCCTATTCACATGCCCATTTGATTGGATCCTTTAACCCCAGCAGTGTCAGTGTCTTGCTCTACCTGTCAAACAACCAAAGGGAATTATTATGCATTGCTTTCATCTTCCATCCATTTAACCACTATTTTTTATTGTAAGCAATTAAACTCTCAGTAACACAAGGATTGTGCTCTGTTGTGGCATGGTCTCCTGCAAGGGAAATGTGCAATTTGAATGCAAATGGTGATATTGGGTCTCCAGTCCATTTAGCACTCAGCTGGGAGTTACTGGCCACAGATGAGCTATGTCAAGAAATAACTCCCCTCATAACAGCTTGAAAATAAGTATGCCTTGATCAGAGCCGCAAATTTCCTCATTACTTACTGAGATGTCCAACACATCAAAGAGACTCCCCAGATTCTGTGATAATGGTCTGTTTATGATCATGCCAGCAGCCAACAGTGTTAGATAGAAGAAATGGAAATGAAACACAACACACAATGTGAAAGGTAGAAAATGTGTTTTTGTGTTATTTTAATCACTTTCAGGAAGTTATTGCCCCAAGTCCCTAACATTTATAGTTACAGCAAAGATTATTAACATCTTAGCCAGGACTACTTTGACAGTTTTCCTTAGTATTTTCTACCTAGCTTTATGAAACAAAAATGGAATAAAAGTGAATAAAAGACAATGACTTTCAAGGTCTTCCTGCAAAAATGTAGTCCACAGGCAACCCATTTTTATTCCCAGGGCGTTAAATACTGAGGCTTTTACATGGCCGTCAGCGTTTGGTACCACGGCACAAGGCACCCTTTAGCGGCGGTATGAAATGCACTCGGCATTTCATTAACTATGAAGTAAACCCATCCGCAGCAACAGTAAATGTCACAGACTGGGTGGGCAGGAGTGGAGGTGGATGGGTCCAACAAACAAGGCTTTCACCTAGGAGACCACTGCATCATGTTAAAATCAGCAGTCTGCTGTGTCCTGTGTTTACAAAGTTCAGTGTCACTTTCACTGTGCAAACGTAATAGCTTTAAGCCCAAACATGTAGGTCTTCCCTAAATCTAACAAAACTTGTTTTGTTGGCAAATCCTAAAGTGACACCACAGGCAACTATAATGGTATTGATGCTGAAAATAAAGTGACACCAAGGGGCGTGACAAAGTGTGGTATATGAGGACTTGGGATGAGAATGTGTCACCATGTATATATAAAAAAAACTTAAGCCAAAACAGGGCAAACACAGTAGCCATGTGTGAATTTTAAGCAAATCATCCATCAACTTGTTTGTAGCAAAAAGTGATCTGTTTCATTCTGGAAAGTCAGCTTTTTCAAAACCAACATGACTCAGTTCAAAATTTTGTTTCCCGAATTTCCCTCCGGGGATTAATCAAGGTTCATCTTATCTTATCTTATCTTATCTTATCTAACAACTCCTCATCTCTTCTCTGACATGATTTTGACATCAGATTATTTGCTACCACACACTTTATAGTAATATTTGTTCAGAGAAAGAGACTGAAGTCTCATCTGTCGGTGGATTTAAACTAATGCCTCTGACTGCAGTAAATGCAGAAAAATAAAATCGTGTGCCGGTCCTATCATCTGTCATTAAAGGAATGTATAAAAATAAGGCTAGACTTAATTTGCAAGTTGTCACTAGGTGTAAGGGTTTCTGTGGCTGGACCCACATGCAGACACTGCACAACAGGTGCAAAAAAAACAAAGTACTTTATTATAAGAGTATTTGATATGGCAGGCTGGCATTGGCAGTGGTGAGGGGAAAGGTCAGTTCTGGGGATGCGAGTGTGGCAGGCGAACAACAAAATAGCTGACTGGTGGGATGGGTGAGCTGCTGGGTGTCAGGTATGTTTTTCCTGGAGGGTAGAAGGCAGGTAGGCAAGCAGGCAAACAGATAAACAGGAAACAAACTGGCAAGATCACTAGCACATTGAATTTGCACACCATTCTGATGGAAACTGTCTGTTGGGGAAGGATTTATGAAGTGATTGGTGGGCAGGTGTACTGATTTCAGGCGACTGACAGGAGCATTGATTGCAGATTATGTCTAGGCAGTAGTGAGAAGGAGAGAGAAACAAGTGAGGGGAGAAAAATAAGCAAACGGACAGACAAAACCAAAATACACCACTCATACTAAAACTCAGAAAAGAGTAGGGACCGTGACAATAGGCTTGCATGGCTGTAATCCGCCAGTAACCAGCCACTGCCGTAAAGGAGGCGAAGCAGCACCAAGGTGCCTCTGGATAAAACCCTGGCACCTCAGGAGGGGGAAACGGGGAACCCGGGGGAAGCTGTGTACAGTAAGCATGGGACACTGTTAATCTCAACTGATGAGGTAATAGGGCGGTGGAAGGAACACTTTGAGGAACTCCTGAACCCAACTGATAGGCCCTCTCTGGTAGAGGCAGAGCTGGAAACTGATGGGGGATCATAGTCAATTTCCCTGGGGGAAGTCACTGAGGTAGTTAAACAGCTCCACAACAGCAAGGCCTCTGGGATTGATCCACCCAGAAATACTGAAATCTCTGGGTGTGGAGGGCCTGTTGTGGATGACATGTCTCTTCAACATTGCATAGCAGTGCCTAAGGAGTGGCAGACTGGGGTGGTGATCCACCTGTTCAAAAAGGGGGACCAGGGGGTGTGTGCCAATTACAAGGGTATCACATTATTCAGCCTCCCTGGTAAGGTCTACTCTAGGGTGCTGGAAAGGAAGGTTCGGTCGATAGCCGAACCTCAGATTGAAGAGGAGCAATGCGGATTTCGTCCTGACCATGGAACAACAAACCAGCGCTTCACTCTCACAAGGATCCTGGAGGGGGCTTAGGAATAAGCCCATCCAGTCTTCATGTTTTTTGTGGATTTGGCTCGCAGCCGAGTGTGAAGCAGCTGGGGTGAGGATCAGCATCTCTAAATTGGAGGCCGTGGTTCTCAGCAGGAAACTGATGGATTGTCTACTCCAGGTAGGGAATGAGTCTTTACCCCATGTGAGTGAGGAGTTCAAGTACCTCGGTGTCTTGTTCGTAAGTGAGGGAACAATGAAGCATGAGATTGGCTGGAGATTCGGAGCAGGTATTGCAGTCGCTTTACCACACTGCTGTGATGAAAGAGAGAGCTGAGAAGTCAAAGAAGGCAAAGCTCTCTCGTCTATCTTCGTCCCTACTCTTACCGGAATGGGTTTTCTCAGGAGGGTGGCTGGCGTCTCCCTTAGAGATAGGATGAGAAGCTCAGCCATCCGTCAGGGACTCGAAGTACAGCCGCTGCTCCTTTGCGTTGAAGGTGTTCAGGCATCTGATAAGGATGCCCCCTGGGTGCCTCCCTAGGGTGTTTCAGGCACGACCAGCTGGGGGAGACCCCGGGGAAGACCCAGGACTAGGTGGAGATATTATATCTTCACACTGGCCTGGGAACACCTCGTGATCCCCCAGCCAGAGCTGGTTAATGTGGCCCGGGAAAGGGAAATTTGAGGTCCATTGCAGGTTTCCTTACAGAATTTCTAAAGATAATTCAGAAATATGCATACAAATATAATGTGTAAGAGCTAGTGACAATGCTGTTGTTATTATGGCAGAGGTACACCACTGCACTATAAATACAGCTAAAATACAACAGTGGCACATCTACATGAGACAAGAAATGCTCATGCAAACACACTTTACAAGTTACATAACATCCCTTAACAGTATTAATAAACACATTTCTGACCAAGTTTCAATGGTAACAGGATTCTTTCATTCATTCATTTATTCATTACGTGATATAGCTTTGTCAGACCATTTGGTGTCATTTTTTTCAGTCACAGTAAACACATACATAATGCTATGAATTAAACAAAACCACTTAATTAGGTTTAGGTTTAAGCCTTGAATTTGTTGCATCCATCACCTCTCCTGCCCATCCTGTGTGTCTATTCCACTCTTCATAATACATCACCACAGCACTTTCTCTGCACTTTTTTGTTGCTGTGGATGCTGTGGATTGTAGTCAATGGAAAGCCTGGAGCATTGCATACCAGTGCTAAAGCACACACTTATGTAACTGGAGTTACACCCAGGTAACTTCTATTTCACCTTGTCTTGTTAATGAATAGAACGATACTCCCAAGCAACTGCAGTGTTTATGTTCATTCATTCATAGGCAGCGGCAAACAGCGGTGAGCAGAAGATTTGCAGTGGAGATGAATTTGCTACATGTGCGTTTATGAAAAGGAGAAGACAAGTCTTCCCCTAACTTCCTTAACACTGTCTTCACTATCAGCAGTCTCAGATGATGAAACTGCCGGGTTCCAATATGTCTCATGCTTTGACTCCCACGCTTTTACATAAAAGCAATAATGCAGCGGCCCAGAAAATATATTAAGAACCAAAGTAAAATAAACTCTTATAAATTCCTTAAGCCTTGTTTGGTGCCCAGAGAGGATGTGGGCGGCCACAAGCAGAAAGGGGAAGGGGCTTAGGTACTCTGTGTCTATGTATTTGTGTACATGAGTGTGTGTTTGTGCATGAAGGTGAGAGGAGGAGAAAAAAAAAAAAAAACATTTCCTGTTCTTTACTGTCCAAAGACTGGAGGTAATAAACACACTTACGGGCTCCAGCTCTAGACTGTGAGTGTGTGTGGGGAGCTGGCATCTGGCATCCAGCACCAGGACATAAAAAATGTACAAAAGGGAGGTGTAATCTCTCTCCCTCACAGACACACACACACACACACACACAAGCATTATGCACTCACGATACTCGCTCATGACAGTACTTGAGGTCAAACTGCAGGACGTAGAGAACAAGTGCTGCCCCGGCCTACTGAGGTCTATCACGAGACTTCATAAGGATCTTGCCGATGTTTTGCATGTTTTAGCTCATTTACTGTAAGCCACCCATACTCTACATTGCAGCTGACCATTTTCCAAAGCATCCCATGCTGTTTTCGAGTTTGATGAAGTCATTTTTTTTTTTTCCAACGGGCCAGGCAGCCACTGCTTTTCACGTCATTTCAGTATGATATTGAAATGTTCCTTCAGAGACTTGAAACTTGCCGCGGGTCTGCAATCCATCAAAGTGAACATTCAGTTGGGTGTCGTTATTGTACTGTATATACTTTTTCATTCAGTCAGTCAGTAAAAGATACAGTTGAAAACACTGGTTTTCAAATATCTTTGGATGCCTTTAGATGCTGCAGGGTGAAACTGTGTTGTAAGCTAAATGAAATTTCATGATGGCTTTTCTTTACAGTTTAATTATGGTATATCCTTAAATCAGTAGTAGGTAGAATTGTGGTAAATATGATTAAAAATATATGTAAATATATAACGGTCACTATAGCCTGGCAAAATCATGTGCCTCTGTGTCTTCCAGTGCTCTTTAATGGCATCTGTGAGATTTCACAGACTGGAGCAAAACAACCAATCAGACCTGAGCTGGAACCTGCCATCTCTGAGCAGTTGTCAATCACTCATAAATTCCAATGAAACGGTCAAACTAAGCAGAACTGATCAAATATTGAACTAGAAAAGCACTCGGAGAGCGCAGACCTCCGCCAAGCACCATAGTTTCCCCCATATTGTAATTCACTCCAAAATAAAAATCCTACATTTTTTAAAATTAATTTTATGTCAGTGGCAAACATAGAACATATATACAAGACACAACATAAAACTCACAATACATTAGGTCAAAATGTAAGAGTACCCCCATTTTTTATATAAATTGCTATCAAATCCGCCATCTGGATCAGATCTGGATCCGCCTTTGGGATTTGATAGAAGTACACATTGTAAATCTCTAGGTCAAATTTCATGAGCTTTGGGTGACAATTACCAGAGATATTGAGAAACAATTTTTGGGTCCCATTTACCCCAATGTTAACGAAAATTACAAAGTGATCCAGAATCCAGGATTTCGTCCGGATCACCCCCAAAATTAAATCAGTCCCTCCTTTTCACATTTTTGACACACCCTGAAAATAATCAAAATCCGTCCATAAGTTTTTGAGTTATCTTGAACACAGACAAACAGACAAATAAATGCCGGCAAAAACACAACCTCTTTGGCGGAGGTAATAAGAAAGAGACAGTTTGAGCCAGCTGCCATGTTGAGATCAGTTGAGGAAATACCAAGCACCACCCACAAGCTGGACCAAGCTTTCTCATTTTACAGCAACACAACAACAATACACTGCTATATTTTTCTGAAAACATTTTACGTGACAAATAGGCATTATAGTAACAGAATATTAATACATATTTGATCAGCAAACACACGAGAAACCAAGATTGTTGCTGGAGGCCAAACAAATACTGTCAGACATAACCTCTATTTTCACACTATAGAAAACATACTGGGCACTTATTTTTCAGTATTTATTATACTGAAAATCACTCCAAACAGCAAATTATTAAGAAAATGACATTATATACAGGAGTCTTTGAACTGTACATGACTGACTATTTAGGGTAGTAATGCTTCCATTAACAAAACAACATTTAACTTAACATTAACACTTTCATTTAACATTTAACTTAACATTAACTCTTGCATTTCCTTCTTTGGTTGCATGCAGCTTTGTAAAATGTCCTTGCTGCTTTTGTATCTTAGCTAGCAACCCCTCAGCTCTCCTCTCCTTCTCATCTCCAGACAGGTTTCTGGATTTTCTGCATGTTTTGTCTCAAAGTGACAGTTCAAGCTGTATTCTTTGAATACACACATTATTTTTGCAAACTAAGTACACAGCTTTACTGTCAACCTCTGCGAAAAACTATTTAGCAGTCCATGACTTATTAAAGACGTGCCACTCGAGGGACCGCTGAGTCTGTGGACTAGGACTGGACTGCGTTTGAGTGCCTCTGGATGGGGCGGAGTTCACAGCAGCACCCACTGCTCATTGAGAACAGTAAGAACGAAAAGTGCTTTCATGTTTCCAATAACACCAGAAAAATCATTTGTCTCTGGTCGCTTTTTTTTTTTTTTTTTTGACAAAGAGTGGCTGGAGGGGTCTGAAAACTCACTATATATATATATATATATATATATATATATATATATATATATATATATATATATATATATTAGTGCCGTCAGGCGATTAAGAAAATTAATCTAATTAATTACAGGATTTGTAATTAATTAATCTAATTAATCACATTTTAATCTCATACTTGCTAAAAGCCCCCAAATAAAGAATTTGAATTCTAGGACATTACAAAATTGTAGTGCATGACTAATCAATAGAATACACCAAGAAGAGAAGATTTGAAATCCACATTTTTATTGGTTAAGTGTGCTTTATAAATGAAATTCAAAAGAAAAAAGGTCAAGCACATCAGCAAACCAATTAGGCCAGGTGCATTTCTCAAAAATGCAATACAAATACAGTTAAATAAAATAAATAACATTCAGAAATAAAATAAGGCTGAGTCTCAAATAGGCACATAAGCAGACTCTCAATCAAAATGAATACTAAAGCTGACTCAATACAGCAATTCAAAATGAATAGTTTAACATGCCTCTAAATAAGGCAACATCAATAGCAAGATGCCAACAGCATTTCCTTTAAAAGGGTCAGCTAACGTTACAGGAACTGACAACAGACAACTCTATGTGTCCTTGAGCCAGTTGCTCAGACAAACAAGCTTGTTTACATTCACAGAGTGTGAGGCTGCCCTCTTCTTTTCAATGATGTTACCTGCGAGTGAAAAGAGTCTCTCACATGGCACAGACGTGACAGCGGTAGCCAGGTAGGAGGAGAGGACAGCTGTTCATCAGCTCCTGCGTGAGCTGCCACCACTCCAGTGGACACTCATGCATTCCAATGCACGGCTCAGCTTTGTAGCGGGCCAGAGGCCCTTGCTCCTCCTTGTCCGAGTCAGAGTACGAGTGAAAGGTCCGAGCGGGCTTGCCTCGCTCTCCTGTGTCGCGTCCATCTCTGTTGTCAGTCACCCTGCTTTTGACTAGTGGCGGAGGTACGAAGTGACGCCACTGCAGCCTACGGGTCACTCAATGGGCCAAATTTAAAATGCTTGCGCATTGACTTGCCACTCATGATTAATTGCGTTAATTTTTATAGCGCGTTAATTTGCAGCGTAATTAATTAATCTAATTAACGCGTTAAACTGACAGCCCTAATATATATATATACATATATATATATATATATATATATATATATATATATATATATATATATATATGGATATGGCCGCTACTTCAAACATCACTCACATCAGTTTACAACACTGTCAAGTGTGACAGGAAGAAGCACGCTAACACTACACGAGCATTTTTTTACTTGTCTGCGTTGGTGATGCTTACCTGTGAGGCTATTTATGTATTTATGCATGTTGCATTGATCATGCTGTCATAGTGCTTTCTTAATTATTGTTAGACAGTTTTTCTTTTTAGGGAAGGGGCATCTTCTTTTCCAGGTGAAATGGTGATAAAACATAATGTCAGGACATATGGAATGATCACTGTGGAAATATGTGTTAAGTTCAACCCCAACGGTCTGGGTTACATCCTTTATGATCCCTTCTTTTCTGTTTTCTTCTTTGATTCCTGTGCTGTGTTAAAATCAACTGTGCCCATTCACCAACACAAAATAGAACCAATGGAGTGTGACAATCAAAAGAAAAATAAATGGCCTCTACTTCCTAAAATTGTTCATTGGAGCATGGACAATATTTCTATCAAGAGAACAGAACTATAAAAGATTTCCAAGACCATTGCTGTCTTCATAAAAATTAGGTCCTTGAACTGAATGACCTTCACTGAAACAATGATTGAATGTGATTTCCAAACATCATTTATACAGTATATTACAAAAATATATCCATTCTCAAGACGTCATTACAGACTGTGGCCTCAGCTCACCATTTCACACACTTGGTCATTACTTATCACTTTTGTATCATCTGGACATTCAAAATGGTTATGTGGATATGTTTAGTCTCAGCCAAACATCAAGATCACCTCTGCTAATCTGGAATTTTTTCCTTCAGAGCTTGGTTTAACAGCCAGCCTGAACAAATGTAGGCCTGCAATCTGTATCTATTTTAAGTGCCCTCTCTCATTTGAAGTACTTTTTATTTCTGTGGCCAGTACAGTAAAATCCTTCCCCACTCACATTCTTCCTGTCCTCAAGGGAAGGCCCATGGCCATTGAATTGATTTTAAATTAATAAAGCTGCCTGTGTAAAATACACTGGTGTGATGGTAGTAAAAGTGGAGAAGTTTGAAGGAAACCCTATTTTATGTGGTGCTGTTTTTTTTTTTCATAAGCATTCAGGCTGAATTGATTTTCAAATAGCGATGGAAAGGATGCTGTCTGAAGATGAGGCATGGCAAAACTGTGACTTGCAAAGAACAAAAATCCATATGTTTCCAAAGAACATGAATGGACTGAACAGATTAGAACAAGAACATAATGGACAGAAAAGAATAGAGCACTATATTCCAAAACTTTTCTAAGAATGTAAGATTGTACTAACCTTTTTTTTAATAATTTGTTTTGATCAAATTTAAATCTTAGCCTTGGGGTTTCTCTTGTAACAAATTCAATCAAATTCCATGTTTGCACTGGTAGTCAAGATGCCAGTAATGCTCACTATTCTTCTACTATTATTATTATTCTCTCATATAATGTATATAGAATGAAAAAATGTCCAGTGCAACAAATGTACCATATTCATGATTACCTTACCCAAATCAACCATTATAGCAAGCGACACCGTTGAAAGGAATACTGTGGCAAAAATAATGCAGCTACCTAGCAGGCAGATTTTGTCTAAGCGATGTTTACCAGCTGCTGGTGGTAGCTTGATTTTTACCACACAGAGGTGATCATCTCTACAGAAACTACAGGCTCACTTATGCAATGGGACTTCAACACTGACAATAGGCAACACATTCTCATAATTCATTACATACTGCAGCTTTGCCACACCCCAACAAAACCACTAGGCAATAGTTAGGTTTAGGAGGGAAGTATGTTTACAATGATGTCGGCACATAGTTTCCATCCAATTGACCACTTTGTTTAGTGACACAATAACGTACTGGCAAACGATAATGCTCCCAAATGATAGATCTATATGACCTAGGAGGCTCTCTCAGCTCTGGTTTGTCGTTTGTGTTTCACATACTGATGTCACTTGCTATAGGAGCTGTACAGTATATCCATGGGCTAATCTGACTTGCATGGCTAAGCTATCTGACAATATCAGACCCAATGTCTTTCATTTTAGAATTTATTTTCCACACACACTAAGTGAATCAATCAAAGTGAATCTTGAATGAATCATTCAGGCAAATACATGTAACATTACACCCCTAGCATGAACCCAACCCTCTCACACGAGTCAATAAAGTCAAGACAATATGCTTATACTATACTATACTATATACTATACTATAGATTATTTTGAAGCTTAGACAGTATGTATGTGTCTATGCAGAAACTTTGTAAACACACAAACACCAATTTGGAATGGTGATCCAAAAAGAAATCACTCTCAAATGGGAGCAGAAGTTTAAACCCTTGTTTCAAGCATTATTTCTGATATAATTCATATTTGCTTTTCACTGTAATTAAAAAAAAAAAAACCTTAACCTTTAACAACTTAATCTCAGAGAGTATTGTAGAGAGTATCTAAGAGTATTGCTTCAATATTTCTCACTGTGGCAATTTTCCAAAATCACGATTAATTCAAAAGCTCCATTGTAACTTTGCCTCTTGGTACATCCTCAACTTTTTTTTTTTTTCAATCACACAGGTCTCAAAATAAGGGAAATAATCTGTTTTGGCATCCTGGGTGAGGACCCCAATACATTTTTTTGGTGTCAAGTAAATTTCTTAAAAGATCGCCAAGGGTATCATTGCTCTCTCTGTCTTTGGCTCTACATCTGTCTGACTCAGTTTTATTGTGTTGCAGCCTCCTCTAGGCCTGCCATTTTCACTCTGTTTTTCTCACTCTCTTCACTCTACTGGGATGTTTCTGAAGATCAGTCACTGTCTCTTTTAATTCATTTAATCATTTGACATCCACACTCTTTCTTATTTGCTCAGTAAACATATTTGTTTATATGTTATATAAAACTGTAAAATATATATATATATAAATATATATATATATTGGCCAAAAGAGAAGCGACAGATATCAAGACAAGAAAGCTCCTCACCATGCAGGGAGGGCTTCACCCAAAGTCCAGCACCCTGAGACTGTACACTAAGCGGAAAGAGGGAGGTCAAGAACTAGTGAGCGTCAAGGCCATGGTCCTGGATGAAACATCAAAAATCCAAGAATACATGAAGAAAATGGCCCCAAAGGATGAACTGCTAGGTGAATGTCTCAGGCAGCAGAAACCCAATGAGTGTGCAGAGGAGGAGGAGGAGGAGGAGCAGACAGCCTGGAGGGAGAAGCCCCTACATGGCATGTATCACTGTCAAATTTAAGAAGTGGCTGATATCAAGAAAACCTACCAATAGCTGGAAAGCGCTGGACTGACAGACAGCACAGATGCACTAATCATGGCACAAGAATAGGCCCTAAGTACAAGAGCCATAGAGTCCAGAATTTACCACAGTACATCAGACCCAAGGTGTAGACTGTGCAACGATGCCCCTGAGACAATCCAGCACATAGTAGCAGGGTGTAAGATGCTAGCTGGGTCAGCGAACATGGAGGGGCACAACCAAGTGGCTGGAATAGTATATAGGAACATCTGTAACCAGTATGGAATAGAAGTACTCATATCCCAATGGGCCATGCCACAGAAGGTGGCTGAGAACAACAGGGCCAAGGTTTTCTGGGACTTAAGCTTCCAGACTGACAAACAGCTAACAGCTCCTGGCTAACCTACCGGACATAGTGGTGGTGGACAAAGAGCAGAAGAGGGTGGTGGTGATAGATGTGGCAATACCAGCATACGCCAACATCAGAAAGAAGGAACACAAAAAAGTTGAGAAGTACCAAGGGTTGAAAGAGTAGCTGGAATGGATGTGGAAGGTTAAGGCTAGCATGGTCTCCCTGGTAGTGGGAGTGCTTGGGGCAGTAACCTCTAAACTGGGAGAGTGGCTCCAACAGATCCCAGGAACAACATCTGAAGCCTCAGTCCAGAACAGGGCAGTCCTAGGAACAGTTAAGATACTGTGCAGAACCCTCAAACTTCCAGACCTCTAGTAGAGGACCCAAGCTTGAGAGATCTTTTAACCATAATTTACATTCTGCATTTTAATTTTATTGCATTACTTCTCCTATCTATGTATCTATGGCTCTTTATTTAGAATCTGCAATTAGTACTTTGTTCAGTGATGGGAGTAAACATTTAAATAAAGCCAGTTATGAAAAGCAGAAAAAGCTGCTTTCTTTTCATGTTTTTAATCGGCTTGCATATTGCTTATTACCTCCTCCTCCTCCTCCACTTGAAAATCCTTGAAGGAGCTAAACTGCACAGGCCAAAGCAATTTGGCAACATACTGAAGACTCCACATGCAGCGCCGAGTGCAGGCAGTAGAATTGCCTTTTGTTGCTGTCTATTCACTTTTATTATTCAGTGTAGCTCCTTGTCTTCAAACTTTTGTTGTTGTGAGAGAGAAAAGCTGGGAGAGGGATCAGCCACAGCTATAAAATACTCAACATTAACAACACATAAAATCAAAGACTTCAAAATGTTCCATTTATTTGTTATAGATCTTTAAAATAAATGATCTAAAATGTGAACATCACATGTATTTTCATTTTTTTCTGTATAATTTTTCGCTAACAATTCTGGAAATGTATGTGTTTGAATTTAGAAAACAGAAAAATCTGATTAAAACATCAGTAACCAGGTGAAAATCACAATCACACAAGGATAATTTAACTATTTATTTGCATTTTCTCCCCCGCATTTGTACATTCTGAGCTGCGCCTGTCACAAGAGGTTTCAAACTGTTCCAAGCAGCATTTTCTTGCAGCAGGTGATCATTAAAGCTGGAAATCCAGTCCAAACTGATTTGTTCCTTTTTATATATCTGGGAAAATTTGTAAAAACTGAAAATGAGATTCAGACATAGAGAGACAGTCATAGTCATTTGTCTGTAGACATACAGAATCGCACACACACACACACACACCTTATTACTCAAATGGATGGATTCTGACCGGCATATCTTTGTCCTCTCAACTCACTAGAAAGCTGCTAATCTGCTCAAACTATCAGCTTGCAGTAGCTGTTAATAAGCTGCCTGTCCAGTATTCGCTGGAATACTGTGTGGGTCACTTAACTTACAGCTTTGTGAGGACAAAGTGGATGAGGACAAAATATATATAAAATATGTAGAGTGTAATTGATTGATTGATGTAGTAGTTTATTGATCCCAAATTGGGAAATTATTGTGTTACATCAACAGATTGCCCAGGCCATGCGCCTGTGTGTGTGTGTGTATATATATATATATATATATATATATATATATATATATATATATATATATAAATTAATAATAATGGTTTAGGTAGTAAATGTGCACATGTAGTTGGGCGAAATTCAACATAAGATTATTGCAGGTGATTTTTTTTTCTTTTTAGAGCATAAAGAGGAAAAAAAGGAGAAAAAAAAAATACACTTAGTGTGCAATGTGACTTTTTATAGCTTGGTAAGGATCAAGAATGATTTCCAGGCTTCATTAGGAGTGCCGGGTATTATAAGCCAGTCGTCTCTCTAATGATTCGATGAAATGTCTCTCTCATTCTCGTCAGCCTGTCAGTGTTCATTTACCTCTCTGTCATTGCTTGCTTTTACTGCTCATTCTAATTGGTCAATTTCAATATATGCTCTTTGCTTGTCTTTTTAGTCCACCTGTCTGTCGATTTTAACAACATCCCTTGGTAATATACCTCCCTTTCTCATTCCTTGTCTCACACTCTGTGGTCTATCATTTATCGATCATTACCCACCTGTTCCTGTCCAGACAACAACACTGCACAGACAGCCACCTCTAAAACACCTTTTTAGAGTCAATGTCAGCACTTAATGTGTCTCGTCCACATCTTACACGCCTACACAGATCCAAATGTATTCAAGTACATCATCACAGGGTTTATTATACTGTAGTACATTATAATCATGGTGTCACAATGAAAATACTTTTTTTAGTCTTGCCAGTTTAGGATGTGATATACAGTAATCAATTTAATTTTACCACAGCCTGCGCATAAAAGGCCTCTTTAATAGATGTTGAGTAGTAGTCTTTCTTTCCCGTCAAGGCTCATTGCTTTTAAATTTAACTACCACAACCAGCTACAATAACTGCTTCCCTACCACCAGGGGGTTATCGCATTTGACACCTCAGATGTTATAAACAGCGGGTGCAAAAGCATTTTTTCCTAAATCATCCATTTATTTATGTATTTATTTAAAATATAGTTTGAATTAATTAGTTCCAAATCCTGCAAGTCTCCACATTGCAGAAAAAAAAAGGAAAAAAAAAAAAAAAGTATGAAGTCTGCTCCTTCTTTTGTGTGCAAAATACAAAATGCTTCTCTCATGGGATTTGTTTTGTTTTTTAGTGTACTTTTATTTTTATGCATCACATACATAAACAAAATGAAAGTTACTGAAAAGTATCAATCAAACTAAATTGCCTTTAAGTGGTTTCTTTGACAACAATGACCTGCTGGCTGTACATTATCCAAATTATTACAGAGATACGTAAATCTCACTTAAAATCAATAATTTCACACAAAAAATGGTCCACCAGAGTCCAACGTCAGAAATGCACACATAGCAACGGTTGGCTATACAAGCAACGGTCTGCTACAAAGAAATAAAATTGTAAAATGCAGTGATTGACCAGTCAGAATCGAGTATTCAACAACGCCACGTAATAATTGCTGAAAGACAGCAGGTAGCATGGAGTAATATTCTTGCCACTGGGTTCAAGTCTCAGCAGTGGTACCTCAGAAGAACACAACTGACAGTGCAGATGGGAAGCTGGTAAGGGATTATGTTTTTGTCGTTGCACTAGTGAATCCTACTTGTTGCCTGGGATGCCTACATGGAATGGCTTTGGATCTCTCTGCGATTTATTTATTTTTTTCTTAAATATGTAAATGTTATGTTAAGGGGACAAACTATTTGATTTTGAACATATTCAACAATTTATTACCATATTGTTCCAACATTATTCTCATATCTCTAGATTTTTTAACTTAACCGGAATATGAATCAATTATTTTAAATGAATAAACAAGATATAATTTTAAGCTTAGTAAAAGTCGAAGTCACTAAGTTATTTCATGCATTAATGGAATTTGCGATTTTTACATTGTAGCAGGTTCAATTTTAAACCCTATAACGCTAAATAACAAGCCAAATTGACACTACATTTTGGCGAGGAAAAACTAGCATGGCCATTTTTTGGTCCCTTGACCTCAAGATACGCGATATTGCCAAAAGTATTGGCTCACCTGCCTTGACTCACATATGAATTTAAGTGACATCAGTAACAGTCTTAATCCATAGGGCTGCAGGTAGGGTAGAGCAGGTCATCCACCAATCGGAAGGTCGATGGTTCGATCCCCGACTGTTCTTGTCACATGTTGATGCGTCCTTGAGTAAGACACTAAAATCCATCTCCTGAAGGCACAGCCATTGGTGTGTGTCAGTGAGTTAGATTAGATCCTGATGGGCAAAGTTGGCACCTTAGCAGACTTTGCCATCAGTGTGTGAATGTGTGTGTGAATGGGTGCTGCTATGTGCTAACATGTAGTTAGCATGTGGATGATTAGAAAAAGCGCTATATAAAAGCAAGACCATTTACCATTTAAGAGGATGTCGGTCTTAGCAGCTCTAACAGCTTCAACTCTTCTGGGAAGGCTTTCCACAAGGTTTAGGAGTGTGTTTATGGGAATTTTTGACCATTCCTCCAGAAACGCATTTGTGAGGTCACACACTGATGTTGGACGTTAAGGCCTGGCTCTCAGTCTCCACTCCAATTCATCCCTATGGTGTTCTATCGGGTTGAGGTCAGGACTCTGTGCAGGCCAGTCAAGTTCATCCACACCAAACTCTTTCATCCATGTCTTTATGGACCTTGCTTTGTGCATTGGTGCACAGTCATGTTAGAGCAGGAAGGGGCCATCCCCAAACTGTTCCCATGAATTTGGGAGCATGGAATTCAAAATCAATTCAAAATCTCTTGGTATGCTGAAGTATTCAGAGTTCCTTTCACTTGAACTAAGGGGCCAAGCCCAGCTCCTGAAAAACAGCCCCACACCATAATCCCTCCTCCACCAAACTTTACATTTGGCACAGCGCAGTCAGACAAGTACCGTTTTCCTGGCAACCGCCAAACACAGACTCATCCATCAGATTGCCAGATGGTGAAGTGTGATTTGTCACTCCAGACAGCACGGCTCCACTGCTCTAGAGTCCAGTGGTGGTGTGCTCTACACCACTGCATCAGACACTTTGCATTGCACTTAGTGATGTATTGCTTGGCTGCAGCTGCTCGGCCATGGAAACCCATTCCATG
Source organism: Pterois miles (assembly GCA_947000775.1). Taxonomy (NCBI): domain Eukaryota; kingdom Metazoa; phylum Chordata; class Actinopteri; order Perciformes; family Scorpaenidae; genus Pterois; species Pterois miles. The sequence continues at coordinate 16,237,487 of CAMQGK010000229.1, read as the reverse complement.
AAGCTCTCTACGCACTGTTCTTGAGCTAATCTGAAGGCCACATGAAGTCTGGAGGTCTGTAGCCATTGACTCTGCAAAAAGTTGGCGACCTCTGTGCACTATGTGCCTCAGCATCCACTGACCCTGCTCTGTCATTTTACGTGGCCTACCACTTCATGGCTGAATACCCAATTGTATCCACTTTGTTATAATACCACTGACAGTCAACTGTGGAATATTTAGGAGCGAGGAAATTTCATGACTGGACTTGTTGCACAGGTGGCATCCAATCACAGTACAACGCTGGAATTCACTGAGCTCCTGAGAGCGACCCATTATTCCACAAATGTTTGTAGAAACAGTCTGCATGCCTTGGTGCTTGATTTTATACACCTATGGTCATGGAAGTGATTGGAACAGCTGATTTCAATTATTTGGATGAGTGAGAGAATACTTTTGGCAATATAGTGTATGTGAATGAAAATGGGTTTTATGGGTAACCACAAGTCTCATCTTTACATATGCCCACTTTATGCTAATCCCATGCAGTTTTATTCAAGTCATAGTCAAATCACCAGCATGATTTGAGCATATTATCCTAAATGCAGTACCTGTGAGGGTTTCTGGACAGTACTGTCAGTGTTTTGTGTTGTTAATTGTTAAATGTATGTAATAAATATATACATACATTTGCATTTTCTTTTGTGAATTATAGTAATGTGTGTGTGTGTGTGGCCTATAACATAAATATATATGTAGCAATAATGTTCTTCTCTTTACAAATATCATTGTATACTTGTGTGCGTGAACATGCAATGTCATCCATACTACAAAATGTGGATCATAAAGTAAGTGTCATGAGTCAACAGGCCATTAAAATGGAACTCTCATTACGCACATCAGTGCAAAATAGATTTGCGTAATGACACACCATGGGTGCTCTTGGTTTTTCTTAGGCCTAACTGTGAGAGTCAGCAATAGGCTTGTGCATTTATGCACATTTTCTCAATGTCAGAGATGTGAAGTTTAAGCATGGAACAACACATCCACAGATTTATTTATTTATTTATTTTGTTTTGGGGGGGGGGACAGACAGTTTTGTGTAAATCTCCACATTTATGCATCTAGCCTCTGGATGACAGCTGTTATCCTCCAATATTAACTGTTCCAGATGTCAGTCACTGATCTTGGTTACATTAACTGACGTGTCTCCTTCCTGTCACTTAAATGAGTGTCCTGCTTCAAACCTCGACCACCCCACAGTGGCAAAGCTGTATTAAGCTCTTTTAAACTGAAGAAAAGCAATATGTTTGTGACTGCAGTGTAAGCAATGCCAGCTTTGTGTTGCTCAAATCAGCAGTAAGGGGTGAGTGCTTGATTATGGTGATGTTCAAAATCCAGAAATACAGCATGCATAACATTGTCATTCTATGATTACTTTTTGAAACAAGGGACAAGAGGTAAAATATTCAAATATTTGTGCCTTTCTTCCAGACATTTGGGACATTTGCTCACTGCCCTTCAGAACAATATGCTGTATACTCATCAAAATAATTACAACACTTTACTGTAAATGAACTGAATAGACAGGAATAATTTTACTTAAAATTTTGCTTTGTGGATCAAAAATTGAAATCAGTCTGATCCAACTTGGGTGAATTTCATCATGTCTACTCAAAATTTAAGACGCAGATAGGAGCTGTTCTAGTTAAATATAAATGATAATAGAATTATTATGAATAAATTATCAATATATTAATAATGATGGCACCAGTTATATTGGTTGATAAGCTCAAAAGACATTAATGGCTATCAAAATTAAATAATGATTATCAAAACAATTATTAATTATTAGAATAATATGATTTAATTTATATTAAATTATCCAACAACACTCTTTGAAACAAAGAGAACATAATTGCCATTTAATGCAGTCTCATGAATAAGTCTCTTTAAATACACTTAACTATAAATTTGGAACTATGATTAATAATTAAATGAATAACTATAATTAAAAATCACCAGAATCAAAAACACTAGAGGACATTGCACCAGGGGCTTGCTGGAAGTCATTTTGTAGGGCAGTGGCAGTGTTCCTCCTGTTCCTACTAGCGTAATTGAGCAGATACCGGTCTTGCTGCTGGGTTGATGCCCTTCTACAGCCCTGTCCAGCCCTCCTCATGTAACAGTCGGTCTCCTTATATCTCATTCATGCTCTTGAGACTGAGCTGGAGATGGAGATGCTGGATTACCTGTGTAACTTGATTGGGCTGCAGGTACCTCCTCATGCTACAAGTAGTGACAAGGACACTAGCAGAACACAAAACTAGAGAAGAATCAGTCATGAAGGATAAGACGAGAGCATCTGTTTGTAGCCACCACATGCAAAACCATTCCTTTTTTTGGGGTTGTCTTGCTGTTGCCTCTCCATTGCACCTGTTGTCACTTTCATTTGCACTAAAGTGTTAGGAACCTCAGGTCCTAGTCTGTTCTGTGTTTCTTGTTGCATGCTTTTCAGTTGAGCACTTCCTGTTTTATTTTGGCATGGTTAACCTCTCTTCTCATTTCAGTGCACATCACTTCCCCTCCTGCATGCTTCCCGCCACTATGTTTGAACACCGCCTTTTGACCTAGATTCTCACCATTCACCTGCGTCTCAGCGTCTTCCCCCGCCCTGATTGTGTCCACCTGTGTATAGTCAATCACTCATTCACAAGTATATAATGTGTCTTCCCCTTCCCCTCGTTGCCAGATCGTCTTGTGCGTTTTCGTCAAGAGTTCCAGCGTTTCCCAGTGAGTTATTGCCTTCTAGTGTTTTTTGATCTCTGCCTGTTTAACCGACCTAGCCCTTAGTCTGCCGTTTTGGATGTGTTTGCCTTATTGCTTGATTCCTGTGTACCGAACCACTGACTGTAATAAAGACGCCGATTATTGCCTACGACCTGTCGCCTCTGTGTTTGCTCTGGAGTCCTCTGAAGCCGTTGATCTGATCCCTAACAGTACGATCTGGCCAGAAATGGACTCCGCGAACACAGATCAGGTCCAGACCGCTATCCTAGCTCAAGGAAAGCGGATACACCAGCATGAGGAGCAGCTCACCGCCGTGTGTAACGGGGTGAAGGAGTTGACGGAGCAGCAAGAGACTTTTCGTGTCACAATTGGTGAGCAAGTAGATCGATTTGGTACACAGATGCAAGCGTTAATAAACCTGTTGGACACTCACCAGACTCCGGGCGCTACGGCGGGCGCTCCACCTCATCCACCACCGGGCTTTCAGAGGGCTTCTGCTCCACCTGCTACTCCGTTTCCGAGCCAGTTTCACTCTCCTCACCTGGCTAAACCTGAGAAATTCTCCGGAGATTCTGAAAACTGCAGATCGTTCCTGGTCCAATGCAGTCTCCATTTCGAGCTGCAAGCCGCTCATTTCCCCTCCGAGCGTGCTAAAGTGGCTTTCATGATTACACATCTCACCGGCAGAGCGGAAGCGTGGGCTACGGCCGAATGGGCGAGAAACTCTCCGGTATGTTTCTCTCTCTCATTATTTACTGAGACTTTGTCTAAAATATTTGACCACTCTACCCCAGGCAGAGAAGCGGCTCGAGCGCTGGTTGGGCTCCGCCAAGGGAAACGTCGGGTCGCGGATTACGCAATCGAGTTCCGCACCCTGGCCGCTGATAGCGGCTGGAACGACGCGTCCCTCCTTGACACTTTTTTGCACGGACTTTCCGATCCCGTTAAGGATCAATTGGCTGCATTAGATCTCCCCGCTGATCTCGACTCCGTCATCGCTCTCGCCATACGGATCGATAACCGGCTCTGGGAGAGAGAGAGAGAGAAGGAAGAAGAGAAGAGAACCCCTGCACTCCCGCCTCCGGTCCAGACGCGGCAATACCGTCCCCAGCGCGCTCCGTGGCATCATGCTTCCCCGCTGTCCGCCGAGAGCTCCACGACTTCCCCTGACGCACCAACGGAGCCGATGCAGCTAGGAAGGACACACCTCTCCCCGGAAGAGCGTCAGCGCCGCATCAAGGAGGGCAGATGCATCTACTGCGCGCAGCTGGGGCACTTCATCATGACATGTCCGCTAAAAGAAAAAGGCTCACCAGTGAAAGAGAGGGCGCTGGTGAGCCCAACCTCTTCCCTCTATAAATCCTCTCGCCCTCTAACGAAGGTACAGCTTGCTCTTTCTGACAGGTCGCTGCCTCTTTCCGTGCTGGTGGACTCTGGAGCAGATGAAAGTTTCATGGACCGACGCCTGGTGGAGGAACTAGGCATTGAGACAGCACCATTGGAGGAACCCTTAGAAGCAAGCGCACTGGATGGGAGACTGCTTTGTCGGGTAACTCACCGAACCTGTCCGGTAACTCTCATCAGCGCAAATGATCATGTTGAAACCATATGCTTTCATGTTTTTGAATCTGCTGCGCAACCTGTAATTCTCGGCCTTCCATGGCTGAGAAAACATAAGCCACATATTGACTGGGTTACTGGGGAGGTGATGAGCTGGGGGGTTGATTGTCATCTAACCTGTCATCCTCCTATTCCCTCTCCTGAGCCAGCCATTCCTCCCAGTGCCCCCCTGGTGGCGACTCCTGGAATTGCTCCCCGAGTTGGAAATGGTGTAAATACAGCGGAGTTAAAGGGAGTCCCACACCAGTACCATGACCTAAGTGAGGTATTCAATAAGTTTCGAGCCACCTCACTCCCTCCTCACAGGTCTTACGACTGTTGCATAGACCTCCTCCCTGGCACAACCCCTCCCAAGGGACGCCTGTATTCTCTCTCCGGCCCTGAGAAGGAGGCCATGAGAGAATACATTGAGACCTCCCTAGAGGCAGGAATCATTCGACCCTCCTCGTCACCAGCCGGCGCGGGATTTTTCTTCGTTGAGAAGAAGGACCACTCCCTCCGGCCCTGCATTGATTATCGAGGACTCAATGACATAACTGTCAAAAACAGGTACCCCCTCCCTCTGATGGCAACTGCTTTTGAACATTTAAAAGGGTGTAAAGTGTTTTCAAAACTAGACCTCAGAAATGCATACCATTTGGTCAGAATAAGGGAGGGGGACGAATGGAAAACTGCCTTCAACACCCCTACTGGTCATTACGAGTATCTTGTCATGCCCTTTGGTTTAACTAACGCGCCTGCTGTGTTTCAGGCCCTGGTGAATGACATACTAAGAGACATGTTAAACAAATTTGTCTTTGTGTATCTGGACGACATCTTCATTTTTTCGCCAGACGAGCAATCCCACGTGCAGCATGTAAGGCAGGTTCTCCAGAAATTACTGGAGAACCAATTATATGTCAAGGCGGAGAAATGTCTATTTCATGCTTCCACGGTGTCTTTCCTTGGTTTTGTTGTTAGCCCTGATAACATTCAGATGGACCCAGCTAAGGTTAGTGCAGTAGCTAATTGGCCGACGCCCACTAACCGCAAGATGGTCCAGAAATTTCTCGGCTTCGCCAATTTCTATAGGCGGTTTATAAGAAACTTCAGCTCGATTGCCGCTCCCTTGCATGCCCTCACTTCACCTCAAACCAGGTTCTGTTGGTCCCAGGAGGCGGAGGGGGCTTTCAAGAAGTTAAAGGAGAGTTTCTGCTCCGCGCCCATCCTCTGCCTTCCAGAGCTGGACCGACAATTCATTGTCGAGGTGGACGCTTCCGATACCGGCCTAGGAGCCGTAATTTCCCAGCGTTCTCCCATCGATAACAAGCTCCACCCTTGCGCGTTTCTCTCCCGCAAATTGACCAGCGCGGAGAGAAATTACGATATAGGCAACAGAGAACTCTTAGCTGTTAAAGCAGCTCTTGAAGAGTGGAGACATTGGTTGGAGGGGGCGGAGACGCCGTTTGTGGTCTTTCTGGACAGACCACAAAAACCTTGAATACATCCGTTCAGCTAAAAGGTTAAATTCTAGACAGGCTCGGTGGGCCCTGTTTTTCAACAGGTTCAATTTCACGCTCTCGTACCGCCCAGGTTCAAAGAATGGCAAGCCTGATGCGCTATCCCGACTATATGATTCAGAGAATATCTCAAAAACTCCTGAAACTATTCTACCTCCCACCTGTGTCATTGGGGCCATCACCTGGGACATTGAAGCAAAAGTTAAAGATGCTTTGTCTAATGTGGTGATCCCTGAAGGGGTCCCACCTAACCGCCTGTTTGTCCCTGTCTCTGTCCGCCCTCAGGTTATTCATTGGGCCCACACCTCGAGGGTCGCCTGTCATCCCGGCGCCAGAAGGACGCTGTTTTTAATTAAGCAGCGCTTCTGGTGGCCGGCAATGGACAAGGCAGTTAAAGAATACGTGTCTGCATGTCCGGTCTGCGCCAGGGGGAAAACCTCCCATCAGCCCCCTTCAGGTCTGCTCCAGCCCCTGCCAGTACCGCATCGCCCCTGGTCTGACATCTCTTTAGATTTTGTGACCGGTCTTCCCATGTCAGAAGGTAACACTACTGTGTTAACTGTTGTTGATAGATTTTCAAAAAATGGTACATTTCATCGCCTTACCCAAGTTGCCCTCCGCCAAAGAGACGGCGGAGGTAATGTTATCTCATGTCTTTCGTATACATGGGTTTCCCAGCGATGTGGTGTCAGACCGGGGGCCCCAATTTGTCTCCCAGTTCTGGCAGGAATTCTGTGGTCTGTTGGGGGCATCCGTGAGCCTCTCCTCTGGTCATCATCCCGAGTCCAGTGGCCAGACGGAGAGGCTCAATCAGGAGTTGGAAACCGGACTCAGATGCCTAGTGGCTCAGAATCCCTCCTCATGGAGCAAACATTTAATGTGGATTGAATATGCACATAACACTCTGCCCTGCTCTGCGTCCGGTCTCTCTCCTTTCCAGTGCGCCTACGGCTACCAGCCACCGCTGTTTCCAGAGGTCGAGAAGGAGTCTGCTGTGCCCTCTGCCCAGGCCTTGGTGCGTCGTTGCCATAAGATTTGGAAGGGCGCGCGACAGATGCTGCTGAGGACTTCCGCCAGCAGCAAGAGAGCGGCAGACCGACGGCGCATCCCGGCACCGGCGTACCAGCCGGGACAGAGGGTATGGCTCTCCACAAGACACTTGCCCCTTAGAGTCGAGTCCAGAAAACTAGCTCCTCGTTTCATTGGCCCATTCCCAATTTCTAAAGTAATCAATCCCGTGGCTGTTCGTCTCCAGTTACCTCGTTCTATGAAGATTCATCCCACGTTCCATGTTGGCAGAATAAAACCTGTAAAAGACAGCCCTCTGGTCCCTGCCTCTAAGCCCCCGCCACCCCCTCGGATGATTGACGGTGGTCCTGTTTACACAGTTAAGAAACTGTTAGCTGTTAGAAGGCGGGGGCGAGGAAGACAATATTTAGTCGATTGGGAGGGGTACGGACCAGAGGAGCGCTCGTGGGTTTCTACAAAAAATATCATGGAGCCAGAGTTAATCAGAGAATTTCATAGGAGCCATCCTGACCAGCCTGGGACTTCAGGTGCCCTCCCCCCCCCCTAGAGGGGGGGGGGGGGGGGGGACTGTTAGGAACCTCAGGTCCTAGTCTGTTCTGTGTTTCTTGTTGCATGCTTTTCAGTTGAGCACTTCCTGTTTTATTTTGGCATGGTTAACCTCTCTTCTCATTTCAGTGCACATCACTTCCCCTCCTGCATGCTTCCCACCACTACGTTTGAACACCGCCTTTTGACCTAGATTCTCACCATTCACCTGCGTCTCAGCGTCTTCCCCCGCCCTGATTGTGTCCACCTGTGTATAGTCAATCACTCATTCACAAGTATATAATGTGTCTTCCCCTTCCCCTCGTTGCCAGATCGTTTTGTGCGTTTTCGTCAAGAGTTCCAGCGTTTCCCAGTGAGTTATTGCCTTCTAGTGTTTTTTGATCTCTGCCTGTTTAACCGACCTAGCCCTTAGTCTGCCGTTTTGGATGTGTTTGCCTTATTGCTTGATTCCTGTGTACCGAACCACTGACTGTAATAAAGACGCCGATTATTGCCTACGACCTGTCGCCTCTGTGTTTGCTCTGGAGTCCTCTGAAGCCGTTGATCTGATCCCTAACACTAAAGCAGGTGAAAATGATTCACAATCATGTCTGCTTCCTAAATGGACAGATTGATATCCCTGAAGTTTAACTGACTTGGTGTTATTCTTGATGAAGGGGTGAACCGTTCCCTTAGTTTTTTTCAGCAGTGTATTTTTAGGTGTTCAAGCTCTATAATAGCTGCATAGACTCTGTGTTTATCCATGCTGGTGGAGCTGGTTTAATGTCTGTTTTTCTGCAAAGCTGCATTGTGAATTACTTCTTATTGGAAACATTTTGTCATGGAGTACATATGTTTTTGATGTGTCACAAATATGTTTGTAATGAAACACCAGACTTTTGCCAGGAGACCAATGTTTGTGTCCCATGCAATACTAAAACTTAGTGTTCACTTATTTTCATCAGTTTTTTGTTTAAATCACCAAATTTTAAACAATCAAATAGTTTTGTTGCCTAAATCTAAGTAGTTTTGTTGTGTTTTGCTTAAATTCCATAGTAATTTTAATCCATACCATGTTTTATTTTTTTACTAAAACTAAGAGAAGTTTTGTTGCCTAAACCTCAGTAGTTTTGTTGTGTTTTGTTTAAATTTCATGGTCAATTTAAGCCTGTTTTATTAACCAAAGCAAGTAGTTTTGTTGTGTTTTGCTTGAATTTCATAGTAATTTTAAGACATACCATGATGTTTTGTTTAATAAACCTAACAAAGTAGTTTTGTTGTGTTTTTGTTATTGTTTTGTTTTGTCTCAATTTACATTAACCACATGACCAAAACTATTTCAAACTGTGACCAGAATCTGGAACAAATCAGATTCTCTCGAAATGTAATTGAGGATGCAGTTTAGCTGTATGGGAATGTAATTTTGTAGGACACAAGCTTGATCTGTGAGGATGTCTATACTGCATTAACCCCAGTGAGGCACCAGCTGTTGTTTAAATTGGACATGTTAACAAGTTTATATCTCTGTATCTCTGTATCAGTGTGAGTATATCACCTATGTTTTTTTCAAACCCTACAGTTTGTAGCGTCAGATGAAATTAAAGTTAAATCTATTAAATGAGCCTGTTAACCTACAACTGTATGTGCAAAAGTGTAAGTGTAAATCACAATAACCACTATTGGGGGCGGCAGTAGCTCAGTCTGTAGGGAGTTGGCTTGGGAACCGGAGGGTCACCGGTTCAAGTCCCGACATGGACCAAAAAACTGAGTGTGAACTGGTAGCTGGAGAGGTGCCAGTTTACCTCTTGGACACTGCCGAGGTGCCCCTGAGCAAGGCACCAAACCCCCAACTGCTCGGGGCGCTTGTCAGGAGCAGCCCCATCACTCTGACATCTCTCCATTACTGCATGTGTGTGTTTGTGTGCATGTACCATGTATAAGTTAAACAGAGTGTAAATTGAATTTCCCCATTGTGGGACTAATAAAGGTAGATCTTCTTCTTCAACTGTCAAACAGTAGTTATATTTAACTTAATGTATCAGGTAAATTTTGTTTTTCTTGTTGATTTCTTGTTGCACAGCAACTGCCTTGGGATGACAGTGTTTCATTAAACAGTGGAAGCAAGCCAAGCTCCAATCCTTCAGCTTTTGTCAGTTATAATCATTATTGCAATTCAGTTATGTCCAAGTCATTTTCAGTAACTGCGCAGCATTGCATTCTTGCTAACATGTCGCCATTATGTAGAATTTAAATCACTCTAATGCCTCTCACTGGGTCAATCTGTCAAGCCCAAGAGAGCCCTAGAGCTCAGGAGGTGTTTATTAAGAACATCTACCTAACTATGAGAGCGAGCGAAAGAGAGAGGGTAAACAATAGACACAAAGTAAAGCAAGAAACAAAGCATGTGTTAAGCAAGACAATAATTACAGTGGGGAAGACAGTGAGGAAGTAAAAAAAAAATAAATTGGTCTCTAGTTTATCATTCACTGTGATGGAGAATTCAACATTATCCAAAATGGGATTAGGAATTGTAAGAATTACAGTCTGAAATGCTGCATTTAACTGGTTGCAGTGGGATCATTAAAGCCTCCATTCTTCTTACATGTGTAAATAAATTTAGAGAAAAGGGAAAAACACATTCCCATCAAACATTAAAGGTTGGCATTAATACATTGATTTGTTGTTCCTGATCAGGCCTCTGCAAAGCCCCATTGCTAGATGTGCACTGATCACTGCCTTAAATCAAACCCATTATCCTTGTGAATAATGTTCATATTGTAATGGATGGTCATGTGCCTGTTATACAAGAGACCAGAATACTTTTTAAACCATGACCATGCATTTTCCCCAAACCTTGACCAGACTTTTTTTTTAATTACCTAATGTTGCGCATACCTTGATCCTACTCAATTAATCTTAACCATACCTTAGCCTGACCTTATTAGGATACTCTTTAGTGTATTGGCCTGGTCCACTTAACTGCATTTCACACCCAATGTCATCATAAAGTTCAGTGTTTCAACTATTAGCTACATAAATTAAGTCACAGAGGGCAACCAGTGTCACAGCAATTCCTGGATCTTGTCTCATATCACAAATATGTTTGTGTTGATAGTCTACAATAGGAAGCAGGAGATCAGCTGGATGGGTTAAAAAACACAAGATTTCAATCTTCACTTATTTTTATATAATTTGCCTGTGGGTATTACCCATAGAGGGCAATGCCTATATAAGTTAGAAGGTAACAACTGCAGTAATTATAAGCCAAAACAATTTTTTTCTGTGTTACTATTTTGTTTAGTTTCAATTTACAACATCAACTATGTGTTTAAACCTGACTGTAATCCAGGACAAAAATATATTTCCATGAAATTGTACCAGCAAATGCACTTCTGTTGTATAGAAATGTAATTTTTAGCACAATAATAATGTGTTGCTGCAAATCCATGTAATTTATTTACTTCATTAAAACAATCCGTTTTTGAAGATACTGGTAAGGAATTCATTGGTACCAACCATGTCATACTAGCTTGTCGGAGGCTAAAGGAGGCTAAATAACATTCCAAAAAGTTAAATTTTGCTAAGGAAAAATTGTCATGGCCATTGTCAACCTGAAAATGGGTTCTATGGATACCCACGAAACTCCCCTTTACAGACATGCCCACTTTATGATAATCACCTGCAGTTTGATCAAGTCATAGTCAAGTCAGCATACTGACAGCTGTTGGGCTTGAGTTTGCCATGATATGATTTGAGCATATTTTATATGCTAAACCTGTGACCGTTTCTGGACAATATTTGACAGAATTTTGGGTTGTTAATTGATTTCCAATAATAAATATATTTACATATTTGCATCAAGCAAACATATTTGTACACTTCCATGCTGATAACAGTATTAAATACTTGAACAATCTCCATTTAAGGAAAAATCTGAACAGATGAAACATGCAATTAATTTGCAATCAGACACAATTAATCATGGGCAATCGTGTGAATAATCCAGATTAAATTTTTCAATCAATTCACAGCCCTAGTCATTCTGTATGAGAGTGTTTATCTGTTGAGGTATTGCGGTATTGAACAAGTTGAATAGGTGCATCTGAAGTTATCACTGAATTTAATGCATCACTTTTGCAAATCATCCAGTATCACATTTTTTTCTGTTTATAGGATTTCTAAAATCACAGCAATCTACAGGCCACCATGTGACTCGATCCAGTTTTGAAGCCTTTAATGTGTATGACAGGGAACCTCAGTGTGCTAAGTACCCCTTCACAGCACAGCAAATTACATGGTAATAAAAAAAATGGAAATGGCTGGCTTGAAATGGAATGGTAGGGCACAGCCCACTGCCCCTGTTTCCACAAAGTCTGCAACACCAACTGTATAATGCACAAACCCTTTAACAGAGTAATATTCCAGACCAAAGGCAATCTAATTGTCTGCAGAGAATCAGTCATTCAGAGAGGCACCTGGCAAACTGTCACTTAAAGGTAGTTAAGTGGCAAAGCTGCCCTCACTAAATATAATTCTTATACATGTATATTAACCTCCTCTTGTAACACAAGGGCTAGGGATGTAGGTGCTCTTATGCTGCGCACAGCCTCCTCAAACATGTGTCATAAAGAATTGTGACCCAGCAAGTCAGTCCCCACATGAACTGTTCAGTTGGAGGAGAAAATCTCTTCACTTGCACAAACATAGCTTCACAATGAGGACACTGGCTTTCTTTAAGAAACAGAAAAAAAAAAGTAAGAGCAAAAGTATGGGGAAATATGAAAGTGAGCACTCTGAGCCATGACAAAACACAGTGCCCTTTTACTCACAAAAGCAAGGTTATAATGCCATCACCTGTGACAAATGGCCATCATTTTCGAAAGAGAAAAAAAAGGAAGTTATAAAATATTGGTAAAAAGTTCAGACTGAAAATGTCATTTTTATTTCTGGCAGTAATAAAAGACCTCTGACAGAGACTTCATTGTTGTGTATAGAGGAAAGATTTTACTTAAACTCGGCTGTGACCGCTGCGAGTAAAATTGGAAAAATGGCCTTATAATAATCAGATTCAAAACAGACCATTTGGAAAACAGCTTAAGCTATATCTTATAAAAATCAGTGGCAGTTAGAATTTCCACATTAGTACAGCCAGAAAATGAGCTGGCATCCCAAAGATGGAAAGTAATTTTCTGAACAACACAGAGCATATTTTCTTAGCATTTTTAAGCTTTCATTTGAATGCTGACAGAGGGAGAAGTTTGGAAGCTCAAATGTTTTCAAAGATATATAAATATCATAAAACTGCTGAGAATATGGAGTATTTCAAATAAAGTTGTCAGCTTTTGTTACATAACAAAGTAATACAATTAGAGTTTTTTTTTAGCATGAGGCAGTTACCCTTACCTACTTGTTGCCTACATCTTAACAACTAAACTGGTGAGGTCCCCCGTGGATTCAAAGAAATTCTATCAGCATCATGAAGTTCATACAGATTGTTCAGCTATGTCTCCATGTTTTAAAACTCACTTGATCCCAAAGGTGCTGTACTAGGTCAAGATTTGGAGACTGCACACGTTCCATTCAAGTAAATTAAAGTCAGTGTCATGTACCTGGAATAATTTTGAGAGGATGAATGTTTTGCGACAAAGTGCCTTATCCTGCCAGAGGAATTAATTTGTAAAAGCCTAGACTGCCCATGTAGGAATGCAGCTGGGGCCATTTTCATCAAATTTGTAGCATGCAATTTCATATTTCCAATACAATCTTCTCTCACTGATTTTGACAGGTCCCACATATCAACTGAACCTCACAATGCATGTTTGGGGAGATTACGCCAGGCAGTCACCCAGCAATTATTTCATTTCCATTTGCTCCGCTTCTCGTTGTTAAGATGTGATAGATCCCAGTGAAAATCAATGTAATTGATAGAATGTTGTAAAATGTTAAATGCCACAGCAGCCATGGCTTTTGTTGAGGCTGTTTATTGTTGAAAACTATTAAAGTGAACATGCCAGAAGAATAAATCTACCACTTGGAGATTTTTGTTCACATTTCACATAAAGGATGGGCAAGGTGTATTGTACAGATTTGTTTTCACAAGTTGACAAGAAAAAGATAGCACATTGGAACTTATGGGGAGTATCAAAACAAGGGGGGAAATGTTATGTTAATAATAGAATTTATATTCTGATTCTGAGTGATAGCGCTCCAGCGCACAAACAAACGAAACACTTTTAACAATCATATTTTAGGCTAGAAGATTTTAATTTGTGCAGCACATTTTACCATGTCAGTGGAATAAATTCAATTCATGCTGTCAGAAAAGGGTCGAGCATGCGCTTAAAAATATTTAATGACAATTAAGTGCAGTCCTCAATTCATCTTGCCGACATTGCAGGGTTGGGTATTGTTTAAGAAGTCATGATTACTAGTACCTTTAAAGTGATACCGATACCAAGTAGTTCATTTGATACTCATCCTGATAATGACGTTCCTCGCCCAACGGTTGTAGGGCCACATTGTCGCGGAACCGTAACAGCCACCTTCCGCTTCCCACACAGGTTAAAACTGTTAGCTCTGTCAGCACTTGTTACCTTTGTTAGCACTGTAAGCACCATTATCTTCTGGCAATTTGGTCAGGCATCTTTGTGTTCAGAGCCTTGTGCAGGTCGGCAATTCCAGCTGTATGAGCTGTCACTGCTGTAGTATAGAGAGCCAGACACACCTGGCATTTATTGTTTCATTTGTCTTTCCAAAAGGGAAATTCTTACAGAACGCTCAAAAATCATCACTGACCTGCCACGTTGCATTTCTCCTTAGGTCTATAGATTTATTTCAATCACTTCATAGATGAAACATGAATCGGTGGCTTAGTGTATGCCGTGGCTTTGCCTGTTCACCTCATGAAGCTCTTGTTTACTTAATTGTTTTTTGCATATTGATCTTTTTTTCTTTGGGTTTGAGGCAAAAATTATAGTTAGTATTTGGGAAACGCACCCCAGCTCATAAGTACTATAATATATAAAGTTTACAAAGATTGTCTACAGTTTCCAGATATTTAAGTTGTCTTTTGGAGCCTCTAATGTGTGAAGATGCCAAGCACAACTTTAATGTTGTGTCATTCTACAAAAAGAAGAAGAAGAAGAAGAAAAAAAAAAAAAAAAAAACAACCAATGTGCATGTCTGAAAATTCATATTTCCTTTCAGTCTATGCTGGGAGTTCCAAGTGTCTCAAGATGTTTATATTACTCTTGGTACATTTAGTTGGATGGCAGGCTGCAGTTTTTTGTCAAATCATTTGCGTATATGTCTGTGTTTCAAGCTGAGTAATAAAAGCCAGAGAGGCACTATTACTGTCACACACAGAGATGCTTTTTCTGCTCCACTTAACATGCAGATCTTAGGCTGCACAAATTGACAATGGAGGTTACAGCACACACAGTGTACATCTCCACTCATGCTCTCACACAGTCTCTCCCACTCTCATTAGTGTCATAGTCACTCCCAAGCATACATACATGTTTGTGTACACAAGTATCCAAAGTACTCACACTCAATATTGCGCGCATGCACATACATAGACACACAGTACAAACACACACTCGTGGCACACGCTGCGTCGTATGAATTTTAGAATAGAGGCACGGCTGGATGGCAGCCAGCATATCACCCAGAGAATGATGGCAATGCATTTACATTTGTATTATTTCATTTCAGCTTTTGGAATCACTGCCTCCCACAAAACTGCACACACACACACACACACACACACACACACACACACACACACACACACACATACGATAGTTAGGTTTGAGTTTTAAAAAAAAACAAAAAACAAAAACAAAACACGAACATCCAAATCATCAAGTGTGCTGGTAGTCCTGAAGAAAAGAAAGTGTATTTCATTGAGTTTCAGGGACAGGGTTTGATGCAAAAGGGGAAAAAATGCAAATGACAAACAGAAAGTAGGCCAAATATTGGCTCACTTTGAACCACAGCACAGAGGATTTTGTTGGTGGCCAGATAGGCGTCACAGTAAAGAGCAACAGTAATAGGAAGAGTTGGATTTAACTTTTGTTGGATTTAGCTTTTGCTTCATACAGTTTCATATTCTCATAAAAATTGAACATCGAAGGGATTATCCAGGTAAATATGTATGGTACCTTGGATTGATAGCTTTAAATATCCTTGCAGCCGTACTAAAACAATGGTGGGGGCATAAAATGACCAAATTAGTTAGGGCCCGAGCACCGACCGAAGGTCCGCGAGGACCCTATTGAAATCGCTTTGGTTATTATTAATATGCAGCAAAATGGCTGTTTTGAGGGCCTAAACATGCTCAAAAAGTGGTCAAACTTTGCACACTTAACAGAGCTGGTGAAGATATGACATTTTAAGGGTCTCGGGCTTGGGCCTTTAAAATTGGCTAACTAGCCCCCTACAAAATTGGAAAGATTGAGCCCCTCGCTCACATTTCAGGTAGGTGTGTGAAATTTGGCTGGTATATGTATCATGTTGAGATGTACAAAAAAGCCTCTGATTTTAGGGCTTTTTTTGCCATTTCCATGCCCTGTACTTTAACGAACTCCTCCTACAGTTTTAACCCGATCGGCTTCAAATTTGGTCAGTACCATCTTAAGACCTTTGTGATGAGAGGTTCTTCAAAGCTTCCATTTTTATCAAACTATGTGGCCGTGGCATGGCGGCAAAAAAGCGCTTTTTGCCAAAAAAGAGGAAGTTGCTGTAACTTTGTCGTACATTATCCAATCTGCTCCAAACTTCTCATGCCTGACAAACGTCCACACGCGATGACATCCACATGACACGTTTTGGTCATAGCACCACCTAGTGGCAAGAGGATATGTCATATTTTGCATGTTGATGTACTGTGTCTCAGCAATTAACCAGATCCCCCTCAAATTAGGTCAGAAAAGCCTTGAGATGTTGATGAAGCTTTCTTATGAAGGCGATGTGGCAGCATGGCGACTTTTGATGAGTCGCCATTAAAATGTAAACTGTTGTAACTCCACTCTAGATGGTCAGATCTTTATCAAATTTCACACATTTGATGAACATCCAGTCCTGAAGACATCATTGCAATTTTGAATCATACTCATAGGGCCACCTAGAGGCAGGAAGTTACAGTTGCTATATTTTGGCATATTGCTCTTAGCAAATTAACCACATCAACTTCAAATCTGGTCACAGACATGGCAAGATGTTCATGATGACAGACAGCAAAGGTTTTCAGTGTTCCTGAAATGATGTTGCCGTGGCAACGTTTTGTTCGCCAAGAAACAGGAAGTTGTTTTTGAGAGGCTAGGGTTGCTTAAAAGCGAACAAATCTTGGCACAATCAATAAAAGTGTTAACACTGTGTTAACAGATACGGTTTTTGGGCTTGGGTGTGGCAAGGGGGCTTGATAGCGAAAATTTCAACGAAGCAACCCTCTCGGTACATTTCACCTAGATGTGTGAAATTTCGTACACACATGTAACATCTTCAGACTTAAAAGTCTCTTTAAAGTCTCTTGGGGCCATGCTCTAAACCCAACAGGAAGAAGAAGAAGAAGAAGAAGAAGAAGAAGAAGATAGTCCTTTATTAGTCCCACGAGGGGAAATTCAATTTTTTCACTCTGTTGTTAACTTATACAAGGTACATGCAGACCCGAACACACACATGCACAAACATGCAACAATGGAGAGATGTCAGAGTGATGGGGCTGCCCCTGACAAGCGCGCCGAGCAGTTGGGGGTTTGAACCGGTGACCCTCCGGTTCCCAAGCCAACTCCCTACAGCTGAGCTACTGCCGCCCCCAAGACAGCCATTTTGAATTTTTTGTCATTTCCTTTGTGTGTTTTTGTCCATTTCCAGGCTCTGTACTTTGACAAACTCCTACAGATTTAACCCGATTAACTTCAAATTTGGTCGGGACAATCTTAAGACCTTTGTGATGAAAGGTTGTTCAAGCTTTTATGAAACAACGTTGACGTGGTGTGGCGGAGAATAAAAATGATCCATTGAATGACAAACTGCTGTAACTCAACTGTCCTTGGACCAGTCTGCCCCAAACTTGACCTACTTCATAACAGTCCAGGCCTGAGGACAACTACATGGCAATATTGACTCGTAGTCATAGCGCCACCTCCTGGCAACAGGAAATCAGAGTTATGTGACAACAATCATCATCTGAGATTTACATTGTGTGATCCACACTGTGAAACATAGATCAGATCATGTTCTGTAGTGCCACATAGTGGACACAGGAAGTGGTGAAAAAATTGCAGTACATTGTTTCCTGTGCTGCCGAGGCTATGTCAAGACCATCGCAAACTCAGATCAAATGGTTTTTGGCACCGCTGAACAAATATGAATCAATATTGTTGCTGTAATACCGATTTCTCACATCAAATGTTTCCAGAAATGTCTTGTAGTGAGCTGTTTAGCTGTAAAATGAAAAAAAAAAAAAGTTTGTGACCCAGCAACAAAGTTGAGACAACATGAAGAAATATCAAGCACTGTGCACCGTCAATAGGAACATTCTCTCTCAAATGACCTGTGATTGGCCAAAGTCTTCCATTGCAGGCTAGATTTTTTTTAAAGCCTGAAAACTGAGCCATGAAGAGGAGCCGAAAATAGTGTGACACTAAGGGACGGTATGTGATGAGCTGGGATGAGAATGTGTTGGATATTTCAAAGCTTAACCACACTCATCTCTTCAAGGTGTAATGCAATATAGTAAAGCTCATAGTAAATGGCTATGACTTCTGTATCTGTCAGCTGGTAATATTGTGTAACAGCATGGCATCACTGCTGTGTTTAAGTGTTCCAACATGGGGTCGGGACCCAGGGGTTGAAAGATAAATCTCAGGGTTTGTGAGATGAAGAATAGAATTAAAAAAAAAAAAAAAAAAAAACTACAACAAATGTTGCTGTTGATTCCTGGTTTATTACTGAATACTTATTTCCACAGGCCTCTAAAGTGTATTCAAATTAATCAAAAGGAAGGATTGCAAATTGAAGTTGCTTTGTTTTAAGGGGTCACAAACAAAAAAAAACACTGCCGTATACTGTATGTTATTTGTTGCTGTAAATCCCTCACTTGTATTTGTGAAATAAATATGGATTGATTACAACTATCTTTAGTTCTTTTCCATGTAAAATGAGCAGTAATTTTACAGAAATAATTTATCTTCAGCAGTTTCATGTTGTGATGAAACAACAGTCTGGTGGTCGTACAGCAAAAGTGCTTCAGTTGCAGTTTCAATTAGGGTTGGAAATGGAAACAGTTGGGCATAATCAGGTATTACCTCTTAGGCTTTTAGCTGATTAGGCTTCATGAAATACTGTCTGATTTTTGCTTACAGAACCTCCATTTGCTATTATGTTAAACTGACACTCTCTTAGCTTTGACAGAAGATCTATCACAGTTTTCTACCTGGGAAGAGCTGCAGGTGTGGGGACGCGTTTCCCTCTTTTTTTTTTTCTCCCTATCTCTCTTGCTCTCCTCGCTCTCTCCTGAGCTTGGCAGGAGATCGATTTCCTTCCTGAGGCGAAGTGTTCAGATGACTGATGCTAAGAATGGCAGAGAGCGCGTCGCACCCATCAGTTCTAGCACCAAAGCACTGTTGACAGGAGCCTAAGAACTGCAGTCGCAGAAGTGATGAGGCAGCAGGAAGGAGGACAGGCGAGGGGTGGGCTGTCAGGAGCAGGCAGGTGGAGCAGGAAAGAGATGGAAAAACAAAAACAGCATGCAATTAACATTGGGGCTGTTAAAAGACAATGAACTGAAACACATGTTGAAGCAACAGTTTGGCTGTGTACTGTAAAGGCTCAGTAAAGTCTGGTTTCAGTCCAGAGGTAAAATAAAAAAAGGCTTAGTTTACTCTGAGTCAAAAACAGGTAAAAGTCAAAACCAGGCAGGTAGGGGCGATGAGGCAAACTTACCCAATAGGGGATCAGTTTGGCAAGCAGGTTCTCTAATGGCAGGTGGGGGGTCATAACAGGCAGAACTCAGGCAGGGAGAGAAGATGGTTTGAACACTAGGCTGAGGCAGAATAGATGATCTGGCAGCGAATTAATGGAAGTGGGCTGATATACGCTACTGGGCTGATGGGAATGGGGACAGGTGGGCAAGGGAGATCAGGTGATGGGAAATGGCTGCTACAGAGGGGTTACTGCAGGGCAGATGGGGGTGGCAAGATCTAAAAAGGTAGGAGAGTTGGCAGGGGAAAAAAAAAGAGTGAGAATAGGAATTGGCTGACAATATGATACTCTATTAATTAAAAAGACAAGCAAGAAATGACAGACACCAGGAGCATGATTATATGTATGTATTCAAAGGCATACAATAATAATAGCAATCATAATAATAACCACAATGCATTTAGTATTCTGCATGTGGCAGATATAACTAGATACACAGTTTTGGAGGGTCATAATTGTATCATTTCCTGCATGTTAGGAGCTCAAAGACATTGAACATAATAAATCCAGGAAATGTTTTCTTAATAGATGATGATACTATTATGTCTGTATGTTTCACTACCTTCACCTTAGAGGTTCTGCAAATCGTTGCTTTCCAATACATTCCAACATTTCAAGTTTTTTTTGCTCAGTTGTTGCCGATTTTCTGCTTCAGCGTCCAAACTTATTTTAATCAGTAGAACCCTACCAACCCAAAACTATTTATATTCATGAATGTAGTTTCTATTCATGGTCTCTTTATTCGGATTGAATAATGGAGGCGCTGCAGGTACAAAACATGCAAACAAAGAAAACTGTGTACATGCAGAAGGAAAAGTATGACACAGCATGCAATCAAACTACAATGCCTGCCTGATTTTACAAAAGCCTGTTGTCAGCAAACAAGCAGCACGAGCAGTAATAAAACACAATGATGTAAGCACCACTACAATATAAACCACAGCCACGCAGAACCTGTACAGCGGTTTGTTGTGGGACAAGTGCTCCAGTTCGGTTCCAGAGTATAGTGTGCAGCGCAAGCAAAACATAACTCATCTGACTGTTAGAGAAAAAGTCTTGCCCTAAACTTTTCAATCAGTTAGAGCCACAATAATATCAATTAATAGCATCAAATCATATAGCATTTTGTATATATAATTAAACAATCAAGGCAGTGCCCTTCAGTATAGGCTATTACCATAAATTAGAGGTATGGTCACGGTCAGGTATGGTCACGGTCATGCATGGTCACAGTCATGCATTGATATGATTTGGTTAACGTTTTTTCTCACAGAAACAGAAAATGGGGTGTGGTTAATAGACATTCATTGATATGGCAACCGGATTACATGGAGGTGCAAACACCAGCTGCTGTAGCCTCAATTCCATCACCGACACCGCACCGGGCTGCACTGTGATTAGTTTATTTCTCTAATGTGACTTTTCTCAATTTCTTTTGGGTTGAAAGTTGTGTGCTCACTGTTGGCTGGTAAACCTCCCAAATGGCATCAGCTGCGTTCAGTTCATTTATTTCCAGCAGGAGGAGATGGTACAGAGGAGAGTGATTGAGAGAGACAGTGTGTTGTGTTAATTCTGATGGTGGGATTGCATGTAGACTAATTCACTGCATTGATTGCACCCGTTCACCACACACAACTGCCATTGTGATAATAAACACTAACGTGGAGGAAACCCTCACTTAGCTAATGAAACACTTTGGGCTAGCTAAGGACACCTAACTAGCTAACTAACTGGAAACTACCAGACAGATAAACAGATGTATCTGTTTGCTGCTGCTCTGATTCAAAATAGCATGAGTGCGCCTGCAGCTTGGAGGATGACGTATGACCTGCAGCTTCTACTATATTCATATTCATCAACCGTCTTTTTAAAAAAAAAAAAAAAAAAAAAAAAACTTTGAGCACAAAATGAAGTTATTTGTCAAAAAAATAAAAAAAAACACAAAAAACAAAAAGCAAAACAATGTGGCTAATTAACTTAGTCAGGAAATGACTGAAATAAATATGAAGTATAGAAATGCCAAACACACTGGAGCGGTGCTTTAAATGACAATGTATCTGATCCATCTTCATATTTTAATAACATAAAATAGACCCCATCATGTCACAGCCAAAGCCATGATTCCAGATAACAGTTTATCACACACCCTGCTGGTTCAAATGTCATTATAAACACCAGATTTAGGAAATTAATTATCTTACAATGACAGTGCTCACTGTAATTTGAGTGATTTTGTGTTGTGCAGTCACACTAACAATTTATTTCTGGATTCAGTTGCTGGATGTTATGTGTTTATTTGGAGAAATGCATTCACTGAAATGAATGTACACAAAGCTCTACAGTGAAGTAAGCAATGCAGTTTTGAAAAGAATTGACTTGGCAACATGCCACAGGCTACTGTAGGTTAATTCTACTCTGTTTCTCCTCAGTTTTCCTTCAGCAGCAAAGCAAGGTTGTTTTAAGAAAACACCATGTCAGCTTTACCTTATTATCCAGTATATACATCCTGATAACCATAGCCAGAGGCTTGACTATTTTGTGTTATGGAACAGGAGATATAAATGCTTGCAGCTTGTTGACACATACACAGATAAAGTTGTTTCTGTTTTTTTTCTTATCTATGAAGCTATTCAAACCTGCAATCAGTATATGAAAGACACCTCTGTTCCACACAGCACTATTGGAGGAAAGTCAGTGTTTTAGTAATCGTCCCCGTAGCTTCATTGTAAAGTTTACTGATGAAGGGCATCTGATAAATAAAAATTCAAATGGGAATGCTGGTAACTTTACATGATTCAACGACAGCACTTGATAAAAGACTCACAGAATTGCGTGTAGACTTGTTTACTTTAGCACACTTGCAAACTGAAGTGCTCTTTTGAGTACAGCAGGGCAGAAAGCAGAAATGTTGACATCCTTCTGGTTTTGCCAGTTCTTGTATAGTCTTTGTGTCTCATCTGTTGCCCTTTTCTGGTTGTCTCTCTCTCCCTTCCCTTGAGTCTTGGTAAGTGAAGAATGAATTAATGCATAAAACAGTATGCACCTGCCAGTCTCCCAGATGCAGTCCAGACTCTATATCTGCCTCTTCCTCTGTGCATTGTATTTTTGTTTGGTCCAATAACTGTTGAATGGATTGCCATGATGTGGCACCCGATTCGACTGTTACCAGGTCATTAATTAGGCATTATCTGTTGCTTTAAGTACCATACAGTATATGTTGGTCATTAGGTGCCTACTATGCTATTATGTTGTAAAAGAGAACATTTTCTAACATATTTTACAACTGAATGAAACATCACCTTTTGAACACAAACAAAATGCTTCTTTAGGTTTAGGCTACAAAATTACAACTTAGTTAAGTAAATTAGGGAAAGAAAAAGTGTTTTGGTTTAAAATAACTATGAATACAAAGACAACTACACATTTCTGGTTTCACATGGGTGAAAACCCTGTGTTTTGTGCACCTGACTTCTGCGTCTGCTATTGCCATAATTACTATGGCCCCTAGAGGTCGCTGTTGAGTTCTTTAATACCTGCTTTCGGGTGTAGTAGGCCCCTACTGAGCCACATCTATGGGCATATAGCAACAATAATAACATCTATTTAATACCTTCTGAGAAACGTAATGATAATAATATACTGTATATATTGCATATAATATATGTTTACATGTGATTATAAGACATTTCAGATGATAAAATTCATATAATGTGCTTACACAATATGTTGTCCTCTCATATCGTCATATTGGCGCTTTGTCAGACCCCGCGGCATCACTTTACAGTTGCAGTAAACCAAACTTGATGTAAACATTGAAAACTGCTAACAGTAAGAGAGGTTTTGCTGTGTACCTTTTCTAGCTTTATGACATGTCAGTTCTTCTTATTCATATTTTAGTTTTTTGTCTCAAAAACTTTCACACATCCATATTTCTACTTCTACTTTTTTTGCTACACTATACACCCCACTCTGTTTCTCTCCCACCTACTGTATACTCCCTACCCCTGTCCTGTCAGCTACTGCTCCTGCAAGTGATTTTATTGATTGTAGCATTTCTGCGATGGCGCAGCAGTGAAGAACTCACCGTTCGTGATACAGTATATCAGGGACGTAACTCTGTTTTTTTGTGCATGGATGAGTAAGTGTGCATAGGATAGTGTGGGTGTGTTTTGAGCGCAAAAGACCAAGAGAGTCAGTGAGGGTGAGCGTGCGCGTATGTCGTTCATTGCAGTGTGTGGAGGTAGCTGTGGCTGACTGATTAGACCCTTTAGTGAGTGTACCCACCTCTCACCAGCCATCCTTCACACTGACAGCAGGGCTGTGAAAGTGTATGCTTCCCTGCCTCTGAGTGTGCGAGCTTCTGTTTTATGAGTGTTTTCAGGTGTGTGTGTGTGTGTGTGTTTGTGCGTGTTTCAGTGTGCATACATTTTTATGCCACCTTTCCTGATTTGTGTGCTGGATAGTGTGAGTGTGTCTGATCTGAGTCCCACAGTCATCACTTACTTTTCGTTCAATGTGACAACTAGGCAGGTGTCTTAATGTTAGCTTAATGACTTCCACTCAATACTGAAATCTGCACAGTGTACTGATGGTTCCATCAGGATGTAAAATAGCATATTTCATTCAGTCATTTATTCTGTGGCTGATCAATCATTGACTTGGGCTTACTTAATAAGTAACAAGACACTAACTATTGCAAAACCTTTAAAAACATTTTAATTTGCTATATAAATATATAATTGTCAATAAGCTCATTAGTGAAATGATACATAATATGCAATCAATAGCAGTTTTATATATTAAGGTCTCAGTTTGTATATTTAAAATGGGTGTAAATGTTTGGATGTAGGCACATAGTCATGCCCAAAATGTGGGAATGAATGTGAGCTAATTCATATTGGACTATACTTCTCACGATTCCCATTCAACGACAAAATTGTGTGCCCTTAATGTAAAGAGATGTGAAGTAAAGATGAGTAAGTTGGGTAATGAATGGTCATGTACTGTAGTGCATCCAAATTTTATGTGAGAAACCAAAGTGTGTGTATGACAATAATCTTTTCTTAACCTTAACCATGCCATAGTTGACCAAGTGCAGATAGTGCAGCAAAATTATTTTTAAATTTGGCATTGAATTTGTGGTTTTGTTGAATCGTCCAGTATCAGCGTTCTTGTTTGGCAATAGGGTTGAGGCTTATACACACCTGTATGTTAAATATTAGGGCAAAGTTAACATGATAATTAAGTGTTAACACAAATTAGTTTGAATGCCACGATTTTTAAAATTAATACAATTGATCTTCCAGAAGTTGTGGCTGAGTTGTAAAACTAGAGTGAAGAGCTATACAAACATGCCTGCTCTATAATAATCACATGCAGTCAAGTCATACTCAAGTCAGCTCACTGACATACTGACAGCCGTTGTTGCGTCTTGGGCTTGTTATGGTTTGAGCATATCTTGTGCAAAATGCGGCCCTGGGGAAGACCCAGGACTAGTTGGAGAGATTATATCTCCACGCTGACCTGGGAACACCTCGGGATCCCCCAGTCAGAGCTGGTTAATGTGGCCTGGGAAGGGGAAGTTTGGGGTCCCCTGCTGGAACTGTTGCCCCCACGATCCGACCACAGATAAGTGGTTGATACTGAGGGAGTGAGTAAAACATGGGCGATTAATTTGCGATTAATTAAATATATATAATAGTAATTAAATATTTGAATCTACTGACATCCCGATTAAGGGAAATGTTCATTCTGTATATAACATTCATTTTATATACAGGTAAGGTTTTATACACTGCACATTGTATTTTTCTACTTCTTATTTATTATATACATTCTCAGGCATTGCACATTGCACACTGCAACTTTGCACAGACATATGCAGATGTCAGATATGTTGTTTACAGTACTTTTAGCCTTTCTTGTGCACAGTACTTACAACTTTTTCTGTGTATAGTATACCCACTGTTTCCTTAAATTTCCACTCT
Organism: Pterois miles; assembly: GCA_947000775.1. NCBI lineage: Eukaryota > Metazoa > Chordata > Actinopteri > Perciformes > Scorpaenidae > Pterois > Pterois miles. The sequence continues at coordinate 16,212,070 of CAMQGK010000229.1, read as the reverse complement.
ATGTATCTTATTTACATGCTGCTACCTATTTTTTTTTTTCTTCTCTGTACTACTGTGTTGCCAGAAATTTCTCCCAAGGGAGATCAACAGAAGCTTGTCTTATCTCTTATCTTAAGTACTTAAAAACAATGGGAGGCATTTGTATGCCTGTATTCTCTGGTGACCCATGTTGTGACTTATACACACACCATTTACACTCTCCATGCACACCTTAAACTACTGATATTCACAAACCATACATTTTTTATCCTTGTTTTGCATAATTTACTCTATTTTGTTGAATAATTAATTGATTTAATCATTACCATGGTGTGCTTCCCAATTTGTCATGGCCTTGAGAGCAAGGGTGTGACAATTCCAGAAGGAGAAGAGAGAGATGGTTCGTGGTCAGCATCCTAACCCTTAAGCCATGGGCACCAGTTGTGTGGTACTTGCAAGCCATAACATGCAATCTCTTATCCCCCAAAAATGAATGGAGAATAATGAGCCAGTAATGACATTTTAATGCTACAGTATTCCCCATCATGGCTGACCTAGGTTATGTTATGCAGTACTTACTTGCACTATAGTACTGCATAACATAACCTAGGGTTATGTTAACATATTAGATGATTGTCAGTGCTAAAAACTCTACACAATGCAATATGCTGCCACATTTATATTCAATCCTGCTACTCTACTTACATACCAGCATGCTTCTCCTTTGCATTTCTTTGACGCCTACTTTGGCATCTAAGCATGTTTTTGTTTCACAAGTCAAATCTATTGTTTGTTGCTGATTGTTGTCTGGGTTAGAGTCTATAGTGCAAGTAAGTACTGCATGCATGTAACGTTGAATTTAGATAATAATTTCACACACATGATACTACCTTATGTGGACAGATAAAGGATGAGCAGACTGATATCTTTAAAATAAGTTAAGAAGGTGCAACATAATGGTAAAAGTGTTGATGTGGTAGGTTGATCAATTAGTTGTGTGTCTGCAAAGTATATACTTACTTGCACCATCTCTCTCTCACATTCTCTCTCTGTCTCTAAAGCACCTCTCCCTCATGGTTTCGTCAGAGGAAACTTGGAACAACATCCTCTTATTCATCTCAAAGCGCAGTTCATTTCCACTTCATGAATGCATATCACATCATTATGTATGACTTTCCAACTGGTAGGAGGTACAAGGAACCAAAACAACACTACAGCAGCTTCACATGTTTTCCTCCCCCACTGATTTGCCCTTGCCGTGCCGACCACAGCATTTTGACTTTTAATTAACGCTTCTCTACCTTTGTGGCCCATTAGCATTCCAGTGTTGTTGCCTGTTTCATATCCATCGAAGACTGAAAATACAGATTCAAAATTATAGTGGTATGATGAGCCATTGTGTCTTACTATCCAAACATGAGATAGTGTGTCATAGTTATTTGTTAGACTGCAATTTAAAATTTGAGAAACATGTAGAAGCTAGAAGGGCACTTGGAGAGTGCAAACCTCCACCAAGGCCATTTCCATAAGTGAAAAATGATGTGTACACAATGTGATTCAGATCCGCTCCAATTGAATGGGTTCTTCCTTGACCCATGCACTTTCCACCAAGTTTCATGAAAATCAGGCTTGTAGTTTTCTGTTATTCTGCTGAGAAGCAAACAGACAAACAACCCAACAAACCCAACAGAAAACATAACCTCGGCAGAGGTAATAATGGTCAAGTTTGCAAAGGCAATCATGCACATTTAGACTGATCGGTGACTATTTAACATTGTAATACGTGATTTTTTCACATTTTTACTTTGTGAAAGAAAAAAAAACACATCAGTGCCCTATAAACAAAACAAAAATATTTATGTTTGACATGACTGATAACAAGATGATTTAAAAAGGACAGGCTTTTCAACACATAGTAAAATATCTTTCTGCTTGTCATTATGTCAGTGATGTCCAGACAGAGAATGATATTTGGCTCTTGCATCACTGTAAACTTGCTTCTTCGTGGATATTGGCAATATCTACTTTGGGGAATTTGAGGACTCATCAAGAGTTATAAATATGTTTGATATTATCAAGTATAAGCTCATATTAGTCCCCAAGCCACTCAGAGTGGTTAAGATTAAGCCTGCAAATCCTTCACACAACCCGATAAGATTTGCCAACAATCAGGATTTGGCCTGCAATTGTCAAGATGGTCAAATCTGATCTTAACGGGATGAATTATCTTATAGTTTGTCTCCAATCTCAGAGAGAATGTCACCTGAAATGTAACTTTTCCACAACACCATTTTAAAGCAGAATTTGCAGGGAAAACAGTACACTGTGTACACATGTGCTGGTGCAACATGTCTCAGAGAAATCATGTGTATATGCTACTTTTTTCAGTTAATGTTTGAAGGGGAATGTAATTGCTGCCTGGATTATGTTCAGTGGTAGTATTTCTTTGAGTGGATGAAATGTTATGTTTTTGTACCACACACAAAGGTTTTTGAGTCTTAGGTGTTGTTAGATGCACAGGTGCATTTTACTGAAAAAACCATCAAAATCCTCATTTAAATTCATTCCAGCACTACTAACTGTGGTGGTTTAGTGCTTTGCCACCTTTAGTGTGACCTTGTGAAAATCAAGAAGAAGAAGAAGAAGAAGAAGAAGAAGATATTCCTTTATTTGTCCCACAATGGGGAAATTCAATTTTTACACTCTGTTGTTTTTACTTATACACGGTACATGCAGACCCGAGACACACACATGCACAAACAGGACCCATATACATGCATCAAATGGAGAGATGTCAGAGTGAGGGGGCTGCTCCTGACAAGCGCCCCGAGCAGTTGGGGGTTTGGTGCCTTGCTCAGAGGCACCTCGGCAGTGCCCAAGAGGTAAACTGGCACCTCTACAGCTACCAGTTCACACTCAGTTCTTGGTCATGTCGGGACTTGAACCGGTGACCCTCCGGTTCCCAAGCCAACTCCCTACAGACTGAGCTACTGCCGCCCCCTTACCCTTACCCTTAAACCTTACCCTTGGCCAGAGAACTACTCCTTGTTAATTAACTCTGAATAAACTTAACATTTTTGTTGAATTGTGAGTTTTATAAATAGGAATCAAGGACACAGTTTACACACAAAAAGCCTTTTAATAAAGTTCTAAAAATACCACAGACAAAATAACCACAAGCGCTTTCTACAATATGAACCTGTAGTAAACAACAGTTTAATGTTGTTTGTCCAGAATTAATACTAATCCATTAACACAGGCTGTTCTCACAAACTGTTAGACCTTCAAAAAGTTATGCAATACAATTATTATAAGAACCCGCGTGATCAATTTGTAACCTTTGCTTCTCCAATTTGCTGAACCTGCTTTTTAAAAAGGAATGTGCCCAGTGTAGCCAAACCTGACTTATAAAGGAATGGCAGATGACACTGATTGGTGTAGTTCTTGTTATGTCCAAAACACACCTATGGTAAATTAAGAGACTAAACAAACCCCCCTGCCCCTTGTTCATTATTTTGCACCCAGAATATGTGCAGTTTAACAAGCAAAAGTGGCGCTGAACACACCTTAAATGCACTTACATCATGTATTAGACCATGCACTACAGATCATTTAAATAGGGCTCCTCGACTTTCACCCAGGCTGCACGGTGGTGCAGTGGTTAGCACCAAGCGCCTCACGCTTGGGACTCTTCTGTGTAGAGTTTGCATGTTCTCCCCGTGTAAGCGTGGGTTTTCTCCGGGTACTCCGGCTTCCTCCCACAGTCCAAAGACATGCTTAGGTTAATTGATGACTCTAAATTGCCCATAGGTGTGGATGTGAGCGTGAATGGTTGTTTGTCTATATGTTGTCTGTCGCTATGTACCCTGCGATGGACTGGCGACCTGTCCAGGGTGTACCCCGCCTTCGCCCAATGCCAGCTGGGATCGGCTCCAGCCCCCCCGCGACCCCTAACGGGATAAGCAGTTGACGATGGATGGATGGATGGATGGACTTTCACCCAGGAGACCACTTTTCGTGTTCCATGTGTAAGCACACCCCAGATGATGACTTACTTGTCACATAACCTTCATATTTCAGTAACGCCACTTCCAGTTATTTTGACCTAAATGTTGAGATATTTGTGACATAACTTCAGAGTAAAGCCACTGCAGATATTTTAACCCACATGACTTATTTGTCATGTAACTTACAACATACTTGAGTAGCACCATCTTGAGAGTTATTTTAACCCAAACATTGACTTAATCTAATGTCAGTATTAAAGCAATGCCACTTCCGTTGTAATTTCAACCCAAAAGTTGTTGTTTTTCATGTAGCTTCCATACTTCCAAATATTCCATTTAACCCAAACCACATTTTTTCCCTAAACTTAAGTAGATTAACTGTCTAATCTTAACCAAATAGACAGTATATAACATACAACACATACAGTATATACTGTACAGTAAATATATAAACATACTTATTTCAACCCAAACCACAATTAAGTAGTTTTGTTGCCTATACAGGAGGGATTTGTGCAGGTGCAATAATCACTCATGTTGCTGGGCATTCATAGGAAAATGCACAAAAAAATAAAAGAAGTTTTCGTAAGATATCATGAGGATACACTGATTAATAATTCCTTAATAGTGCATTCCCAACTCATCACATACTGAGGTTTTGTCGCCCCGGGAATGAGAACGGGCTGGCATTTCCAGAGAAGCGAACAATGTCCAGATAATTCAGAGATAAAGAAGTTCGACACTGGCTGTGATGCAAAAACACTTCTGGTGCTAAAATGCCAGAATGATACAGAGGGAAAATATAACACTCTGATACTGCCAAAACGAAAGAGGCAGAGAATCAGTTTTGTTTGATAAGGCACTCAATTTTTTTTTCTCTTTTGATGTAGAGGATCCATTTAGCAATGGATTTCCTCTTTTGTCTGTGAAGGCAAACGCATTCTGTCACTTCTCATTCTGTCTCATTTTATGTCCCTGTGAAGGAGGCATTTGCAGTGCTGCTTGACACAATGTTTGGTCATCTTTTCTAACAGACAATGAATATGAGCTGTTTGCTTGAGCAGGCATGCGTTTAGTGGTGTTAAGGCAAGTTCACACTTCCCGTTGTCTCTAATTATGACAATGTTCAACCCTGTCTCCTAAAATGACATTCATGCACAACTAATTTCATTTTGTTACAAACATTGAAAGGAAACGTACTTTCGTTTTCCCTACAATACCTGCTACTGTAAAATAAAGCATGATTAAAACATTTATGGTGATGTTTGTGCATGCAGCTCAAAGCACTTGTTTAGAGTTAGGAAACAATTGTGGTCTTGGTTAAATGTTGAAAAGGTTTCATCTGCCGTTAATGATCACCAGTGTTGTAGTACTCAAGATCGGTCTTGTCTGTCTTCTACAGACTGGTCTCAACACCATGTTTTGAAGGTCTTAGTCTTTTCTTGGAATCAACTGCATTTTTACTCAGCCCCGTTTCAGAAACTAAATAAATAAATAAAATGAATTATGATCTTCGGTCTCACCCTGTCTTGGTCTTGACTTGGTCTCACATCTTCTCAAATTCTTGGGCTGTACTCAAAACTGCCCACTATATACTACTGAGAAGCGCCGTGTACAGTACATACTGCAAACTGTGTTCCTCAGTAGTATGCAATATGAAACAGTAAAGTGATTTATTTTGCAGTATGCTAGGCCATGCTTAGCCTTTAAACAAGCGCTCAAAGCACTGGACAAAAAAAATGAAATTGTTGCATCTCTATCTCTCTATCGCAATATTAGCAATATTAGCAGCAAAATGCAACTTTTTTTCAAAATATTTTTGTTTTTGACCACTGGTTGTTTACTTTATAAAATACTGCACGTTTAGCTACACTACCCCTTAAACAATTTATTGTATAAAACAAAGATGATCTTCTGCAAGGGGAGATATAAAACACTGATTTACACAAACTACTTTTTTAGTTGAGGCAACAAAATAGTGGAATGATATCCATACTGTAACTTTCAATGGACGGTGTCCTGGTAACCACCCTTGCAGGTGCTAGCTCACTGCAACAGCAGTTTATGGCACTACACAACTCTGAAAACATTGGAGCAAATGTTCAGTATGCCATCTAATATGGTAGAACTGAGAGCAATTAAAATCTACACAGTTAATTTCTCGACTCAAAAAATCTCAGAAGTGAATTTAGTAAGGACATTTTTATGAAAATATAAGGACAAATATGCAAATTTGCATTGTAAGATATAGTAGGCAAGGTAGACTAGTCTTATGAATACTGGCGATATTTGCCAAATCAGTAAGACAGCTGGGTATTTTTGGTATGTATCATTATGGCATCAACGTCTGTTTGCATACTGCATGCTACATTTTGGCCAAATCAGTACATACTATTAGTATAGTATGCAATTTTGAATACAGCCTTGGTCTTGTTTTGATCTCAGCACACTCTGGTCCTGGTCATGACTTGATCTTGGTTTAGCTGGTCTTGACAACAACACTGAGAATCACACAAAGTCATTCTGACTTGATTATTTCTTAATGGTGGGTAATAGGAATTCATGATGCGTCCTGCATTCATACATGAGTTATTAAAGCATATGTTTTGGAACATTGTTCAATCTTTAACTAAAACCATGACATGTTCCTGACCATACCAAGTGTTTCTTTATCCTTCAGGTGCGGACAGAGGATAAAAACTACTGTCACAAAGTGTTCTGCTTTGTATGCCCAAGCATTCCCCCCTCATGCAGCATTAGGATCACACTTCCTGGATTGTAAAAGACATTAGTGCTGATTGTAATCCAGCAATTCCAAAATATAGGATATGCAGTCAATTAGGTAGTCAAATATAGTCAATCCAAAAATCACCCAAAATACTACTACTACTACTACTACTACTAATAATAATAATAATAATAATAATAATAATAATAATTTGTCACATGTAAATCTTAATTGAGGATTTTCCAACTTGATTCTTATCAATTGAATGTGTGGAGGCAACATACATTTGAATTTGAAGAGCATATAATTAGCTACAGGAGATTTGGGTGACATGTGCTAAGTCTGCTCCACCACCAGCATGCAACTCAATTAGTACATAAACCTGTGACTGTTCCCACAGAGAGCAGCAAACAAAGAAAGTCACTAAAATTAATCTATGTGACCGTCAGATCTGCGCAACACAGCAATTTTTCAATGTAACAAGACATGGCAGTCAAGCTACTGCAACTTTTAAGGTCATGTTAATGTTTAAGCTTGAAGGTGCATGGTTACATATTTGGTACGAGACTACAACTCCATTTTGTTAAGCTTTATTTATCGATGAAAGGTTTTCAGGGTCTGTTTGAATCATACACTAACCATAGACAGTATACAGTTGAAGAAGTGGACCTTGTCACCCATTGGTTTGTGGACTGCGGTTTTGAAGTGTCGAGTTCATTTTGGCCGATGCCATGTTATATTTTTGCAGTGTGACAAGTGACACGAGAAGATTGAGCAAGTACAACCCAAACATAAGAGATTAGGTGACCAGAGAGGTAATAATTAACATTCATGGACATGAGACTGTTACAATTAACAGTTAAAATTGCAAGACAAAAACATGGTTAATACACAGATGGGACAGCGGAGTGGTAGCAACCAATCACAAGGTAGCTACAGGCTAAAGCATACCCTGCTTTAGGTCTGTTCGACTCTAAATGGGACCATAATTTAGTAAATGAACATCACACTGTATAGAAGAAGACTTGAAACTGGCAGTTGAGACCATAAGCCCATGTTTACAATATTTACTGAGGTAATAAATCAAGTGAAGTATGACAAAATCATTCATGAGCTTACTAGACATACTCAACCAGCCCAAAATGTATTGCATCTCTTTAGACTGTCCAATGGCGGACCACGCAGCAGATGTTGTAAATAATTAGCCATTGGATGAAATAATTACGAAAGATGGCACGTGAGGTTAAAGTATAGTTAAGGCTGCATTCTGTAACTATGCAAATATGTTATTTTTACAAAACTGTCATTATATCCTGACAGTAGCATCAGACAGATAATCTAAGAAAAATGATCAAATATCTATCTATCTATCTATCTATCTATATATATATATATATATATATATATATATATATATATATATATATATATATATTACTGTAATGCCTGTTTCAGAAACATCTTGTAGTGTACTGCTTAGCTGCAAAATGAGAAGGTTTATGACCCGGCCACCAAACTGAAAACAGTCAAGCCAAACCCAAGCACCACTCACCAGCCAGAGCAAACTCTCATTTTACAGCTAAACAGTACACTACAAGATGTTTCTGATTTGAGCTAAATAGTACACTACAAGTTGTTTCTGAAAACATTTCAGGCAAGCAATAGGCACTACAGTAACAGAATATTGATTCATATTTGACCAGAGTTGATAAGAGTTTCCCAAGCACAGACACTCCTCGGCTCTGATTGGTTGTTTCCCCTCAGGCGCAGTGAAGTCTTACAAATACCATTATGAGCACTAGGAGGACACAGAGAAACATGACTTTTTACAAAGATCACCTGTCTCATGGGGCTAGCATGAGTTAGCACTCTCACTTCACAGCAAGAAGGTCATAGGTTACAATCTGGCTTGGGGCCCTTCTGTGTGGAGTTTGCATGTTCTCTCTGTGTAAGCCCAGGGCCAGACCGGCCGCTTGACGAGTGTGTGGCGGCTGTGTTACCTCACGGCTGTGTGATTCAGGCGTCTGTTGTTCACACCAGCTACGTGTTAGCTACATGTCTGCAGCATTTCTGCTGCTGCTGCTCTTTCTGCACAGACTTTGACTCTCGTAATGGCCATTTCATGTCATTATAAATATAATTTATATTTATCTTAGACAGAGAAAGGTCAAGAAACCTGTGGTAATTTGTACATAATAGTAACACAATTAAAATCCTGTAAAGCAGGAAGTGTTGATTTAAAAATAAATCTTGACTTTTTTTCATGTCCGTGATATATTCTAAAGATTAATACTAAAAGGATGTCAATATACAGTCAGAAGATCATCTTCACTGTCTGTGACGTATTCTATACATGTCTAGACTTTGACTGTATATTGACATCATATCAGGAACATTACTACAGTTTCAAACGATCACTTCCACTGTCTGTGTTGCTGCCGTGAAATGCACGTGGTTCGCATCAAAAATAGGCGAGATCTTGAATCTCCAGAAGAGCTGGAGATGCTTGGGCGGTGTAGAAGCTCTAACCCATTAACACGGATGCCAAAATGAAAAACAAAAGTAATGCAGCTGCCACACGCTTGTCAGATGTGTGGTCTGGCCCGTAAGCGTGGGTTTTCTCTGGGTTCTCAAACTTCCTTCCACAGTCCAAAGACATGTAGTTTAGGTTAACTGATGACTCTAAATTGCGCATAGGTATGAATGTAAACGTGAATGGTTGTCTGTCTCTCTGCCCTGCAATGGATTGGCGACCTGTCCAGGGTGTACCCTGCCTTTGCCCAATGCCAACTGGGATCGGCTCCAGTCCCCCCTGCGACCCCTAATGGGATAAGTGGTTGAGGATGGGTGGATAGATCTGTCTCATGGACTACTGTCAGAATGTAGTGACAGTTTTATAAAAAAGATCTTTTTATCATATTTACAGACTGTAGCTTTAAATGGAAAACTGTGAGAGCTCACACATATAAGTCAACTGTCTGGTTCAGTGTTGACTTCACACTTTTTGTGAACTGGACTGAGTTGTTTTCTAGGTTTTGTTTTTGCTGTGTTTTTCCTCCTCTACTGCCTTTCCTCCCTTTGCCCATGTACACACCTCCTCTGAATCAGCCTCATTAGCCCTTCCCTGCTCTTAGACTTCAATTAGCTCCCTGTCCATTCTCCTGCCTAATCACCTCATTCACTCTTTTCTATTTCCTGTTGCCTGCCAACCTTGTCTTCTACAAAATTATGTTCCCGTACGACTAAACTGCATTCTTCCTATGGAGCCACGAACCAAGATGGCTGCTTAACGTGGACACTCTGTACAACTTTGCACTAAATAACATAAAAACCTAGTTTAACAATACTAACTGAACTGGGACTATGTCAAAAAGACTACGATTAAAGACTGCATTTTCAGCAGAAGAGTACCTGGAAAAGAATCAGACTGAACTCACTAATGCCATGAAACAAATCGCCTTCCTGGAATCGAAGACTGATGACCTGGAAAATCGGAATTGAAGGATGAACTTACGACTGTCTCTGGGAGGGCGCTGAAGGTAACGAGCCAATGCTGGAGTTCATACAAATAATGCTTCTGCACTGGTTGCAGTTTCTTCGCACTGGACCTTTCAGATGAGACCATGAAAAAAGAACTTTCTGCAGATTCCCTGTAAGATGGCTCCTCCACAATGGGAAAATATAGCTGTTTTCATCACCAAGGACAATTTCCATCACGGATGTGTCAGAGTGGTCTGATGAAAGCACCGGTGAGAATAGTTTACTTTTTTGGAACTTTATCTCTATTGAGGTAGGACTCCATGGATTTATTATAGTGGCTATTTTGATTTAATTTTTTTATTCTGTTTAATATTACATGAGTAGAGTGTAGAATTTTATAAACTATAATGAGGTGCAGGCACGGTGATGTAGTGGTTAGCGCTGTCGCCTCACAGCAAGAGGGTCGCAGGTTCGATTCCGGCTTGGGACTCTTCTGTGTGGAGTTTGCATGTTCTCCCCGTGTAAGCGTGGGTTTTCTCCGGGTACTCCGGCTTCCTCCCACAGTCCAAAAATTTAGGTTAATTGATCACTCTAAATTGCCCATAGGTGTGGATGTGAGCGTGAATGGTTGTCTGTCTATATGTTGTCTGTCTCTATGTGCCCTGCGATGGACTGGTGACCTGTCCAGGGTGTACCCTGCCTTTGCCCTATGCCAGCTGGGATCGGCTCCAGCCCCCCTGCAACCCCTAACGGGATAAGTGGTTGACGATGAATGAATGAATGATAATGAGGTGCATGGATGGTGGACACCACTAGTTGCCATTTGAGTGGGGTTTACATATTTTAGGTGCTCCTCCATAGAGTGGAGCAAGCATCAGCATGAGCAACACAATATTTTGCTCTGAGTAAGAGAGGGGGGATTCAAGTATTCAGTACATGTGTAAATGTATTGGGGTTGTTTTGGTTTGTTTGTAAGTCGTGCACTCAACATAGCAGTGATGTATCTTACTTCTCTCTTGTACAATCAATACGTCTCATGGAACAAGCAAACACTCAGAGTTTCTTTAATATAAAAGCCACAAGCTGGAATGTTAGGGGAACAGTTTATAAACAGGATCAAGCTACTTAAATCAAAAATAGTTTTTCGTCAAGAGTCCCATTTGACTATTTCAGATATTAAATAGGTACAAAATAGATCACCTGGTCAAGTAATAAACTCATCATATAACTGTAGGAGTATGATATGCTGCTGTGGCTGAATGCAGCCTATCAGAGCACAGTACCAGGGAATAAAAGGAGGCTCTCCTCAGGGTGCTGGACTTGGGGTGAAACCCTCCGTGAATGATGAGGAGCTTTCTTGTCCTGATATCTGTGGCTTCTGTCTCCTACTATGGCCAGCTTATGATCCCAGCGGGGTATCTGATGACTGGTAGTGCGTACATGTTGATGGCTCAGACCTTGTTCTTACCATTCAGCTGACATCTCAGGACTTGCCTTACTCTCTGGAGGTATTTGGCTGTGGTTGACTTCCTTGCAGCTTCCTCATGATTTCCATTCGCCTGTGGGATACCAAGGTATTTGTTACTGTCTTGGATGTCTCCTATCCTGCCCTCTGGTAGGTCCACCCCCTCAGTTCTGATCATTTTGCCTCTCTTTGATACCATCTGGCCGCATTTGTCCAGCCCGAATGACATCCCTATGTCATCGCTGTAGATCCTGGTGGTGTGGATCAGTGAGCTGATTTCTCGCTGTCGTCCATGTAGAGCAGGTGGCTGTTGTTGCCCCACTTTGGAAACGGTATCTGTAACCACTCTTTGTGATGATCTGGCTGAGGGGGTTCAGGTCCTATGTCACACTTGATGTTAACTTGGGCGATTGGCTTGGAGTTGGCCTCTAGGGTTGTCCTCCACATTCCCATTGAGTTCATGATGAAGGCTCTTAGTGTCCTGTTGATCTTGTATAGTTCCAGACATTCTAGTATCTGTGTGTGTGGCATTGAGTTGTAGGCTTTCTGGTAGTCAATCCAGGCAGTGCACAGGTTGATCTGCCTGTTCTTACAGTCTCTGTGGACTGCTCTGTCAACTACTAGCTGGTGCTTGACTCCTCTGGTGTTACTGACAATTCCTTGCTGTGCTTTGCTCATATATTGAACCATATGCCTACTCATCTTAGCCGCGATGATGCCTGACAGGAGCTTCCATGTTGTACAGAGACAGGTTATCGGTCAGTAGTTGGATGGGATGGGTCCCTTCTGAGGGTCCTTCATGATTAGGACAGTCCTGCCTTCATTCAACCACATCCTTTAGCAGCTGGTTCATCTGTGCTGTTAGGCGTTCATGGAGTGCTGTTAGCTTCTTTAGCCAGTATGTATGGATCATACTGGTGCTGTCCAGCTCCTCATCTTTGACACTCTTTCTTGGATGTCTGCCATTGAGATGGTTACTGGTTCTTGTTCTGGGAGGCAGTCGTGGTCAGTTCTTATGTCCACTAGCCACTGGGCATCGGTTTTGTGTATCTTTCCAGTATCTTTCCATCTCAGCTCTTGGTGGGTCAGACTGGCTGCTGTTGCTTCCCTGCCACTGAGAGTACACCTTGGCTGGTTGAGGGTAGAACATCTTGTTTATTCTCTTGGCCTCTACCTCCTTGGTGTATCTCAGCCAGCCAGAGCTGTTAGTCTCTGGCAGTTTCGAGTGCTTCAGGTATGGAGAGCTTGTTGTATTTCCAGGGTATCCCTTTAACTGTCTCTTCCATGGAGGGTACTGCTTCTTATGCCCTGTACTGATCTTCTATCCCAGTGTTTCAAGGATTACTGTTGCTGTACTATGAATCAGCTTGTTTGTCTCATTGATGGTCCCTGTAGGGATGGTTCTTTTTGTAGCATTCACATCTTCTAGCAGATCTTCTGAAGGTACTTGACAACTCAGCTTTGGTATTTGTCAGAGGCTCCAGGTTTCCAGTTGGTTCACGATCTTCCTTCTCAGGTCAGCAGCTCTTGTATTGAGGCTGTTAATATCTCTTGGGGCTTGGTACCCAATCTCGGATTGTTGGGGAGATAATGGAATCTCCCCGCTTACCTGTCATCCTGGCTCCCCCCTTGCCGTAGCTTTGTTGTAGTATTTCATCAAACTCTAGTTGTGATAGCAATTTTCAGTTACAGATTTTTTTTTCACTGTTTCCAGTGAGTCTTTGATCTCTGATCCTGATTAGATTTCTGTCTGATTTTACCTACAGCTTACTTCAGTCTTTTTCCTTGATATTTAAGTTTTCTTGTCCTACAACATACAAAATAGTCAATATGTGATTCCCTGTATAAACCCAATTTCTTCCATTCATATAAGATAAGATAAGATGAACCTTTATTAATCCCCGGAGGGAAATTCGGGCTATATATGGCTATTTATTAACTCCTTCTCCAGGCAAATGATAAAATAATTAAGTAATAAGTAATTTATTTGCAAAGTCATTAGTAGCACTGTGCTGGAGTGAATTCATGTGTTTGTACTAAAGTACATCAAGTGGAACACCTTTGATTACAAGGTTGAGGTTACACAGCATGTCTTTCTAGCAACAGGAATTTGATAAGCCAAAACAAAAGAGTCTGTGTGTCTTCGTCTGAAAGGGAAAAAAAGCACATCTCGGGGTAGCTGTCCTATCATTTTAACATACTCTCATATCTCTGCCTCTGTATCACAAACAGTAAATACCAGGCTGTCTTCAGGCCAAGGAACCTATCTCAGGCTTGTGAGATAAAGAGGAAGCATGTTGGAAAGGGAAAAATCTGACAGGAAAAGCAGCGAAACCCAAGCAAACAGAGACAGCCAAAAATGTTATGTAACATAGGATAGGATCTTTGAACCCTGTAAGGCACACAGAGGAGCTGGATGGGAGATGTCCCAAATAGAACAATCATAATAATAAAGTGGCACAAACTCAGTAGGATTCCACCACTTCAGGGTTTGAATCCTAACTACAAATTATTAACCATGCTAGTGGTGTGGTCTTTGGAATGGCAATGCTGGTTTGGTGATCTGTCAGTCGGCCCACCACTTTGGTCTAGACTGAAATATCTTTACAACTACTGAAATGACTGCCATGAAATGTTGTACAGACATCCACAGACCCCAGAGGATGAAACCTACTAACTTTGGCTTACCCCTGACTTTTCATCTAGTGCTACCAGTGGGTCAAAATTTTAATTTATCCCATGAAAATTCTCAACATCTACTAGATGAATTGGCACAAAATCTTGTCTTAACTAGCATAGTTCCTGAACAATAAATCATTAGAACTTTGATGATCCCCTGACTTTTCCTCTAGCACCACCACGAGTTTGAGAGTTGTGGGTTTGTTAAATTTCTCCAAAACTATTGGATATATTGGTATTAAATTTGGTATTGACATTCATGCCCCCTTCAGGATGAAGTGCAATAAATTTGAGGATCTTCCACCTTTTCATAAGATAAGATAAGATAAGATAAGATGAACCTTCATTAATCCCCGGAGGGAAATTCGGGAAAACACTACTGAATAATGCTTTGATTTATAACCAAATACCAGAAAAATACCCATCAACCTCTGCTGTATTTTGGCTAATTTAGCATGCTAAGAACACTATATACTGCGATGGTGAACATGGTAAAAAATACCTTCTTAACATCATATGTTAGCATTGTCATTGTGAGGAGGTTAAGGACAGTCCCACAGAGTAGCTTGACTATGAACTATTAGTCCTGGTGCTACCTTCCTGGAACAAGTTAACGTTACATTCAGGCATAAAACTACTTGGTTAACTTTACGAAAGATTATGGTTTGGGTTGAAATAAGTACCTTTGTTACTTAACTTCTTATGGAGTCTACATACTTTTGGTTTGAAAGTCTCATGTTTCATCCATCCGTCCAAGACAAAGTCCTCCCTATGTGGACTTTGACTAAAATGCAGTTCTGTTGAACCTGGAAATCTGACTGTCCACCACAACAAAGATTTTTTACACATTAAACACACAGTGCCACTACCACGTAATATGCTATTAAGACATTGCAGTCATTTCACATATTTCTTTTATATCAGACTGTAAAAAAAAAATCTATCTTTCAAAATGCTCACTTTTGTTGTATTTTTGAAACACCATATAAGTCATTGAATATG
Organism: Pterois miles; assembly: GCA_947000775.1. Lineage (NCBI taxonomy): Eukaryota > Metazoa > Chordata > Actinopteri > Perciformes > Scorpaenidae > Pterois > Pterois miles. The sequence continues at coordinate 16,196,730 of CAMQGK010000229.1, read as the reverse complement.
TGTCAAATTAGTAGTGATAATTTGTGGCAAGAGAAGTGAATTGCTCTGTTTTCGTCATTATAAACATTTGTTGCATTTTTATAACAATCATAAAAGGAATATTTTATGTTTTACTGACACAAGCTGGTCTTGCAAAAGTAGATCTTACTGAAGCACAAAATGGAGTGGCCATTAAAATATTCTAAATTGACTATAAGGCAACAGCACATGTAACATGCCTCCATCTTCAACTACTATGCAACTTTGTGTTTTTCACAGCTCCAGCTGCATTGTTTTGATTATTTCAAACTCTGTGTTGACTTTATACCGACAAAACAATACTGAGTAGTGCAGACACTAAAAAGAAAGAGGCACAGAGGGGATTGACAGTGTGCGTACACCTACTGTCATAAGCACTTATCAAACAGAGCAGCAGAATGACACCAGCACAAAGGCTGACACGGCTGAATTAACCTTTTGTTCCAGAGGAGTATGAGGAAGCGGCACATCTTAGAGATGGTGTCTTGACAACAACCGATATCGTCAAACCCTTCAACTTCTACCAAAAACCTTTTCGATTGGATTTGACATTTTGACCCTCAGCATTCAAACATACACACACACACCAGATTATTATTTAAAACAGCAAGTCTGTTTCGAGAGGAATTATGGAAGCAATGTTGTGAATCTGATGCTCAAACGAGTCTGTAAAGTTGAGCACACGCACTGTTACTTGTCCCTGGGTGTTGAGTCCTTATTAGTTCTAAAGCCTCTTGATTTTGTCCTCCAGCACATCACACTTTAATGTAAGGGTAAAATAGAGTACTTAGAAAGCTGCACTGATGTAAACAAGTCTTAATTAGCTCAATATTGAAGCACTTGTTTGGTTGTTACTCTTCAAACATTATAGCTTTTTAAGAACCTTCATTTTTAATGCAAAAAAAAAAAAAAAAATGTTAGAGGATAACTTGCATGCCCTTGTTTGACACAATAAGTTGATGAATAAGCCAGTAGTTTTCTATGGTCCATTGCTGCACCATTTGCAAGTCAGTTTCTATTTGAATATTTTTGCTGTTTGAAAAGGTTATCACTTTATTGACAGTAGTAACCATGTCAAGTGAAGTCAATTTTATTAGTACAACCCAATATCACAAATCACACATTTGTCTCAGGGTGATTTATAATTGGTACAGGATAGTGCCGTACAAATATTTTATTTAGATATTACAGAGGAACACAAAGAAATAAACACAAAGGAACAGTCCAAATGCACAAGGGGCCAATGCAGAAGAAATAAGGAGGAGTAATGCCATTAACTATTTGTTAATTCTAAAGAGGTTGGCTGCTTTATACTGTCCACATGCAAACAATTATTAATGTGGATTGCGTCTAAAATTTTACTTCAGATTTGAGTGTAGAGGTTAATTCAGTACTCAGACAAAATAACAAAAATTCATCTTACATACTGGTGGAAAGCAGTAGGTGTATATTTGGCCAGACCAAATGGAGAGGGGATGTGGCTTTAGCAGGTTGGAAGCAATATACCACCAGGGTGTCCTGGCCACGTGCTGTTTCAATGTGCTATTTAACAGCAGGCCCAAGCAAGGAAACTGCTTGCAAGTCTGGTTCAGGTTTATGAGTAAAGTACTTTTCTTCAGAGTAGGTGAAACCAAACAAAAAAAACACAAAACCAAAATGATACCAGGGGGAGCGTCAAAACAAGTCCCTTCAGTTGACATGGAAGCCATTTTGATGTCACTTCCCTGGCCACACACAAACCAAATCCCCTCATCCAGTCCAGCTGACAAATGAAAAGCATGTGAAGTAAATGTGAGCATGGGCCTATGGGATTTTAATTCCCTGCACCTTGCTGATACTAACAAGAGTGTACGTGTTGCTCAATGCTCTTTTAACCTGACATGCCAGATGATTTGTCAACAAAGAACAATCTGAGAAGCCGTCATTTGAAACTGTCAGGAAAAGTGCAGGTGCTTTCAAAAAATGCTTGGTAGGTGATTGCATGAATCATCCGTCTATTGCTATCTATCACAGACTAACTTTAACCAAAACCATGCAGGTAGCTGCCAGTTGGTCCCCACAGGCTGTCGATTGTCTGGACACTGGTGGTCCGGACACAAACATATTACTTGAAGCCTGACAAGATGGATTCTCACGTGTTCTTATGTTGTGAATCCAGCTGCAACTTAAGCACTCTGTTTTTTCCAAACCACATTTCATCTTGCTTGTAGTTTGTCATTTAATTGTCATCACATTATGAAGAGATCTGTGTATTTGACAATGTTTTGATTTTGATTATTTTGTTGACCTTGGTTGGTAATTTCATAGCCATATGTAAAGATCAAACTGTGAATGACCAAACACTAAATGGCGAATGAATGACATGGTAATTTGCAAGTAATTTATGTGCAATACGAACACTGTTTTTGCTTTTGACTTTTGGTTATTTGTACACCGTTTAGTCTGCCTGCAATGTAAATGCATCAACATAAGGACATAAGGGAGGCAGTAGCTCAGTCTGTAGGGAGTTGGCTTGGGAACCGGAGGGTCACCGGTTGAAGTCCCGACATGGACCAAAAACTGAGTGTGAACTGGTAGCTGGAGAGGTGCCAGTTTACCTCTTGGGCACTGCCGAGGTGCCCCTGAGCAAGGCACCAAACCCCCAACTGCTCGGGGCGCTTGTCAGGAGCAGCCCCATCACTCTGACACCTCTCCATTACTGCATGTATGTGTGTTTCAGGTCTGCATGTACCATGTATGAGTTAAACAGAGTGTAAATTGAATTTCCCCATTGTGGGACTAATAAAGGTAGATCTTCTTCTTCTTCTAAATATACTACGCTAAGAGCTAGTGAAAACAAAAAGTGAGAAAGATTGCTTATGTTGGGTGGAAGGAGAGGTGGATGGGTCCAACAGACACAATATTTTTAAGCCGGAGTCTGGTGTTCCAGTACATTAGTGACATTTCTGACATGATTTTTAGAGATCATTTTAGTTCACCTACCTAATTGTAAGCCCAACTGTGATGTTTGTCAAAGTGTCTTTTTTGCCTAAACTTAGTGTAGTTTTGTTGAAAGGCTAAAATATGTCCTTGTGACATGTGGAATGGCCTTGTTGTGTTGTGATATTTATATGCTTTCTCATGAGATTGGGTTCTAATGCATGTGATACCTGATGTCTGTTTTATCTATACATCAAAGACCTTTAAACATTACCCTTATCCCATTTATTTTCTACATTTGAAGCTAAGTCTGTGCATGTGGTTGCTTCTTCATATTATTTCTGCCTGTACAAGAACACCCAGCCATGGAGCAACACTATGAGCAGACAAGCAGGAGAAACATCCTCTGATGCTAATCTCTTCACGGGTGGTGGTGTTGCTACTGTTCCTTCCATGTTTATTTCTGCTAACAAGTGGGGCAGCTTCTCCCTTTTTCTCTGTCAGTCTCGCTTTAGTTTAGGAATTCTCCTTCTGTTCTTCACTGTCTGTGTGTTCTGCCTCTCCCTCCCCATTACTGCAAACTACTGAAGCCATTCATTCACTGAAGAAACCAACAGGAGTTCATCATCCAGGCACTGTGGTACAGCTCTGTCCAACTCTCCGAGCATCTGTGAGGCTGCGATACGACCGATAGGTGAATGTCATGAGGTGGTAAGAAGTTAGAACTGCTGCTGAAACAATTAGTCAATTATTTGCAAGAATCTTCCGTTTTCTCCATTCTGTTGAAGAAAACAAAATATTAACAAGGCCTTAGTATTGACCCTAGTAACAAGGAATGTGCAAAAACAACAACAAAAAACAAACAAACAAAAACAAAACTTTAATTGGATTTAAAACTACTTAATTATAATAAGGTCATTTCCATCCCCATTAGCTATTGTAAACACCACAGTTTTTTAGTGAGAGTGGTACACACAACATCTAACACTCATTGTTTTGCAGTTCAAGGTAAAACGGTAGAGAAGGATGAAAAGGAGAGAACCAGGATGAAAGATTAGATGAGGAACAGAAGGTGAAAGAGACAGAGTGGGGGAAGCAGACAAATGATAAGAACATGAGACAGAACCAGATAGAAAAAGTGGGATTCTTCTTTTGCTCATCAGTGAAGGTCAACACCCTGCAGTCCCCACAGAAAGCGGCACTCACTGCCGGTTCTCTCTGCACATGTTTCTCAACATGAACTTGGCTGAGTCTCTTTCTCTGTTTTGATGTTGCACAAAGACAGAAAAAAAAATAGCACAGGTGGCTGAAACCAAAGTGCTCTAACTTCTGAAAAGGGAGTGTTGAAAGTAAAGTGGGTTTGTTGAAGTCCCTAGATAGGCATTTGTTAAATGTCAGTGGTGCAACCAAGCCTGTTGGTGTGTGTGGAGACAAAGAAAAAAATAGAGAATGTCAGAGCAATCAGCAAACTGTAGTGTAACACTGTCACTGCTACAATAACAATAAGGCTTCTTCTTCTTTTTGACATGGAATGTGAAACCATGTATGAATAATTTGCCTAAAGACACAGAGAGTCAAAACTGAAAAAAAGAAAGGTTTATTCAGATTAAAGAATAGATATGACAAGAAAGTTATTTGAATTTGCAGTGCTGCTCGGCTGGTTCTGCGTTTTGGATGTTGCTTCCAAAATAATGAATTGTGCTGCATGCCCCTGGGCTTTTATAATTGGAAACTTTTGGGGGGTTGTCAGTGTTCATCAGATGAAATTTGGTTATTTGATTTTTGCCTACAACAACAAATTAAAGGATTATTCCAGGTCATTACATCTTGGGTCTTATTTTCGTAGTTTCCAGATCATGTCAGTCACTAACATTGTACTCTGCAAAATTGTAATTGCTGAGGCGTGGGAAAACAATTAATATATCCCCCTTTATATGGGGGTATAACCATGGATGAACCTGATATGTCAGTAATCCTTCACTGAAGAGGTAATGTACTATAAAAGGAGCCATAAATGTGTTATTTACATTTATTTATAATAATACTTATTCTCATATTCTAAGATGGTGGTTCCCAACCTATTTTTGTTTCGTTGGTGCTGGAGCACCAGATTTATGAACGCCAATTTAACAGCCTGTCCACGTCTTAGAGGACAAATGTTACGGCAGACACAAATTACACAGTCGGTGCACATTTTACACAATATGAGATGTAACAATAGCATTGCTGTAGATTTAAATCCCTGATCCCACTCCATTCTAACAAAGAAAAACCTGTACTTGCTCATTAGAAGTTCATCCTCCGGGCTTTGCGTTTAACAAGAACAAGAATTAACTGAGAATAATTAAGAGTTAATTAAGAATTAACTACTCAAGAACCGTGTCCTTTTCTATTGGAATGTCCTGGAGCACTGTGAATTTAACTTTAAGTTGGACGCCTGGTTTCTGTTTATTTCTACACCAAGGAATGGCTGATTTAAATTGAAATGAGGAGTTATCTATGCAATACCTCCTCATTTCACCACCAAAACCTAAATAAGGTGGCAGCAAAATGAGGAGTTATCTATGCAATACCTCCTCATTTCACTACCAAAACCTTACTAAGGTGGTGTCAGGAAGTATAAATGTTAATCTTATAGTTTCCGGTTGCATGCTTTTATTTTGGCGCACTTCCTGTTTTGTTTGCATTCTAACCTCTCCTCTCGTTGCAGTTCACTTCACTCCCTGCCCTGCTTGTCTCCTGCCTTCACGTTAGAGCACCTCCTCCCGTCATGATTATCATCACTAGTCACCTGCGTCTGATCGTCATCCCCTGCCCTGATTGTGTTCACCTGTGTATAGTTATCCACCTCCCTCACTAGTATATAATGTGTCCTCCCTTTTCCTCCTGTGCCAGTTCGTCTTTAACTGTTTAGTAGAGCGTACCGCAATTTCTCTTTTCCATTCCTAGTGTTTTGACCACAGCTTTATTTTTTTGACTTTGCCTCTAGCCCGCCGATTTAACTCTGTTTGCCTCGCTGACTGCCTTTTTGTGTAACGACCTCCTTTGTAATAAAGACCTTATTTTTGCCTGACACCCTCCTCTAATCTGCTTTGAGTTCCACCTAGTCCGAGTTCCACCCTGATAGACAACTGCCAACAGACCACAACAAGCAGGTCGTACCGCGATCGTGGCGCAGGGGAGCGGCCAGCCTCAGGAGGACGCCTCTCCGCCCTCCAAGTAAACTGAACACCAGACCTTCATCCCACAACCCGGTAAGCACAGAGCAGACGCTCCAACCATATAACCACCTACTCCCGGCCAAAGCCGCTCCTCCACCGGCGCCTGTCTTCCACGAGACCCGGCCCGCTCCCGATGCCGGTCCCCGCGGCGGCTGGTTCTGCATCACCACACCTCCCAACCGGCGGTCACGGAGATTCCGGTGGCTGCCGCGCTTTTCTGGTGCATGCAGCCTCATTTTGAACTCAGGCACCCATCCCGACCAGCGCCCAGGGGCTTATATCACCCACCTGGCTGGCAGGCTAAGCGGGCAACCACCAAGGGCTCGGGGACCCCGGTATGTGCATCACTCAACTTACTACTCTCTGCGAAGATTTGACCACTCTCCCCGCGGGCTGCCGGGCTTTGGTGGGACTCCGGCAGGCGGGCGGGCTCAACACGCATCACCGACTCTAGCCGCGACAGCGGAGGAACGACGCGCGCATGGACACCTTCTCCGGCGTCGGACCCCGTAAGGACAGCTCGCCCCTCTGACCTGCCTCGACCCCACTCCGTCACCGCCCACCGCATAGACAACCCTATGGAGAGGGGACAACGCGCGCATCCACCGCCCCCAACGGCCTCTCCCGGCCACCGCGGCGGCGTCTTCCTCTCTGGTTGCCGCTAGGGCTCTCCATCTCCCCCTAGGGGACGGATAGCCCATGCAGAGGCAGGGCAAAACTATCCCAGGAGGAACGCCAGCGGCGCCCGGGGGGTCTCTGTATATACTTGGCCAACCCGGCACTTTCTTCCCCTTCCATTAAAAGAGACCACCAGATGAGGGGCACTGGTGAGTCCTACTCTGCTTTCCCCTCTTCCTCTCGCCCTCTACTCGCCAGACTCCGCCGCGGGGCGCCCCTTCCTACCCGCCCTGGACCGGGCCATAGATCGTGGGGTCTGGTTAAGACACTCGGACTCAAACGCCTCCCCCGTACCTTGGCAAGGCCTAAGGCACTGCCTAATATCTCATCCACATCTCCTTTCACTACTTCTGCCACACTCCACCACCCATTTTTATTCACCCTCACCCAATCCTGCTCCCGCAAAACATAACCCAATTCAGCTGGGGACGTAAAACATTTTCCTTCTTCGCCCCTGGGAGCCCGCTACTGCCACCTCTAGCTGTCAGCTCCGCCTCCTACCTCCCTCTCCCACCAGCGCCTATCCAACTTCCGGGTTCCTCCCTTTACCATACCAGGAGGCTTCAACAGACCACGCCACCTCCCTCCTCCCACGGCCATATATGCCACACCTCCCCAGACAACCCCCCAAACACTCTCTCTCCCCCAGAGGGCAAAGAGATACCACTCCCTGGCGGCGGGAATCCGCCCCCTCCCCCCGGGCGCTTCTTTGAGCAATCACAGCCATAATACCGGCAAACATACCAACAACCCACCCCTTAATTCCTCACCTCACAAAGACCAAAATTCCAAGCCACCCCAACCCCACCTTAGGACGCAGGGACAAGGAACGCATCAACACCCCCAGCCACACAAATCTAGGCCACGGGCTCACTAACGCCCCTCCCTCCGCCCAAACACTCCTCCGCAAACATTCTCGTACCTACACATACTAATCTTCTCTCCCACAAACAACCCACCACCATTCCCCCCCCACGACACGGCCCAACACACCACCCACCCCTGGCCATTATCTCCCCCACACACACAGACCCTCACACGCGGACAGGCCAACACCAACAACCGCAAACGGCCCTGGGGTCCAATTTCACACATTAGGAATTTCATCTATTCGGCCCCCTACACCCACCACCAGACTCTGTCCTCTATGCGCAACGCCTCCACAGACCAGAGGCATCAGCTCCGCCCCCATCCTACCCTCCTACGCCCCCACTTTGGAGGGGAGCCTCCACCAGGACGGGCTCTCTCCGGCAGCAAAACCACCCCTTCCTACCTTTCCAGAACTTCCTCCCAAGGAATATATATCGGAAACAGGGAACTTCTGGCAGTCAAACCGCTGGAGGAGGCGGCATGGCTGGAGGGGCGGAGCAACCGTTTCTCGTCTACCACCATAAGAACCTCCAGTATATCCGCCCGCCAAAACTAAACTCCAGCAACGGGCCCTTTTTTTAACCTTTTACTTTTCTCTCTCTTACCCCACAAAGAAGGGAAACCCGACGCCCTCTCCAACTTTTACTCGTGACACTCCCATGGTCCCTCCCACATCATCCCTCCTTCCTCTAGCCGCGGGAACGAAGGAAGAGGGCCCTTCACAGCTCAACACCCGAGGGGTCCACAAACAACTCTTTTACCTTCTCTCTCCGTTCCCCACTGCACACACCTCTCGCATCGCCTCCACCCAACACCGCACCCTTTCGTGCAAAGCCTGCCGCAGGAAGAACAAAGGAGATGCTCACCTCCGGGGTGCCCAGTGTAAACCTTCTCATCACCACCTCCCCTCTGCAGCCCCTTCCATACCTCATCGCCCCTGTCCACACTCCCTCTTTTCTTTACCCACCTCTAAGGTAACACCACTTCCAACAGGACCTTCTCTAAATGTTCATTTCATTCTCTTCCAAAACTACCTTCGCCAAAACAGTGTTTAACCCATGTTTTCCGCATCCATGCTTCCCCAGTGTCCCCCACAATCATTTCCGTTCTAGTGCTCTTTACTGGAGCGTCTTCACTGTCCTCCTACCACCCAACCAATGACAACACACTAACCAAACAACCTGAGAGCCTACACAACCCCCCTGCAAACATCTTTTGGGGGAACGCCCACAAACGTTGCCTGTTCTTCTTCAGGTCTCTCCCCTTCCATGTGCATACGCTCCAACCCCCTCTTTCCCCACCTGGAATCTTCCGTTCCCTCGGCCCTCCCATCTAAACGCTCCAGCACATCTAAGGGGCTAGACAGACACTTTGAGGAACACGGCACGTTATAAGAGGAGGCTGACGACGGCGGACACCCGCTCCCACCTACCAACCCCAGATGTCTGGCTGTCCGCCCACTCCCCTCCATTTACTCAAAAAACTTGCTCCTAGTATGTCGGCCCTTTTCCCTTTAAAGAATTAATCCTTGTCTGTCCAGCTAAGCTCCAAAATCGATGAGGATCCATCCAACATTCCATTTGGTAGGCTAAACCCGCGATCGACAGCCCTCTGTCCCTACCTCCGCAGTCCCCCCCCCCCATCATTACGGAAGCCCGCTTACACAGTCAAGCGCCTCTACGCCTCGCCCGGGGAAGCAAATCTCGTGGACTGGAAGGTACGGACCAGGAAACGTGGGTTTCAGCAAAACATCATGACCTCAACTTATAAGAGATTTAATAAGCAGCTAGCTGACGTCCTCGCAGGGCCGTCCCTAAAGGTCTGTCAGGAAGTATAAATGTTAATCTTATAGTTTCCGTTGCATGCTTTTATTTTGTGCACTTCCTTTTTTTTCATTCTAACCTCTCCTCTCTTGCAGTTCACTTCACTCCCTCCCTCTTTCTCCTCCTTCACGTTAAGCACCTCCTCCCTCATATTATCATCACTATCACCTCGTCTATCGTCATCCCCTCCCTATTTGTTCACCTTTATAGTTATCCACCTCCCTCACTATATATAATTGTCCTCCCTTTCCTCCTTCCAGTTCTCTTTAACTTTTAGTAGGCTACCAGCAATTTCTCTGTTTCCATTCCTATTTTTACCACAGCTTTATTTTTTACTTTGCCTCTCCCCCATTTAACTCTTTTCCTCCTACTCCTTTTTTGTACGACCATCCGTTTTAATAAAGACCTTATTTTTCCTACACCCTCCTCTAATCTCGTTTGAGTTCCACCTAGTCCAGTTCCACCCTATAGGTGGCAGCAAACTGGAGGGAGATCACCAGGGACCTGAATGTTTCCTACTGCTGTGGCTATATTGTATGTCACTAAATTGAATTTCCCCTCGTGGGACTAATAAAGGACTATCTTCTTCTTCTTCTTCTTCTAACAGTAAATATCACAATATAAAAGTTGTATACAACCGTTTTCTGTTTAAAGAGAACAAACAGGAAGATAAGTGGTTATGCCTCCAGTCTGATCTTGAGGGCACAGTTGATAGGTAGCCTTCAAGGTTTGTTTACATGACATAATAAAAGTAACAGATTTAGTATAGACAGAGAAAATCCCACTTTATAGTTGGACGCTCACTTGGTGTTAGGACATGGTGCAGGAAGACGATTTCTGGGACCCTGTGCAGCTGTAATGGTTGCATTGTTGATATTTGCGCCATTGATTCTGAGATAAGATAATCTTGTGATCTTGTGATGTGATACTGAGCTCTCTACAGCTTTGGACTTTTGTATTTGAAATCTCAGTAATGAATCTGGTGACTACAGGGTTACAATTGTGGCTAAAACGATCGCTGAAACAATGAAAATAAGACTCAAGTTGTAATAAAGTAGAATTATTCTTTAATAAAAGACAACTCTGATTAGCATTATTGCTTACTTGTCTCTTTGCGAGTCATGAATGTTCACACAAAGGCTTATCTAGAAGTTTGCTTTGAGGAGCTACTTAAAGTCACATCGATCTCCTAGGGTTACTCATCTTCAGTCCTAATTGCTTTTCTTCATCTCCTGCATAGAACAACTTAAAGGTGCTGAGTTTTAAAACTGCATAATGACAGTACCGCATCACAAACTGCCCAGTAATGGAAGTGTAAACAGGCAACAACTTGAAGCCATACCAATTGACTCCATATTATTGCATAAAATAGTGCTGTAATTACCTCTTCATTAGTCATTCGTTTTGATCTCTGCTATAAATAGAAGCAGTCTGTTTTCCTAAAATGTGTTTTTAAAGTTTGGGTTATTTACAGGGCAGCTTTTCCTGGGATTAGTATTGTGGTAGATATTTATTTTAGAGGACATCAGCCACGGTTTCTACTGATCATCGAATGGATAAATGTAATAGATATTTGCTAATGACTGATTGCTAATTTGTACTACATTAATGTGATATAAAACATTACACATACAACATACATAACTTTACTACCACAATCAGTAGTACCTGATAACAATGCTAAGTATGGTTTATGCTTGTTACATGAATACAGTGTCTTTTGAAATTAAATTTCCAATGTAGGTTTAGTATTTAGGTTTACTTGATTAGCTTTAGAAAAAAAATGCTTAGGCTGAGGAATAGATTGTGGTTTGGGGAAAAATAAGTACATTTGTTACGTAACATATGTGGCGTCAGTTAAATGTAAATATGCAACATAAGTAATGTAAGATAAGTCAACGCTGACTTGATTTCACACAGGACAGCAGTATCCTTGGTGAAAGTCCATATTTGTTTGACTTAAACATCCAGCCTGACCTCCTCCTCCCTCATCACTGATTTTACATCAGTTGCTGTGACCGTCGGATACTAATATGGATGGGTTTACATTGGAGTGGAAAGCCTGATGTGTCTCTGATGCTGAAAGGTGCCTCAGTGTGTTGGTTATCAGATGCAGAAGGCTACTGACCAAACGTGTTGGGAGTGTGAATGAGTTGTATAAAGCCTTCATCGTTCAACCATAGCACAGCTCAGTCACCAAAGAAGACACAAATATAATCCCCTCTCTACGGATATTCTAAATCTTCCAAGTTACCTAGGTGTCTATAAATTCTCATGTCAGTCTTGATAGTCTGATATATTTCAGTGTTGTTCAGTTGTTCAGTTATGTCTATATTTCAGTGCAGTGATTTGGAGTCAGCTTTCATCTAATATAATAGGCTATCCCCTCAATGACTAAGATAAACCTTCACAGATTACAAAAATGTCCATATGCCAGGTTAAATAATGTAAACTGAGTCAGAATTCATGATTTAGCAACATTAATGTGACTAATATTATGATACTGCTTATCTGCTATCATATGTGCCTCCAATATAGAAAATGTGACAAATGTCACCAACATATCTTGCAAAACAAAGCACCAGTCTTGAACACGGCTCTCCCGTTTTCATACAGGCATGCCATTTCTACGTGTTGGCAACAAAAAAAAAACGCAACAGTGACATGCTTTTTTTTTTTTCTTTCTTTCTCTTACACATGTTGCCATGAGACTGGGCTGGTTTGTATAAGAGCTGATGTATCTTAAACAGCTTGGTTGGCTGGTGAAAGACATTTTGTATGTTTCTGTAAAAAAATCAAACAAACAAAAACATTTAATTGCATGTATAGTCATCCAATACAACAATTCAACTATGAGGCAAAGAACTTCAGTGTTCCTATAAAACATGGAGGCAGCTGTTCTACCCATGTTTATGCATTTAAATCAATTACCTCAATAATCAGTGACAAAATGTTTACAAATGATAAGTAAAAGAAAAACTGTTAATGTGACATTTCTATCATTCATGTTAGTGTATCATGTAATTCTTAACCAGAATGCCCAAATATAAATTTTGAAAAGGAATAAACAAAATACATTTGTATGCTATTTTCTATTTTACAGTATGTCCTCATGTACCCCAACATTATGTTACTGCTGCAAAAACGTGCTGATTATCACATGCAGTTTAGAGTAAACAAGGTCCTCATTTGTGAAATTGACTCAGTTCAGAAAATGCAAATGAGCTATTGATTACGCACCTCTGTCCATCTATGTAAATGAAGAAAACTGTCATAGCTCAAGCAGCTCTCAATAGATGTCTCCCACCCAGTTTAAAAGTAATTTACACTGTTGCAGCATTTGTGTGTCTTTTCATGTGTGTGTGTGTTTCAGTTGTGCATGTCCCTTAATGTATAGGTGTTCTTGCAATTCTCTGGCATCTGCAAATGCTTTTATGGGTTTATGTGACCTGTTTCATGTGGATCTATTTGGCCCGTGCATGCATGTTCATTTTCAAGCATTTGTATGCATGTGTGTGTGCTGCCTGTCATTCAGTAATGCTCATATCAACATGTGTTGCATGGTCACAGCCGGGGAGCCGCTCGCTTTACTAATGTGTGTGGGTTGCCCATATTCTCGGAGTTCGGTATGTGGTGTGGTCGCAGACGGAAAGCAGCTCTCTTTTGCACCCGTGTGTGTCTGAACGTGTCTGTGTGTGGTGTGGTTGAAGGCTGAAAAGAACCACGGTTCACATGGGAACAAATGACAGGATCTGGTTTAGTGAGCCTATCTGTAAAAAGATGAAAGAAACCAAACCAGTAAAAAAAAAAAAAAAAAAAAAAAGGAGGTTGAGGCCTTGCCAGACCTCCCACAGAGATTTTGCTGCAGTGTCAGATGGTCAGTTGATGGTCACCGGTTTTAACTCTGCATCTCGTCAACAGTTATAAGCCACCACAGCAATTTCAATGCAACACCACTGCTTCAAAATATGTGATATAAAAGAACTCATTATATACTAAATTTGGGACTGGTACCAAACAATACTGGGGGACTTGTGGAATAAACAAAAAAAACAACCAAATTACCCCCATTCACTGCTCTTATTGCCAAAATCATAAAATGCAAACCAAATATTAGGGTTGCTAAATGACAAAATAGGGTTTTTACAATAAAATGGGAAAACTGTGCCATGTATGAAGCTCATCATAAGCATAGACACACTAATGTTCTTCTCTCTTTAGCACTTTAGCACTCCTTTCTCTCTCTGTTTTATACGCATACAACAAAGCCACCATGTCATCCAGTTTTAGTGATATTTAGTGTGAAATTCTACATATCTAGAATTTACTGTCTTTGTCCCAGAAACACAGACTGTCTTGTCTCCAAACACCCCATTTTCTCTTGGACACATTTAACCATCCCTTCAATCTATTGCACATACACATTGCACCACTGTCAATAAAAGGTCAAAGTTAATTAATTTGTTTTAAGGGAAATATATTTTCTCCCGGATTGTTCTGCTTTCTTTTTCTTTATTTCAATAGTACAGATGAAGACAGGAAAGGTAGAGAGAGAGGGGATGGCATGCAGCAAAGGGCCACGGATGAAGTTGAATCCAGGAAGTAGCAGTAAAGACAGGTGTCCGCTCTACCAGATGAGCTACCGGGCTGCACATATTAACTTTGTTTTTGACAACAATTCTTTGTACAATTCACACTTGAAATGATGAAGGCAAGGTAGAGCAAAATGTAAACCGTACTTTGGTGTTTAATTTTTTTACCTCTCTATTTAAAATGTAATTAAAATTCTTTTTACAAAATAACCCAAAAACACTGACAAAGAGGACAATTGTGGAGAGATAATACAGACAATAAATATTATACAAAATTTAAGTCATACCCTTTAAAATAAAAAAGAAGGAATTCACTGATTGGTTTGAGTTACACCCACGATAAATGGATTAAAGTTGAAAAAGATGAAACACCACAAATTCCAGACCTGACTATGCTGTGGAAGCGATCTGTCAATAGCCAGGTAGCCATGCCCTAAACTTCACTCTGGGTCATTGTTTATTTGACTCTACTGTAAATGTGACCATGATTTATTAAAGGAATATCACGCTGTATTGAGGAAAACTTTAAACAACAACAATTGAGACCACAAACTCATGTTTACAATGTCTAGCAAGGCAATAAATCTAGTGAGAAGTAGGGTCATTATCTCGTAAATTATATACAATTTGACTTCTTTTTTGCAACCAGAGAAGTCGCCCCCTACTGGCTATTTGAAAGATGTGGAGTTGCCCACTGTTTTTGATATATCAAAAATATATTGTGAATCATAGTCTGCCGCAGTTGTTCTGATACATTTTGTTTTGTGTTTGTTTGGATTTACAACATTGACAATGGGTTTAAAACTGTGACCATAATCTGGAAGAATATATGTTTCCCTCAAAGTGAGAATGCAATTTAATAATATTGGAACACAATTTTGAATTCTTGCCATTCCAATGAAATAAATCTGAATGAAATATCCTTTTGTTTTTCTAGAAATAATGCCACAGTTATTTTGGATTATTCACAGTCCCAGATGTCAGCAATTTCCAACGGTTTTGGGCCATTTATTCCAAAAAGAATGAGCAGATGCTCTTTTCCTGACTCACCACTTCCCGCCAACTTCCACCAAGGAATTTTACATAGCAGATCATAAGATACAAGAGTCCAAAACCACTGTGTCGTTTGAGTAATGGGATTGGCTGTAAACATAGACACACTCACAATCTAGTTTGGAGTGTAACTGAATTGCATACACATCTTTCAGATTATTGCAAGCAGTACTTGCACTAAAGTTGCAATGTAGCTTACAGCATTCTTCATCAATACATCATCATGGTCCTTGAGTGTCTGTCTTCATATTCCCAATCACTCTGCATGCCTGTCATGCAGGGCCGCTATTAGCCGTTACATGGCGTAATTGCTTTGTGGTGTATAATAATAATAATAATAATAATAATAATAATAAATTATTATTATTATTATTATGGGCTGCATGGTGGTGCAGTGGTTAGTGCTATCGCCTCACAGCAAGAGGGTCGAGGGTCAAGAGGATTTTCTCCTGGTACAAAGACATGCAATTTAGGTTAACTGATGACTCTAAATTGCCCGCAGGTGTGAATGTGAGCGTGAATGGTTGTCTGTCTCTATGTGCCCTGCGACTGACTGGCGACCTGTCCAGTGTGTACCCCGCCTTCGCCCAATGCCAGGATAAGCGGTTGAAGATGGACAGATAATAAGAATTTATTTTATTATTTGAGCAAATACTGTATGTATATCTTTGTATCGTCTATAATGATCTAATGATTCCTACTGTAGTTGTACTTCATCTTAAATTTAAATTCATCATTATGATAATTATGATCGGTGTCTGAAATCGGCCAAGGATATTTTTATTGGCCAAAAAAATAAATTGCCTTTCTTTGTGAGATTTACATGTGTTTAAGTACATTTCATTGATATAATATATATATATATATATATATATATATATATATATATATATATATATATATATATATATATATCTGATGCCGTTGCATGGTGTCGCTGCAGCAAGTTTGGGATGTTAAATGACACCAAAACATGGCAGAGTCTCTCAGCTTTTATGACATGAACAACATAATTTTTGTACAAATATTTACCCTCCAGTGTGCCGGATAGTCTTCAGAGAGTTACTCATCAAATGAAAAATCTACCTGCATTTTGGTGCTTGGTGAGTGTTAATTTCGGACCCTGATTATGATGATGATCATAATTGTGGTGCCCCCACTGGCATAGCAGTGGTCCTGCTGTCATGTTTCATTTCTTACCCCTCACAGTCACATTTTAGTGTCTTTGCTGGCAGCGCACAGCCTTTAAATGAAAATCTCAAGGACTTCCACTTCATCAAAGAAAATAAAGTATTGCATCTTAGTCCTAATTCAGTGATGAAATGCTGCTGCACAACAGGGCATCCGTCCTGCCAGCGCTGTTAGTAGAGGTGGGGATCACAGTCATTTTTGTTGTCTGCTACAGCTCTGGTGGTCTGGCTGAACTCATAAGTGTTCTGCTCACAAGTTACATGGTTTTCTTCATGGTTTTAATCACCCCTCTGCATGTTTCTATTTCAGTTGAGTTGACAGCTAGAGTATAACTATAGGACACAGAAATAGAAAAAAAAAAATGATGACCAACAACATTTTTTGGAAAACTGGGGTTTACTGTAACAAACATTTAAAGTAATCCTGTTTCCTAAAAAATGATGTTCCCATACAACTAAACTACATTCTCAATTATGTTTTGAGGGAAACATTCAGGTTACAGTAATAGTTTTAAACATATGGTTAACACAGTTAATGGAAACAAAGTAAAAATGCAGCAAAACTACTTGGTTATATTTAGTAAATAAACCTCATGGTTTGGCTTAAAAATGAATGTCTTTATTAGGCTACAGGTGTAAATTAAAATAAGTGAACTTTGACTTTTAGTTTCACATGGGACACAAACATTGGTCTCATTGTTGAAAGTCCTGTGTTTGTTTGACATGTCCACCACCCGATCTTTGCTGACATCTGGGTCTGTGAATAATCCAAAATAACTGCGACAGTGGCAAGTGACAGGCTATGTTGTTAGCAACCCTGCCTCCAAGAAAAATACATTCCCATACAACTAAACGGCATTCTCAATTTTGATTCGAGGGAAACTTACTAAATTTACTTGGATAAATTAAATAACTGAACTTTTGGTTTCATACAGGACACAAAACTGGGTGAAAGTTCTGTGTTGACTCATCCAGCTCCAACCTTCTCGAAAACAAGCATAATCAAAAATCGAAATCGTTATTCACAATGCAGTTTTGTTGTATTGGAATGCAAATTTTAGGAGACAGGGTTGACCCTAAGGTTTGACTTACTCATGATGATTTTTATGGTAGATACAAACATTTTTTTTTTTAACACTCAGTATCTATTTCATTTGCTGAGTCACTATGCTTTTGATTGCGAAAAGGACATGTCTAATTGCATATTGGCTCAGTGATGATTCTTCATCTTCTCTTGGACAAAACAATACCTAATAATAATAAAAAAAGATAACAGATGAAAAATAAATACCAATGGACTGAAATACCAGCCCATTTGACTTGACAGGCTATTTACAGACACAAGCCCCATGGATGTGGGTCAATAGGGGCCTAGTACAACCAATAGTAGGATTTATCATCAATTCACATTGTAGATCACCAAAAGAAGGTATAAAAGAACATGACAGTGACTTCTAGCCACCGTGAGTAATTACGACAGTAGCAGGAGCGGAAGTCAGGGGCTGTAGTCCAGACAGTGTGAAACTGCATAAGCAGTGATGGTCGGGCAATAGATGGGACACAAAACACAAGACTTTGACCCAGGAGACCAGAGTTTGCATCCCATGAGAAACCAATAGAATGTAGTTCTTTGTGTTCATAGTTATTTTAGCCCAAAACATAATGTTTTTCCCTAAACTTAACTTAAAACACTAAACTGTTTTTCTTCTTTGATTTTTGCCTATACGTAAACCTAAAGAAGCCTTTTTGTTTGCATTAAAAACATGACATTTCATTCAGTTTTAAGATATGGTAGAATGCGTTGATTATAAGTTTCACTTCTACAATGTAGAAGGACCCTACTGACCCACATCTATGATACTTATAGCAACTGATAATGCCTATCTAACTGCCTGTAACAGTCAGATTGGGTGTAACTCTGGACAACTTTGACCATGACAGGACTGAATAAATATGTATTGGTTGCATATGAAGGGAGGGTCTTTCATTCCTCTCAGTTAGATCAGACCGGCATATATCCACATTGTTGCACAGATGGTCTTGGAGCTGCTCTATTGGAGCAATTGGGGGTTACGTTTGTTGTTAAAGGGCAGGCTCACGGTAAGTGCTCAGGGAGGAGTAATCAAAAGTCTTTTCCTCTTTTGAACTGATTTTTTCCCCCTTGGTTTTCAACTGGTATCCTTATGGTCAAGAGGTCTGCACACGCCTTAAGACAGCTGCTTTGTTTCTTCAGTTCAGCGATTTGGGCCATGTATGATCTCAAAGACATTACTAAAGCAATGGGGCAGGATTCAGTCCAAAGTCGGCAGTGCCAGAGTTAATCATTGTCACTCACTGACGATGAAAATCGTCCACGATTGCTGCCTGCTATCTACCATCTAAATATGAATGCTGCTTTTGTGAAGGGCTTTTTACTGTTTTTGACCTTGTGGTTATAAGAGACGAGAGGCTCAGAGAGGAGGCAAAAATAATGACAGTTTATTCCACAGCTCTTGAAACGGTAATTGTTCTGACAAGGTGAAGTGTGGAAGAGTGATGAGGAAGACAGTGCTGAGGTGGAGATGAAATGAAATATATGAGAAGCAATAAAGATAAAATATAAAGTCACTCCACGTCTGATTATGTTTGTACATATATGCTAGAAAGTGAGAAGTAAAAAGAGAGTGCAGTCTTAGCTACTAAAACTGAAAAAATGCACATATACAGTGCTGAAAGGAAAACTGCAATTTCAATCATATTTGTTAAAGTATGAAGTGTTCCAAGAGTACTCTTTAATTTTCCAAGAATGCTATGATTTAGAAAAGTCAAACATGATGTGAAAAGTGAGGCTAAAGTTAGGATCATGCGTGGGATAGAAGTTGAACTATCATGCTTAATTCCACAGGTCATAGGGACTATTTCCTTTTAGATTAAATTCTTTCAGTTGTGATATTAAAATATATATTTCAGAGATTTAGACAAAACAGGACTGGGAAGTAGAAGGTGGTGGAGTTAAGGCAATGCTCAGATGAGGGGTGAAATAGGTTCACTAATGTTTTTACTCTATTTTTGGAGAAGGAACATAATGTTCCTCCAATGTAACAGAACACCAGAAGCAGAGCTCAGATTAGAAAGGAAAGCTACTATTACTGCTAAGGCTATTAACAGCAGTGTTTAAGGACTTTCTTGGAGTGTTCTGTTAACCAACCGGGTCTCACAGGAAGGCGTATTAATACCATGATATTACATAGACATTCCGCATGCCATGAGTCTGCAGTTTAGGCATGAACTTAAGTTCAGACAAGAAAAACACTTAGGATAAGATAAAATGTAATGGTTGGGTTTAAAATAAGTACGGAAATACCACAACACAACTACAGAAGATATGTTACAAACGCCAAAAAAGAAATGTGACAAATGGCATTAACATAAACAAAACAAGTGCACAGTTCTCCTGGTTAAAAGTCTGGTATTTGTTGGGCCGATCCATCTCCCTACCTACTCAGCATAAAGCCCGGGCCACACTGGGAACAACAGCAGCGGGTGGTGGCTGTAGAGCCTGTTGTTTTTTATTTCAGCGAACAGGGGTTTCGGCTGCATGTCAGCTGTGTCGCTTCGAGAGATTCAAGGTCTTGCCTTCTTTTACTGTGAGCCATGCATGATTAGCAACAACAGAGAAAATGATCTTCAAAATGATCTTTTGACATTATATTGGCAACATACCAGTAACATACCACCGCGATGAAAAAAAAAAGTTAAGGTTTATTTTTAAATCAGCACTTGCTGTTTCAAAATAAAAGATTTCTAACTAGACCTTTTTAAATGGCATGGAAAGTCTGATCTCTCCCCACAGCAGTTTAGGAACTGGAGGGTCGGAGGGATGCTTTTGTGACCTGCCATCATGTGGAGGCCACCATGGCAGAAGATGAGTTGCTGGGATAAGTTAGACCAGCCAGCCGACACAGCATCCAAATCCCCCCTGAAGAGTGAGGTGCTAGTGTGCGGTTGACCTTAGATGGACCCAGGAGGATTCGACCACTGTGCCCTGCCAGAGCCACACCCCTACAGTCTGTCCATAGGTCGGTACCAGAAGGTACGAAAACTGTACCATGTGGATGAGACCATGCATGGACCTTGTAACTTGAGCCTGTCCCTGGAGGATGACTGTGGTTGAAGTGGCTTTGGTGGATGCTACAGCTGACTGGAAGGAACACGAACTTCCTAAGGAGGTGAGTAAGTTGACTCATAGATTTGATCTATCTGGACAGCAACAGGAGCAGCTATGCACTCTGCTGTTTAAATGAAGCAAAGTCTTTGGACTACATGATGAGGATTTTGGCCGGATGGACCTAGTGCAGCACAGAATCCACACTGGCAATGTTGCACCGACCCCTTCTCCTTTTAATGTATAAAGACATGAAGACCTTACTTGCAGGTATGTTTAATAAAGGAGTCATTAGAGAGAGCTGGAGCCCATGGGCAGCGCCCAAAATTTTGGTAAGACAGAAGGCAGCTGGAGACTTTGTGTTGAATATAGAAAGCTGAATATAGTAACAAAGATGCTTTACCTCAAGACTGAGGAGACACTTATCAGCCTGATCCGAGCAGAGTGGTTTGCCACCCTTGACCTGGCCAGCAGCTACTTGCAGGTCGATCTAGACCCCGGAAATCAGGAGAAAACTGCCTCTACCACACCTCTTGGACTGTTTGAGTTTGAGTGCTTGCCATTTGGTCTTTCTAATGCACCAACAACATTCCAAAAGCTCATGCAACAGTGCTGAAGAGGTTAGGTGGCAAAATCTCTACTGGTGTATTTGGATTACATTATCATCTACTCACCTGTTTTCTCCTTCCAACAGCAGCATCTAGATGGGTGTTCCAGAGGCTATGGCAGCACAGATTGAGACTTTTGGAAACGTTTGGATAAATTTAAACTCCTCCAGTATTAGGAAGGATTATAAGTTCTTGGGGCATGTGGTGGACCAAAATGAGGTAAGATCTGGCCCAGATAAAATCTCAGCTGCACTAGACTGGCTCATCCCTACCACAATAAGGCAGGTATGGGCCTTTTTTAGGACTGGCTAGCTATTGTAATCATTTTATGTCTAGTTTTGCAAGGATCGCATGCCCTCTGCACCAGCTACTGACAGGCATTCCAGATGATAAAAGGTCAGAGATGCAGAACGTGCAGTGGTTCCAAGTGTCTGGAATCTTTTGATGCCCTGAAAACAGCTTTGACATAAGCACCTGTTTTAGCGCATGCTATCTACTCTCTGCCTATTATTGTCTACATAGATGCCAGCAATTAGGGGTTAGAAGCAGTCCTGGCCCAGGTTCAAGAGGACCGAAAACATGCAAGAACTTATGCAGTCTGCAGAGAGTAGAGTCCAGGACCCCACTAAATCCCGTAAGTGTCGTACTTGCCCCTATGCAGACCCCCAGATACTCACTAAAACATTCTTGTTGCCACTGATTTGTTCACTTGCTTTGCTTAGGCTGTCCCTACATGCAATGAAACAATTCTGACAACAGTAAAAACCCTGTGGACCCATGTAATTCAGCCCTTTGGCTGCCCTGTCTGGTTTCATTTGGACCAAGGACCCAATTTTGAGTCATCACTAATGAAACAGCTTTATGATACCCATGGTATAACCAAAAGCCACACATCACCCAATTATCCTGCAGGAAATGGTAGAGCAGAGTGCTTTAATTAGACCCTGTTAAACATGCCTCCCTAGAAACAGCTAAGCAGAACAGATGGCCAGAATAGTTACCTGAGTTGGTACATGCGTACAATAACACCACACACAGTGTAACCAGTTGCACTCCTTCCTTCCTCATGTTCGGATGACACCTGTGACTCCCAGTAGATGTACGATTAGGTGTAGGTGGGTTCAAGATCACCATCAGAAACTTTCACTAGTATATAGCATGGCAAGACAAAAAATGAGTAACGCTGCCTCCCAACATAAACAACGCTACAGCAAGAGGGCCAGAGCCTTACCACTGTTACCTGGAGAGAAAGTCTGAGTATGGGATAGAGCAACATGTGATTTTGGAGCAGGTGGGAGACACAGGGGTAGTGTATAGGATGCAGCCAGAGAAGGGTGGCTGCATACAGACTTCACACAGAAATGCTCTGAAGGTGTGTATTGACCCCTCAACAGAAGCTGAGCCTAATCAAGATGAAGGACAAAACATCGCTCCACAAGAACAAATCTTGGCCGACCCCCTTTGTGCAATGGGGACTAATAGACAGGGACTGGCAATATTAGGATGTGCAGATGTATTGGTTTTACTTTCGCATATTTATACTTGCTTTGGTTTTATGGTTAATAATTTTCTATTAGTGTTGTTTATGCTGCATGATTGTATTGTGTTTAATGGTTTAATAGTTTTAACAGTGGTCACCACTTGATTTTAAAGGACCTTTCCAAAGTTTTCTAATAACCCCTCATTTCATTTTTAACACACCTACATTACACATACAAATGACACATGGAATTCAAGAAGGGCATACTCACAGCATTTAGATCCTTTTTCATGCAAGCGGACAGAGTTAACAGACATTACTGGCATCAGTTTACGTTCATGTCGTAACTATTTATTTGTATGACATTATGATAAATTAATTGCAAAGAATCTGACAGAGGTTTTGGGATAAATGGAGATCTTTTAAAAGTTTCAGAAAACAGTGTTGCTACTGTTAACGTCACACTTCACAACACATTATTCTAAGATACATTGATCAAGTTGGACCAACTGTGTTCCGGTGTTAGTTTTACAACATAATTTAAGCCACTTGACACAAAGAGGCTCCTCCGATGATAGGCAAATCATTTCACACCATGAATAATTTAGCTGTAATGGACATAATGTGATTAATAATTTGTCAATGTATCCACAATCAAAGTCTGTTAGATCATTTTTCCAGACAGTTTACTCCCTCACTGAATTAGCCTTTTGTTTATGCATTTGTGTGAATGTGTGTGTGTTGTTTCTGTCCTCCAGGGTGAGTAGGTTGTTAACGAGATGGAAATGTTTTCATGCTTGTACAAAGATTAAAAGAGCTTTTTTAAGTGGCTGTAATGAACAGACGGTTCGCTCTTGAGCCTTCCTGCATGTTTTGTTGCTTCACCTTCATGTTTTAGCTGTTCCTCCATCTCTCAAGTTCCTCTTCTCCGAATAAAGTTTTGTGTCTTTTAATTAACTCAAGGTGTATAAATAACACAACATGTCTTTGTGTCACGATAATGCATTTTAGACCTTTCGCATGTTATGTATTGCCACAATGTTACTGTGAAACTGTCACGGTTACATTTAGGTAACAAAACTATGGTAATGGTAGCAGTTGGGGTTAGGCAACAAAATCGCTTAGTTGGGTTGAAGAGAAACATCATGGTTGGGCTTAAAATAAGCACATAAACTAAGTAACACAAGTGCGAGTACATGTCACAAATATCACAAATGTAAAATAACTCAAAAGTTAACACCCATGTTCAAAATAACTCAACAACACTTTGGGACACATTGCTTTCATGCTTAAAAGACCCATCCACCTACCCTCCCAACCACTATAAGCAGTCACAGTTTTATAACTTTTTAAAGTTCCTTTTCCTTTCACCCAGCTCTTATGAATGCTGTCCAGAGTGCGGATCTTAGTGCTGTGTCAGTGATTTGCTATCATTTGGGCCTGGTCTGGTAATTTACATTTAGTCTTATGGTAAATTTAACCCTCCTGTTATGCTGAGAAGAAAAAAAAATCCCTTATATTATGGGTCAAATTGACCTGCATTGCTTGTAAACACAAACACGTAAACCAGTAAAACTGTATTATGGTTTGTCTCATCACCCTAAATGAGGTAAAGTCATTTCAGGGAGGGAAAATGAGGCCAACCAGCATTTCAGACAACAAAAGCAGAAATGGGTGAACATAATAGGAGGGATAAGTGAGTTTATGGTTGCCATTTTTTATTTTCTTTTACTGCAAACATCTGCAGTCTATATAACTCAAGACATAGTTATGTTTTGTGTTGTGTCTTCTCTGCATGTGGATTATATTAAACAACATTACACTACTACACTAGTTACTGTGCTTTTCATGATCTATTTCCCTTGCCCCCTCCCAGTTTCTGTTTCCATTTCCACTCCTCTCTTTCCTTGTCTCACCTAACCCAACCTACAAATGTCTCCAAACTGTGTCATTTTCTATACTCTGACTGCCAAAAAACTTTGCTATATCTTTCTTTGGCAACTTTGCTATATATATATATATATATATATATATATATATATATATATATATATATATATATATATATATATATATATATATATATATGGTGGCAGGCCTTTGCTCTATTCTGTCACACACTTGAAAGCAGGAAGCTTGGCGGCTGACATGCATTGTTGCCCATATACAGTATGAACATGAAGGTCTGCTTGTACTTCTGTGTCACTTCTGTGTCACTTTTTGCATTTATGATGAGGAAACGTACATTTTCAGTGTGCACTCATACAGAGGCTTGTTCATTTGCAAGTTCATTTTTCATGCATTCTCCTGCAAATGTTGACCAACATATGCCAGTTTCTGCTCATGATAAGCATACATTTTTTTTTTTTTCAAAATAAAATTCCATCTTTCTTTCATCCTTCCATAGGTAAGGTTTAGGAAAAGTTGAAAAGACCATTGTTGTTTGGGTAAAAATAACTGCGTAGGTGTGGTTACTTTAGTGTGGAAATTATGTGACAAATAAATCAACGCTGACTTCTGGTTTCACACTGGGTATGACAGTGGTCTCCTGGGTGGAATTATGGTGTTTTTGGACCCACCCATTCACCCTGACCTCCTTCCGACACTGCGCTTGTCGCTCTTTATAGTTCTTGGTTCACAATTACATGGATTAGATACAAATGTATTTTGTGGGATATAAACAAATTACAATGCATTACTTTCTGTAGGTGTAGGTATGAGTAGTGTATTAAAACAGCCTGCAGTTTTACTATTTAAATCAGATTACAATACAGCTAGGCAGCCTCTTTATTAGGTTTCCTAATGGTCAAGTCCTTCATTAGTCCCAAGTAGGTTACTGAATCCCTCATAGTTGGGTACAGAGATTTACAGACACAGGAAAGGAGAGGAGAATATACAGACACATACATATATAAACACTTTGTGTGACCAAGGATGTATGGACCACATACTGTACAAAGAGGGGACCTTTTATAAGGTGTGTTTACCTTCCATAAAAAAAAAGCAAAATGTGAGGGGGTAAGAGATTTTGGTGAGTGACCCCCCAGAATGTCATGCATCAGAATGAATCCCATGTTGCTTGACATATCAGTCTTTGTGTTTGGAAATATCACATTATCATGAGCAGAATGGCAACAAAGCCAAAAAAAAAGAAAAAAAAAATACTCTTCCAGCAGCCAAAAGAAAGCAGTGCTGTGTTTAGCCAGATGTATCGTAGTAACTAATACTTTGCAATGATTCACACAATGCAGGTAGATTGTCTTGGAATTAACTTAAGTTTGTATTGGGGAGACTTGTCTGTACCCAAAGAACCCATTTGTATTTACATTTTTTGATGTCAGAGGTCAAGGGACTCGTTTGAAAAAGGTCATGCCATTCTGACAAGTTGGTATGACAGGTTTGGTACCAATGGATTCATGAGGTTTTTCTTTTTTTTTTTTTTTTTCTTTGTTTCATATGATGCCATAATCTTCACAAGTCTGAGCCTCCTACAACCTAAAACTTGTAATTTGCGTTAACGCCTTAAATAAATTAGTAGCATTAAAACAAATTTGTGTTAAAGTGTCGCATTAACTTAGACAGCCTTATGTTCCAAAAAATGGGGGGAGGGGAAGCAACATTGCATCACTACATCATTGTAGTCAATTGGAGGCTTTCATCAGAAACCTCAGACCAGCACCACATGATCTTCGTAACTCCTTACCTTGTGTAACCGTTCCATTAATTAGTATGTCCACCTGCGTCCACATGACTCTCATATTTACTGATCAATGAAAAACAAGCAGCAGAAACTGATTTTGGCCACAGCGTTCAATCAATTTATTTATGTGATTATGAAGAATTATTTCCAGGAAGACAAAAGCCAACCCAAGAAGAATGGAAACAGGTGGACCACAACAGGAGACAATCTTTGGCAGATGATACAATCCTGGCTGAAGCTTTCAGAGAGGCTGTTATGGAACTGACCACACACACTTGTGCAAGATGAGATAGTCATGTATAGAGGAACAGAAAAAAAGTCTTCAAGGGTTTATATGTTACATAAATTGTGTTTGTTATTGATATTCAGAGAACAGAGAATTAAAAGCAAGATGCTTATTTAACCATGAGTAATGGACTGATTAAGATTAAAAATCTCTTTTTCATGAATGTCCCAGCAAAGACAAGGATCAGTATAAAATAACATTGTTGCAGACATAAAAAAAACAAACATATATAACAATTTCAAATGGAAAAAAGTGGTTGGCAGGGTGTGAATGGAATGATGGAAAAGTGAGACTAGAAGATGCCACATTTGGGAGAATGCACACTGTGATGCTGTATTGGTGCCAAGCGCACACTCACATATGTTTTCTCACAAAAATTTTCTGCGAGGCATGCGTTCAGCTCTATGAGCAGGATTAAATGCAACACTATTTTATTTGAATTTGTGAATTCCTATTTTGAAGTGCATACAGTCAGCAATGATTGTACAATAATAAAGACCAGGAGGACAAAGCGGTTGTGACATAAAATACGTTTACATTACAAGGTACAAGAAAGTTATCATGATGTCAGTTCATGGTGCAGAAAGTGTCATTCCAGTATGCATTTACCTTTCAATAAAAAACTGAGCCACTCAACTGCAAGTCTCAGCACTCCATATAGTTTAAACCTTATTTTGTAATTCTAGCAGATTCCTGTATTTCCTTTAAGCAAATAGGTAGGTGAAAAGTGAGGTTGACTTTTTTAAACGCAGGAAGAACATGTGGCAGAAAGCTTTAAAAGACAAATTATTTCTCATGAAAATACATTTGATTTTCAGCTTCTGAGTGGGTATGGCTATAGGAAGACACTTAGTGTCTTATCGTTTGTCTTCAGTCATTAGGTGCAGCCAGGATGCAATTCACTATTTAAGAACATGCACTTCACAGAGTATACAAAGCCACAGGTCCAACCACTGAATAAAATCTCCCGTTTTTGTTGAACTTGTTGTGAGAGCTGTAAATATTCATGGATATGTCACAATGGGAATGTTGAATAGCTGACTGTGCTGAGATTGTGAATGTTGTTGTGCATGTTAAACAAGTCCAACAGACTAAAAAAGAACTGCAATACCAAATACAACGTGTCACCCCCTGTAACTAATGTATTTTCAGCATATATGTATGCAGAATATAATACAACTTGGTAATTTATAAACTTGTTCTTTATTTAAGTTTCAGACCACTGTATGCTTGGGATCTTAAATACCCCAATAAATATCAAATGAGGTCTCTTGAAACTGTAGTTGAAGATGAACCACTGATGCAGTTTAACTGTTTTGCTTTGCAATCATTTTGCATTTGACTTCCACTAACATGTGAATTGTCATCATAATTTGTCATCTTATAATTTGTTTGTCTGATGAACAAATGCATCAATGTAAAACAAATACACCAAACTATGAACAGTAACCAAGACATTTACATGCTTTAGGGGCGGCAGTAGCTCAGTCTGTAGGGAGTTGGCTTGGGAACCGGAGGGTCACCGGTTCAAGTCCCGACATGGACCACAAAAAACTGAGTGTGAACTGGTAGCTGGAGAGGTGCCAGTTTACCTCTTGGGCACTGCCAAGGTGCCCCTGAGCAAGGCACCAAACCCTCAACTGCTCGGGGCGCTTGTCTGGAGCAGCCCCCTCACTCTGACACCTCTCCATTAATGCATGTATGTGTGTTTCAGGTCTGCATGTACCATGTATGAGTTAAACGGAGTGTAAATTGAATTTCCCCACTGTGGGACTAATAAAGGTAGATCTTCTTCTTCTTCTTCTTCTTCTTCTTCTTCTTCTAGCATCATCCCAAGCTGTCCTTACCCAAAAACATGTCCATATAGGTCATCTGTGCAAGCAGCTTATTGCAACCCATATTATGTCATATTGTTTACATGTTAGAAATGTCAGGTCTTAGGTTGTAATGTTTGTCGTTTTTGTGTGCACTTCCGGTTTTATTTTGGTGATCCTAAACCTCCCTCTCATTTCAGAATACTTCAGTTCCTGCCTGGTGTTTCCTGCTCTTGACTTGAGTGACACTGCATGACCTAGTTTCATCCACAATTCACCTGAGTCTGATTGTCTTCTCCCGGCCTGATTGTGTCCACCTGGTCTCTCATCAGTCACTCCCCTCACTAGTATTTAATGTGCATCTCCCCTTCCTTCTGTGCCAGTTCCTCTTCGTTCCTTAGTGTTCAAGCGTTCCAGCATTCTCCTTGTGTTTTTGACAACTCGTGCCTTTTGAATCTCTGCCTGCTTTTTTGACTCTGCCTTTGCTTGCTGTTTTGGAGTTGTGTGCCTGTCTCCACTGTGTAGCGAACTTTTTGCTACGATTAAAGACACTGTTTTTTGGCAAGCTGATCTCAGAGTGTTGCATTTGAGTCCAAGCCTGCCTGTTTCACCAGTCGTAATAGTTACATGGCTTTATTGACTACTCAATTTTGATTGGCCAAGTTGTTCTTCAGTCTGTTATTTCTTTATAGCACTTTGACAGACCATTGCTATGAGCGCAGGTCTGACTCTGGAGGACCATTTTTGTATCAAATAAATGATTTCTTAAGTAAGTAGCCTTGTAATAAGTGGGATAATGTACAGGGAGCCAGCGAGCCAAATAAACCCCTTCTGGGTAATGCGGCAATCCAGACGACCCGAACCAGACATAAAGCTGTACGTTATCCCTTACATGCTAACCACACTACTACTACACAACTGCGACCGTTTCACGACATTAAATAGAATCCTCATGGGTTTAAAACTGCCACCGTGTGACTGTCACAATGTTAAATGGAATGGTCATATACATATATATTGTTTTGGGAGTCACTGGCAAACAACCTTTTCTGTCGTTAAGGTATGAGGATGTGTTGCAATATCCATCCCTAGAAATGACATTTATATACAACTAACGTGCAAGAACTAGGTTTAGTTAGAAACTAAGAAACAATGCTGCCTAGATTATGTTTTCTAATAACATCATCAAATAGAAAAGAAATCTGCAGTGACTTGAAGCATGAGACACAACACATTTACTTAATTAACAGCTCACTGAAACCAAGATCTGTCACCAACCTTCAGTAAAATACTTTTGTTGCCTAAACCTAACCACACACAAGATGTGAATGCCTGGCTTTTCTGTCACTTTATTTTCCACAATAGCCTTTGAATCTTTATACAAAATCTGACAGTTGATCTCAGCTTTTCAGGAAACTTACTCCACTGACACCTGCTTCATCACCTTTTACATTTTAGATTGTGATAAAAAGGAAGCAGATGATAAAGGTTTTCTTTTCCTTTTATTGAAGGGTGGCTTTTTTAATTTATATGAAGCATTTAATATAGTGTATAATAAAATCTATCCATCTATTATATGGTTACATATAATCTATTCAGGGTCGTGGGGCAGCTGGAGCCAGTCCCAGCTGACACTGGGTGAAAGTGGGGGTAATATAATATAAATACAGTATATATATAATATAAAGTAAAAGCAACCGGCTTTTCCAAAGCTGTGGCTGAGATGGATGAGTTCATATTTAAAGGACAGGATACAAGTTATGGATTTTGTGAGTGTCTGTTTTAGCTAAAATATACAAAATATGAGGTCCCACTATAAGGAAGATACTGGGCCACTTATTTGTGTCTTACAGTGCAGTCATGAATTAGTATGACAGCAACACATTTGTCATTGTTTTGGCTCTGGACTGCAGCACACAGTCGACAGTTGAAATGAAACCATGACTGAGGTTAAATGGCTTTAGTGCTGACTAAAAAAACAGATTTTTATGGCCATACAGAGAAATATTATCACTAAATCACTGCTGAAAACCAGATTGAAGGCAAGAAAACACAAAGCACAGGACTTTCACTCAGGAGGCTGGGGATCATATCAACAATGTGTTGTTTCCTTTGTGTACATTCACTTTCACTTTTCAAATTTAGTTATTTTAAGCTAAAACACGTTTCCCTAAACCTAACCATGTGTTTTTCCACCTAAACCAAAATAAGTTATAGTATAGTTGCATAAACCTAAACATATTGTTTTGTTTATGTGCAAAAGAGAAAATCCCATTCAGTTTAAGGCATGGTCACACATGCATGAAATTAACCTCCTGCTTACTTAGATTCTGTGTGAGCGAAGGGTAAAAAAAAAAAAAACATTTGCTTTCATTGGCATAGCAAATTTGCATCTTTAAATTTGTGTGGAGGTCAAGTTTGGTGAACTTTCAGGTGAATAGTGTCTTGGCAGGCCTGCATTTGCACGTGTGGCCAGTACTTTTGAATGCATTAGAATGTGCTCTCTTTAAGTTTGCTTTCACTTGTACAACATAGTTGATGCAGTTTGGCCCATCTGACACATTACAATGGCAGTGATAAGGACTGATAATGGCCATTTAATCAGCTAATAACATACAAAAATAGGTGATAACTTCCATGAAGGATTTATTGCTGGGATGTACTGTATTACACTGCATTAGTTTTAGTCACAGTAGGTGGGCCCAATAAACTGGCAATTGACTGTAATTTGCCTGCTTTTTGACTGTTTCCAGATTTTATCATGGATCATGGCTTCATGCTGTTAGACCCCTTCCAAACACTTCCCCCAAGCTCTTTAAAACAGCACATTCTGAGAATGACAAGTCAATTGACAATGCACAGCATGTGTTGGCATTTTTGGACGCAAGTAATCTGATAATGAGTCCATAGGATGCCTACAGGGACTGCAGGCTGTTATCATTGCATTGCTGTTAGCATTGTCCAGCACCACTTAATTTTGGTCATATTTGTGACCACACAGCCCCTTTTTTCTACCATGCGTTGCTACATACAATATATGGAAAAAATATTTAAAAAAAACTTCAAATGTCTTCCAAATTTATAAGAATAAATCTTTTGAAAAGTTAGTTTGTGACTTGGCAGTAAAGTTTATTTAAACTCAAACCTCCAGAGGGTCATTTCAGTACCTCTGAGTGAATGAGCTACATTAGGATGAAAATGCTTTCTTTTCTTTACATTTATGCAAGACTCAAACTTGTGTCCACAACAATATACTGTATGTGCCTTCTCACCAGGTAAGGAGAGCAAAATGGAAACTTCAAGCTGGAGGCCTCATTTTGCTCCGAGGAAGTGTGCCTTTGAAACTAGCTGCCTGTTCATGAGCTATTCATCATCATGCATTACACAATAGCTTTTTAGCCCTTGCATAATGGCATCTGTGCCATGACTAATATGACAATATACCCAAAAAGAGCTTGTCCCGAGAATGACATTGCAAATTTAATGCTTGCCTCAAACAATAATGTGCTACTGTATATTTGTTATGTCTAGTGCATTTTCTGTGACATTCTTTGTATTGCATTGTTTTGAACCTTGAGCTACCTCTATTGATGTGGTTACACATTTTTTATTTGTCACTACAGCTGGCAGAGTTGAATTTGAGCTATTGTTGATTAAATTGCCCTTTTCAGCTGGTTGATGCAGTCACAATGATTTTTGAAAGTCATTCCTCTCCCTTTCTGTCTCTCTCATCAGGTTCAGGTGTTGTTATTAGAAATGTCTGACTTCAACACCTCTAAAGCCAGCTCATCTATGAATCCAAACAATAACCTTTTTAGCCGATCTCTCTTTGACTGAAATTTCTCCAGGGGTACTTTGTTTTTGCTCACTAGCTAAATGTGTATCTGTTGCCAATTAGCAGCTAGTCTTGTTGAAGTGTTAGGTATTATTGGACTTGTGATTTCTGTCATTTCAAAAGTTATGTGGCACTTTACAAAGCTGTTTCCTGACCTGAGTGTACGCAATGAAGTGTCAGATTGGTTAATGAGCAAGCCTTTCAGTGGTGCACAGTTTTGCCTCCTGAAATATTAATTACAAAAAAAAAAAAAAAAAAAAAAAACAAACTCCATCAGCTTATTGAATTGAATTAGTTTGGAAAACTCCTCCATAGAAGGTAACAAGAGACCTTGACAATATAACTAAAAGGAACATGGAATAACCTTTTGTGTGTGGATGGGTGTATGTTTATGTTTTTGCTCTTCTATCTTTATGAGGACTATAGTTTTAGACTTTGAGTGAGGACCATTTTGGATTACTTTAACCAGCCCTCAGGTCGTCAAAGGGCTGTTTTAGTACAAAGCACAGAATAAGTTTAGGGTATTGGTTGGGGTTAGGCTTGTAGTGATATTGGTTATGTTTTATCCATAAGGCTCCTCAAAAGTGTAGAAGAAAATATGTGTGAGCATGGGCAGGTGACAATGTACTGAAAAGACCATAAAACTGGTATAACAATGTGTTTGCTTCTGCACTCTTGTTTTCAGTCAAAGAAATATGACAGACTGTCTATGTGCAATACAGAGTTAACAGACTCAGTACTACTATATTTAAGTCTGCATTGTCTATTTTACTATAGTATTTTATTTGAAGATTATTGTTGCCTGTAATTGGAGAAAAATAAATGAATGAAACAATGCAGGATGAGTAAAAAAAAGTGATTTGCTCATTTTAACAAGCAGAATATTGTGATTACATCCCTTAAAGCTTACACTTGGCCCAGATGATTATATTGCCGCTGTTAAATATGCCACCCTGAATACATAACAATACTAGGTGCATTCATATTATGGAGCTGCAGGGTAATCTCCTCATACATCTCTATTACCCCTGTATGTTCACAACTCACAAACAACCCCCCAAAAAAGCTGCGGTTCAGACAGACTGATGGTATCAACGGTGTCTGACTGGCAAAGATATGCACATAAGCTTAATTAGTGGCTAAAACATAACTATTTTTTCATGGCAATGGTTCAATTTTTCATGTGAGCTGGTACAAAATGAGGTAAATTACATCAGCAAGGACAGCTCATTAGTCTCACTGAATGATGAGAGCACTGCTTAGGGCTACAGCTAAAAAAAAAAAAAAAGCCTCTGCTAAGTGATGTACAATATTGAAACCAAGTAAAAATAGCCACTTTGTGAGCCATTGGTTGTTGGCTACAACCGGTACATTTCACAGTGATTATATATTCTCAACAACATACAAACATTTAGCAGGGCTCATTCATATTTCGTCGTCATAACCTAAGTGCAGCTCATGTTATTCATGTAGCTTATGTCTAATTTTGACACATTTTCTTTGGCAGATTGTAAGTTTGTCATAGATTAAGGTTCCAATATTGTAGAAAGTGAAATGTCTTTTTTTATTTTAAAGCAGATGCTAGGTACTAGGAAATGGTGACTAATAAGAAGAGAGATTTTTTTTTTTTTTTTTCTGAGAGGGCCTTAAAGAGATAGGCACTAAAATGGAGTGTTTCAGACAGTGTGCGTACAGGTATATTCAGACAGACAGTATTAAAAAAATTATATATATATATATATATATATATATATATATATATATATATATATATATATATATATATATTGATAATTAAAATGTCAAAATGTTCAAGTAGAAACCCAAAATACAACCAGAAATGTGCATGCATTCATATGTCTCCTAATGTTAAACTTGTGGTTGTAAACTTTATGATGACTTTTCTTGTTGTTATTAAAGGTACAACTTGTACTGCTAAAGTTTTATATTGTATATCACCAAAATAGCTGATTTTAATAATTGTCTTAATTCCATTGCCTTAATACGTGTAATCACATCCATCTTATGTGTGCCTGAAATTTTAGTCATCCCTGGTCCTACATGACTAACCATGGAGGTTTGTCACTGACTATCTGGCTTGATGCCACTTTAACAGAATGCATAGCTGTCAAGCATTTTGGCTGTTGCTACAACTGAAAATGTGATGGTGGTTATTAATCAGTACATGCTAATGACATGATTTCTTGGTTGATTATTTTGCCTTTTGTTTCCAGCAATGGGATAGATGGGAGGAAGTAGAAAATTAATGACAGGCTACTGTCACCATCAAGAATGAAAAGGGAGAAGAATAAATGTAAAACTAAAGACTGCAATCAAACCAAAGGGCACCCATCAATTAACAAATGAACATAGGTGAATGGGAACCAAATGTATTTAAATTTATTCACAAACTGTAATTGCATGTACCAGGACTTTGACATGGTCGCTGGTGCACACAGTATTCACTCACAAAAGGGTGCTATGAACATTAGGTGGTGTCAATCACTCAATTATGAGTGTGTGTGTGTGTGTGTATATACACACTATGTATGTATGTCTTTTGTCTACAGTCTGTGCCATCTCCTGTTCTCATTTTGTCCCTTTCACAATAAATCCTTTTGATCTACCTACGTAATCTATTTTTTTTGTTTGTTTGTTTGTTAAGAGACACAAATAAGGCATACAGTGCACAAAGAAAGAAACACTGACTGAATGAAAGCAAGAAAATATGAAAGAGATAATGCCGTGAGGGCAGAGGGTGGTAAAAGTGATTTGAAGGGTCAATATTTATGGAGGTGCAAGCTGTTGGAAAGTGGCATCAAGGAAATGAACAGGGAAAAAAAGGAAAGAAGGAATGAGGACAGTTTAATTGGGAAGAGGAAGAAAAGGGACAATGACTTATGGAGTGAAAAAACGGGAACTGGAAGAGTGATGCAAAATGAATACAAATAAGAGGAAGGGAAAGGTGTCTGAAAGAGGACACTATGTAAGTATGAGACTAGGACGGAAAAGCAATATAGAACCAAGATTAAGAATAAGTGTAGAGAAGCTAGGGAAGACAAGAACAACTTCCATACAGGAAAAAAAATGAAGGCGTAATATACGACAGTCTGCTAATAAGTACAGTCTCAATCAATCTC
Organism: Pterois miles; assembly: GCA_947000775.1. Lineage (NCBI taxonomy): Eukaryota > Metazoa > Chordata > Actinopteri > Perciformes > Scorpaenidae > Pterois > Pterois miles. Next base: position 16,161,359 of record CAMQGK010000229.1, on the reverse strand, counting down.
GTTAGTGTTAATTGGGCCGAGTCTATCACCTACTCAGAAGGGCTTTGACGCAGCCATCGCCTGGACATATGGCCAACAGCATGATACAGAGAGCTGCCAAAAAGAGGGATTACCTTCACAGTGATATGGGTAATCACAGAGGATTTTTTTCAGGACTGCAGTTAGGGAAATACAGCATAGAAAAATGTGCATTGTTTTCATATATATATATATATATATATATATATATATATATATATATATATATATATATATATATTTTTATATGACTGCCTTCCCCAAGTCAGTGAGCAGCATTTCCGAAAATGTCAAACTATTATATATAACAGTGTCAGCCAACATGCCAGGTATTTATTAGCAGAAATTGAATATAATATTCATAACTATGTTTTCAGTAGTGTCCAGAAGATTATACTCCAACGTACAGTATAACCTCCCCAAAAAGACACAATTTAGAATTGTTTTTTAGTGAGCTTAGAATGAGCCTTTCATATCTACATAGGCAGCTGATCCTCTTCACAGAATCTGCCATGTTGTACCACCATGTTTCTGCAATAGCCCAGAACAGATAAACCAAACACTGGCTCTACAGAGCCTTAAACATTTTTACGTTACCTGAAGGCCACCGAAATACTTGTGAAACTGCTGTAACGTGAGGGTAGGGTGCAAAATTGTGGTGCAGCCACCGTCTGACTTCCGTTGCTCCTAAAATAGAGTTATTACGGTAAGGATGGCCTCTAAGTGTGGTGAGCAGCATTACCATGGTTTTGCACTGGTGGCTCACAGTACCACAGTCTTGGAAATTGTAGAGCGAGTGGAGGGGGTATTCAGTTGGTTGCAATCTGCAACCACACTGCTAGATGCTGCCAAATCCTACACACTGACCCTTTAAGTGAAAAAAAAAAAACAAACTTCCATGTAATTTTTTTAACCTCAGTCAACAACCATAACACAGTAATATTAAAAGGAGTTTTACTTAAATGTGTTGTCAGGGAAACGTTTTATATTGTAGTGCAGTTCATTCACACAATCATGATTGTGTGTAATGTGAAAAGATCACTCGTCATGACAAAGCCTAAACTAATCAGCATGACATAGAACAAATTTAAGTTGTTTTGCATGTAATTTGTATGCCACACAACAAAACTATGGTAACAGCCACAGTTAGGTTTAAGCCACAAAACCACTTTGTTAGGTTTAGAAAAAAAAAAAAAAAAACATCATGGTTGGGCTTACAATAAGTAAGTCCTTGGTCAGTTGGACCCATCCTCCCTCACACCCACAATAAGCAGGCTTACTCACTTTTTCTTCTATATCACTAGCTTTGAGCATAGCATATTCACATGGATGCACTGACATTGCAGTAAGTACGAAGAAGATATTCCTTTATTAGTCCCGCTAGGGGAAATTCAATTTTTTCACTCTGTTGTTAACTTATACACACACATGCACAAACAGGACCATATACATGCAATAATTGGAGAGATGTCAGAGTGAGGGGGCTGCTCCTGACAAGCGCCCCGAGCAGTTGCCTTGCTCAGGGGCACCTCGGCAGTACCCAAGAGGTAAACTGGCACCTCTCCAGCTACCAATTCACACTCAGTTCTTGGTCCATGTCGGGACTTGAACTGGTGACCCTCCGGTTCCCAAGCCAACTCCCTACAGACTGAGCTACTGCCGCCCCCAAGTACAGACTACATGATGACATGTCAAAAGCAAGAAAGGCTCTCCTAGTCCACACTAAATACCTTGTGCATTATTGTGTCATATATATACTTTTTTCATGCTGGCTAAAAAGCCAGATATTTGAAGATGATGTGGAGTAAAATAGAGCTAAAACAAGAATGAATATTAGTTAGCTGGAATTTTAGAAAACATATATTAGATATGGTTAAAGTGAAGATTTGTTTTGTATGTCATATAAAGACATTACTCTCATTGCAAGTTTTTTGACCTAGTTAAGGGTCACCCAAATCTCTGTTCCCACCCCATGCAGCTTCAATGTCAAATGCTCACTTGTTTCTGGCTGTGTCTCTTCCACATAACCCTACATGTAGGTGTGGGTTATTTTCAGGGCAGGAAAAAAATTTTTTTTGGAGTTAATGGGTTTTGGCATGGGCAAAATGCTAACTTTCAGGATTTGAGGATTTGAAAATATGTACATGTCAATACCTCCAGCTCTGCCCCACCATGATTTAGGGTTAATGTGGTTGTTCTGGCTCTATGTGTCATTTGTTACCACCATGCTTTTCAGTTTCTCTACTGTTAACTGTGCAGTGAATGTTTTATATACAACCTGAAAATAAAATGTTTTTTTTTTTTTTCTTCTAGCTTTAGTCAGTAAATCTAAAAGACCAGTCCTCAATATAGCTTCAAACATTATTCTAACATGGCTGTAATTGTTAACATAATAAAAGAGTTTCATACATTTCTGGCTTCTCGCTACAGTGAAAATGAATTTAGGTTTTCATCTTATGGACTAACTGTGCCAAAGATAATGTTCTTGATTACAGAGAATGCATTTCAAAGAAGATCTTTATCTGAGTAAAATGCAGATGTAGTAATTAAATAACTTTTTTTTTTTTCTTTTTTTATGGTTTTGGTCAAGGCTCTGCTGGCAAAATAATGGAGGTTTTTAATGGTTGCTCTTATTTCTATGTTTAGATTGGGTTTGGGGTTTATGGAAGAAACATGAGGTGAATATCATGACACACACACACACAGCGGGACGGTTATGGAGAGGAGGTGGTTTGTTTACAAACAGATGCTACTTCATAATGACTGCGCCGGCCCTTGGCGGTCACATGTGGGTGTGTGAATGTGTGTCCAGCCTGTGGTTAGGCGATACAGTACACTGGAGTCGCCTGTCAATGATTGCTACGTTTAAAAAAACAACAACAAAAAAAAAAAACAGACAACACAGGATCAGATGGCGTGTCTTTGTGCCACTGCTTTACTGTGTATACGTTTGTGTGCATATTCGTTATATCAAACAAATGTTAAATGCATCAGTGTAAACACTCAAAATAAAGACTTCACATCCAGCACTGACTGCTGTTGACATGTTGAGAAAAAACGTCTCTACAAGACCTTTAAAATAATCGGTGACCAGACTGTTTTTTTTTTTTCTGTGGCGTTTTAGCAGGTGTCAAGCAGACACTCTGTTATCAGCTCATTATTTCTGCTGAGCTTTGAAGAGAGAGAGGAAGACTGAATGCGAGTGGGGAGAGTGAGAAAAGAGGCGATTTTGTTTTCGCAAGCTATTTTCCCAGCAAATGAATTCTGACCTTTTGAATGTTTACTTGTCCCTGTTTCCGAGATGAGCCGCGTTTTGAGTTTAAAAAAAAAAAGTAAAAAAGAAAGAAAGAGAAAAAAGTAGGTTTTGAAACTGAAACAGTACCTTGTGTAAAGTTTTACATAAGTTGTGCTTTTTGGGTTCTTACTGAGAACATATCATTAGCCCGAAGAGAGGTATTTTCTGCATTTATGTCTCTTCACTTTTCCACTTTTATCTCTCTCTCCTCAATCTATCCTCTTCATCTTTTCATTAGCTCTCTCAACTTTTTTTCCCTCTTTGTCTGAGCCTGGCTAACAGATGGGAGAAATTGTGATTTATCTATCTGGCAGTGGTTTAAAGGAAGAACTCTAAAACACACATGCTGCACATACTGTTACACAAACCAGGCTTGGATTTCTTTTAGCACTGGCTAATCACCTCACCCAGAGAAATAATTTCCTCTTAATGACCTTGGCTCGCATGGTATCAGTAGCACTTTTCTGTAATTTACTGTTTTAATTCACATTTAATGCCCTTAGCTCACCTTGATTTTAACCTGTAATTATGTGTTTCTCTTTTTCTGTTAGCAATGAAGACATCACATAAGAGCTGCAATTAACTGTAGAAGTACTTTTTTTTTTTTTTTTTTTGTGGAAAGCTTTGGTCTATGTTTAGATGCAGGTTCAATCCTTAATGAGAGGAATGATACTTTTAGCTCTTTCTAATGGGTTCTGCTCCCAGATTGAAAAAAAAAAATCTCTATATATATGGAATTATTATTATTATTATTATTATTATATTATTATTATTATTTTTTGTTCTTTCTTTGGTATGTGGCTTTTTATTACAACAAAGAGACAGGGACCGGCATTTACAAGAGAGTCTGAAGCACTGCTTAAACAGTTAATACTTTTTTAGCTTTGTGGCCTTTATGGCCTGTGATTGTAATGAAAACAAATCTTTTCTATAAACCTTGCAATTAATACATCTTTAATACACTCTTCCTCTGTTATCATTATTAACATTTTTTTTTAACCTTTGTAAAGCTTTGCAATTGTAATAAACACAAAAAAGGCATTTTTTTGTTTAGACTTTGTTTTAAATTTGTCTGTTCATATAAAAACAGTTTTATTTAATTTAAATTCATAGTATAACAAAACATACTTTATTTAATATTTAATTTTATTTAAATGTATTGCCAATGACAATGCACGACTACAGCTTCAGTTACACTGCGCATGTGTGATACCTCATACTCCTGTCCAATCGTGTCCCAGCCTCTTTCCATAGGCCTTGATTTCTAGTGTGATAATAAAGAGGATGAAAAAAATACACATGCATGGAAAGGGGATTTCAGAATGAAAAAGAGCCCCTTGAACAGGCTGGAGTGTCGTCTCTGTAACAGTTGATGGAATATTAAAAAAAAAAACAAAAAAAAAACTGCATTGTGCATTGAGTCCTTTGTTGCGCAAGTGACGACTCTTTTGACCACCGAACTGCAGTGTTTCAAGCTATGTCTCCTTTTCAGTCCGGTGTGCTAGGTACCTCAACAGAGGGGTACAAAACAAACTGAATGAAATGAGGTGGTTGGTACTATCCACAACTTTTGCTAATTGAAGCACACACACACACACACACACACACACACAAAAAAAATAATAAATAAATCTAATGTGTAATAAACTGAAGTGGACTGCTTGGTTGAAATGTGCTGTAAGAAGGCAGCTGATTTACTGTTAAACTCAACTGATGGAAGTGATCCAATCTTAATATAATTACTCTCTCCTGAATACCAGAATATGAATGAGGAGGTGCACACTGGTTTTGGATCTTTTAACCTGACTGCCACACACAACCCACAAAAGTAAACACAGTATGTATACTAACCAAATACACATGGATATATTTACTCACATAAGCTAGGTTGGCATAAAACCCAACAACTGAATTTAAAATTAGATGTAAGTGTAAGATGCTGTTCCAAAGTCTTGGAAACTTCAAGGCCTATCTTCTGGGTCTCTTGGTAGGCTGTTTGAACCTCTTCAACACTGGCTTGTGTACAATCAATGCCTGTATCAAATGACATGTTTCAGTGTTATTCACTCATAAACAACTGTTAGTGTGTGATGTTTCTTATAAAATTTCATTATACAAGTTAGTTAAAAAAAACATGTTTTAGTTGAATTTTAAGGGTGTTAATATCTGCCCAGGGACTACAGATGAAAATGATACTTCTAATGCATTATAATCTGGCTCATTCATAGTTCTACTGCTGATCAATGAGTATATTCCCTGACAAATAGTTAACAGAGACAGATACGCTTAGCAGCCTGGCAGTTATAAGCATGGATTAAAGAATTGGTGATACATGCTTTCCAGCATTTGACTTGTGCTTCAGATTAATTTCCATTGACTTACGACATAAGCAACACTGACATGTCCTGAAGTGGGCACATATTTTTGGACCACACATACAATTCAATGGGAGAGCTGTCTTGGCCCATAACAGGAGGCGGGAGAAGCTTCTCTGGCATGCTTGGCGGGCCAGACCCCTTGTGGATATACAGCAGGTGCAGGGGGTTGATGGTACATGTATCCTGCTGAGATTGTGAAGAGCATCTGAATGAGCCCTGCTCTTCCCTGGAGTGAATTTGAGCTTGCAGGTTATTCTGACTGAGGTGTCCCTCTCAACTTTACAGATGGAGGTGCTTGTGTCCTGTGCCAAAGTGCCAGAGCATGTTCAGTACCTTGTGGTCCACGAAGAGAATGATGTGCCAGCTCTAAAGGTAGTAATGCCACACAACCCATGGCCTCAAATCCTGCATTCTTCACCCAGCAGTTACATAAGGTAATCACAATATGTATTTAAAAGATAGTATGCCTGTAAACTATTCTAATTTACCATGTGACATGTAACTTTTATTTACTAGCACTGGGCCTCATGCAGCAACATTCTTTTTAATGTGTATTATATTTTCTTTTAATTTTCTGTTAAAAAATAAGTGAAGTCCTCTCTAGATACACCAACCGTTCTTATCTAGATGTGGCCGATCATTTATTATTACCATAGTTATTGCCCTCTAAACATTATATAAGGGCAAGTATTAGCATGAGTAATGCTCCCCAAACACTATAGAAAGCCTGGTGTAGTGGAAATACTCTGACAACTGGAGAGATGCCACCAAAAAAATACTGTAAACAGAACTTAAGCAGAAAATTTAAACAAAATAAACATGATTTTCCAGAGCATCAGTAATGGCATAACAGGAAAATCTAGACGCATCAAAGAATGGTATGTAAGCCAAACAATATTGTCTTAACTGGGATCACTGGAACAATATAATGTATTTAGCCCATAAATTTAATTAGCCAGTCCTTATAATTGCTGTAAAAAAACAACTATCTGCAAAAACAATGCTTTTTCTTATATTGGTAAGTGTGAAAAGTGTTTTTCACCACTTGTAAAAGAAGAAAAAAAAACACTGGTGAATCCCAGAAATCATAGAAATAATAGAACATTAAGGTGTATCATTTCCTGCATGAGGCCCAGTGTCTCAATATTTGTCCTCGCTGCTGCTAACTTTCTTTGACGGTCATGTATCACGAATGGACCTGAAACCTATATTGGCTCCATGTACACAGAGTATGACACACTTGCTGAGCCGTAAAAATCACCAGACAGCTAATAAATGAGCACTTGATAGCTAATTAGCACTAACTCAGACTAGCAGTAGTTAACAAAGGAAAGGTAATGGACATCACTCATTAGGCATAATTTAATAGGGAGAATGTCATCCAAATCAAACTGGCAAACATATTCTGCACTAAAAGGCTTGGAAGGCTTGGAAGGCTTTTGAATCAGATCTGCTCACATGCACGTTAGTTAATCTACTGAAATTGCACAGCATGCACAATGCCTGTGATTTGGGCATGGTTTACAAGAGAATGCAAAAAATCTTGGTAACAATGGTACAAGATGCATTTCTACTATGCATGTAGGCCTTTACATATCAGCATGTAGGCACCCTAAAGGACAGTTTGCCATCATTTGCCTTTCTCAATAAAACTGTGTCTGCAAAGGATTATATGGGAGAGTACTGAAGACCAATATTTCCCACAATATTTGTGCATGCTGTGCAGCTCGAGTTCACCATAAAATATGCCATGGTGTGAAACTGGCACTACCAGATCATGCTGAGGACAACTTAGTCTCACTTCGCCAACTCAAAGCCCCACCATCTGCCACATTCTGTCACATTAATATTAGAGCCCATTAACATTGGTTGCTTTTGTTCTGTCCAATGAGTGTTTGCTTTCTTTCCCCATTCACTACGAGGCTGTGGTTGATTCTCAGATGTATACATTTCAGACCATCAATTCATCTTTTTTCTTCTAAATCCACCGTGATCTCAAAGCTCAGTTTGTTGACCAGTGTGGCACCAGGAAAAAGCCCACAGGCTGTGTATACCAAGCAGGTGTGTACCAAGTTTTAAGAAAAGGAAACCTCTATTTGATGCAAGATCAAGCACAAGCCAGTCAGACAGTCAGTCTGCCAGACAGGCATGGGGGTGTCGATGGAAGAAAAACAAGGAGAAAAAGGAGCTGCTGTTGCAGCTTTTCCCTAAAAGCTCGTTAATCCCAATTTAGCTGTCACAGGGATGAGGTAGGTGTGTGGTTGTGTGTATACGTGTGTGAGGGAGGGATAATGTGAAGGAGAAAATAGCGTCTTCTTGCAGTCTTACACGCTTGCTTCATAAACTGTCAAATCAACCAGCCAATTACCCTGATGGCCAATGAAAAGTTGATTTCCTCGGTCTACCAGCAATGCTGTGTGATTGCTGGGGTTGGGGTGAATAATGCTTTAAGGCACATTTTAAAACACTTCATTTTTAATTGAATAGAACAGTGCTTGGAGATGTTAAATCTTCAATAGCATGATTGTTAATTAATGTCAAGTCGGTCACCAAATTTCACTGAGTCGTATGAAAGAAATAATTTATCATCTTGTTCTGTTTACAAACCATTCAGTATGGAGGCTTTTTATTCATACTGAGTGTCTGGCCAGTTATTGTCTCTTTAGCCCCTTTCCCACTGGACAAAAAAAAAAAAAAAAAAAAGAAGTCTAAATTTACATTCACCATTCATTTCTGGGACAAATGACAGCAGTAGTCACCGAATTTATCAGCTCCAGCTTCAACCATGAGTGATGAAGATATGACACCTGGGTAGACACGCTAATTTTTGCCCCTTTCTCAGTGCTGTCATCTCAACCACAAGTTCTGACCCTATCCATCAAAGCAGCGCTCGGAGATTGTTCCTTAGTTAGTTCCATTAGTCTGTACTGAATTTGACGAGAGACTGAATAAGTAACAGGTATATAAAAGTACTATCCACCATAACATTGTTACTGGCCTTCTGCACCTTCTAACTGTTTTCCAGCATGTTTGTTACATTGAATGTAACAGAAAGGTGTACCTGGGTATAAATATATACACATATACAGTATACTCATAATTGTAAATATGCCCATACCTGATATTAATCTTGTCACGGTCATAAAGAAAGCAAATAAACAGATTCCCCAAAATTTTGAACTTCTCCTTTAAGAACTGAAAAGATATAACACATGTAATTTGAATCACTAATACTAATGTAGTTTGGAGAAATATTCAGGGCAGCAGAGCAAGCCATAAATACAACATGTACATATAATCACCTCATAAAGTATTTTTACATCAACATTAGCATTCATGTTTCTGGCCACCTAATGTAAAAAAAGAAAAAAAATCCAACTATTTAGCTAACAAATGCTTTGCTGCTTTCACTAACGTCTGTTTTTTTGCATTTAGTTTATCTAAAGCTTTCTTTATTCCTTTAAGCAGGTGAGATGAGTTCACCAAGACAGTAAAGTTGTGGGCAATAAAAGCAAAACAATGAGCTGAAAGATGCAAAACACTTTTTAAAAATCCTCTGTAAAATTATTAATTGGGGCTTCTTCAGTATCATCGCCATGATTACATCATAGAAATCTGAATACCATTTATATGTGAAACATTAATTGAGGTAAGTATTAAATTCTGAGCAGAAGACAGAGAAGCTGCCTTTCAGTTAAAAGATGGCGGTAGACTGTTAATGTTCTTACATTGCACTATCCTTCAAGATACAATGTCTTTTGAATGCCCAGACCAATTATCCTCCCTTCACCATGCATTCTGCGAGAGTGTGCATATGCTTTATGTGTGTCTGAGTAAGTGAGAAAGAAAATAGAGATCTCAGCTTAATTAGTGCTGAATGTAAAAGTGACTGTGAAAAACACTGTGAAGCATGCTGCACATATGTGCACACCTGCAAAGGTATAATCCTGGGGGGATGCCAGGAGCAGGAGAAACGACCTCTTTAACTCTCATCACCTCTGTCAGGCACACACACACACACACACACACACACACACACACACACACACACACACAATTTATCCAATCTTTCTCCAGTATTCTAAAACGTATCTCATTGTTTAGTTTTTTTTTTTTTTTTTTTTTTTTAAGAAAGTGTGCTTATTTTAAAAGGCTTTTCCCTCACTTGCCCAACATCACTTCAAGGGAAATTAGAACAAAAGTTCAGCAGAGAAAGTAAACTGTGCTGACTCTGTATGGATAAGGATTACTGCATGTGAGGTGCTGGAAAGGACAGTCTACATAACGAGTCAAAGAAACCACAAATTACACTTAACACTTCATCTTATTATGCTCCTCACAGTCACGAGGCTCTCAGAAGTTCACATCAACTCCCACCATTGTCAGCTGTCCTTGTACAACCTGCTCTGCTATGAATAACTTGTGCCGCTATTCTGCATTTATGCTTTACATTACAGGAAACAGAGTGATGTTCACAGGTAGGAAAATGTAAATCTTTTAGATGACATTTTATTCATTTGATTTAACCATGATAACAATGTTTTCATAGTCCCAAGTCCAGCCTTCACATCCCCCTTAGTTTTTAGACATAGGTCAATAGATCAATCATCATAGATCAATGATGTGTCAAGTGAGAAATGTTTGTTAGGACTGTCAAAATGAATGCGATAACATTCAAATTTGTTTTAACACCACTAATTCCTTGAGTGCAATACTGCAAATTGTGATTTTTACCTTGTAGCAAACTCAATTTTAAAGGTAGAGTGAAGATACTGGCATTATATAAAACTAGAAACTCTAAAAAATGCAACAGGTGCCAGAGTCCTATTGTCAGGGGCCTAGTGTTGGTTGGTCTCTTGTGTTTGTTTGACATACTTTTTTTTTTTTCCATTTTCTTGTATTTTTGCATTTTTCTACATTTGCACAATTGCACTTTGCTGGTGACAGCAATAAAACAAAGCACCAGGTGAAGATTTCTGCATCTGTGCCTCCATCTTCCACCACTGGGACATACACTATATTACAGCACATGCATGCGTGTTCTCATGCTCACCCCGACGGAGCTTGATGGCCAGTAAGAACTTAAGGAATTTTCTGACGGCCCACTGGGACTTGTCCCAGTGTGTCAGGTGGCCCATGCACAACTGCTAGCAAACTGTAGGCTGAAATAAGTAAGTGTTGCAACTGAACCACTGATACTATGTTCTTATGCTGTATACTGTTAGGGGAGGTGTAAGGATGGCTCCAGTGTGTCACTGAGTCATGATTTCAGGCCCGCCCAAAAAACAGTGAAGACCAAAATGGGGAAAAATAGTCAGTTCTAAATTGTCTAATTCCACAATTCAGTATGACATAGTTACGTCTTTTCATCATGGAATGATATGCTCAAGGACCTGAAATTGTCAGAACTGATTACTATGGGGGAATTGAAGTCCATTTTAAAGGATCAAGAGACTGGCACTATTGGTAATTTTTATTGGTAACTGGTCTTGATTTTCTGATTTTTTCCACTGAATTGTTTTGATATTGACCTGTTTGCACATAATAGCTATTTTTGTGTTGATTACAAACTGCATATCAAACTGCATGGTATGTGACAGTTGTATTTTTTCATTCATTCATTCATCGTCAACCGCTTATCGTCAACCGCTTATCCCGTTAGGGGTCGCGGGGGGGCTGGAGCCGATCCCAGCTGGCATAGGGCGAAGGCAGGGTACACCCTGCACAGGTCGCCAGTCCATCGCAGGGCACATAGAGACAGACAACCATTCACGCTCACATCCACACCTACGGGCAATTTAGAGTCATCAATTAACCTAAACAGCATGTCTTTGGATGGCGGGAGGAAGCCGGACTACCCGGAGAGAACCCACGCTTACACGGGGAGAACATGCAAACTCCACACAGAAGAGCCGCGAACCTGCGACCCTCTTGCTGTGAGGCGACAGCGCTAACCACTACACCACCGTGCAGCCCACTGTTGTATTTGTCTGCTTGTATTGTTTGTTTTCATTGTTGTAACAATGTGTCTGGGCTGCCATCTTGGCCACTCACTCATATATATATATATATATATATATATATATATATATATATATATATATATATATATATATATATATATATATAATCACATTTATGGAGCATCACATTTGTGGGGTTGATTAAACGCTCAAAATGGCCAGAAAAAGAGAACTTTCATGTGAAACTCAACAGTCTATTCTTGTTCTTAGAAATTAAGGCTATTCCATGCGAGAAATTGCCAAGAAACTGAAGATTTCATACAACGGTGTGCAATACTCCCTTCAGAGAACAGCACAAACAGGCTCTAACCAGAGTAGAAAGAGAAGTGGGAGGCCCCGCTGCACAACTGAGCAAGAAGATAACTATACATTAGAGTCTCTCTTCATTAAATAATACACACAAAATGCCAGTGTCAACATCTACAGTGAAGAGGCAACTCCGCGATGCTGGCCTTCAGGGCAGAGTGGCAAAGAAAAAGTCATATCTGAGACCAGCCAATCAAAGAAAAAGATTAATATGGGCAAAGGAACACAGACATTGGACAGAGGAAGATTGGAAGTGTTATAGACGGATGAATCAAAGTTTGAGGTGTTTAGATCACACAGAAGAATTCATTTGTGAGACGCAGGACAACTGAAAAGATGCTGGAAGAGTTCCTAACACCATCTGTCAAGCAAGGTGGGGGTAACGTGATGGTCTGGGGTTGCTTTGGTGCTGGTAAGGTGCGAGATTTGTTCAGGGTAAAAGGGATTTTGAATAAGGAAGGCTATCACTCCATTTTGCAACGCCATGCCATACCCTGGTGACAGTGCTTGATTGGAGGCCATTCATCCTACGACAGGACCATGACCCAAAGCACACCCCCAAACTGTGCAAGAACTATTTAGAGAAGAAGCAGGCAGCTGGTATTCTATCTGTCATGGAGTGGCCAGCGCAGTCATCTAAACCCCATTGAGCTCTGTGTGAGCAGCTTGACCGTATGGTACGCAAGAAGAGCCCATCCAGCCAATCCCACTTGTGGGAGGGGCTTCTAGAAGCGTGGGGTGAAATTTCTCCAGATTAAAGTAAAGACTGTAAAGGTTGATTAAATGTGACATGGTCAGATTTGTGAGAAAATTAAAACCGTTTTGGATCACAGCAGAGAAAAACAAGTATTTTATTTTTAAAAACAAGAAAAATCAGTTAAAAAAACAGCAGGTAACCAGCTTCCATTTCATTCAAATGTCTTTTATTTTTCACAATATTAGCACATAAATGCATTTCACTATGGGGCTTTTTCAGTCCCACACATGTCTGTGGGAGGCCATCATTCTATTCTTTTTTTTTTTTTTTTTACTTTATTTAAATCCTTTTAAAATTCAATAGACTTTTATCTCCTTTTTACTCCATCCCACTTACCCATGCTCAATTCTGCCTTTCAGTATATATGCCTTCTTTATCGCAGGGCACATTTGGATTCAGTCATGTCCCAAAAGCTGAATGCTTAGTAGTTCAACTAATAATTCCATCACTCATTAAATATTAACAGAATGAAATGAGTGTCCCGAGCTGTACAAAGTGATAAAGGAGCGGAGTAGAGAAGCTCTAGGGGTGTCTAATGAAAATTTAATATTTCTGTAATAGTGTTTTGAGTGATATTTTCATTATTCCATAATGACACTGGAAAGTCTCAGTGGTTGGTAATTAGCCCCCTACCCATATAATAATTCTGTCTTTGCCCTTTTTTTCTGTTTCTCTGTCTCTTTCTTTTATCAAATGTCGTAATTTGGCACATCCTTCTTACTTTGGGAAATTAAAACCCCTTTAAGCGATTATTTGACTTCACTCTGCTACAGCATTTGTGGTTTTTGGCAATCCGTGTGCTGTATGCGTTCACAAGCAGCCAGCTGCCAGTATTCCCTGATCTAACTACCTGGATATAAGGAGTCCCAGAAACAGAAAGCACACAGTCCTCAAAGCAGGCACTGCCAGAGGTTCATCAAGTCATGTCAAGGTGAGCCTGCCACAAAATGAAAATGTCAATGTGTTGTTTCAGCAGAGTAGTTCAGTTTACCAGTTTTGAACTGCAAGAGAATACTTTCTCCTGAGAAAGATACTATGAAATATTGCATGTTTGATATGTGCACCATATAATTAACCACTTCACTCTTATTTTAAAAATTGCACAGTTATGTTTGCTATAAGTGGAGGCTGCAACCTGGTCATTTTAAAACATTGTATGAAAGAGGGAGTCTACATTATATATTCATATTTATTCTTTGTAACCCAGATCATTTACATGCTTTGGTTTTTAGTTGAACTCAACCTCATTTGGCCAAGCTTGAAACCAACAGAGAATCTCCAGTCAAATCAAGTACAAGCTGGATGGATCACAGTTATAGATCCACAGGCCAGCCTTCACTCCCCATGTGCATCAATGAGCCTGCATGAACTGCAGTTTTGGAGATGCTCTGACCTAGTCGTCTCGCCATCACAATTTGGCCCTTATCAAAGCCACTCACATCCTTATGCTTGTCCATTTTTTTCTGCTTCCAACACATCAACTTCAAGGACAAAATGTAGACTTTCTGCCTAATATATCTCACTGGTTGCCAGGTACCACTGTAATGAGATAATCAATGTTATTCACTTTATTTGTCAACATTATGGCTGATCAGTGTATATACAATGTGCCATCGGGGCCACCAACAGTGGGAGAAAACCAGGACAATTGTCTTCCATGTAGATGAGGACATTCACTTATTATTATTACCACTTCGAGCACAAGCACTGATGTTTGTAGTTACATGCATAGGGTTCACTGAAACTGAATGAAAACTTCATTACATGAAACTTTATTACACAAAATCTCTCTCCAATGGTTAAAACAAAACACAAACACACAGCACAATGGTGACAGCAATGGAAACTATGGGACATATGAGCCGTCACTGTAGTTTTTCAGTAAGAAGCCTTGGTTTGATCCTGTTAAATGTTTGTGTCTTTTAATCTAGCTCAATAGAAAAAAAAAAGAAATAAGAGAAAGCAGACATATAAATCAGGTGCATTTAAAACAAAAGGACCATGAGAGTCAGAAAAGCATCCTGTGCTCCTCTTTTATCTTACTTCTTCTGCCTGTTTTGTTTTATTATTGTGTTCAAGTATTGTGAAATAGATAGACTAGATAGATAGATAATAGGGATAGGATAATTGGGGGGCGGCAGTAGCTCAGTCTGTAGGGAGTTGGCTTGGGAACCGGAGGGTCACCGGTTCAAGTCCCGACATGGACCAAGAACTGAGTGTGAACTGGAGCTGGAGAGGTGCCAGTTACCTCTTGGGCACTGCCGAGGTGCCCCTGAGCAAGGCACCAAACCCCCAACTGCTCAGGGCGCTTGTCAGGAGCAGCCCCATCACTCTACATCTCTCCATTGTTCATGTTTGTGCATGTGTGTGTTCGGGTCTGCATGACCGTGATAAGTAACAACAGAGGAAAAAATTGAATTTCCCTAGGGACAAAAAGGACACTCTTCTTCTTAATAGACTAATGTTACACTATACAGCAGACTAAGCAGGGATGACAGCTGGTGAGTGACACATCCACATTTAGGCTTTATTACCTTAATTTGTGGTTATGAAAACATTAGTCAGAATGTTAGATTAATCAGTTTAATTTCCTGTTTACTGTATCTCAGCACCTGCCTATGTCCCTGCCTGGGTTGTTATCACATAATGAGCACGAAGAACATGCACGGCGAGCTATATTGTATATAACTTCCAGTAAATATCACAATAGAAATGTTTGTTTCTTTTTATAAGTACGCTACAAATGCAGATCGTAAGTAGTACTAACCTTTCTTTTAAGTGGCTACGTCTCCGGTCTGATATGGAGCACACTGCTGATATGTACGGGGCTTGTTTACACAACATAGAACAGAAGTGCATAATTATTGTATTCAATGTGGACAGAGTAAATGAATAGTAAATTGACTTGCATTTATATAGCACTTTTCTTGTCCTCTGAAAACTGAGGACTGCTTTATACTACATGTCAGCTTTCACCCATTCACACACACATTCATACACTGATGGCAGAGGCTGCCATTCAAGATGCCAACTTTGCCCATCAGGATCTAATCTAAATGCTCATTAACTTACCAATGGATATGCCTTCAGGAGCAATTTGGGTTTAAGTATCTTGCTCAAGGTCACATCAACATGTGATCAGGGATTGAACCGCTGGCCTTCCGATTGGTGGACAGACTGATGTACCTCTGAGCCACAGTCGCCGATACTGCGTGATGCGGCACAATAGTCGGAAACTTGCATCCAGTTAGGACATGTTTTGAGCTACGCACTTCCCATTACATTAGACCTCTCTGCATTGTATGTATTACATTCCCTCTAGCCCAGATTTTTGAACCCCCAACCTTAAAGTTGAAACTGCACCTATAGAGCTGAGTCTATAGCTTGTTGCACAGCCTGATGTGCAAACACAAGGATATTGTAGGTCGCTAGTTTTGGAGGACCATTTTACATCAAACCTGTTTGACGCCTGTAGGATATCACCAACTACTAGAGGAAATCCCCTTCTTGCTCAAAGGACCAACCACCAAGTGAGACAACCAACTGAACAACAACCTGATTGAGTTGAAGCTCTGCAGGCTGTATCCGGTCCTAGCTCACCCCACCTCTCAACCGACCACTTCACACCTCACCTCCAGCCATCTGCCCTCCCCCACCGCCGTGATCCGTCAGAGGTATGCCGGATATACAGAGAGATTTAACCCCGGGAAGGTCTCATCTCTCCTGCCTTTTCCCAACACATATAACCTCAGTCAGTTACATAAGCAGGTTACTGTTAGCTTTCAGCAGTAACCTGATTTGTAAAATGTCATGGCAACAACAACTCCACTTGCTGTCATTGGGATAAGGGATTAGAAAAAACAGATTAGCACGGCTAGATTTTACAAAAATCCTGGTTAGTGTGTAACCAGGATTTTCATATGTGCATAAAGAAGAAGTCAAATAGAGAAAGTATCGCAGTTTTACGGCAGTATGATAACAATGTCAGTACACAGTGGCCAAAACATGGCCAGCATAAGAAAGAAATCAGATGTCTGACCTGCTCCATCTATATGCAGATTTTACAGTAATCAATACATTCAATTTCCTACATAACCTTATGTCTCCCAGTACCCTGGTATCTTATGTCCATGTAAAGATGTTGAATATGTCACTACACATGTTCACTGTCCTCTCCCTCTCTGCTATAAAATGAAAAAAAAAAAGAAATAAATAAATCAAAGACAAGCCCCATCACCCTGACATTGCTAATGTCTGAAAGAATCATGTTGGCCCGTCTCAAAACCCCTAAGCCAGACCCCTTGCAGTGCACCAACCATACTAAGAGCCAGTGGATGATGCAGCCAGCAGGAGACTACACTTCACTGTCCAGCATGTACAGTATTTTGCGGATTTAGTTTGTGAAGCTCTGACATTCCACTGAGCTCTCTCAGCTGATAGTACCAGCATCTCTCTGGTGGTGGATCTCCGCTTCCTGACAGACAGAAAATGCCATGCAATGCCACAAGAGCACCTCTCTGACTCACAGACTCTCAGCACAGATGTAAGCATGGTTCAGCTTAAAATAACTGAAGAGATGTTCAAGTGGAGCAACAGTATGTATGTGTGTGTACTTGAGTGTGTGATGGGGAGAGTTTAGAGTGGTGGTGCAATGTGTCGTATATTTCTTTCCTGTAAGACTAAAATAGTTTGTGTACATTCAGTTGCCATGGTATTGGGTACACCTGTCCAATTTAATGCAATCCAATATAACAGCTCAGCCATAAAGTTTACACTTTGTAAAGCACATAATGTAGTAGACACACATGTACAACGTTTCTTAAAATTTTGATGAGACCTTATTGTGATGAATTATGTAAATCATGTAAATTTTAAAGCAAGTCAAAGCAAGAGAAAGCATGCAACAAAACAAATGAGGAAAGAAAAAAGAAAAAAATCCATCTCCAGTTCTCAATTTGAGGTGAGATGCTGCTGGCATAATTATGTATTCTCGAACTGTGATTAAAGACAGATGCTTTTCTAATTGCTCAAACATGCACTAACGATGCTGATGTTATTTGCAGCTGAGCCGCTGCTTGTAATTATCAAAAACGCGACCTTTTCCTTGTCCTTCACAGAGAATCGATGAATGCAGTGTGGCATATTGGAGACAGAATGCTAAAGCTGTGGAGTGCAGGGTGGTGAACGGTGGTGCTGGGTTATTGACGTAGATTGATGGTACCGTTTGGCAATATTTATGATGTAATTAACACAAACACACATGCATTCACTCAACAAGATATAAGATGAGAAGGGGAAACTAGTTTAAAGAATAGCCATAATGGCATGCATTTCATTCTCATAGTGTCGATACAGAGAGTGGGATCCACCTTTATTGCTACAATGACCTTGCTCATATTGTCCACTTGTTTTCCTGTTACTTGAAGATTAACTTAACCTGTCAGATGGTTCTGGGTAACAAACCATCTAACAGGTAATCTAACCTTAGGTTAATCTAAGGAGCTGTCATTGGAAATTGTTTGGAAAACAGCAGGCACAAAAAAACATGGCGACATGGCAGGCGATTGGATGAACCATCTGTTAATCCAACCCGGTGCTCACAGGAAGTTGTATAAATACCATGACATAATATGGACGTTCCATGTGTCATGATTACGTATTTTAGTCTTTTTGCATGTCGTTTCAGACAGACGTCCGCAGTTAGGTTTAGGACAGAAAAACACTAATGTAGGTTCACACAAGAAAACCACTTCCAGTAGTTAGGGTAAGGGAAAACACCAAGTAAGTAAACTAAGTAAAACATGCACAAAAACAATGTAGCACAACTACAGAAAACACATCACAAACGTGTCATGTCACAAATGTAACAAAGGTCTCCTGGTTAAAAGTCCTATGTTTGTTGGACCCACATATCATAAGTGTTCTTTCTTGCTTACTATATTGTCACTAACTCTTATCATAGCAATTATACACCAATGTATTTTCAGTAGAGGATACATGGCGAAAGAAGAAAGTTGTTCTTATTGAATGCCTTGTGCATTATCGTTGCAATTATATGCCTTTTCAAGCAAACGTGCTGGTCAATTAAACTCTTGTCAAATACAGCTGGAAGATGAGCGAAAACATCTTATCAATAGAGGAAAGCCTTTTATGTTGTTCTTTATAATTCTTTCAATTTAGAAATACTCTCTAGTTGTGATATAACAGATGCTATTACGACATCTACTCTAACATCTTCAGGAGCTGCCATTGTTGTTTAGAACAAACAGCTGCCTCTCAGTGTCACATCACATGTAAGCTTCCAATAGTTCCTCACAGGACACTGACTGATCTGGAACCTGACAAAATGGGTTTTTGTGTGATCTTGTGATCCTGCAATTCTCTCTTGATGCTATGATATCACAAGAATCCAGCTACCATGCAAGGTAACTTGAAGATTCCTTTGTCTGACATCTTGCAACAATATTACATATCAGAGTATCAGATGCTTTTTTCTATTATGATACATTGTCACCAACATGGTTAATTTGGTGACCAGGGATCTTTATATATTGGAGAAGCCCCCCCCCCCCCAAAAAAAAAATAAAAAAAAAAAATAAAACAACTTTGCTCTTGGCCATCAAAACCTATGTTATGCCGCAATTACACTGCTAACATAATTACTTAAATGCTGCAGAACTTTGTCTTGCAGAGACATCAGAAAAAAAGCCATTTCATACACATGCACTATATATTTAGTAAATGTGTATAAAACATTTGCACATTTCAATATACATTTTAGATGACTATGATGCAGTTGGGGGCTCTTTCAGTTTTCTGATACAATATCTGTGATACATTAATGCATTTTTATGCACACTATTAAATATTGCAATTTGGCAGCAAAAGACTGTAATAATAGCAATAGAAATAAAGAATAACACAATATTGAAATACAATTACAAGGAACCCAGTTTAAATAACTACCTTGAAAAACAATTTAGAAGACATTGTCCTTTGTCACCTAAAACCATGTGACTGGCTTTTACATATTGCTGTTCTTCTTTAAACTTAGAGTGATAATGAGCTCCACTATGTTTTGAACAAGGCAGCAGCAGAGACAAAACAGCTTCCTGTAAATCTTTTAATAAGAGAAAGCAATTGCAGGCCTATTCAAATCAAACATAAATTACATCATTTTAAGGGTTCATTGTGCCAAAAGCAACTTCATGAAATGTTATAGTCAGAATGCAAAAATGAGAGATGAAGGGTTTCACAAAAATGGAAAATGATATAAGACAAAAAATATGCTGAAAAAAAAGAAAAAGAAAAAAAAAAACTAACATTGAAATTTCAAATATACCAAAAGGTATTCAACAGCGGATTTATTGCAATCAAGTATGGTTAGCCATTCACAATTTCTGTATGATAAATATTAACAGTTGGGAAGAAAGTTCAAACTCACTTGTTGATGAAAATGTTGTCCAAGAGGAAACACTTTCAAACTACCCTAATATTTACTTCAAAATTGCACAAGAATTGCCACATTATTTATTAATTATATCCCACTATTTCTCAATAAGCAATAATAAACAGCTGGTCATTTATTTAATACATTTACAGCAAAAGAACACAACATTAAGTAAGTAGATAATTATTAGCAGGTGACTGCTTTGTAATTTCTTAATAAATACCCCAAAATGTATAAATTAACTTCAGTTTAGTGGCAAGTTAAGTTGTAAGATGTGACAATTCAGTTACACATCTGTTATGCAGAAGTTCCATATTATGTAAGCCATTACAATTCACCCCCTACTGTCCTGATGTGAATACTAGATAAAAAATGAGCTCATCTACTCACCAGTAAACAGTGGACCTTGGAATAAAGGAATTGCATCATGTGTATCAATTAAATTCATATTACTTAACTGAAAATGTATTAAAGGAACTACCAGAGATTTATTACCTGCTAAAGAGAGGAATATAATTATTAAATATTAGGGCAATTTTTACTTTATATATTGGGGTAATTTCAAAGAAATTTAAAATATGTCACTCATCACTCTCTCATTACTTGCTTATTATCACCTACTTACCATGAAATTTGCATTTGACCTGTAAAATAAAGTGTTACCATATATGACATACATAATATGCCTGAGCTACTAGGGTTAAGTGTTTATGCTACAGTGATCAGCATCTTCCATCCATCTCACAGTAACTGGAAATATATTAGCCTAAATAATTGTGAGTGAAGGTGTGCATGTCTACGCAAAATGTTTGTGTATGTGCATGTTAGTGTGTCAACAGCTTGACCATCAGTACATTAATGACACCAATTAAAACAGCTTTAATTACTTGTGCCTGCCTCAACAGGCCTATCTGCTTGACCCAACGCAACACTACATGCAAGCAGGAAAGCAGATGTGCATGCATACAAATACACAAACGATGCAGACACAATATTAATGAACACACATTTCAAAAATAGACTGCGTACACACTAATGTTGGTCTCCTGTCAACCTAATGAGCCTTTCAAAGCCTCATAAGGCCTAATGATGATCATGACACAGGCTGTGTGAGCTATTATGATACACAAAGCTTAGGTGTGTATTTGTCTGTCTTGATATTCCAGTCATGTTAAGCCTGAGAGGCAATGTTGTCTATCACGTCCTCCTTCTTAGCGCTATAGCAGTCAGCCAAACATGGTGCATGTATGCACAATCGCAATGGTTCATTACTGTGGAGGTGAAAACCTCCTCTCTGTTTCTACAGGGAAATCTCTCAGTTGCCATTTTGAACACTTTTTTTGTGCATGTGTAATAATGGAAAGTCATGTCAGATGTTCTTCCTTAGTATATCTACACCGAACAAGGTATGATTACAGCCATCTTTGCTTCACTAAAGCCTGCGTTGTACCACTGAGGTGGGCAAATAAAAGAACAGCCTTATCCTGAATCCTTCAGCCCACTTGTATTTTCTTTCTGTGCTTTCTGAAAGGCTTTTCAGCTAAAAAAAGAAAAAAAATAATACAATACTCAAAAAACTTGAGGGAACACTTGCATCACACATCAGATTTTGAGGAATGAATTATTCAAGTTGAAAATCTTTGTAAATTGTGTAATTTGTTGAGAACAAAATGACATATCAATGGTCAATGGAAACCAAAATCAACCCATTGAGGGCTGGATT
The DNA here is from genome assembly GCA_947000775.1 of Pterois miles. Classification (NCBI taxonomy): domain Eukaryota; kingdom Metazoa; phylum Chordata; class Actinopteri; order Perciformes; family Scorpaenidae; genus Pterois; species Pterois miles. The sequence goes on along the minus strand of CAMQGK010000229.1, from coordinate 16,139,409 downwards.
CAAAATCTCACCGGAAATCAAAGTAAAAAAATGAAATAACAGACTGTTCCAACTTGTGTACATTCTGTGATTGGACAGTTTTGGTGATTGTCAACCTGCATCATCAGGACCCATGTGGAGAAATTAAATTCCAATGACTGACATTAGTTTATGCAGAACTTTAATGCTTCTGATGTGTACATTCAGGTCATTTGGTCTCACAGACATAACTGATTGTAAACATTATTAGTATTATTGGACTGCAAATCACCTACCTGCATGTTATTACAGCTTTTGACCTATTAATCAGGGAAAATACTTGCACTGACTTGCATGCATGTTCATTTGCATAAATTGTTTCCGAAACATATTTCACAATCAACAGATGGATTTTTGATTACTTCCTGGCTTTTGAAACCATGTTAAATTACGTATCTGCTATAATAAAATCCTGTGGTTGGAAGACACACTTTTTCAAACGGTCTTAGTCTCGGTCGGGCAAATGGACCTGAGTTTGATTTTACCAAACTAAACAAGTTCTAAGTAACACAGTCACACTTGACTCTATGGATAATAATCTCCTCCAAACACAAGCACAAATTTGTCCTCTGAAAATTCGGCCAATTGGGATGGGCCTACCTGAAAACGGGGATAGATGGGGCAGGAATAAATTCAACTTTCTTCGCCACCACATTTGCCATGTGTTTTAGGGCATTCTCTGTAACTATTGCAGCATCCAAGCCAGCTGATAGTTGTTTGGTAGTTAGCAGACTTTTCTTCCATCTGTCATATCCATTGATTGAACATGATGCTTTCAAACATGGATGTGTTAATACAGAAACCAAGAATGACATATTTAAGCATAGTATCAGGATTCAGCAGAGTTATGGTTTCTTTGTAGCTGCATTGGCCCTGTCCAGCTGTAGCTCAGTATTTTAAGAGAATTGGGGCGCAAGGAAGACAATGGGTCATATTGAGGATCTTGAGGAGGTGGACTCAGCAGAAGACAGTCCCCTATTTACTACCCAGTACACTTTATTTGCTGTGCCTGTTCACTGGAAGGCTGGGGGGCACACTTTTTCAACCTACATTTTATTTGCTTCAGGCTAAACAGTGGCTCTGTGACCACTCCAGAGGTGCTGAGAAATAATTTTTCTCTCACTAAAAAGGTGGACTACATCCCAAAATAAAAAAAGCAAACAACAAACAATTGTGTAGTGCTGTGTCCATTTATTTAACTCAAAAGTCAAGCATAAGCATAAATGTATGCATTGATAAACATAAGCACTGATGTCAAGCTGAACCCTGAAGTAAACATTCATAATAGGAGAGTTAACGCGGAAGCAGTTAAGTAGTTAAGCAGAAGCAGAACTGAACTGCTGAACTGCTCCTTGTGCTCCCTAGCTGCTGTAGCTAACCCTCCTAGCATGAATGTTTACTCCAGTGTTACTGTTGACTTCAGTGTTTACAGAAGGGAATGGCACGGCTGCTTCCTGCTCGCTCTCATTCGCGCCGTCATCACATCTTGTCCTCCAATATTTTTAGAAATAATCCCAAATATCCATGCCACACTTATGACGGTGACCATAGCACAAACGTATGACTCAGTGACCTGCCCCACTCTATCTTTAATTGGGTAGCAGTTGCCTCATTCATTGGTTGGATTGGTTGGATTGGTTGAATTGTGCGATCGACAAGTAGAGATAGGAATAACATAGTGACGCCCACTTCAAGGTGAAAAACAAAACCCAAATAAAAATAAACAGCTTCCAGGCCAGGGCGGGCACAGCCGACTCTGTGCCCTTGCCCGCCCATGCCGCTGGGGCTGATTCCATCTGGAAGATTCAATATCTGGTAAATTGTTAACTCCTAGAATGATATAAGTTTCACTGATTTCAGGACCATCTGTCAACAGCATTGACAAAAGCATTCATCATTTAATCTGAAGGGTACTACACCTTATATGCCTATGTGCATTTTTAATGTCACCACTCACAGAGGTCCAGCAAAGTAGTCTGCCAAAGGGTAGTCATTTGTCAATTCATCAAGCTATTTCTTGTTTCAAATCATCCACAGGAACTGTTCAGACATTTGTGATCTCTAAGGCAGTTTCTTTTTTCCAAAGTCATTACCTTATGATTAATAGCAAGCAAAAGTTACATTTAAAATGTTGATGACATTTTACTTATCAGCATTTTAGATTGTTTCCAGTGAGATATTAATGAATTTGTATGGTGACTTTTCTGTTGTAAACGTTACTCAGAGCATTTCAAATTCTGCTCAGTGTGTCCCCGTGGGTCACATTATGTAGTGCAGTGCCATATATTACAGTCAGTAAGTATTCACATTGAAACAAAGCATCTACCTTGTGTTCTAATTAAACAGGACACCATTATTTACTTTGGTCTTCAACTTCTCAGGGATTTTCTATCACCCTTTTCACCCCATGCATTCTGTCATCACTGTTATGTACTGAACTTATATTTAGAGGAACGATTGCTCTTAAAGGTACACTCTCTGAGACTGAGTAAACAACATCAGCCATACAGAATCATTTGATCATGTGATCATCATGTTTTACATGCTGTATTTAGGCATTGCTGTTGATAAGGAAGTGGAGATAAATGGATAGATTATTTTACCAGACATGACACAGGACCTATCTTCTAACAAATGTTAAACAAATGTTATAACCAAGTACTGCTCAAAATTACATCATTTAAAACGAACACAATCATTTTACAGTACTCCTAATGATAAGTCATTGACAGCACTTTTATCTGACAGATCACAAAACAAGTCAATCTGATCCGCACAAGTGTGGGCATTGCCTGTAATAACAGACCAATAAGCCATTGTGCCATTCTCTATCCATAGCTCTTCCTCTTATTTTAATGAAAATTAACACCATCTATCTCTGCCTGTCATTCCCTCCATCTCCAAGCCCTTTCCTCAGCCCATTTGTCCCTCAGCCAGTGATACCAATTACTCCTCCTCCTTTGCAACAATGCTTTACTTTCGCTCCCCTTTCTGCACATCATCCTTCTCTCTCATAGTTTATTTTCAACCCTTACAAAAAGTATACAGTATATACTATATACTGTATATATTGTATACTTCAAGTTTATTTTATGATGTACACTTGAGTATAATTTAAGAAGAATTCCAAGTATACTTTATGTAAAAAGTATATCAATGTAATAGTAGTATACTTGTTAGTGTACTACTACTACTACTACTTCTTGTAACTAAATTGACCCACTTGCTAGTTTATGAAAGTATACTTTTAAGTATACTTGTCTAAACCTTTGTAAACTTTGAGTACACAACTAATTTACAACCCAGTTGTATTTTGTACTGCAACTATAATATGAATTACACTACAAGTAAACTTATAGGTCAGACCTGGGCATTATAAGGCCCAGGTCCAAATCTGGCCCTCGTGGTGGCTCTGTCTGGCTCAGGAGGTCTCACACAAACACACAATTTTACCTACGAAGCTTGGAAAAAAAAACAGTGAAGAAAATAGCTTTTGTTTTGAAATGCTCATATATTGTTAGTGTGCTTCTTCCTGTCACACTTGACATTGCTGTAAATTGATATGAGTGATGTTTGAAGTAGCGTCACCTGCTGAGGTGGCAATGTTGTCAGCTTAGCGACTTTGTTGCTATATTTAATGAGTTTTCAGACCCCTCAAGCAACTCTGTCAAAAAAAAAAAAAATGACTAGCAACAAATCTAGTGTCTTTTTCTGGTATCATTGGAGACTTTTGGAGACTCTGACATGAAAGCATGTATTGTTCGTACTCTTCTCAATGAGCATATACCCCTCCCCATCCCAAAGCACTCACAGGTGGCCCAGTCCTTGTCCACAGGTGCAGCAGTCCCTCCAGTTGCACGTCTATAATAACTCATGGACTGCTAAGTATTTTTTTGGTGTAGGTTGGCGGTAAAGCTATGTGTTTACTTGCAACAAACATGTGGCTGTGTTCAAAGAATACAACTTGAACCGTGCCTTTGAGACAAACAAGTTACAAAAGCAACAAGGACTTTTTACAAAGCTGCATGCAATGAAAGAAGGAAATGTAAGTATTAATATCTATAAAGACTTCTGCATATGATATACTTTTCTTACATGCTACATGCTGTTTGGGGTGATTGTCAGTATATTAAATGCTGAAAAACAAGTGCCCAGTATGTTTCCTATAGTGATAAAATAGAGGTTACTTCTGACAGTATTTGTTTGGCCCCTGGCAACAATCTGGGTTTCTCATGTGCCCCCCCAGGAAAAATAATTGCCGACCCTTGTTATAGGTATACTGTTAGTTTACTAGTTCTGTACTTGTAGCACAATTTTTTTTTTTATCAAAAGATGTGTAGAAGCCAATAACGTAATAACAGCCGATAACGTAATAAATTTGCCCTTTTTGAAATGTAATCGGCCAATAACGTAATAACTGGCCAATAACGTAATAAAAGTCCTGAAACGATAACGTAATAACTTTTGGCCAATAACGTAATAATTTATTACGTTATTGGCTGCTTATTACGTTATTGGCCTGATAAAAGAAAAAACCTTTGCAAATGTAATAAGTGAGCCAATAAAGTAATAATATATATCTGTGAAAAATCTTCACTTCTTTTTTCAAACATACAATCAAAAGAAAATGTAAAAACAAAACAAAAACAAATTTCACCTAAATTTTTATTTCCCAAATTACCACTAACAAGATAACTTTCTTCATTTCCACATTTCCTTCTCCACCACACCAGACAAAATTTTCTTTAACAATTTTTAATTCTTAAACCACACAAACTATCTTACATATACAAAAACATTATTAGATTCAAAGAACACACACACCTTCTACATTACAAATTAACTCTTCATTCTATATTCCTATTAACCTTTTAGCCTCTCCTCCTCCCATCCCCTTACTTTTAAATATCCCCACCCCACTAATATCCACACACTATACCCTCACCCCATCGTACCCCCCCAATAAATGAAAAACTTTTATCCCTACACTTACCTCCTCTTACATAACATTACCCATTTAATATTCAACATTAAAAAACACACCTTAATCTTAACACATTTATTATTTCACACTCAAAAAAAACTCAATCTTTTCCTCTCCTTATCATCTACAACAACAAACAAATTCAAACCTTATATTCTCATCACCAAATCAATATTCCTCAAAACAACCCGTCTCACTTATTCCTTGGAAGCAACATTATCCCTCAAGCCAACAATACAACCGACGTACAAACACTATCCAACACCTCAAAACCAAAGTCTCAAAAAACTAACAACACTTCACTCTCATCACACTAGTATTCACTCATACAACAAACGCACCAACTCAAACTACCTTTAAAACAAACCCATTCCAAAATCCATTAACCAAACACAATTCTCACCAAAACCTCTCATGGAAATGACAACACAACACTATCGACACCTACAAAAATATTTAGCAAACCCTGCAAACCACTGAAAAAACACACACAATCCAACACTTAACATTTACACTACAGCCACCGATACACAACAAGAAAAATCAAAACAGAAAAACTCATGACCCTTCAGTGAAAATAATTCAGAGCTCGCCAATCATCCCCAACCAGAAATAAACCACCGGACTCAGAAAAAAGAGACGACTAGCAACATCAACAAACAACTGCCAACATTTACCAACAATCCAAAAGAAAAACCAATTTACAGTTTCCTTTTCAGTCTATGGAAGAAAGCACAATTCCAACAGTAACCTTTCCCCACTAATTTCCTAAAGCAATTCTATCACAACATCAAACACTCCCACCCAAGCACTTTTTTTAAAAAGTGAAAAAGAGAAAGGCACAAAAGCAACACACACTCCACACAACAACTTTATCAAAGTCAAAACCCTCTAATAGGAAATACAATTTTGTCAAGAAGGAATCACAAGTCAAAACATTTTTAACCCATTTATTAACAAACCAAATTGCACAAATATAAGTTCAGTCCATATCCAAATAGCCCCACTCAACACAAAAGTTTTCATTCCAATTCACCAGGAACAAACGAGAAAAAAGCAGCCCCAAAGTCTCACCAAAAAGTCAACAACACCTCAATCCTTATACACATACAATAATATTTTAATCATCAAACCTAAATTCACTTTACCCATCCAAGCATTCCAATTTCTCTATTCTCCAATTAGCACTATTGATTTTCCGCTCTCATCACTATTCCAAAATATTTGCAATTTAACACTCCATCCTATCAACACCCCTTTCAGAGCAGGGACAGCAATACTACAGAGGCACTAAGGCACATATGGTGACCACCTCACTTTCAAAGCATCACAATATTCATTCAGTTTCTTATTCTCTCACTCTTGTTCGCACCTCTTTATTTCACCAACTTTTTTTTTAAGTTTGCCTGTCTTGTTCTTGCCATTTTCTGCACGGGAACATTATGTTAGCTAGACCAATATTTCCTTATATTCAGCCATTCAAGCTAAGAATCGAGTGTCTCTTGAAATAACTCCCAACCTGCCATCTATCTACCTAACCCAGCCCTTGTCTATTTGAGAGCCCACTGTCAACACTAATCCGCCCTTGTCTATGTGAGAGGCCTACTGTCTGACACTGTATCCGCCCTTGTCTATGTTGAAGATGCCCACTGTCTACACTAACCCTCCCTACATTATCACTACAAACCTGCCCTATTTTATTTGTTCAATCTACGCCAACACTTTCCACATCCCTCACCATTCAGTCAATAACCTCCATATCTACCCACAAAGTCCTGTCAATATCATTCCTTTCTCTCAATCAAACATGTCCATGTTAAACTTCAATCGTTCTCAGTCTTGTTCCCAACCTTCTCACCATTTCATCCTCATATTCACATCAAGCTTCTAAATTTAACTTGAAAAAATAACAACTTCAATAAGCGTTATGAAACTCTACGCTCTACGGGCAGTGGTATCAGCACACGTCTTAAAGACTGTTTAGCAAGGACAGAAGGAGAAAGCCTATTGTGTAAGTCATGGGCCTTTGCCAGAAAAATTAAGGACCTCTACTAAGAAAACTGACCTTTTTAGTTGTGTTTTTTCTTTTTTTTTTTTTCAGGTTACAAATAATTTAAATTTAATTGTTTTTTTTATATGTGTTTAGTTCTTTAAAAAAACAATTGTACAAAGTTATTTTAACTCATCTATATGTTTTAATTTACTTCAGTCTTAAAGAGTAAAAACTAACCCAATTTCACATTCCAGTTATTTAAGGAACGGAATCCTTAATTCTTTCCTATTCTTTCCAATTTAATTGTTTAATAAAGCTTATATTTTTCTTGCCAACATTTGTCATTTCATTTAGATGTCATCCTCAAAAGCATTTTTCATATTAAAGGTTTACATCAATATATAAATTGTCTTGTTTATAAACATAAGTGTTGTACACAACTAGAAGAACGAAAGTATTTATTTTCACAGTTATATCCAATTATAAGTTCAATAAAATATTTATATCAAATGACATATTATATTATTGCTCATTATTACATTTCAAAGTTTTTTCTTTTATCAGCCAATAACGTATAAGCCCAATAACGTAATAAATTATACTTATTGCCAAAATTTTTACGTTATCGTTTCAACTTTTATTATGTTATTGCCAGTTATTACGTTATTGCCTATTACATTTCAAATAGCAAATTTATTACGTTATCGCTTTATTACGTTATCGCTGTTATTACATTATTGCTTCCACAAGATGTATAGTTTTCAGTATAGTATACTTGGACTTTTCTGTATACTTGCCAGGTACACTTGGACTTCTTTATATACTTTTCGGTATAAACCAAGTATACTTGGACTTTTCTGTATACTTGTTGGTATAAGTCAAGTAGACTCTGACTTTTCTGTATACTTACCAAGCACACTTCTGTACATTTGTCAGTATAAGCCAAGTATACTTAGGTATAATTTTGTTAAGGTCATCTTTGATGAGTACATAAAAAGCATACTCTCATTTTATGTTTAAAAATAAGTATACAAATAGCATACTTGAATAAATTATTTTTCATAAGGGTATTTCTGTGTGTTGTGGTTTAATCCTTATTCACATCCCCATACTTCATCACCCCACCTCGCACTCCTGACTCTAACTTTGAGTTGATCACAGAGTTGTTCTCCCCTTTTTTGGAAAGGTGCCATATTCCCTCCCTGGCCCAAACCCACAGCCATTAATTCTGCTAATGACAGATAAATGGAGCATGGAGATGAGGAGGCTAGTGCAGAGCACACACACACACACACACACACACACACACACACACACACACACACACACACACACTCTCTCTTCAATGCACACCAAGCACAGGCATACACATACAGAATATGCAATATGTAATAAGTGTAAACATGCACAGAGATCACACTCTTTTAACCGCTAATTGACTTTGAATGAGGACTATCTTCTTTTAAAATCTTTTTTTCCTCTCACCCATGTCAGGGTGAGAGGCTCATCTGTACACAGTGTGCCAGTTGTGTATGTTGTGTAAGAGTGAATGAGAGACTGATGAGAGAGTTTGGATTTACAGCTACTTCATAAGAGGATTATCCGACATCCAGGGAAAAGGGAATCTAACCCATGTTTTGATTAAGCTCATACGGGGAGAGCGATCAGCTGAGAAACAGCAGACATTGTTGCAGCATCCTGAAACCTGAAGCATTGGTAGCTATTTTTGAATAGAGTACAAGACACTTAAAAAAAAAAATAAAGGGAAGGAGTCAAGGGAACAGAATTCTGGAAAATGTGGAAAATTAAATAATAAAGCGAGAATATGGAGCAGAGTACAATACAACAGAATAAAATTAGTAATCAGAATGACTAAAGGACATTTTCCAGATGGTATAACGTGCCCGAAAAGACTGCAGGATTAAAAAATTATAACTGTTTATTCTCTTAAGCCTTTAAGGGAATCGCATAAATCCTAACAGCCTTATTTGTACAGATGTTAGCTCTCCAAATACTTTGTTTTTAAAAAAGAAAGACATTATTTAACATTCACAGCTCACATAAATCAAACATTACATCTTTTTTTTTTTTCTCATTACCATACATTACAATAATTAAGTATGTTATAGTGCTGAGTGTTTTGCATATAATGGGGATGTTCTTAATTGGGCTAATGACTGTTTCACTAAAGCAGATGAAAAGGTCAACACTCCACTTTGACTTTAAAACTATGCACGGCAATTTTGAACTGCCGCCTAGCTAACTGTGAAATATATTCAGCCTGTAGATTATCATTTTAATTAATCTTGCTTACTTGGTCGTGTAATTTAAACATTTGCTGGGGTTGCTGGATGGAGAAAGAGGAGGAGGAGGGAGATAGAGGATGGTGGGATGTGAGGTATGACAGGGAGGAGAAAGAGGGATGCTTTGTGTCAGTGGTTCTGCAGGTGGGAAACTACATTTGCAAATTAGTATCACCTTCACAGAAAATAAGTTATTCTCTGCCTTATTAAGCCTGAAAATGCCAAATAATTTAAACTTTGATGAGTAAACAGGTAAACCGAGGACATCACAGGATAACAATTACCAGTTGTTGCAGAGAACTGGTTTCATTCTAATGTCATTAAAAATATCCAACTTTATCCAACCTTTTTTTTTTAATTCTTGCTTTATTCAAACTCTACCCATGGCAACTACAGTATGGTTAAAGGACCAGTCCATAAAGTATTTGATGTAATAAATCCTAAAGTCACCATGATATGTCATCAAAGATAAAGGACACTGGCTTCTCTGACAACAACAACAATACAGCCAGTATGTTATACTATGAAATTACATTTCATTTCATTTCCATTTCAACACCCCTTTGCCACATAAGAAACAAATTAGGATTAACAGAGATAAATAAATTAGATTCTACCTGAACCGAAAAGCCTTGGCATATCTCTCTCCCAAACAGCACATCAGCTGTTCACACCTGGTGCGTTTCTGCTGCCAGCCCTTTCTTTCCACATCCAGTTTACCTAGAGGTAAACCTGTGACCTACGCGTCCTAACCCAAGTCCTTACGGACTGAGCTACTGCCGCCCCGTGACTAACTACGTGACTATACTACCAGACTACTAACAGAATACAATTGAATAAATTATAAAACAAAAGAAAAAATAATACAACTGAATAAAGAATAAGTGAAGGAATACAGCACATACAAATGATGAACATTCAGGGATAGAAACAAATTAAAGATAAACTGAATTCAGTGACTGATATCTCTCTGATTGGATTTTATGTTTGCCTCACAAGTAAATTTTGTTTTGGTATTAATGTACAACAAAAGTTGATTAGTTTAAGAAGCACCAGGGAAGATTGAGAAGCAATTCCAGATTATAAATTTAAATGTGGTCTCATTCAGGTTTAGAATTTGTGAATTTGTTCTTGTGTCTAGTTCTAATTGTTTTTAATTGACTATGAATTGGTATATCAGTGTTGTCATCCAACTCTTTCTCTTCTGAAAATGCATCTGTATATCAGCCTTGCTGAGTAGATGAGTAGATAGGAGGTTGTGCTGCTTGGAGTAGAGTGGTGGCAGCTTCTGTCTGGAACACGGCAATTTGGATCTTATGGATCCAACGATGCGACCCAGTGTGAGTCATTTCTCTCCCTCAGTGCCTCTCTTTGGTGTCCACGGGCACCCTCCTTTATGGATGGCTGGCATGTCACATCGGTGCATTTTTCCATCTCAGTCTCTCTCTGTCTGGCGCTGCATCTCTGTGCCATTTGTGTGTTGCTTCTTATTATCAGTTGAGAAGGGGTGCAACGTTTAGTTGGGGGGAAAACAGCATTCTCCTCCTATCTGACAACTATAATTTTTCTTTTGGTTAAACTTCCTTTGTTAAATTAAAACTAATTGATTTGTTTCACATGATTAATTCTTCCATATTTGAAATCTGGGCTTCATCTATTTCAAATACAAATCAAACTCAAGACATCAACCACGGAATAAAACTTGATCAACTGAATAAAATGAATGAATCAAACAATTACACAACACAGATGAATCTTATCGAAACATTTAGATATACAAACACTACCCAGACAGGCTTGTGGATGTTAATATATATACTGTAAGTGTTCTTAAATGAAGGGATAAGATTATCAGCATATCAAACAGTCACCCAGTATGGGTGAGAGCACCCAAGAAGGAGGGGTTTTATTCATGAAGCATTATGTCTGTGTCACTGCAGGGTTGATGAGATAAAAGTTACACCATGAAACTTGTAAGCAGAGTTGATTATGATGAAATTAATTTCTATGTGTTCTTAGCACATGTAATAAAATAAAATCAATTTATGTATGATTCACAATCAACATAAACTGTTGTAATACACTTCAACTAGAATGAAATATATATCAAATCTAAGATTAACTAGGCATGAGTGTGCACCTAACTTTATGTTTAAGATCACATATAATATCAATACATTGATTGATTAAAATACATATGTAAAGATATTGATGTAGCAAGATCTCATCGAGTGATTTTCATAAAAAAGGAAGGTTTGGTTTACAAGTTGTAATATTTTAACTTGCTTTGGTCGAATTTGTTATGTCAACAACTTCCTGTTATTAGAGCACATGTTAGCAAAGCATAACACATTAATTCATGTACATTTTGATGGTAGAACTAGATTGTTCTGACTCATAATGTCTCGGCTTTCACCACTTGACTTTAGGGAAAGACAAGGTATTTGACCTATTGACCTGAAACTCATATAAACTTCATCTGGTCAGGACCATATTGGGTTGTTATCTTGTGATCTTAAGCAGGTTGGTTGTAATTTAAGAGTCTCACCACTTAGCGCTCTCCAGAGGTCAAGTAAACAGTTTCTGGAAGAAGTGTAAGAATTAAGATGTGTACTGCGGATTTGTCATTGTTTTCATTATCACATTTCATATTCTTCATCTTTCAATCATCATTCACTACATATCTATCCTGTAATAATGTTGCTAGTATGCTGGTCAATATACTTCAATATACTGTCAAATGATCACTTACACCGTCTGTCGTTCCTGTGAACTGTGCATAAAAAAAAAAGAAAAGAAAAAAAAAGGCAAGACTTGAATCTCTAGAACCGATGTCTGACACACAGCCGAGCGCATCTCATGCTCATACTCTAACATAGACCCTGAAATTGAAAAAAAAAAACAGGTTCCACAGCCACCATGTCTTCCTGACCTTCCCTGTGTGGCCATGTCGTAACACTGTCATGTCTTGAAGATGACCCTCAAATTGCGAGAAAATCAGTCACACCAGAGGAGCAGATGGGTGACGGCTCCAAAGTCAATTTGGACTGCTGTTACCCATTTTAAATTCAATTTATCAGTGCTACATATTGCTCCTTTAGGAGAAACAGATAAATAATCAGTGGGTAAGGTACATATGGTTAAGGTTACACAACTACAGCACTTGGTTAAGGTTAGAGAAAAGGTAAGTGTGGTTAAAAAAAAAAACAGAATTTGAATTGAACCTGTCCACTAGCCCAACCTTGTTTTTGCATCTTGCTACATATAGAGCACATTACTGCCTGCACTGGTTCTCTTTGTGTATTTCCATTTTTTGCTACTTTTGACAACTATAAATACGTACTATGCCAATAAAGATTTTAGATACAAAACATATATTTAAGGGAATGTGAGATATATCTCAAAACAATGTGAGATATATCTCACATTCCCTTAAATAGATTTTGTCTTTGCATGAAAAAAAAATGCAAAAGTTCACGGGTTATTGAAGGATACAATGAGCACACACTCACACAGACACACACACACACACACACACACTAACTCCAAATCAATCCCCATGCATATTCATTTGTGTTTTATAATGGGGTCTTTTAGCTACACATTAAGCCTTGCTGTGTGATTTATGACTTCCCTCTCACACTGCTGTTGCTATCACCTCCCTATACACTTCATAGCCTGAAACCTGAGTTCACCACCAGCCCCACAAGTAATACGATTGTATTGTCAAAACTGTAGTCTAAACATGATTGATTAACCAATGTTGGGGAAATGAGGGTCACAACACAAATTACTTGTAATGCCACTCATGTATGTATTTTTACTGGCAAAACTGCATATTGCAGTTCAGATTTTTTTTCCAAAAAAGTCACTAGAAACCACAGGTGAGCTCTACCTTCTCTCTGACACATTTGTCTTCTGTAACAAACTTCACCTCACATATTAGTGTTAGTTATACACTAGTCTGAGTTATAGCATCCCTGGAGTTTTCATTACACTCCTGACATGTTTTGAAAGCCTGCTGTGAGCCTTATTTGTCAGAATTTTCCAAATGGAAAAAGTGTCAATTACATGACCTGGTGATAGTTAATGATTTATGTAATTTTTTCACTCTTTTTTTGGAAGGCAGCTACATAATGACATATAGTTATGCCAGTAGCATGAATGGATTCTGCATTGGAGTGAAGGCTAATAAGAAAACACATAAATGTTTTGCAGGACACTTTAGAAGAGGGTGCTAGCTCACCCAGAAGCTGCAAATACTGTTTGTGTTCTCAATATTATTCCCCACACCCACCCTTGGGTTCTGACCATTTCTGCATTGTTGTTTTTGCCTTCACAGCAGGTCTGCGATAGAAAAGTGAACGTTTTGTTTTTATCCATTACTGGGTAGGTGCCACCATGGATATAGGCCTACCCTGCAGTGTATTAGCATATACGATCTCATGCCAGACAAATTTTATATCTAATTAACACCCCCACATATTTTCCAATAGGTCTGCAGGCAAAACATTTCACCAAAAACAACACACTGGTGGTGTATGATGGATGCTACAATATACTTGTTGCCATGCAGCTTTGATCAACTCGTTCTCTCTGTGTCCTGCTGTGGCTATTGCTGCTGTGTGACAGCAAATGGTTGGAAGTCACAGTGGGGACCATGACTCCTGACACTGTACATCCAAGCACTGCTGGGACCTTGGTTAAATTATCTCATGTAAAATGTTTGCAATTTGTTTATTTGTAATTACGCTGAGATACATTTCCATTTCCGGTTAGAGTTATGTTGGTCTCACTCACGTCCAGCTGTGCAACGTCCCTCTTTGGCCATGCAGTTATACAAACAATCAATACTGGCTGGCGAGGGATCAATCCAACCCTCTCTCAAGGGCAACTAGTGTCAGTGATTATAAAGACTGTACAATTTTATCCAAATGCTTTTCCTCCTAGGCTTTCCACAGTGCTGCTAAACCTGAGAAGCTCTGTAAAGGTGAGTATGAATTCAGTTACACCTCATGACCAAACAAGTAGTAGACTTACCTTGCACAACAGCTGGATTCTCACAGTGTCACAAGATCATATCAGAATCACTGGATCACATATAAAAATCCATCTTGCCAGGCTTCAAGTAATGTGTCTGGCAAGACTAGTTTGTTTGTTCTTAAAAAAAGTGACGGATCCTAAAGAGGTTAGTGTAGATGCTGCAATAGCATCAGAACTGGAGTCTTTGCTGAAAGAACAGCGAAGAATGGCACTGGCTCTTCTCGACAGAAAAGATGTGTCGGGAAAGAAAACTCTTGTGCATATATACATTTTGGAACAAGGTTTAGTGGAACATGAACAAACAGGCAGGACTTTACCAAATTTGCAATGGAGGCAAAATGTTCAGCAATACAGACAACAGCTGGCCAAACTGTCCTCACCAGGCAAGCTATTATGCCACTAGGAACCACCATTCTGTCCAATAGACAGAAATTGTACTGGGGCTATTAAACATTTGCTTTCAATCTTGTTCACAAGTTGACAACATGTAGATAAGAGGGGATTTGTGTGATTTCTATGGCTGCCTGTGGTTCCTGCCCACAAGAGGAATAAAATGCTCTCTGAGGGATTAATATAATTGTATTAATAGAGCCGTATCTATTCTTAACCCTTGAATGGTGTTCGGGTCTGTGGGACCCATTTTCAGTTTTTATCAAAAGAAAAATGAAACAATTAATTATTTTTTCAACCTGAAATTCATTGGCTTTGGCTCATTTTCTGTGAAGAACATGAATTTAAACACATTTTCAATGACCGCATACTGTACACTCACCCTACGCATTTATATTACATACAGGGTGTTTGGGTCCACTGGACCCGGGGCTAATAAAACTGTGGAAAATGTGGGTCCTGTGTACCTTCACTCTGTCTTCCTCCTTTCTGGGGCTACTGGTAGTGTTTTCTGCCCCTCCTGCTCCCACACAAAGTTGCAACATTGTTGAAAATTCAACTCCTAACACTGTCTGCTCTGACATTCCCGCACATTTCACCCTCTCTCTTGCGGGAACCAAACTATTTTCTCGTACCCTATCCCACCTGCAAATTAGGGGCATAACACTATAAATATGGCTTTGCCAGTGTGGTTCCTTATCACAACTGATCAAGATAGCCAAAAGATTATCTGCTGAGAGGGCCTTGCAATTGATTTTGGAAGACAGAAGCTTCTGATGACGATGTCGAGGAAGAGGTTTCAGAACGTGAAGATCACAATTCTGAAAATTCAGAGTCTGACAGTGACTTTGAAGAAGAGGATGAGGTTGAGCACCAATTAGTACCAAAACGAAGACGAGCAGCCCATCAGCAGCCAGCTCCGGGATCAGCCCATCAACAGCCAACTCCGGGACCAGAACAAGCCCACCAGCTAGCAAGTGAAGAAATATGGATGTCAAAAAATGGTGAAATTGAAGACACGAGCCACCCCGCAGAGCTGCTGATGTGATGAGGATACAACCAGGGCCAACACAGCTAGCAGTTTCTCATGTGCAGGACATCAAGTCCTCATTTGACCTTTTCATCCCAAATTCCTCAAGACCTCAAATCCTCAACAGACAATGTGTTCCAAGAACACCAGCTTCTGCAGCCATCATGAGGAGAATTCAGGAGCAGAGTGCTGGTGACCCATCCACCCGACCTACAGAACCACCATCTGCCGAGCCTGAAGTAAGTGTGTGATGCTGTTGCAGTAAATGTCTGACATTTGTGCCTTGCAAGAAAGAGAGGTGTTCGTAACATTTCTGATCTTTTTGTTATTCTAGGTGGCCAGCAGCAACAAAAAGAAGCGCTGCGAAGTCTGTGGACCCAAGTTGGACAAGAAAACACAATATACATGCAGCAAGTGTAAAAAATACATATGCAACACACACAGTAAAACTCTGCCCCTCATGTTTTGTATAGGCTGGTGTAAACAGGCAACAAATTCAATGGGGTTGATGTGTTGAGACTGATATTGTTACTGTATGTGTTCAACTTGTGTTATGTAAGTTGACCTGAATGATTTATATGTCTACTAAAGTTCAAATGAATAAAATCAATAATTGTGAAACATCTTGCTTCATTTGTAAATGTGTTTTTGTCCACTTAATCCACTTGATTATAGCTGATTTTTTTGTGATCTTTTTTTATTACATTTTATAAAAAAAATGAGTTGCACATTAATTCATAAATGTGAATTGATGTTTGCTGTTCATATGACTTGTAATTGGGATGAAGTAAACATCTGTTGAGTATTTTAACAGAAAATTATTTGATTGTAATGTTTTGAAAACCCAAAACTCCAGCAGGTCCACCAGACCCATGAACACTGGCTGAGTAACAAAAATACGAACACCACACAGACAGACTTGATATATAAAAGGGGATTTCTACCGAACTGTTTCACTCATTTTCACATGACATCTACACATTTGTTTACCTTCACAATCACATGCTATATGATTGTCTACGATTTATCTTGGTAACTTGAGGCCTGTATTACGAAGCAGGATTTGTGGTTCATGGTGGTGGTGGTGATGGTGGTTCACTTTTTATTGGGGTAGATTGCCATGGTAATTGATGAGATCAACTCCTATAAAAGCACTGCCTACTGACTAATCAGTGCTTGGTGTGTCAATCTTATGACAACATTACACAAAAACGTAGAAGTTAAAGTCATAATCCAGGCTAAAAACAACACAATGTAAATGGACAAATGAGGAGGATCATCTAGCTTTATGCTGTGGATTATATTTTCATATTTATCTTTTATAGTTTCACACTGCCAGAGTCAGAGTTAATTTACACATCCACACATCAGCAATTTATTTTTTTATTTATTTATTTTTTTGAAAGCTGTCCTTCCTTCATTTGGCAGCTTCAACTGTGTTAATATTACTCTGGATTATGTTTCTTTGTATGTATTTTATAGTTTGCTCTTCCTTTGTAAAATATGCTGCTCTGTGGACAATAGACTTGTCAATGTTTGTGATTGGTCATATGCTGCCAAAACCACCCCTTTCATGTGAACATGCTCATAGCTAGATAAAGAAATTTTGTGCTGATTTACTGAATTGATAACTATTGCTGTCGGGCCATTAGTATTGCGGTTGTTAGGGTTAGTTAAGCCAGATAACAAGAAGAGACCCTGGGTATATTGAACTTGCTTCATAATACAGGCTCCTGGTTTGTCACCTGTATATGATTTTCATTGTAAAGTTAAAGCTGCAGGAAATAACTTTGTGCATCCTAACAGCAGTGCATGAGACAGATAATCTGTGAAAGAAATCATGTTCCGCTGCCTCTTCCTGGTGATCCTAGCGCCTAGGCCATGCCTGTCCTGGTGTGGCTCAGGTGTGTGTGAGCTGCCTCTCTTTGAGATATTCAAGTTTTCACAAATTTTTTTTCCACGTCCTGCACGCAGTTCACAGCAAAGGGACAGTATTTGGACACCATACTAGCAACATTACTACAGTTTCAGCACCTATATCTATAGAATATGCCACAAACATGAACAAGTAAATATGTATTTTTAACTCAACACTTCCTGTTTCTGTTTAAAAACAGCGTTTTTTTTTTTTTTTTTTGTTTTTTTCTGTGAAATCCCTATATACAATATAATTATTCTGAAATATTTGCAGGACAGTCTTGTGGTAACGTTCACACGGGACCTGATTGTAACATGAAATTGAAATGCATGAGAAAACCTTTTGTTTTCTGGATCAATCTACCTCCCCTCCCCCTTGAGCATCTCTTACACTCTTACCTTTTAAACTACCACTACACTTTCCCTTAACGGTTAAGAAAGACATGGATGAGTTTACATCACAGTTAACTAACAGCCTGTTGCATCTGTAATGAATGCTGGGACACCACATGCAAGAGACACAGCAGTTCAGCGAGGTAGCCGTCACCTGCTGCTGAAGCATGTAGTGTGTCCCAGGTGTAATGGCATTTGCAAGATTTCACCATGCCACAAAAAAAACAAAAAAAAAACAAAAACAAAAACAATCAGAGCAGTCTCTGGGCAGCTGCCAATCACTGCTCACGAACTGTCAAATTACGCAGGGCTGATCAAGCATGGATCAAGATTCTGTTACTGTAATGCCTTTTTCTAGGCAATCCCAGCAACCTTTATTAAGTCATACATCTAAGGAGGACAGGTTTGATTTAAAAAAAGACAGTTAACTTTGTATTATTTTATCATTCAAGGCCATTATTCCACTTGACTAATACCATTTCCAGTCCTTAAATTATTCTTTGTTTAATCCTTTCATTGATAACTTTTATGCCACAAAGTAATACAAAATATAAATGGTTTAGCAGACAGCATATTATTTTTGGTAGGTGATGCTAATGATAATCACTTAAAAAAGTGTGTTCCACCACCCTGACAGGATTTTAAAAATCAACTTCTGTGAATAACTCTGTATATGTGTGGGATTTTTTTTAGTGTTACTGACTTGGACTGCTGTAGATGTCTTATTGAAAAGAGACTTCTTCTTTTTTTTTTTTTTTTTTTTACCTCATGGGGCTACCCCGTCTGGATAGAGATGGAATTAAATTGAAATTTAGTGTGCAGTCCATTATGGGGAAGACTTGTGAGCCAGACAGTCTTCCAAGCAGATCAGGCCTAGGCACCCGGTCTGATAACAGACTTGGGTTACGGCCACTTTGGGTCAGTCAGCTTAAAGGCTGGGAAAAATCTCCTCTGCATTTTTCCATTTTCATGATTTCCCCATTCGATCTGCTTTAGACAGACATTAACCTCAATAATCTGAAGTTATATAGATATCTTTCGAAGAATGGTATGAGGAAGTGCCAGCCCTCTTCTACAAACTGCTGTATTATTACAACCACTGCAGCCTATTGAGTTCCCAAAACAATCTTGTAAATTCTTTTAATGAACAGTAACTCTGAAATGCAGATTAGGTTTTATAGAGACACTGTAAAGATAAAGCTTCTCCACAGAGAAAAGATTCAGTGTTCAATGTCAAACAGTTTCTCTCGGTTTTCTCCTCCACAAAACAGCTTATCACAGCAGAGCACATTCTCAGTTTTTATGAAATGTTATTTACGTTAAAGATGTTAATGACATTACATAAAGTCCATTGAGACCATACGTCGCTCAGATTTTGTAAACATCATTATAAAGACATGACAAAGAATTAATCTTTCCCACCTGTGGATGCACAACCTATCCTTGCAGAATAGTTTTTTATGTTATCTTATAATGAAAAGTTATTATTATTTATTTATTTATTTATTTATTTATTTTTTGTGCATTCTCCCACGAATGACCAGAGCAGGAGTGATCAGTGCACCTACACAAGCCCCTGTTTAGGTAACAAAACCTTTTTAGGTAACAAAATGACTTGGTTAGGTAGAGAAAGACCATGGTATGTAATAAAGTAAGTTTGGGGTCGGCAGTAGCTCAGTCTGTAGGGAGTTCGCTTGGGAACCGGAGGGTCACCGGTTCAAGTCCCGACATGGACCAAAAACTGAGTGTGAACTGGTAGCTGGAGAGGTGCCAGTTTACCTCTTGGACACTGCCGAGGTGCCCCTGAGCAAGGCACCAAACCCCCAACTGCTCGGGGCGCTTGTCAGGAGCAGCCCCCTCACTCTGACATCTCTCCATTGTTGCATGTTTGTGCATGTGTGTGTTCGGGTCTGCATGTACCATGTATAAGTTAACAGAGTGAAAAAATTGAATTTCCCCTCGTGGGACTAATAAAGGAATATCTTCTTAAACTAAGTCAACATTGAGTTTTATTTCAACTTATCCTCATACAACAACGCATTTTCATCCCAACTCATCACATAGCACCACTCATGCCCTGGTGTCCACCCTTGATACCCCTTGGTGTCCCGTCCATTCTTGGTGTCACGCCCCTTCTTAGAGTAACTTTAATTTTGGCCTTTCTGCAAAATCACTATTGTTAGATTTAGGAAATAACTACATGGTTTGGTTTACTACTGTACGTCTGTTCAGTGAAAATGACACTGTCCTTTGTGAACATGGGACACAAATGAACAGCTAATTATAATGTGACGCACCGGACACAAATATTGGATTAAATCCTTGTGTTTGTGTAAAAGATCATGGTTTCAGTTAAAATAACACCAGGAGAGGTGTAACTAAAGTGCAGAAGTTATGGGACAAAAACACTTAGGTTTAGGAAAAGTTTGGTTTGTGTTAAAATTACTCTGGAAGTGGCGTAACATAAGTACAGGAGATACGTGCCAAATAAATCAACATTTAGTTCTGGTTTCATACAGGGATACAAACACGTTTGTACTCGCTACACAAACTTTGTTGCTTTTTACACTACATCGCCCGGCTTCCTTAGAGGCAACCCTGCACATCCAGGCTCACAATTATGTAAGTTATATATACAAATTACAGTGCAATACTTTTTGTATGTTTAAGTATGAACAGGGAATTAGAACAACCTGACTTGCAAGCCAATGGTATATGGCCAAAATCAAAACCCCCAAATATATTTGGGGGTTTGATTTTGGGGTGCATATCAAACCCCAAAACTGTATTTCTACCCATTACCACATAAAATCATAAAGAATAAATGTGACACAAAGCAACCACAAGGGTCAAAGCAGTGAACTGTTTTCAAGCCACAAAGATGCTCCTCAGGGAGATGAGGGTTTTCTGTTCTACAAACATTGTCAACAAATGCTTCAGACATTGTGCAGGATTCTTTCACCTATTTGTCCATCTGATATCTGAAAAGTTTTTAAAAATGTAGCGCTAATGTTAATACAGTAGTGGACAGTCCAGCAGTACCACAAATGTGAGAAATGAACAGTGGCTTTTATAAATAATAACAGATGGGAACAGCACCAAAACAAGTAGTCTTGTACAGTGCCATTATTTTAGCAGGATATATAACAGGATCATTCATTCGTTATCCTTGACAATTCATTGTTTAAATAAACTCATGTGACAAAGAGTGACAGTGGTTTTGTTATAACAATGCTGATTTAGTGAACTGAATGTCCTGACAATCAGACTGTTAGAACAGTAAAGAGGACAAGCCACAAGGCAAAAAAGGAAAACTATTGCACTATTATGAAAAATGCGTTGAACTTTGGATGTCAGATATAATGTCACATCAGATAAAAATTAGGACAAGTCAAGGCACATGCACAGGCACAGCCAAACAGAAAGATCACTAAGAAAAGAAAATATATCAAAATAAATGTAATGTTTTAACATAATAAGGATACTTGGAGAATATTAAGGTCACTGGACAATATTTTCCATAGAGGTTTTAACTGGCTGACTAACTTTTACAAATGACACTTTTTGTTGAAACTGCCAAGGGTACATGGAGTAGGACAAAAGCACAACATACACTGTGCTTGTGAACAGTGGTGAAAGCACTGAGATGTTTCGCTAAAGTAAAAGTAGCAATACTCTGCTGCAAGTAAAAATCATGCATTTGAAAAGAAGTGCAAACACATCAAAAGTAGGACTTGATTAAAATGTTTAATTGCAAATTAATCACATTTTTTTATCTATTGAAAATGTACCTAAACTGAGTAGTCAAGTCAACTCAAGTAGTTAGTACTCTTATCAACATGTGATTATGCAAATATGCTTTCTTTATGCAAATGTAATTTTGTATATACTTATTATTGGAAATCAGTTAACAACACAAAACAATGACAAATATTGTCCAGAAAGCCTCACGGGTACTGCATTTAGCATAAGACATACTGTATGGTCAAATCATAACATGGCAAACTCAAGCCCAACAGGTAACAACAGCTGTCAGTGTGCTGACTTAACTATGACCTGCCCAAACTGCATGTGATTATCATAAAGTGGGCATTTTTGTAAAGGGGAGACTTTTGGGTACCAAAAGAATCTATTTTCATCCACATATCTTGAGGTCAGAGGTCAAAGGACACCTTTGAAAATGGCCATAACAGTTTTTTCTTCCTCACGTTTACCGTAAGATTGGAGCTTTATTTAACCTTCGACATGACAAGTTAACTTTGAAAATCCTGATCAAAATATACTATATAATATTAAATGACTCATCCATCGTCAACCGCTTTTCCCGTTAGGGGTCGCGGGGGGCTGGAGTCGATCCCAGCTGGCATTGGGCGAAGGCGGGGTACACCCTGGACAGGTCGCCAGTCCATCACAGGGCACATAGAGACAGACAACATATAGACAGACAACCATTCACACTCACATTCACACCTACGGGCAATTTAGAGTCATCAATTAATCTAAACAGCATGTCTTTGGACTGTGGGAGGAAGCCGTAGTACCCGGAAAAAAACCCACGCTTACACGGGGAGAAGATGCAAACTCCACACAGAAGAGTCCCAAGCCAGAATCAAACTTGCGACCCTCTTGCTGTGAGGCAACAGCGCTAACCACTGCACCACCGTGCAGCCCACATTCAATGATGATCTGAGCAAATCAAATGTCAGGAATTACTCACGTGTGGTGCTATTGAGAGGAATAGCATTTCATGTCCCCTTGCTTTTTAAATTGACATAATAAATCCTAAGAAACACCCAAATGCAACTACTAAATATGCCATGATTCAAATAAGGAGATAGACAGTAATTTGTCAAACTCTATGTGCCTCACTGGTATTCATCACACAGGAACTAATATTTTGGAACTGACTATTTTGACAGGATAATAACTTTTAAACTGATGCTGACTGGCAGATGATATTCTCTGAAAATTTTCCTCTGTGATTTTAATCTGGATCTGGCAAGAAATTTAGGGTGATGAGACGCATCTGAAAAAATATTACATAGCCGCACATCACTCTTCCTGTAGATGTGATGTGAGGGTGAGTATATGCAGACTCACTTTCAGAAACACAACTGTCTCTCCTCCTTCCCGGCTTTCTCAAATCATATTCATAACTCTATGAGAATAATCACAAGAGTATTTTCGTCACGGTCTTTTTCAAATGCAAACCCTCTTTCCCCCATTCAAGACATATTATGATGAGATAAGTCAGAGCACACACACTAGCATAAAAAGCAAAAAATAAATAAAGAAATAAGGAAATCAAAAAAAAAAAAAAAAAAAAAAAAAACTTTCCCCATCTGTGCTCATTTTACACTAAATTTAAATTGGCCAAAGAGTCCACCAACGAAAGCATTTGTGGTGTCTGCTGGGCCGGGGTATTTGATTTGGACATGAGCTCTTGGCAGCCCTGGGTTTCTACTGTAAATGAGAGTTTTGGCTGCAGCGGCCAGCAAACGAAAATTGGATCAGTTTCCTCCTTCTCCCTCATTTTCTCCCTATTGGCACCCTGGCTAATGTTTAGTTTAGTTTTTGCAACAGGTTTCATCTTGTTTTGGGGACATGTTGATGCTTGAGGCAGTGAGAAAAAAAGCAGAATGATGAGAAAGCAAAAGACATCATTAAATTTGTCATGTGCGCCAGGGCCACTGCTTCATTAGTTAGTACGGTGACGTCATGCTAAACTTGAACTTGTTTGGTGCAGGGTGTTTGTGGGAGGAAAAACTTCTTTTTCTTTAGATAAAATGTCTTGAGATTTTTTTTTTTTTTTTTTTTTTTTAAGTACAAAGTGAGATTGTTAACTGATCCATCTGTCAGAACTATCAGTCACAGTCTGGACGAAAAACCTGATTAGCTTTACAATTTGGGGCTTTATAAATACAACTAGCTTTTAATAACGACAAAAAAGTATTCAATTCAATTTTATCTTCAATTTTTTATAATTAAGTGAACTTAATTGTAGTTCAAGTATATTCCCAACTACACTTTATAAAAAATATCGTTTTAATCATATTTGCGCCATTGTAGTTTTAAAAGTATGCTTTTACGAACTAAAAAGTTGGCCAATTTAATAGTATTGAAGTAGTACACAAGTATACTACTAGTGCACTAATATTAGTATACTTATTACACAAACAGTCACTATATCCTGACAGTAGTGCATGAGACAGGTAATCTGAAAAAAAATAATAAAATAAAATAATTAATGTGCCACAGTGTCCTCCGCTGTCCTCTGGTGCTCCTAATGGCATCTGCAAGATTTCACAGACTGGAGGAAAACAACCAATCATATCCGTGCTGGAGTCTGCCATCCAGCTGCCACCTATGAAAGGCGCCTGTCAGTCGGCCCACATGATTTCACTGACTTTGCCCTCATGCCCTGCAGCAGTTACTATAGGGAAACACTTTGGGCCACTCTGATTAGAAACAGTGCCTGTGGAAAGTTTAGTCACTGTTGAGACATATTATAAGCTAGGACTAATTTGACATTTTTTTACACTTTGGAAGATTTGGCTAAAAAAAAAAAAAAATCTGTTCTCTGACTTCACTGAAATAACACCCACAGCTCTTTCCATATTGTCCATTTTCAACATAGTGATTACTGTAGTGCAACGCGAAATAGCAACAAACGCAGCATCAGCAAAAATGGTGCCATTGGTCAACTTCTCCTCGTTGATAAATAAGGAAATGAAGGAACCTTGGCCTGCACAAGTCAGTTATTAGTGGAAACACACAGGCATTGATGTCTGTTCAGCTTTTTTTTTTTTTTTCTTTCAGCATGCAGCATTTCTCCATTTAATACTTCTAAAGCTTTAAATACAGAATGTAATATGAGGCAGATACACATTTGTATTCTCAGGATCAGTTATTTTCTGGCAATCATACTTCTCATTGCAGAATCATATCAGCTTTAAGCCTTTTGTTGCTCTCTTGCCTTTGAACATGTGTAATTGCAGTGAACTTGCAGCTGATTCACACACTGGCTTATACAGCATGATTAATGCTGGTGTTACATGATATTTTAAATTGCTGAACTTTGCTTTCCTTTCTTTTGATCGTGGTAATCTTTGTGACACAAGACTCGCCCTGAGGACAGCAACTTATCAAAAACTTAATCTGGTTATCACATTTTCAAACCTTCCAATTTCCTCCTGTTGACAAGGCCTGCGCCTGCGGGGTATATTATACCGTAAGTGAAATTTTTAAGCTGTATTCATCATTCTGGAATACATTCTGTGGGATTGAGCCACAAAATAATATGAAATTTTCTTGCTCGACAAGTCCTTTAGGGCACTACAGCCAAACATGTTCAAGCCTGTATTGTGTATAGTATAGTTTTTTTTTTTTTTTTTTTTTTTTTTTAAGATTGGATAAACTAGGGCATTTGGTTCTAAATGGCATTAGTAACCATCATGGTGTTGATGAAAATCATTAAGTGATATAAGGATTCAGTCCATCCAATTTCTGCCACTTGCAGCAGGCTCAGAAAGATAGTCCAGACTAGACCAGTTTAAGGCGTAGGCAATATAGGCGGTCGCTTAGAGTACCACCTTCTAGGGGGTGCTGGTCACCCTCTTGAAAAAAAAAAAAAAAAGACAGAAAGAGGTGAACAAATGAACAAATCAATACAGAAAGAAATTAATACACTTTTCGCATCTTTAACTATCTTTCTCACACTTTTTCATCTGCCTGCCCTCCAAATCTGAATTTTGCCTGGGGCACCAACAGAGGTACATCAGGCCCTGGTCTAGACTTCTCTCTAGTATATAGTATAGTATATAGTAGCTAATATAGCTTTGAGCCGCAAGCAGGGATGAGGAACAACCTATAGAGGTCTGAAAATTCAAGTGGGCAACTGGGGGGTCTGAAAAGTGGAGCAAATGTAGAAATGCCTTAAACTTAAATTCTTTGTAATAGCCCATGGGGGGGGACTTCTCTGCTTGCAAAAAAAAGTCTGATGCATAGAAGTCTGTGAGAAAATTACTCAGCTGATTTATTACCTCAGTAAACACAGTTAACTTGAGTTTCAAGTCTTCTTCAATATAGCGTGATGTTCATTTAGTAAATTATGATCCCATTTAGAGTCAGATATACCACAAAGCTGTGGAGTACCGTGATTCACGCGTCCGTTGTTCACACCAGCTGCATGTTAGCTGGGTTTAGATATCTAGACATCAAAAGTGTTTGTTAATGTTGCTGATGTCAATTTACAGTCAGAAGATTACCTTCACTCTGCTGTGAATCGCACGGCTCACGTTACAAATAGGCAAGACCTCGAATCTCTAGAAGAGATGCCACACGTGAGATGTGTGCCTCATGCAGGTAGTGTGGCTGTTCTAACCTGTTAACACGGAAGCCTAAATAAAAAAACAGGTAATGCAGCCGCCACACACTGTCCACATGGCTGGTCTGGCCCAGGCTTGACATAGTCTTTCTTTTTTTTTTTTTTTTTTTTTTTTTTTTTTTTTTTTCATTTTCAGACTTGTAGTCTTCAGCCCCAGTCAACTCTGTTGTGACATCATCGCTCACTCTGGAGCCACAAAAAGCTTTTATACAACTTTCCCCCCCATATCCAGTAGTACTCCACAAAAACTGTAAACACATTGATGTGTAAAATTCGTGGACTTCCCCTTCAAGAGACTGGGACTTTTTGGTTTTAGCTGTCACACAGAAGAGAGAGAAAAAGAAAAACAAAAAAACTACAGTATTACTTTCACAAGCATTATGTATCTTAAATGTTTCATACACATTATACTTTTTTTTCAATCAAACAATGATAATATATAGATTTGTAGGTCTGGATTATTTTCTTCCTGAAAGTCTCTCAATGTCCTTTTTTGTGTTTTTAGCTTTCTCACACTAAATCAAATAAATGTCTAAATGTCAGCTTTGTTGTTGTTTGGTGATTTTATTTTGGTTCCACCCAACTCCTCCTAGCAACAAAACTGAGTATTAAAAGCTAAAAGTGGAGCCATAAACATATGGCACTGGTTTCCAAGTGCGACACAACCAACATTTTAAAACTTTTTTATTTTTTCTTAGAAAAAGGCCACTTCACAGCACTAAATCTCATCCAGCTAACATGTGGCCAGGAATGTGTGTTTGAGGCCAAGCTATGTGTAATGACACACATGTGTGAAAGGGCATAACTAACCATGGGGAGCTAAACGAGTCAGCTTTAGGTGGCTTGACCTTTGAACTAAACCAAAGGCTGGTGTGAGGGAGCCACCTCTAATGAAGGCTCTCAGAGTGAAAACTGCTGGACCTCCTGTCATTTATAGAAATCACTCTCAAATGATAAACACTGCTTTTAAAGTTTTATTCACTCAAAGGAAGTCGTTTCAATGCACATGCTCTTTTTTTAGACACTTCACACTGAAACTTAGGAGCTGACAAATTGGCCATTATGTAAGCAACCCCGCTGAGACAGTTGGGGGAACCCCACTTCTGTTGGAGTTGTTGGAAGTCACACAGTAGCATATCTAGCATTCAAATATTTTGTTAACAGCAAAAGCCAAACATAATTAAATTCACCATTTTTGTGGATGCATTTTCACTTTTAAAACCAATATTTTAACCTGGACGGATGGATGTATGGATGAATAGATAAATGGACAGAGAGACCAATGGATCGATCGGTGGATGAACGGATGAATGGACAGATGGATGAGTTTAGCGCATGGAGAAGCAGCAAACTGAATGAATGGTAAATGAACAGATTTATCAATGGATGAGTTGGCTCAATGTGTGAGCGAGGACCTATTTGTGACTATAGGCTACTGATGAAGTGCTTGTGAGCTATTAGATGAAGGGCTGGATGTATGAATATGAGCAGATTGGATTGGAATGGAGCGAATGGACGAATGCATCCAAGACAAGAGATGAAACAGTTGAAACTCAAAGAGCAAGAATTGATCCACTCCTGTCTGAATTGTTAAAAATCAATGTTGTGGTGGTCCTTGTTGGGAAAAAATAACTGAGATGTCATTCAGTGATGATGACAACGGACAATACAATATTTGAAAATGCTCAACAGCTATGCGTCTTTCCTGTCCTAGATCAAGAGTCAACTCTCAACTTCTCAAAAAGTGGATATAGAATTTAAACCTAACGTGACTACAGATCGACTGCATGCGTCAGCAGCGTGTGGCGGCTGCATTACCTCACGGCTGCATGATTCATGCGTCTGTTGTTCTCACTGGCTGCGGTTCAGCTGCATGCCTGCTGCATTTCTGCTACTGCTGTTATTTCTACACAGAAATTGACCCTGATAATCACCATATCATGTCATTATAAATGTCATTTATATTTATTTTAGACAGAGTAAGATCCAGAAATGTGTGCTCTTTCGTGAATAATAGTAATAATCTACAATTATTACTATTATTGATCTAGGGGGCGGCAGTAGCTCAGTCCGTAAGGACTTGGGTTAGGATGTGGAGGACCCGGGTTCAAATCCCCCATGGACCAAGACCAACTGGTTGCTGGAGAGGTGCCAGTTTACCTCTTGGGCACTGCCGAGGTGCCCCTGAGCAAGGCACCAAACCCCCAACTGCTCTGGGCGCTTGTCAGGAGCAGCCCCCTCACTCTGACATCTCTCCATTGACATGTATATGTACTGTGTGAACAACAGAGTGTAAAACTGAATTTCCCCACTGTGGGACTAATAAAGGAATATCTTTCTTTCTTTCTTTCTTTCTTAAACTTCTGCACCATATTCATTCATGGAGCCCTGCAAGTCGCTGCATATCCTACAACACTGTCCTGCACATATTTTAGAATAAAACCCTTGTGTTAACAGTTCTGCCCACAGGAAAAAAAAAATGGGTATTAATTTTGAAATGAAAGCTGGAAGTGTTGATTTAAAAATACATCTTGAGGTTTTTTTTTATGTCTGTGACATTTCCTACAAATATCTAGACATTGAAAGTGCAGTGATGTTGCTGATATGATGTCAATAGACAGTCAAATGGTCACTTTCACTGTCTTTCACTGTCACTGTTGCTGCCATGAAATGCGTGTGACTCGCGTCAAAAATAAGCGAGACCTTGAATCTCTAGAAGTGACGCAGCTGACATGTGCATCTCATGCAGGCAGTGTGAATGCTCTAACCTGTTAACATGGACGCTGAAATGAAAAACAACAGGTAATGCAGCTGCCATGCGCTCTTCACGCATACAGTCTGTCTCTAGGTGAAGACACTTGTTTTCAAACAACAAACAAATTAAGTTCGCTTGGCCATCTTACCATCTATGAGAGAAAAATGTAAGAGGTCTTTTGGAATTTATTTAAATTTGGGCAAGTTTTAATTTTTTCATGTCATCTTGTATTGACCTGTTTCATGTTGTCCAGAGATGAAGACAAGCACATTATAGAATTTCCAACATCATGCCTTAACTTTTTCTTGACAAAGGGCAAAACCACCTCAAGCGAGCGTAAAAACGTGTTTTTGCGGTTCAGGAAGTTTTAGCGATTTTTTTTTTTCCCCCTGTTAATGGCTAATGTGTCGAAGTGTGGGTGCTTAATATTAATCATACATGCAGTTCCTAATCCCCCCAGCCAGTTAACACAGTCATTTTCACTCAACCAAATGGTTGCTGGCAAAGTCAATATACTCTGCCATGTATTTAATTAACATTTTCTAACCTTTGGTTTGTCACCTTTTTGATTAAATCATTGATGTGGAGTAACTAATATCAGGTTACACTTTTTTGTTTTCCCAAAATGACACATTTCCAATTGAAAAGTAATGTTCTGCCATCTGCTCACCACAGGAACAGCTGCCTCTGGCTCTTTGAGTCCTGCTGAACTCGGATGACTCCACCTGTGTAATTAGTAGTAGGAGTGCAGGTCTGCTTTAGTTTTTCACATAGACATTTTAGTTAGTTTATTGGTTTTATTTTAAGGCAGAGAAAGAAAGTTTCACCATAAGTAAGATGATGAAGGTCACTGAAATGGATAGCTAAAAGCACTGACAGACCAGGCTATCAGCTGTGTGTGACTGTCTGTCCTCTATAAAATATGGTCATTGAACATCTGTAAAATAATGCTCAGATTATTAAGTCTCAAAAAAAAAAAAAACATAAAGCATCTGATGTTTCATTTAATTACTGTCAGAGGTGTGAGGGTGTCTCAGGGTTCAGTTTGTTCCCATTTTGACACAATGACATGACACTCAAGGTGTCCCCATCACGATGTGTGTGAAGTTCTGTGTGTGATTTAATCTTGTGTCCCTCTGTGGTGGGGTTCCTTTCTAATACAAGTTTTTACAAGTAATACAAATTTAAAGTTTAAAAGCAAGACATAGTCTCACAAACTATGACCAAAGATGGATCAAGGTGTGTAAATATGGTGCAGATGAGTAGTATACAATGTATTTTAGTGATGTGATTATATATTGTGACGCAATATACAGTGATATAAAAATGTGATGATATGCATTGTTGAGACAAAACACTGTATTGCAATGTTTTGGGATGTGATCATTTAATTTTAAAATGCGCTACTTTGGCGCACTCTGTCAGTGCTCTCCACCCAGTCTCCACTTTGCAGTGTGTCTCTGATCTGATTGGTTACACGTCATCAGCAATAGCCAATCAACACTAAGGATTACCATGCTAAAGATGGGCAGCGGAAAACAGCCAGGAGCTGTGTTCTCTGCTCTTTCAGTAAGAAAATACTGTAGTTGTAATAAACATCCTAATCCTGTATGCTGAAGTTGCAAAAACACCACAATCTTCCACCACATTCTATTTATATGACAAGCCCAGTTTCCCAGTTACACTGCTGAAAATGTCAGAATAATGCACATTGTTGCAGTGACATACTGTTAATTATAACAAGATAATAGCTGAAACTTGTTTTAGCAGCTGATTTGCAAATGTAACAATTACTTGCCCATATGAACTGATGTTTGTTTACAGGTATGCTTACATGTACAACGTAAGGTCAATAAGTTAATTTGTTGAGCCAGAATTTAGCCAGCTGAACACTAAAACGGTTGGCTCTAACTTATTTCTTTCACGTCACTTACCAGGTTGGTCCTCTGAGTCTCAACCTGGACTACAAATGGATGTTACTGAGTCTGTCCGGAAGCAGCTGTGACTCTGGTTCTGTTAGAGACCATGTAAGTAGTCATAACACATTACAATTTCATAAACAAATGGACCATTGGGCACACAACAGCATTGTTTGCATTTTGTGTCTTTTGAATAATCGGCTTTTTCATATGTCATATTGAGTTATACATTTTCATATTCAAGTTTTGTTAAAATTGTTGTTATAATATAGAACCTAATATGTATCGTATCATATCCTGAGCTGGGTGTATCGTCACACCCCTAGTATATTTTATTTGTAGTGACAGTGTTGCAAGCAAACTCGAGCCACACCGTTGTTAAAGCCAATGTGCGTGTGTGTTTGAGAGAGAGGGATGACTCAACTATTTAATAATGGTCCCGTTCTTTCACCTGATATGGAACAAACAAAACAAGGCCTTGCTTTTCCCAGAATTTCTTGCTGATTAAACAGCAGGAGATGCTGAGAAAGACAGAGATTCATTAGGAGATGAAGACAGAGATATGAAGAGGGAGACAAAGACGCAGAGGAAAAGACTTTACATGAAAGAGACATAAAGAGAGGGGTGTGTGAAAGGCTTTCTTTATCGCAGAGTGGGAGTAATATTATGTTAAAGAGAGTTACTAAACGCACTTTGTGGGAGTTTAACACAATGGGTGAGATCTACTCATCAATACAAAAGTGCAGGCCTGGACTGGCCATCTGGCAATCCGGGCATTTTCCTTCCTTTTGTGCCGATGTATGTCTTTTTATTGTTGTTGTTTTTTGGTCCATAAAACGGGTAAATCGGCCCATTTTTTTTTTTTTTTTTTTTTTTTTTTTTTTTTTCCTTAATTATCACTTGGGCTAGCCCTAGTGTAGAACTTGCAGTAAGCAGAAGTTATGGGCTAGCTGCCTGGCTCAACATATGTCAAGAGAGATGAGCAGTGGTCGAAGTGGGCTGATATGCAGCAGTACACAGTATTTTACTGATTTTACTCCTTGGTTTACTGGAGTTTCTCACAAGCTGCTAGTACTCTCCTCTGCCCATTCATAATGGAGATTCATAACAGCACAGCATCAGCATATTTGCACCGCATGGGTTCACGTAAGGAACGGAAGTGCTACTAATCGCCGCGCGAGCAGAAGCCTGGCTGTTCACATCAGAAGTGTATTTCTCTGAGCTGGTTAAAAAGCAATTTTGATCCTCTGCTGTTTACTATCCATCTCTCTCCGTGTCAATATGTCTGTCTGTTGCTTCTTTCTCTTACTCTCTCTGTTTAGAAAAAACTCACAAATTTGTGGAATAAGTATGTACTTTAAAACCTACGATCACAAACAGCAGTGACTGCATTTTTTCTAATAAATATAGTGGAGGGATTTTTATATAGAATAGGATAGAGTTTATTTATTAAGTGGTACCAATAATTCTATAACATAATATAGTATAGTGCAGCAGGATACCATAATATCAAATGTAATATGGTAATGGACTTAAAGATGGGAAAATCAGGTAAAATCTGAACCATTGGGTTCACTAGTCATGGCTCAGGTCGTGCAGGTATAGTTTGGCTCATCTGAAATGGCAGACCAGATTTTACAGTGCATGTCTCGCAACCACCGCCACTGTGCGTACACTACCACAGTTATTAGCTCACCGGCTAAAAGAGAATAGTAAACACGTGTTAGTCATTTAGTTGAGCTGTGAATGACTTTTGTTCCCTTGAGTAAGCCTTGTTCTTGCGAAGGGTGGAATGGTAGCAAAGAAGCAGTGATGCACTGTAATTGACAAGGGTCTAGACCAGTGTTGAGATGGATCTCAGAGAAAGAAAAACCCTTTGATCAACCAGCTCATCTCATCACTACTACAAGTCCCAGAATGCATCACTGAGCAGAGCAGAGCAGGTTGCTAATCACTGAAGTAAAGACCAAAAAGACATCACTGGTATTGTTGAAACCTTGATTTGATGATATTTGATGGTAGCAATATTTGTGTTTGTTCATGAATTACTTATTTGTTTGAATTTTCAAACTGGCCATTATTTCCTCACTTTGTGCATCTTGTAAATGTACGTATAAATTACAGAGAACATACATTTTTCTCTTAAGTGTAGGAGTTGTTTGTTTGCTCAATTGGCTGCATGTATTTCAGTTTGGATTTGTTTTAGGAAATGTGCAGCTCTTTTTAAGTTGTTTGTTAAAAAATAAATAAAGAAAAAATTAAAAAGAAAATTAAGTGCTTGGGCACACATTTTGCAGAAAGTAATATGTAAATATATATGCAAATGTTAATTTAAAAATGTTTAACTGTTTTAACATTTTATAGTTAAATAGTCAGGTTAAAACAATTAAATAGTTTGGTTGAAACAATAAAATATTTAAGTTAAAACAATTAAATTAAGTTAAAACAATTGAATAGTTAAGAGTTAAAAAACAGTCATTGATTGATTTCTACCTTTTATGCTGACTCATGCACTGCAAAAAAAATATTTCACTAAGAAATTTGATTGCGGAGGATACTCTTGGGTTTAGTTTGATCTGTAACTATTTTTGATTAATTGATTGATCATTTTGGTCACTTTGTAAGCAAAAATATCAAACTTGTGGATGCTTTGGTTTGTTGACTTATGACTAATTTGTTTGTTTTGTGTCTTGAAGGTTTTCAACCTGATGCAATCCAACCAATCAAATCGTCAAACAAGAAAATAAAAATAAAGATTGAGATGGAATTGAAGAGTTGTTCTAGCGTCGAACCGTGATATGAACCAAACTGTCAATTTTATGAATAGTCCCACCATTGATAGTAATGTAGTATAGTTCAGAGAGGTGACAGTCTGTCACCACTCCTGCTGTATAATCTCTGATGGCAGTGAGCACAAAGGAGCGCTTAGTTTTGGACCTTTGACGATCCGGTGGATGAATGAATATTAAAATACACTGTTATACATTATACATCTGTGTTCTATTGCAAGTTACAGCTCAGTGGATCTGACTCATCCTGTCCTGCTGCCTGAATAATGTAAGATTAAATACAGTTTTAAACTTGATTTAATTGACTATTTTGTCAAATATTGACAGTGGTCCACATGCAGATCAGATGACTTGAGATTTGAAACTTGTGTTGGCAAAGCCCATTGTACAACACATTCATAGCCCTTCCCACTTTTAGCTGATGCTGTCGCCATTTAAAATGTGAAACATCATGTCATATCAGTAGTCACAGTGAAACTAATTCCATAATTTTACATGATGCAGGCCAAAATGAAACTTTGTTGTTCAGTTTGTGCCCTCTCTGTGGCGAATAAGCCTCAACAAAATGCAGTAGTTTGTACTAAACCAAAGAAGACTGAGTGCTTCTGCAGCTTCCCAGCTTTGTATAACAGATTGTGTTTGGTTATTGCATTTGGTTTGAATATACAGTGATATTTTACAAAGAAAGCAAATACGCTTGGCCGTTGGATTTTTTTTCATTTACCGGCCGCTTAGTGAAAAAGTCAATTTCAGTCACGGTATCTATTGTCTCCACACAACTCTTAACATGGAGACGGCTGAGTTGGTGGCGCCAACAGTGCAAAAACAGCAACAGTACTGAAAGAGCTAACAGTGTTTATCTGAGGGGGAACCAGAGGGTGGGTGCTACACTTTAGTGATGATGCCATCGATTGGGACGGTGTAATCAGCTGTAACCGACATATGAACGCAGTGCAAAGTGAGCTAGCTCACATGCACTAACATACATTAAAAGCATTCACGGCTGGCCCAACTATGTAAATAAAGCATAGAGAAGTTCAAAATACAACATACACAGACAGCTAGACGTTACCCCTCTTTATCTTTCTATGGACAACAGTTGTTTGTTGATATATTAATGCTCTGAATATTGTATAGGGAAGACAGCAGACTTTCAGTCTAAACACTAATGGTTATGTGTATCCTTTTAAAACATACTGTAAAAACCGGTGGTTGCAATGGGATTTATGACGATCTGCTTATGTGATTACAGACGCCCTGAGAAAGAGATGATGACTTCTTAAAGCATGCAGTACAATGGTTCAACCTGGCACCAGATAGGAGAAGCTCAAGGAAGTGTGCCACTGTCAGCATCCCTACCCAAGAGGATCAGCACTGAGCTGAGCTCAGCTGACCGGTATTTCATAACTAGATTTATTACAGCCTGGTGGCACTTTACATCTTTGTCTGTCACTTCATCATTTCATCCTTTTAGACATCTGTGTGAAGTTCTTATAATTAGAATATACACTAATTTATTTCCTAATTATCTGAACTGTGTGATTTTTATGCAAGTAACCACTGCAGGTGACAATAACAAAGAAAGACATTTTTGATGGTTGGAATGTAGCACAACATGGAAATGAACGCAGTGCTCTGTTTATTGAAATGCAAATTTGTAATAAAAATATATAGTCATTATTTATTTATTTATTTTTTTATCTAATTTTTTTTTTTTACCCTATGGATTAAATTGCGTACGGGATTTACAGAAAACTATGCATTTATGTTCCCCAGCGTAACTAATTTTATCTGACATGAGCCCACTGATAACTGCTGGATTAAATTAGTACTAATATCCCTTATATATATATATATATATATATATATATATATATATATATATATAACCTAGTATTCAAGCTTTTATAGAGCAATCTAGTCAAATATTTTTTTTTATATTTCTGTAGCTAGTTTTGGCCATTTTGAAGGGGTCTGGCTCAAATGAGCCACGTCATGAACAGGTCCAAATTAAATGCGGGCCGGATGAGCTGGTTCATGAACTGGTTCAAATTGTACCTGGGCCAGATGAGCTGCTTTGTGAGCGGATAGGGGCAGATCTGGCTTGGATTTGTGAACCATATCTGTTCTGGATCCTTCCCGCCATGCAAGTGGACTCCGGATCCATTTTGTGCATCCATTCTGGAGCCTAATATATCTCTGGACTGGATCTGGCATGGAGTCAGTTTGCTATCTGGAGTGCACCTGATTGGTGCCTGTCATTTCAAACATGAAACAACAAGGCGGCCTGCTTGTAAACTTCCTGTTATTCTGTCGAAACAATCCACCAAAATCTACTGAAAACATTTTAAGCAATAGATAGGCTATACCGTTGCTGAATCTCATTTCATCTTAGAACTAGATCACCGTTTCACAGCTTGGTCTAAGTTTTGTGAGCTGGACGGCCTGTGCTGGCTGGGCTCATTTGCACAAAGGACTGTTCCCAGCCTTTTCATTTTGAAAGAGCAACGGCCAATGAAGAGACTCCAACACTCGGCCGACTAATCCTGTAAATTCATCAGTCAGTTGCTCACTCAGTTTGCACCCTCTGTAGTTGTTGGTCATTGACAGAATCAACAATCAACACAAACAAATGTTCACAGAGAAACATATTTTTGTATGTCTAACAATTTGCAAATAACATTGTTCAAAACACATCTTGGAATATTTTAAATGCAGCACACAACTCTCCCTGATGAATTCAAAATCCCTTCACGTGTTCCACCACATCCAGTGCCTTCCAGGCACAGCTTTTTCCAAGATATTCGACAAATGTGCACATTGTGTTCGATGTGGGTTTTACGACTAAGTGTATCCAATCATCCCCGACAGGGGGATGCTGATCAAGATCAAAGGGGTCATATGCTCCAATCCCATAAATCTGGTGGTCTACATGATGATATGCCCGTGTGGAAAAGCAGATGGGAGTTACACAAAAAAACAGGAAATGTTTTAAAGTAGAAACTGCATCCTCAATCATTTTTGTATGAATCTAGTAGCAGGAGACAAGGAAGGCTTCAAAATTGTGTTTGCAATCAGTGAACATATTGTATAACCTTTACTTTCATCAATTAAGTATTTTGTCACCGGTCCTTTTGCCAGGCATGCGTATACACAGTATGTCATCCATTTGGGTCAACCATAGTGGTTGCAAAGAAATCAAAATAGGTGAACTGTACTTGCTGTTGCTGCAGATGCTGCAATTCACACATGATTAGGAGCCAGGACAGGTCTTGAAACTCGTCTTGTTATTTTGTGTTATTTTAATTAAAAATAAATCACAACTTGGTGCAATAGTGCAACACAGAGTTGCAGGACTAAAGTCCCGTCTTGGTCTCAAGATCACTTTTTTTTAAGTCTTGCACTTGTCTTGGACTCGTGCCTTGATGGACACGGAATTGTCTGGGACTCGATTATTGAGAACTGGTCGAATTGTTCCTGGCTGCTGATTTGCCAATGTGCATTCAGCCCGCTACTTCCTCGTCTATTTACATAAATAATTATCTCTCAGCAATATTGTTTGTAGCATTATTTGGAGACGTTATAATAGCATTGGAAATACACTATTGTGGTCATTAGCAGGATTTGTTCTATAGTCGGTTTTGACTTTGTCTTGACTGCTTTTGGACTTGGTCTTGGATCAGAATCGATTGGACCTGGTCTTGTAGTCGTGCCTTGCTGGACTCTTGCTGGAATTGTCTTGGTCTTGGGTTTGGCTATTGAGAACTGGCCAAGTTGCTCCTGGCTGCTGGTTCGGGATCACTTATATAGACTGGTGCCTGATTGTACCAACAGTGTTTCTCCTCTATGCTGTCAACAACGGCGTAGCACCACTGCTAAATGGTTAACAGTGTTACTAAAAATATCCATGAACGCAATCTGGGCCACTAAAGCAAAAACATTACTTACTATATGTAACCCCAGGTCATGAGTGCGAGAAATGCAAGGTGAGGAAGAGGGAGTGAGATGGTACCTGGACATTTCATACACCAGACGCACTACATGGACCTGCCGATATATGTTCATCCCAAACCGGACCTGTCAATATTAGTCGCGACACTCTGTCACTGTTAGTAGAGACTTCAGTTTGCAGTGTTTGTACTGTACTTTAAAACCTGCGAATTACAGTAACATCTACACTTCTCTCTCACACCTACTTCCTTGTCCAAGATATTTGCATAAATACTTATCTCAGATCAATAATGTTTATAAATAGAATATTTCTGTCCATCCTAACTCCTTAATCATTACATTAGCATTGGAAATACACTATTGCCTATTATGGTATTGAATAGGACTCAATTTGCTCTGCACTCTGTCTTTACTTGGTCGCAACTTTGGACTCAGGCTTGACTGAACCTGGTCTTGGACTTGACTAAGTTGGTCTTGACTGCAGCCCTGGTGCAACATGCAGATTCTTACTTTCCCTGTTATATAAACATCTATGACTGATCTATTACTTTTAGACTCTGTACAGTGTAGGCAGTGAGCAAACAATATGTCTTCTCCTCTCTCTTCCTTTTGCCTATGACAAACACTAAAGCCAATCCTCGAATAGTCAGTCCACCTCCATATCTTCCTCCTCCTCAGAAGGGAAAGTGTATGTTTGTCTGACAATCTGCTCCTCCATCTGGCTGGCATTCTCTCTGTCTATATGTGTCAGAATCTCTTTTTCTTGTTTTCACCCTGTTTCACTCGTCCTCTCCTCTGTCATAAAAACTATTGACCAGTCTGTCTGTCTTATTTGCTACCCTCGTTGTACCGCTTCCTCATAAAATCTCTTTCTTTTTATATTCCATTGTGCCTTGCAATCTCTCCTCTCACTGGAGGCAGTACTGGGTCTTTCCTATTAACAACGGGCCATTTTTTCAATATAAAAAGTGAGGCTTTCATTCCCTTGTTAGTGAGACCTTGTTAAATGACCCTCTTTGGCCAAATGAAATTGGCTGTTTGAAATACTCAACTAACCTAAGACACAGGGAAGCCTATTTTACATAATTCCTGTAATTGATGAATGCAAATTTTAATGAATGAATAATCAATCATTGTTAACATTCATTACATTATAGGGCACCAAAATGTTCTGTAGTGTAATGCAAATTGCAATTATGAAACAATCAATAGCCTTCCTATCCTGATTCCAGGCTTCAAGAATGGCTTCAATGGGAGTCATTATTGGTAGACCCAAAGACTTTCCAGGAAACTTTAGATGTCCGCTGCATGCATGAGTTGCTTATGTTCTGCCTTGTGACGCTTTACATCATAAAGCCACAAATATGATATACAATACAGCAATATAGTTTTTTTTGTCTGCTACTGCTTGCATATCTGCTCTGTAAATGATGTGTCCTTTTGAGAAAAGAATTTGAAACCATAAGGGAAAAGTCAATTGTTTTCATTCAATGGAATACTGTTAAGTAATGTCAGCATCCTATCAAAGGCAGACAATCACACTTAAGCAGACAGCAGCCTGCTACGCAACACAACAGCCACATAATCTGAACAACCACATTAGCAAACACACAAGTTTGTTTATTTTGTCTCTTTCCCAGACACAGACATGCCCGTCCAGCCGGCTGAGATGAAAGGGAGCATAATTTATTTCCCCAAAGACCTTTTTCTTCCTTTTTTGTAAACGACTTTTAGCAATACACAAAAAAGAAAAAAAAAAAACACATTAACATTATGTTGTATGATTTCAGTTGGACTTTAAGTGTAATGTTGCTTTTCATTAAGCCAAAGCACTACACAAATTGAACTTTAAGTTTTGAACAAATTGAACAAATTCAACTTTGTTGAAAGGGGTCCATCCATAAGTGTCAGCCCATGTGGGTGTAAGAGGAAAAGGCAAGGATCACCATTTTGATTCATCCTCAGAGGAAGATGGTTGTCTCCAAAATTCTGTGGCAACCCATCCTGTAGTTGTTGAGATATTTCATTTTGGACAAAGTGGTTGACTGACAGATATATGTAAGTCCTTCTGTGTGCAATGATAATGCTTTTGTTGCTGTTGCTGTGTCATGCGTACACTATGTATTCTGTACTGACGAACACATCTGCATAAATATGCTACACTGTAGCTGATGTAGGATAAAAACTGAGAAAGACTGTTTATGGGTGGTTGATGCGTTCAACAAACAGGACATTCAACCAGGAAACCGATGTTTGAAACTAGTCTTTAGGTCACAGTTTGTTGGGTTATTCTGAAGTTGTGTTAATGTTGTTTCTAGCGTGTTTTTCATACTTATATTACGCTGTTTATGTAGTTATTTTAAGCCCAACCATGATGTTTTTCCTAAACCTAACTAAGT
This sequence comes from Pterois miles, assembly GCA_947000775.1. Lineage (NCBI taxonomy): Eukaryota > Metazoa > Chordata > Actinopteri > Perciformes > Scorpaenidae > Pterois > Pterois miles. The sequence continues at coordinate 16,099,139 of CAMQGK010000229.1, read as the reverse complement.
GGTTTTGTTGTGTAAACCTAACTGTGACAATTTCATGGTAGCACATGGTGTAAAGGGGAACTATGCACAAGAATTCATGCATGTTAATGCTATGGTCTAAGACATTATAGTATTATATTAGTTAGTAAAATATTAGTTAACATGAACAACTCTCCCAAATCCCAAGACACATGGAAATACTGTGCTATTTTTTACGCCTTCCCTTGATATCATGTTGATATCATGTTAAATGACAACTATAATCTTCTCCTAACATGACAAAGTTGTTTTTGAAGTATAATTTTACAAACTTAACAAAATGTTTTCTGAACAAACACGGGTGTGAATTATTTTTGCAACAGTCACCTTTTTAATTATTTAGTATGGAAAGTTTGTTGAATCTGTATCCCAGTTTGCAAAGTTATCCATGGAAAAAAATCTGCAGCACAAATACATGAATTAAATCAAACTCAGAACTTATATCACTCTCCAGTCATTTTTCTGTTCTTTTTTTTTTTTTTTGGGGGGGGGGAGAAGTGTAAAATTCTGCACCCAGCAGCCAAATAAGCTACTACAATCTACCAAGACAGTTGGTGCTCAGCAGGAGTCAGAAGAGAGCCAAGATGAGCTCCATCACACTAAAGTTTGTGTGTGGTTTAGATTCATAATCAACCACAAAATGATGGTAGAAAGTCCTGTCTGGAATAATGACAATCCTCACAAAATTTCTAATTTTGCCAAAAGTTTTGTTTTGAAAAACGACAGTTATTTCCTGTTTTTCCACTGATTAATTGGATTGGGGAGAATTTTAATTTTTCTTTCTTCTATTTGGGTCACAGTAGCGGTAGAACTTTAAGGAGGATTTCAAAAAAGCCACATCTCTCCTCAGTCACACCTTTCAAAATAAATAAACTCCAAATCTTGAGTCAGAGAAAAAGAGAAAATATGTACTATGTCTCAGCCCTTGGCCTATTTTTTAGCTTCCTGCTGGTGTGAAAAGATTCAGGAGAGAGGACATAAGACTTAATTCAGACGCTGAAACCTAAAAACAAGGTGTCAGTATGTGTTCATGAAGAATAAAATGGGGCAACTATTGTGTCAACTAGACTGGGTAAAGCTGCATTTAGATGAATATTTAAATATGAAACACATAGAAAATAAAATGAGCATTGTATTTCACCTCCCTTTTTTGTTGATTTTGGTGATTTTGCACTGCATATTCGGCATCTTAGTGTCTGGCAAGATGAATTATGTGTACCTCAAGCACATTAAAAGAATGTTTTCATTGTGACAGGATCAGATTTTTTTGCCAAATGATGAAAGTGTTCACTGAAACGGATCCAGCAAAGATGTGAGCACTTTGTTCAGACTGACAGTTTTGCTGCCTCTGCAGCAGTTGTCATGTTGCAGGGAAATTTATAAGAGGTAAACTGAATTCTGTGGTGAATATGTTTTATGCCACTTCCATATTTTAACCCAAACATTGACTTATTTGTCACATAACTTCCAGATTGAAGTAATTCCACTTCCATGATCTTTTCAAGAACCTAACAAAGTAGTTTTGTTGCCTAAACCTAACTATTTTTGTTGCCTAAAGATAAACAAGTTGTTTTTGTTTGTTGTTCCTGTGAAAATGGGAGTATATTCTTCTCATTTCTGCCACTTTGAATTTAATCCAATAAATAACCTATCAAAGCATACACAGAGCCCCCGGTTAGTGGCACAAACACAGATGGCTAACTTCAAATTATTGGTGATATGACAATTAAGATTATAATATAGCAGTTATTTTGACAGGCTCTCAGAGTTTCAGCAGTTAGGTTGAATCTTGTGTATTCTTACCCTGCTGTTGCCTAGTTAGTCTTTTTTTTTTTTTTTTTTTTTTTAAATAAATAACTGATGACTGTAAATTTAGATGTACATTTGTATGGATTCAGTAATACACATGAAATGCTGCCCCCCATTTGTTTGGAGCAGGTGGCCAGGTGCTACACATCGCACCTTTAGAACTTCTCTGAATTATGTATGTACTACAAGGCAGAAATATCTAGAGGGCTTATTTTTGGAAACTTATTAGAAACCAATGAAAACATTTTGTTACAAAGCAAATGCAGGAAGTATTTGATCTATTCTCTCCTGACAGCACAGAGCAGAGAAAGACAAATAATCAAGTTTGCAACATCGTGACATGACTCAAGTTTCAAATCCATGCAGGTATAAACTTGGTTTGCAATTGCTGTGCCATCATTTCAGCTAAACAGGTACGCAGTGTATTTGTAAGGAAGAGGGGGAAAAGGTCCAGAGAGAATCTGAGCAAAGAGCAAATAAGAACCAGGAAAGAGAGATGAAAGAGGTGAAGGAAGGAAATAAACAAGGGCAGAGTGTGTACCCCCTCATGATCCATGTTGAGTTTCTTCATGTACATTTCAGACATTTGGTCAAATCCTACATCGGTGTGACCGACCATCTTGCATTCTGTTTTTGAGGAGGTTTCAGTGGGTTGGAACTTTCAACAGGGAAGTATAGCTCAGTATAGTCAGTGAAACAGCTTAAAGTGACAGAGCCAACTGACCCACAGGCCACCTGTTTCCCTCTCTGCCATCACTGTAGTGATGTGCTGGGCACAAACAAAAAACTACTTAGGCTGTGGAAAATATTGACTTAGTTAGGTTTAGGCAACACAACTGCTTAATTATGTTCAGGGGAAAAAGTGACTTGGTTAGGATAAGACTATAAAACTACCTAGTTAGGTTTAAGGTATAAATCTACTTAGTTAGGTTTAGTCAGCAAAACTACTTAGTTAAGTTTTGGAAAAGAGTGACTTGGTTATCTTTAGGCAACAAAACTATGTAGTAAGGTTTAGGAAAATAGGCTTAGATTAAGTGTTACTAGACAAATAAATCAACGTTAAATACTGGTTTCACACAGGAAACGAACACGTGGGTAAAAGTCCAGTATTTTTAGACCCACCCATCCACTCTTATCTCCTCCCTGCACTGTGTTTGCCGCTACTGATGTTTCCTGATTAATGAGTACATGAATTACGTATGAATTGGATTTTCTGGAATATGCACAAATTACATTACATTACCCTTCATAAGTATAGCTACAAATGGTGTATGAAACAAGCCTGTTCAGTTAGATTTAGATTTCTGGGTGCAAATGTATAGTGTATATGATTTTGTTTTCAAAAGTCTGTAAGTGGAATCAATTTTGTTAATTTTGCAGTTTGCTTTTCATCAGTGTTCTATAGCCTACTTAGCACAATTGCAGCTTGCTGTACAGAGAACCAGGTTTGTGCCCAGAAGGTTGCTGGTTCAAGTGCCGTGCAGCATGCCTGACTTTCATGAGGAGACTGCTGGCGTTAACATCTAGTCATCTGCCATCAACATTCAGCTTTTTTATCAACTGTAACCATATTTTTCCCCTAACCTAACCCTGAAGTGATTCAGTTGCCTAATTCTAACCATATTTTATTTGCCACAACTCCACAACTCCTCCACCTTTAAGATGCTATGCAGATATTGTGGATGTAAATAAAAAAAAAAAAATGTAGACATTGAATGTAAATAAAATAAAAAAAAACATTCTTGTCTGGCTATTGCAGTAAGTAGCATATTGTATATAATTATACAGTTTCAACAACACATTACTACTATTAAGCAGAGCCAGTTGTGTGTAAGTAAAAAAAAACAACAAAAAAAAAACAAAACAGCAGGAAAACAAAAATAATTCCCTCAGCACTGAGAACACTGTTCTCCCTAAATGTTAATGATGATAAATAAATAATATATACATGCTTATTTGTGTATTTTTGTGTTTCTTTATTTATCAATATCACATATTATTTACAGTATATGTTTTTGTTCCAAGCTTTAAAGATAAGAAAGCATGTTGGTGATGCAAGACTTGGCAATGATGCTGTATACCTAGACAGATAATGTAATGCTGAACCCATCCAAAGGTTACAGTGAGTTCTCACAGTCCACACAGAAAAGGAAGAGCTGCTCTCTGTTCTTCTCTGACATTTATAACAAACTGTATTGCACCAGGCCTTCTCTTGCGCTGGGTAATCAAAGTTGGTGGGTGGAGTTGGAGTTGCAGTTGCTTCACCCAGGGGATCCACCCAACAACAACATAAAACTAAATGGGAAAAGGCACTTTCTACAGATTATAGACTAAACTTTTAAACTAAACCACTAATGCCACATAGAGTTTCTAGCAGTCCAGAGAATAACCTGATGGTCTATATCTGTCTTTGGTTCTGGGGCAAATGCAAGAGAAACTGTCAGAATGCCTCCAAGATGCCTGCTCACACACTCTCACTTGGATCCTGCTCTCTTTTTCTAACACACACACAACACACACACACACACACACACACACACACACACACACACACACACACCTTTACCTACAATGACAACACCTAACACCAACCCTTAGTCTATCCACTTTGACCTCTTTCACTCCTTTGCATCACATCACTTCTTCTTCCTCTTCGCTGTGCTGCTCTCCTCCTCATCCTCTGCTGCTGAGCCTGCTTTTTCCACTCCTCTTCCTCGTCTGCTCCCCCTTCCCTCCATCCTCTCCCTCTGCTCTGCGGTCAGGAAACCTGAAGAAAACCATTGCAGTTGGAAACCGCTGCCAAATAAAAAACCCCAACTTGTTACTCTTCGAGTTTAAGCTCCTGCCAAATAAAAGCCCCTGCTCACAGGCCTGTAGGCAGTAAAATGTGGTAACAGAAACCCAGGCTTGTAAATCACATCTTGATTGAAGGCTTGCTAAGAATGGGATGTGACGCATGCACATGTATGCACTTAAACGCTGTCCCTCTTTTCTCTGTCCATTCTTTTTTTTTTTTCAACCATTCTCTTTCTCCTGATATCTATCATTTTCTATCTTCTATCTGCCACTGTCCATTCTGCTTCTACAGTAGCTCCTCTTTGATGTGAGTGTGTCGTTTACCCTCCTATATCCCTGTTAATACATCTCTGTTTAGAAATCCATGTTTCCTAACAAATTAACTGCTAAGATCGTCTGACAGACGGTTTGGTTTTTATGATACAAATAACTCTTTAAGCCTTTCAGCCCACAACTTTTCCTAAATGTGTTTTTGATGTTGTCTGAAGCCTATAAGGGACTAAAATAAAACACACAAGATTTCAGTCCATTTATTCCTCTCACCGCAACCACGCTAATATGGGCCATATTATACATTATTACCATATATGGTCACTTTTTAATCTCATGTAATTCCATTGCGCAATGTGTTTGAGATCACAACTGCCACACAGTCAGAAACACAGCCTCTGATTGGTCGACGGACTCAACCAAAGGCGTCAGGAATTGGTAGTGGACAGCTAACAAAAACTTTCACTTTTTTCAACACAGGAAAATGGATAAATAATCACAGAAAAAAAATTGTTATGATATGATGGATGTTTATTTAAAAAAAATGTCCAAAAAGAAACTCCAGTTCAAAGCTGGATTACAAAGTTTCTGAGAGAAATATGATTGCACCAGAGCCCTCATCAAAACGGCACAATGGTTAGCTTCTTGGCTAAAGGTAAGTCTTTCACATGCAACATTTCGGACAACCTGAGGCCTACAATATAGTAGGTTCCTAGTAATATATTAGTGTAGTTGTACTGCATTTTAGTATCATGACACAAATGTGTTTGTTTCTATGGGAGATGTTCAGCAACAGTAAATAAATCAATGCACATTATAATAACATACATACAACATTGTAAATTGGCATGGAACATCAGAAAGGCTGCCTACTGTATGATTTGTAATATTTTGTTTATTTTCCCATAACTTCAGAAAACAAGTATGTTATTGATGTGAACACCAACAATGAAATGACATATTTTTGTGGTCTGGTGGAAAACTTTATGTCCTGGTGGCCCTGGTGCTAAAGCTAGATTACACTAACACTTTGTTTGCTCATTATTGGACCATCCTGACCATCAGATCACTCCAGGATCAGGAAGGGGTGAATGTTTGGTCACTGTCCACATTCCCAAAAGAAATTCTAATGTGCATGTTTTCAAGATGGCCTTATCTACCAAAAAGTCCCCATCATCCATCAACAAGACTAGATCTGACAGTGTCAACAGCCAGTGGGAAAATGTGGGAGATAATGAACCAGATAAAGTTTCAGATGACAGCCTCTGAAAATATTCAAATATAGTGAACAAGAGTAAGGCATTTTAGATACAACATGAAGCATCATACTGCAAAGGCATGTTCCACTCAGGTGCAGGAAAGGTTTATATTTTGCCCCAGCAAAGGAGAGCAGATGTCAATCATTTATTCTACAGTCTGTTTGAAATTAAACCTGTCTCTCTAGAATGCCTGTTGAGCCTTGCCAGACCACATTGAGCATTTGTGGGCTGGCTTTTTAAGAGTAAAAAAAAGGAAAAAAAAAGATGATGGATGTGTGCCACATGATGCTAAAGCACTTGCAATGTAACAGAGTAGTGTACAGGACTGAGAGTTTGGCTCATATCCGACACAGCGCCATTCATTCCAACAATATCAGGCATCAACTGTTTGAGCTTGTGCTTGAATGAGGACTGTGTTGTATATTCACCATACCAAAGTGCTTCTGCTATACCTATTAAATGTATTATACTTTATGTTCATCAGAATGTGTTGTGCAGTACAGCATTTGTTAGATTTCAGTGTTAAATATATGTATTGGTCAATATTTTGCCTTTAAAAGTATATGTTAAAAGTCTAATTTACACATAAACATTTACCCAGGCTGCAGAACTTAAATATGTAACCATGATATCCTAGGCTTGCGAAAAAATGTAAATATGTTTAATGATAACATTCATTAGTATAAGAGCTCACATTCTCAAGTGTGTTTGTTCCCTCAATAGGTGGTTTTCCATCCAAATGTAGTTCAAATTTAAATCAAATTCTGCAAAAGAATATGCAAAATAAATCATAGACTCATAGAAGTAGAGGTAGTCACAGTGACATCACCTGTTGATATGTAGACTGTCATTTTGAAGCCTCAAGTTTGGCTTTTTTTTTTTTTTTTTTGCAATCGGAAGTGAGTGAAACAAACAGTGAAGCAAACAGAAAAGAGTAGACTCAGTACAGCTGAATGCTAAATAATATTTTTTTAGGGGACCAAAAAGGTGAACTGAAAACACACTGTGAAAGGGTTAAAGTTCTTAGACAAAAATATGGACAGCACCCAGACTTGACAACACCATGGTAGTAACCTGTCATTAGGTAGCCACGCCCTAAAGCATAAGCTGCTTTATGGTCTATTTGACTCTAAACGGGATCCTAATTTACTAAATGAACATTGTGCTGTATTGAAGAAGACTTGAAACTAGTGATTGAGACCATAAACTCATGTTTACAATGTTTACTGAGATAATAAAGCAAAATGAGAAGTAGACTTCTTTGCAGTTAGATTTCTTTTTGCAACCAGAGGAGTCATCCCCTGCTGGCTATTAGAAGGAATGCAAGTTTAAGGCACTTCCGCATTGGCTTCACTTTTCAGACCCCTTAGCTGCCCACTGGAATGAATGCTTGTTTCCATCAACTACCATTATGTGATTATATGTGATCATTAGGAGTCCGTTAATCAAGATAAGCACCAGGTGCCACCAGTTCTCCAGTTGGAAAACCATTATACAACTGCAGAAGAAGAGGGTACAACAAGATGACATATTTAAAAGCCCTCCAATCGGACCACAAATGTCGAAAAATAATGTAGGGAACAAGATGTACTGTAAATATTCCATTTCTATTAAGATTTTTTTTTTTTTTTTTACATTTTCGGCATTTCGTTTTTTTTTATGTGTAATTTAAAAATGCCCCTAAAAATAGGTGGCTGGAATGTTTAACAGCACATTGAATATTTACTTTAAACACAAAATTTAGCCTGAGTTGCCTTTCCAGAGTTTCATTTCATTTTGCGTTAATGTCTGTCTACATTCTCTGTCACTCTTCACTGCCTCTCTCAGACACACTAGGGTGGCCAGAGCATATACTGTTCTGAGGGGAAAGGACTGGTGAGGAAAAAGGCTTATGAAAAGATGGTCACTGTTCCTAATCCCCTGGGTGAATCTGGGAATAAGGGGAGAGGAAAAAGCTTTCTTCCTGCATTTTACCAGTGAGTTGCTCTAGAGGGAAGTGCTTAATCCCTAACTGCTCCAAGTGGAACCATTCAGAGCCAACAGTATAATACTGTGGTTGTACTCGGTAGCTCCCAGGTGTGAAAAGTGTGTAATATTGAAGGAGTTGCTGAAAAGGAGCATATGAACTCGGCTCATTTTCTCTGGGCGAAGAGAAGTAAAAAAGGGAAAGACGTACTGTACATACACACTTCCCAGTCTTCTCTCCCTTACAAGTGTCAAGAGTCTCTTCTCACTTTAACTGATGCCTTCTCACTTTGCAGACACACACACATCCACAGACAAGAGACTTTTTCTCCTTTGCTCTGTCCCATTGCTGCTCCAGTGTTTCCTTGGGCTGGACTACTTCAACTCGTATCATCTCATTCTTCCATTATGATGCTGACATATTTAGATTAGAAGGGAGATTTGTTTCAGCACACCAAGTGGTCCTAATTTCTCTGTTCATCAACAAATGACAAGGCTTCAGTACGCCAAATGATGAGCTGTATTGGCAGAGGTGGCAGAAACAAACAACGATTTCTCTGTTGATCAGTGAGCCCTGTCCCTGTCAAATGAACTAACAACGTAAATGAACTAGGGTTGTCAATTGATTAAAAAAAATATTTAATCGGGATTTATCGCATGACTGTCCATAACTAATCATGATTAACTGCAAATGAGTCACATTTTTTTAATACTCTTATCAACATAGGAGTGCGCAAATATGCTTGTTGTAAGCAAATGTATGGACTGTGTGTACAGTATTTATTCATTACCAACTCAAATGACAAATAATGTCCACAAAGTCTCACAAGTAATAAATTTAGCATAAAAGATATGGCAAACTCAAGCCCAACAGGCAACAACAGCTGTCAGTGTGCTGACTTGACTGTGACTTGCCCCAAACTGCCTGTGGTTATGTGGTTATTAAGTGGGCATGTATGTAAAAAGAAGACTTGTGGATACCCCTAGAACCCATTCTCATTCACATATCATAAGGTCAGAGGTCAAGAGACCCCTTTGAAAATGGCTATGCTATGGCTATGGATTCCTTAGGATTTCTAGTTTCATATGCTGCCAATATCTTCACTCTGAGCCCACTACAACCTAAAAATTACAAGTTACATTTCATTAATCAGTGGCATTATTATCACATTAACTTTGACAGCCATAAAATTAACATAATCCAGGGCTGTGGAGTTGTCCATTATCAATGTTCTTGTCTGACCATAGGGATGTTGTACCTCTTTATTCAGTGAAGTCTTTCAGACATGAGGATATATCTTAATATGACATGTATAGGTCACATAATAGTTCATATAAGTCCCAATTGTACTTGGACGAGAATCTTACTGTAATTTTATACAGAAATTGGAGACCCGCTTATTCATTCTATTCCAAAGCATTTCAACCATGAACCATTTTTACCATGTTTACCGTGACTGAAAAGTGGTGCTGAGGGGTCTGACACAGTGTCACTATATGACGAGTTGAGATTAGAATGTTTTGTTCAGACCCAGGTCTTGCAGGTTTGAGGTTTTTTCCTGAATAAATTGTTCTCCAAATGTCACCTATTTGGAATGAGGTTGCCTTTGTTGATATCAAGACCACATTTATTTGACCTGAACTTTGAAAAGCACTTCTGAATTGGGGTATTTTAGTCATTCAAATTTTTTCAAAGTTTTTTTTTATTTAAGAATGTTTTGCAAAACTATTGCTGGAATCTGAATTCAGCAATTTGTTAAACTTCCGTTAATCATTGCAGTGGGAAGATTGAAAATTCCTCACTCTTTCATTCTCTTTTACGATAACCAAACCCTTTTTCATTTTAGACACACATGCAATCACACTCACACACGCTCCTTTCATCACTCTTTTGCTCTTCTCACCCCAACCAAGGCTTTCTGTCTTTATACATCCTGGTCGTGCTAACCAAAATATTGACGTTCATTAGTCAGATGCATGTCAAAGGAAGCCAAAGGATTAGATTCAGATGGCGGATGGGAAGCCAGAGGGCTGCTGATGAAATCTGGACCGCAGAACCGAGGCTGAGGGATCTGAGGGAGGGAACTGTGGTGAGACGCACATACACACCAAACGCTCATGCAAGGCGATTCACACAAACACACACACATGCGTATACATGAAAAGATCCATACGCGAACACACATGCTTAAGGATCGTATTATGCATATGGACTCACACATGCATGCACATATTATGATCCTTTCCTGGAGACATGCAGGGACAAATGTGTTAACAAACACACACTCACACTCACACACACACACGCACACACACACACACACACACACATACACACACACACACATAGTGAGGCAGAAGACCGCAAGGCTCTGTGCTGAGGTTAGGCTTCGTTTCATCTCTGGCTGAGGCCTAAATCTCCTCAGACAGGGGCCTCACTTTGACACATCCCCCCAGCAGCCAAGCTCTCACCCTGGCATGTGTGAAGCTCTGAAGTTGTGGTTGACTCTGGGCTTTCTCTGCATTTTACTATTTTTTCCCCATCCATTTTTTTTTTTATCTTCTGCTCTAATATGAGGGTTTTTTTTTTTCCTTAAGCGTTTCATGTGCATGTCTCTGGTGTATCTCATTGTGTCTCTTCATGCATGCATCTGAGCATGTGTGTCTGCGTGTCTCTTTATGCGAGCAATGTATGTCTAACATTCATCTCTCATTGTTCTTTTGTGTTCTCTTAGTCTCTCGCTTGTCCCTCAACACACAGCAGGATATTGAACTGTGGCGCTGGCTTAGAGAGCAGGCAAACTGATATTCATCTGGGGTAAATATAGAAAACAGACACTTTCTTAGGCCCCAAACTATGAAAGTTTATAAGAACAAGAGGGCTTTGAAGCAGATGCACTTTGATTTTGACGGCTGATAGCACTGTGCTGTTGTGTTTTGTTCATAGCTTAATAATGTGGGTTCTTTTTTTGCATTCTGCTGATATAATAATCAGACTATAAGTCACCATGTTTGTTCAGATTCTGTTGCCATTGTGTACACACAGTGTTTTTGGTGTATCAGTCACTTGAGAACAATGTTACTTTGTCTAACTATGTTAGAAGGTCAGACTTAAAGTGTCAGTTCATTGTGATGGAAAAAAAGTACCCCTAAGCATATCCACCAAGCCTGGTGTTATGGGGGAAAATCTGAATTTGTGCACACAAATTACAGTTAGAAAACATTGCATAAAAATGCTAACAATTTGTGTTTACATAACATTGTTCAAAGGTCCTCTATATGATATCCAGAGCATTAATATAGCAGCAAACAAACTGCTATGCAATCGAAATGCTCCCAGTCTTGCATTTAGCACCTTTAACAGGCAAAATCCAAAGTATATTTACATGCAAGATCGCAAATAAACTGCATTAAATCCAAGCAGCTCATTCATTAGGCCTGACAACTTTAACTGTTGCACTGCAGGAAGCTACTGCAGTGCAACACTGCTGGTACTGTAAATGTGCACCTGACTAATAGCAGATAAAGCTGACCAGCATTGCTGAAACAATGTCCAGTGTAGCATCCCAAGTCGAGTGTCAAGAGGACAAGAGCAAAATAAATGACTGTGATAAACTAACAATATTAATGTGACAAATTCAGTATCTGTAGCAGCTCAATACCAAAACACAGCTGCTGCCTGCAGTTAATATTCTGGATGCACCTCTAGCCGACTGGATAAGCTTTGTCAAACATGCATTGTCAAATTCTTTCATTGGACTGTTTTTTTTTTTTTTTTTTTTTTCTCCAGTCAGAAGTATCTCCTCTGTAAAGTTTTCACAGTGATGCTTCTGAATTTTATGGAATAATGAGGACAGTGTCACACATTGCTCTGGCAGATATCTCAAAATCTGGTCAAATAATACTACTAGAAGTAAGAGACAAACTACTGTCTTTTTTGGTTAAAGCAGCACTGGGTAGAATTGGAGCATATATGATTAAAAAGTTATTTTTTATCAAACAGTCACTACATCATGATAGTAGTGCAGGAGACAGGTAATAAAAAAACAGGTAATAAAAAAAAAAAAAAAAAAAAAAACGTGTCCCATGTCCTCTGTGTCCCCCAGTGCCCTGGCACTCCTAATGACAACCAGGAAATCAGGACAATCAAACAGCAAAACAATCAATCAGAGCTGAGCTGGAACCTGGAACCTGCAGTTAGTGCAATGCCTATTTCTCGAATCAAATGTTTTCAGAAACATCTTGTAGCGTACTGTTCAGCTGCAAAATGAGAACATTTGCTATCCAGCTGCCATGTTGAGATTGGTTGAGAAAATACCAAGCACTGCCCACCAGCTAAACAATACAAAACAGGATGCTTCTGAAACCATCTGTGGCAAGAAATAGGCATTACAGTCATAGAATATTAATTCATATTTGATCAGCACTGCCTACTTTTACCATTTGATAGACTTTGCGAGTGATTGACAGCTGCCTCGGTTGAATGAACAGCCAATAAGAATGCTCTCTCTTTCTCTCTCTGAACTGACCTGTGTCTCCCATCAGGGGCTGCATTTTTTAAAGCCTGAAAACAGAGTCATGAGGAGGTGCAAAAGTCTAGTTATCTCCCAGAGCACTTGAATTACAATATGCTTTAACATTAACATCATTTAACATGATTTTTTGCCCAATGATACCAAAAATATTCTGCCTGCTGAAGCTTTAATAAACCCTTTGATATAGCTTTAGAGTTATAGCCTTTTTTAAATTAACTCTGTATGACTTCTGTATGTAAGTAGTGCCCATATTTCAATAAAACAAGAGTTTCACAATATACAGTAGGCTAAGCATTGAAAAGCTTATAAGAAAACACAAGTATTAATTTTCTTTATCAAATTAGTTATCAATTGCAGATAATGAGATGAAAATGAATTTTTCAGTGATTGCTTTGCTACCTAAAATATGCTAATGCAATCATCCTTATCCAATTACTCCATTTAGAAAATCAATGTACCCTTATTTGTCCAACATTATGCTGCTAATAGGCTATTGCATATGCATTGAGCATTTTATATTTTGAGTTGATTCCCCCAGCTATTATACATGTTATTTTACTGTATGTCCTCCTTCTGTGACTCAGAGTGTTGATACTGCATGTGGTAGGCCAATATTTACCAAGCCCTCTTCCTTCTCTGTGTGTCTGGATATGTTCCTCAAATTCTAATTGGAATTTTAATTGCAATGAGGATTAAGGCTGAGTGTTATGGATAATTGGAGCTGACAAACAGAGCAGGCAGCAGGCAACACACGCTGGACTAATCTTGTTCACTATTTTGCTTTTAACTTCAATAGGCCCCCTTTGTGGAGACATGCTCAGTATATGGGGCTAACGAGAGGTTTAGTGGTGGTAGGGACAGAGATTGCGGAGAGTCTCGTTAGATTGCCGGCTCAAAGTATGACTGCACTTTAGAGTTCCCTCCCGAAACAGGAATAATTAGAGGTGAGAGGGATATTGTGGATAAATGGAATAACAAATGATGAAACAGAGTCACAAGTTCAACATTAAAGATGATTTACTTTCAAGCACTCAGAGTTAGGCTTTCTGCAAATCTGGGTTTTGTTGAGGAGAAAAATGTTACGCCTCATTTGGCATGGCACACTGGAACCAAATGCATCTCTTTCTCTCCCCCTGTTGTCTTATTGGAGAATGTGTTCAGTTTGTTTGCACCCTGGTGACTAAACCTGTGACTAAAGTTTACCAAAATGAGTTTGCCAACATGACATATACTAATAATATTTTACATACTAATAATGTGTAATGTGATCTGTGTCAAAGGTGCACTTTCTCTACATTACATTTGACTTAATCATTTTGCTTTGTATGGAATATGTATTGTTGTATGTATGTATGTTTTTTTTTTTTTAGATGAGAGTTTTCCTTGCAGTTTATCTGCTGCTAAAGAATTATATAGCATTTTTACTTTTGGCTTCAGGGTAGGTGACAGTTGTTGCATTTACATGGACACAAATAATCCGAATAAAGGCCCAATCAGATTAAAAATACTTAATAAGTAAACACGTCAGTTGGAAGATTCTGATTTGATACGGCCCAATTGGAAAGAAATTTCATTCCAAATGAGAGAGGTAGTTTATGACGATCGTTGTTCCGATCGTCGATGTACACACTCATTCGGATCATGTCTTCCTAGTTTGGGTAAAATTATCTCCACTGCATGTGTGCTATGTTAGTGTGACAGACAACGCAGTGTTTGTTTACACCACGGTCGGAAGTACAGCTTCTTCTTCTGTTTCTGGGAAATTAGACAATTCTGCACATGCCCAAAGGATTTATTATGATTAAACGCTTGGTATATGCACGTCATGATGGGATCATTTTATTTAGTGTCCATGTAAACAGTGGATTTAGAATTTCCGATCAACCAAGGTTCAGATCGGATTGGAAAAATTTGTAAATGTAGCTAGTGAGCAATGATGTATTGATATGAAAATATTAAATTCAGCTGCAGTGAAACACTAATCAAACCTTGGAACTGACAAAGAAACGGATTATATTTTGTCTACAATTGCAATTGTTGCCCTGCGGAAAAACAGAAGATGATGCTTTTAACACAAACGAATTAAAATAGGTACGTCTGAAATACAAATACTTGGTTAAGTTTTGGCAAAAATAAATAAATAAATAAAATAAAGTAGATATATAAATAAAAATAAGTAGACTTTTGGATTAAAACAACTACGGATGTGGCATTACTTATGTATGGTATTTATGTGACAAATGTGTCAATGTTTCCAATAACTATGGAAGTGGCGTTACTTATACGGAAGCTATGTGACAAGTCGACTTTTGGGTTAAAATAATTGTCGTTACTCAAGTACAGAGGTCAGCGTTGACTTCTGGGTTTCACAGCTACCTTTCATCTACCTTTCATCTCCTCTCTAAACAGACTTTGTTGCTCTTTATACTATGTTTCCTGTCCTGGCTCATGATTAGGTGAATTAGGAATTGATTAGGTGGGTTATTTACAAATTATAGTAAACTGCTATTTGTAGGTATAGATACAAATGGTGAATGACAACAGCCTGGATCATCAAACGTTATAAAACAGGTCTTAAAAATTTAAAAATATGAATGCTCAGCAATTGATTTTCTGTGAATAACTGAGTGATTTTAGGTAGACGACTGAAGTCGCACTTGCATAGCTGTCTGAGAGCAGCTGCTTCATTTATGCTTGAAAATCAGTGGCTCATTCATCTGCTGCTTGGCTACCAGCTGACATCCAATCACATTCACACAGTTGTACAGAGCAGCCATTATAATCGGACAATTCATACAGTCTATTCTGCTGACACCTTGCCGGTTGTCGTTCCACCACCCCATCTTCCTCTTTATAAGTTCAGCTATTGTTATTATTAACTTTACTAAAATCTAATGCTCATTTATGTTTTTAAAGTGGAATTAGTTGCTGTTGGGATTCATTGAGAACTCCCTTGAAGAGATGACCCTTTTCCACCAAATCTAAGTATTTATCCATTTGCTATAAATGGCTGTTAAAAGCTGTTTTCATGCTGTAATATTCACTGTATTAACTGTTTTAAAGCTCAGATGGGAGGACGTCACAGAGCCACTGCTAAATGCTGCCAACCCACATGTTTTGGCACTTACCGATACTTGAAAACCCATGAAATAATCTGCTGTAAGACATCCATTTGACACTCAGAGAATAAGCATATCACACACACAAACAAAAAGAAAGCACCCTGCTGCCAACTGGCATCCGATTTAGTCACTTTAAAGAAAAAAAAAAAAATGGTGTCACATCATCTGTTCTTCCGGAGCTTGTTACGCTGCTGGACAGGTGGTCCGGATGATCATGGCTGAGCTGTTGATTTCTACGCAATAAATAGATTTCCTGTGTAATAAAAAGGACACAGTGACAGATCAGCAATTTGAACCAATGCAGCTGAAACTACAGTATTTATCTAGATTGTCATCAGTATTTTCAAATGTATTTGATGGCATTGCAGAAAGGTCTCTGTTGCCTGTAAAGCCCATTTTGAAAACGTCCCACATTCAGCCTTGTGGTCACACTGTGACGTGACTAATCACTATTTTCAAGCTTGATATGTGATGCCAGTTAGATGACTCACCTGACATCATTCTATTAATGAATAATGGCGTTGCCTCAGCTGCAGCTGTGAAATGTCTCTGGGGTTTTATAACCGCATATCTCTAGAGAAAAACAAACTAACTGGGCACCTGTGTCTGTCTTCTCTTTGACTGGCAGTAATCATCTTAGTCATCAAATGGACTAGAGGAGAGAAAATCTTGTGTCAGGAATATTAGTCAGTTTGAGGCGCAATTTACCACAGCTTCAGTGTTTCTATCACTCAAATCAAGTTTGCAAAAGATGCCTGTACTTATAGTCAAAGCTATCTGCCCTGTTAGCATCTTCCTAATTTAGCAGACACTCGGCAGGGTTTGTCACTGTGTTTGGCATACTGTGTTTGGCAGTATTTGTCTTACATTAGGTTTTCATATTACTAATAAGCCTATATGAATTGTTGGTCAATTTTAAACTCACTGTTGAGATGCACACAACTGGTGCTGTCAGAGGAGAGACAACTTGATTGCATGCATTGTAAATCATCTAGGTAATGGACCTGACTGATGACATTTGGGTTCGAATCAAATCATGTTGAAAATGTACAGAGCGAAAGCAATCAAAAATGATCATTAATGCTGTTAGTGTTTAACAGACTGAATAGGAACAGCTCTGCATGTGGCCATCAGAAGAAAGATGTCAACACTTAGAGCAAAAATGGCTACAGCCACCACGGGGAGCGATGAATAGACAGACAACCCACCAGTAGAGAACATGTTACATCACTGGTCAAACTGATGTTATCAGTTTGACCAGTGTACAACTCAAGGGTCTGAAAATTTAAGCCAATATGGAAGTGCCTTCAACTTGCATTCTTTCCAATAGCCAACAGGAGGTGACTCTATAGAAGTCTATGAGAAAATGATCCTACTTCTCACTCACTTGATTTACTATTCATTCAGCACTGTACACATGAGTTTATGGTCTCAATCGCTAGTTTTTAAGCATGTTGCTCATTTAGTAAACCGAGGTCCCATTTAGAGTCAATGAGACCTTAAAGGAGGGAGCGCTTTAGGACATGGCTACCTTGTAATATCACTGTGTTTTTGGTTCATGACAGTTAATTATAACCTTTTTGGTTAACTAAAAATGTCTTATTCAGCATTCGGTTGTATTTAGCTCCACCCTCTTGTGTTACTTCTGGTTACAAAAATGAGATGTCGATGGCCAAAATGCAAAACACAAGGTTTCAAAATGCCAATCCACAAACCAATGGGTGACATCACTGTAACTACATCCACTTCTTACATACAGGCTACGCTTGAGAGTGAGGATGTTGTTTGAGGGTGAGGGCCTTTGGCCAATCTTTAGAGGGCTGGTGAGGGTTACGACCATGTTCAAACCAATTCCCACAGTCACGTTATGGGGACTCACCTCACATCTGTATACAAAATAGCTGGTGCTGGAGCCAAATGATTATTTTAATTTGTTAATAGTAGTAATAGTTAAATATTTTGTCTGGAAGCAACCTGACATTTGTGTCCACGGAGCTGATCATAAAATCAGTATACCAGAGTATGGATAAGGGAGCCACCGTTTTTACTACAGTGCTTGCCTTCTGAATGAATCAGAGTACCGCCTGATTCAGAGTACCGCCTCTGTTATGTCAATCAAGTGGTATCAATGAACACTGTAAATGTCCTTGACATTTTCTACAGCTATCTAGACTTTGAAACTGTAGTAATGTTGCTGATATGTCTATATACAGTCAAACGATCACTTTCACGGTCTGTTGCTGCTGCAGCTCATGTCAAAAATAGGTGAGACCTCAAATCTTTAGAAGAGATGCAGCTGAGACATGCGAGACATGCGATGTGGATATTTTAACCCGTTAACATGGATGCCGAAATGAAAAATAGGTAATGCAGCCATCACACGGTCCTCACACATGCAGTCTGTTTGAAGGCTCAGTTGAAAACATCCAGAAGACCTAAACTGGGTTTGTTAAACAGTAGAAAAAATGAAATCATAAAACTGACAAAAAACATTTGCAATTTAACTGGTTAAATCCAAAATGCAAATGTAGGTATTAAAACTATGTGCAGAAATGCAGGAATCAAATGCATCTGTTAAGACTTTGTCTGCCAAGGAAGCAGAAAAGGAGCAAAATGAATGGTATAATCCCAAAATGGCCACACTTCATGAACTTGCAAAGGAGGCTACAAAATAGATAAAACATTTTGAAAATGAGTAGGATGGGACTGATGCAGATGCGGATGAATGCGATGACAATGTCAGACCTCAGGAGAGTGTCTCCAACATTACAAGTGCTCTCTCAAGAAGATCAGCAAAATCTTCTAGGGCAACATAAAGAATTTACAAAATATAGAAAAGGGGCCAAAAACAAAAGGCAAAATAACTAAAGATGGGACAAAATAAAGAGCACTAAAAGGGCAAAATGAAGACCACTGCAGGGGCAAAACAGCAGCTATGTAGCTCTGGGTTAGCCTATAAGAAAGAGAATTATTAGAAAAATGTACTACACTTAAAGTCTCTCCCTGGCCACCCTACTCACCAACATAGGCCATCACAAAGGATTCACCGAGATAGTGGGAATATCGGCTGAGCAGGACAATCATCAGCAGGCTAACACCAGTACAAACACAATATAATTTAAAGGACTAGACTGAAAAGAAACTACACTGTAAAACAAGTTCTTCCCATACCTGAAGCTACAGTGACTCCACCAGCATGCCACACAAAAGCAAGAGAGCCTAACAGGCCCCAGGTGCCTTTTCTGGCCTGATTAGTGGGCTGGTGGAGGAGGGATCAGGAAAGGAGCTGCATTCAAGAGTCTGCAGATGCAGACGCAGGGTCCTTCTCAGGGATGTCCCACTGTTGCCAGGGGGAGCATGACAAGTACCAGGTACCTGACTTGAGTGCTCCTGGCTGACAGAAGCTAATGCTGTGAGCTCTGGCTGAGTTCCCAGGTTTTGTTGGCTGTTTGTAGGTGCACAATTAGTTTCGGGGATCAGAACAAGCCATTCACCATCCAAAGAAGATTGGTCCTCTGGAGAGGGTTACCACCACTTGGAGCAGCTCTGTAGAGGGGCAATCAACCACACAATCCATTTTGCTCTTCAGTAGTGAACAATGAACATGTTTTACCTGGCGAGGGTCATACACTGGTGCAGTAGTGTATTCTGATCCTCCAACTGCTGGGGTCCTCAATACCTTGTACAGGACTGGACTCCAGATGTCTTGTATCTTTTGCTGGCCTCTGGCTCCCATGTCTCTGGGGTAGACCCACTGACCTTTCAAGGACAGCAAGCACACACTGGTCATGGTGTTTCACTATCCAGTCATGGGTGCTGCCGGGCTTCAGGTTTGGGTAGTCTGCCCAAAAAGAAATCAATAGGAAAGTGAGGATCTTGTCCAAACATCAAGAAAAATGGGGACTCATTGGTGGAGTGGTGGTGTGACGTGGTGTTGTAGGAGAACGTCAGTTGCGGCAGGTAGTAAGCCCAATACCTCTTCTTTTTCCCATTGGTAAGGTGCGCAAGAGGTTGTGCAAGGTGGGGTTAAAACACCCACATTGGCCGTTACCAGCTGAATAGTAGGGGGTCGTGTGGCTTTTCTTAATCCCATACATATTGCAGAGCTGTTAAGGTTGCTTTGAAAGTTTCTACCTTGATCATCCAGGAACGCTCTCTGCAATGCATGTAGGTCAGAGTCAGTGTGACAGGGAAAAATGGAGATGGTGGCCTGAGTAGCTTGGGTTACCTGGTTGACCTCAATAGCCGGCTGCAGTGGTTCTGGCACTGGGATGACAGAGACTATATAGTCTGCTGTATTTGTGCTGGCAGGGTGCTGCTGGGAGAGGGCATCTGCATTTCGATTGTTTTTGCCAGGTCTGTACTTGATGGTGAAATCAAATGCAGCCGGTTGTACAGCCCAGTGCTGTTCTGTAACACATAGCTCGGCGGCGGATAAATGACCCAGCAAATAGTCTCTGAATTTTTCAGTCATGGCCCATTTTAGAGCAAGAAATTTTAATAGAGCTATAGTTCATATTGTGCTTTGTGGGCTTGAGGCCATGACTAGCATAAGCTATAGGTCTGACTATACCCTCCTGTTCTTGTGAGAGTACAGCACCCAGTCCACTGTAGCTCGCGTCAACCTCTAGGATGAATGGTATGGAGAATTTGGCATAGGCCAGGACTGGAGCAGACACCAACCGGCTTTTAGGGCTTTCAAAATTATGTTCACACTCCTCTGTCCATGCAACAGACAGACTCCTTCCTGTGGGCTCCTTGGATTTTGTCAGTTCAGCAACGAGGTGATGCAAAAGGGCAGCCAGCTTGGCAAACCCCTCAATGAAATGGCGGTAGTAGCTGGCAAATCCTAGGAAGGAGTACAACTCAGACACATGGTTAGGCCTTGGCCACTTTGCCACTTTGCCACAACCTTGGTTTTGCTAGGGTCTGTGGACACACCACCTTTAGATACAACATGGCCCAAGTAGCTCACCTCTGACCTGATGAAGGAGCACTTCTCCACTTGGCTTTGAGACCCTCTTTCTGTAGGCAACCCAGTTCGCCTGAACCTCTGATGCACTGGCATCTCATCCACGAGAGGAATATAATAAATAAGGTTAGTATAACCTATATCGCCTTCATGGGAAGAAAAGACACCACTGTACTTTTGCAGTAAAGACTTGACCTGCCTCTGCTCCTGCTCTGAGTGCTATTGGCATGGGCCTGGTGACACTCCTGGAGGGCCTGCTGTGTTTGCGTGGGAGCCTGCAACACCGAGGGCGAGTCAGAGAGCAGGGCCATGTTATACAAACATCTCCCAGTAACATTCCTTGATAATATTCAGGCCTAACACACCAGGAACTAAGGGTACACAGTGTGGGGAATCCCTTACTACCAACACTTTCCGCTTTAAAATGACTGCCACAAAGCTGCACATCTAAATCAAGGTAGCCTACACATAGCGGACTCAGGACACCACAAAAGAACCAACCATGACCTTCTTTGGATCTCTTTTAATGCTGCAATGATATAGAATGTGAGAGGGACTGCATCAGTTCACAATCTCTCCTCAGACTGCTGTCTCTTCCAGTTCCAAACACAGACTGCTCATGCAAAACATTTATGCAAAGAAATTGGGATCTATTCATAGAAATGACTGTATAGTGGTTGTTTTCAACAATCATACCTGCAATGATATAGCATGTGACAGGGACTGCATCAGTTCAGTCTCTCCTCAGAGGGAAACATGATAAATGTAAAAGAAATGCAATATAAAATAAATATGCTCTGCCCAATATGTAATTTCAATTGGAGGATAAACAGTGACTTCCCTTAGGCACATATAGTAGCATTGTAATAACACATGTAACATTCGTTTTGTGTAAATTCCATTACAAAATTAGAAAAGCACTCGGAGAGCGCAGACCTCCGCCAAGCACCATAGTTTCCCCCCATATTGTAATTCACTCCAAAATAAAAATCCTACATTTTTTAAAAAGAATTTTATATCAGTGGCAAACATAGAACGTATATACAAGACACAACATAAAACTCACAATACATTATTTCTAAAACCAACAGATGTACATTAACATTTTTCTACTGGATCTAGCTCTGGATAAGAAATAACAAACCTACATTCATTTTGTCTGCGTTATTAGATTCCTTGACCATGAAAACATACCCTTACCAAGTGGATTTAAGTTTCTATCATTATTATTGGTTCAGAAGTTATTAATGAAAATCTCTTTTTCGGTAATGGCGGTTTCTTCTGGATCTATCTCCTCAAGTATTAAAGCTAGATCAAATTCGTTGACATACTTCAGATGTGGAATTGTCTCAGCTACATGATGCCGCTTGTTAGAAATCTCTACCTCCAATATTAAATGCACAGTAGGCCAAAATGTAAGAGTACCCCCATTTGTTTTATAGAAATTGCTATAAAATCCGCCATCTGGATCAGATCTGGATCAGCCATTAATTAGGGGGCGGCAGTAGCTCAGTCTGTAGGGAGTTGGCTTGGGAACCGGAGGGTCACTGGTTCAAGTCCCGACATGGACCAAGAACTGAGTGTGAACTGGTAGCTGGAGAGGTGCCAGTTTACCTCTTGGGCACTGCCGAGGTGCCCCCCTGAGCAAGGCACCAAACCCCCAACTGCTCGGGGCACTTGTCAGGAGCAGCCCCATCACTCTGACGTCTCTCCATTGTTGCATGTTTGTGCATGTGTGTGTTCCGGTCTGCATGTACCGTGTATAAGTTAACAACAGAGTGAAAAAATTGAATTTCCCCTCGTGGGACTAATAAAGGAATATCTTCTTCTTCTTCTTCTGTCTCCTATCACTCTTCAGAACATAGTCGTGGTATTGTACAACACTGGCTTAACATTTTAGAAAGATAACTCCGTTATCCTACCTGTCTCTTCCCAGTTCCAAACAGACTGAAAGAGACTTCTCCACCCCGTGTACCTCAGTTAACAAAAACACTCAATGTACTCACATGAAAACAAAAGATCAGCAAATAGTGTCTCCTCTTATAATACCATTTCACCCACAGTGAAAGGGTAGTTAAAGTTTGCTGGAATTCTAAACCAGCAAAACAGCAGTTATGTAGCTCTGGGTTAGCCTAAAAGAAAGATAATTATTATAAAAATGTACTACACTTAAAGTCTCTCCCTGGCCACCCTACTCACTAACATAGAGCACCAGAAAGGACTCACCGAGATAGTGGAACCATGAGCTGGGCAGGAAAATTATCAGCAGGCTAAAACCAGTACAAACACAATATAATTTACTACACTGTAAAATAAGCTCTTCCCATACCTGAAGCAACACCAACTCCACCTGCATGCCATGCAAAAGCAAGAGAGCCTAATAGGCCCCAGGTGCCTTTTATAGCCTGGCCTGATTAGTGGGCCGGTGGAGGAGGGGTCAGGAGCTGCATTCAAGAGTCTGCAGATGCAGACTCAGGAAGCTAAAACAAGTTAACCTTATCACACCCATAAGTTAAAAGAAAAATAGAGGACTAAGGCCTGTGACTTACAAGACTGAGATGGTAGAAGAGACAAATTTGCTGATATGGTGCACTTTGTGGATAATCAGTCCCAAATTTTGTCCAGTCTTAAGAAATTTAAAGCACACCCCCACTCCAGCTACTAGAGGAAGCTCTATGCAGCAGGTGCCCCACTTGTCTAGAAATAGAGAGGAGGAACAAACAAGAGTGGTTTTATCACTAGTGTCACCACTAACAAATTCAACATGTAAACACAGTCCTGTCCTTAGTCCATCCTCCAAAGCACCTTTTAAGCATTGCTTATTTTGCAATGGGGCTCGTAGTCGGGATTCCTGCTCCACAAAATATCACACCAAGACTGACTGGATTCTCTAAAAGGAAATTAGTGGCTTTGGGTGTCTAGCAAGCAATGTCAAAAAAAAAAAAAAAAAATACTTACCTGTCAAGTGTGTTCACTCAAGCACCCCACCACTTTGCACATCACCAACAAAAAGGCAAGCAAGATAAGTCTATTACAAGAGCTCTCATGGAAATACACAATGGACAGTTTGAATATTTACATATTCAAAATATGTAAAAGTTGTGACTCTTTGGATATTTGTGCGTGTCAAATTCAAGTTCACATCCTGTAGAGTGATCCCCAAGAAACAAGGAAACTACTACTCAGCTGATCTCAATAAGGTATTTGAGGTTAAAGGCATACTTTTAGAGTTCTGATAGGAATTTGGTTTAGGTCAAGGTTAGGATAAGGGCTGGGGTCAGGCATGTAGTTGTGATGGTCCAGGGCAGAGTAAGTGTCAAGGGTATGCATTATGTTAATGATGATCCTCACAAATAAACATACTCTCACAATAAACGAAACAATGTGTGAATGCTAGCATGTTTGCAGGAATATTTTTGAGTATGCATTGGTATACATGCCTGTTAGTGTGTTTTTGTGTGGGTGTGTGTTTGTATCTCTGTTTGTATGTCTATTTAATTCAACTCAGGGACAACACTAACAGGAACATCTGTTTTGACCATAGACTGTATCTAAGAAGTTTAGTTACTGTGATGTCACCTACTGAGGTAATAAATCGAGTGAGAAGTAGGGTCATTTTCTCATAGACTTCTATACAATTACAATTCTTTGTGCAACCGGAGGAGTCACCCCCTGCTGGCTATTAGAAATAATGCAAGTTTAAGGCACTTCCATATTGGCTTCACTTTTTTTGTTTTGGCTTCACCTGGTTCTGAGAGGCAGGTAATTGATACAACCTGAAACTTCAAATGTCCAGGTTTGATTCAGATTGCACCAACAAGGTGCTGGTTTAACTCTTGATGAAGTTTGTGGTATTGGCATTTATTTGTATAGCACTTTTCTACATATGTTAAAAAAATTTTAGAAGCCAAAATCTCAAAGGCACTGTCACCTTTAGTTTTAAGCTTGATGCAAGGTACAATAAACTATCCCCAATACTGATAGTTACCTGGCCATACAGAGCTCCAAAGGTAATAGCAGGAATCTTGAATTGGATCATGATTTTGTAAAGTGTTCCTGTTATTGTGTTCACTCTGGGTACTTGCTAGCCTAGCTGTTTTCCCCCCAATTCTCCCTGTAGCTACAATGAGCCCTGAGCCTGTCAGATATCTAAGACATTAGAATATGGGAACACATAAAAACATTTAGAAGGCCAGACTATTCTCTGACGTCTTCTACATTTTATGTTTTGACAATACTCGCGGCAGATAAGACGATATGAAATGTTTCTGAGAAAATCCTCCTGCTGCTTCTGTCAGCGGGGAGCAACAGTGAGAGCAACAGAGAGCGAAGAAGGCAGAGCAAGAGGAAAAGAAAACATGAGTCAAGAGAAAGGGAAAGAAATAATGTTGCAGAGGGAGAGAGACACCAATAATGAGAGAGTGAGAGAGAAAGGGAGGGAAAGAATAAAAGAGGGAGAGAGGGGAAAATGAGGAGACTGCATTATTTCTCACTGAATCAGTGACAGTCCTGTTATATTTCTGACGCTTTCAATATATTTATTAGCTAAGGGAAATGTCAAGTATGCCACATATTTTGTTAATGGTAATGTTAAAGGAATAATGACGTTTTATTACATCTTCTGAGTATAAAAGATAATGTGGCTCAGTTTCATTTGGAAAGATAAACAGAACAGCTCCTATAATGAGAGAAGTGGATTTCAATATTTTTTTAATGTATATTTGCCACCAAACCTGTGGTTGTTTGCTTTGTTTTTGTTGTTGCTTTGGAAAAGTGTGGTGATCTGGGAACAGTTAGAAATAATCAACTACTCATTACCCTTTTTGAAGTAATAACATTACTAAATTACTCAACAGTAGGAACAGTGAGTTACATTACAAGCCGAGTACAGCCGCAGCTTGTTGGCGAGAGAGACTCACAGCTGTCTCACCCCCTTTTTATAGCATCAAATAACTGATTCAAACCAAACATCAGAAGAATGAACACTTGAACGTACATCAGTGAGACACTAACTACCTAAAAGACAGAAACTACCTATGGGAAAAAGGTATTTGAATTTTGACTTTTTACTTTGGCTCATGTCCCATTCACCTACATGGAGGAGGCAGGCTTTATGACCTAAACTGCAGCCAGCCACCAGGGGGTCATATAGATGTTATGACTTGGGAGCATTGTCTGTATTTAAAGGTGCATTCCACTAAAAAATTTCACAGGAGTACCACAGTACTTAGCCTGTAGTTTTCTGACTAAAGTGTAAACTGGTTTTCATATAGTACTCAGCCTGTGAAGATAATGAATCTATGAATAAATGGACTAAATTATCTAAGTTGTTCATTATGTGACATTTTAATGGGCAATTAAAAGAAGAATTATAAATAATTTATAAATGAAATATTGATCCATCAATAAATAGTTCAAATTAAAAACAGTCAATAAGTAATCACTTAAAAATGCATTATTGAATTCATAAATATATGTATAAGGGATTTAAAAAAATAATCAATTTGAAAATGAAGTTTAAAAATAAATAAATAACTAGACTCACAAATTGAATTAGGAATACAGGTTTTAGTCAGGCATTTACCATTTTCATTAGCATTTCCATGCTGTTTTTGCTAAAATCATTACCATAATATAAGCCTGATACTTCCCATGTAGCTAATTTGCATTATTGTCCCTGTTTTATTTTTTTTTTTTTTTTATTATTATTTTTTTTCCTGTGGCAAGGACCAAAGGGTCACATTAATGCTAAATGCAGAGGCTAACTGGTGAAGCTAAATGACTTAATAAATCCAATAACTAATATTTCATAAAAGCAGCAGGGATATGCTAACGCAAATGGTAAAGAGTTGCCCCTTTAAATGCCTGACTAAAACCTGTATTCTTAATTAATTATTTATTTATTTGTTATTTATTTCTTTTTTCTCTTTTCAACTATATTTTTCAATTCCATTATTTACTTAGGAATGCATGCATTTTTAAATGATGTACTTAATCACTCTTTTATGGTGTTTTTGTAAAATTTTAATTTGAACTATTTAGTGATTAATATGTAATTCGTTAAGTATTTTTTATGATTTTTTTAATTGCCCATTAAAATGTCAACAAATTATGTTGTAATTCAATCAGTTTATTCATAGATGAATAAATCAATTTAATAAATAAATCAATGTAAACCAATGTATTAATGTCTATTTTTATTGTGCAATTAGTTATTAATCACATAAATGCTTATTACTATTTCCATGACTCTTGTGGTCCTCCGCAGTCATCAGGGTTGTCTTGGCTTGGGACCTTAACTCTTTAAATTCTGAATGAAGTCAGAGTTAAAAACTGGAGTTGTAACAACTCGTAGAACAACGGCAATCACTTGGATTAGTCACTGTGATGTAATTACTAAAACTAGAAAAGCACTCGGAGAGCGCAGACCTCCGCCTAGCACCATAATTTCCTCCCTGGCGGTTTCTTCTGGATCTATCTCCTCAAGTATTAAAGCTAGATCAAATTCGTTGACATATTTCAGATGCGGAATTGTCTCAGCTACACGATGCCGCTTGTTAGAAATCTCTACCTCTAATATTAAATGCACAGTAGGCCAAAATGTAAGAGTACCCCCATTTTTTATATAAATTGCTATAAAATCCGCCATCTGGATCAGATCTGGATCAGCCTTTGGGATTTGATAGAAGTACACATTGTAAATTCCTGAGTCAAATTTCATGAGCTTTGGGTAACAATTACCAGAGATATTGAGAAACAATTTTTGGGTCCCATTTACCCCAATGTTAATGAAAATTTCAAAGTGATCCAGAATCCAGGATTTCTTCCGGATCACCAAAATTATATGAGTTCTTTCTTTTCACATTTTCGACACACCCTGAAAATTTCATCAAAATCCGTCCATAAGTTTTTGAGTTATCTTGAACACAGACAAACAAACAGACAAACAGACAGATAAACACCGGCAAAAACATAACCTCCTTGGCGGAGGTAAAATGAGTCTGATTTTTTTTTTTTTTTTATTAGCAAACACTGTCTGTGAACACCTGACTAAATGAAGAGGTAGGTCAGTAGTTAGATAAGGTGTTGAGCTTTGAAGTCAACATTGATTGCTTCATTGAGTCATTCATTTATTCATTCACTGATCACAGTGTGTTTCATTTTAAATACAACTACATTTACCCAGTGTGATGTGCTGTGATATAATGAACTTTGACTCACAAGGACTGTGTGGGTTAACTTGTTAGTTGATAGTAAAATGCACACAGATGTTTGACATAACGATGCCAGTGCACACCCTGCGGCCATATCACTGCTAAAAAGTTCCAATTTTCAGAAGGCAAACAGTCCGACAGGCAAACACACTCTGCATAGCGAACAATGACATTTTGTGTTCGTTTTATCGGGGCAAATAAATATTGGCTAAGTGCTGATGGAGGCTTGTGGGCCAGACTCTGTGATTCTGGAAATCAAGTGCCGCTGGGCCCAAATGCATGTTGTTGCTTTCCGTCCGCAGTCTCCCAATGTGGAGGAATCTATCTGCCTGACCTCAGCTAACACCCCAAGACATGCTGATAAACACTGAATATTTATCATACACTCTCTACCCTGTCTCACACACACTGACTGTCCCCTTCTATCTCTCCCAAGGAAATCCAAATACTCACCCCTCACACACATTCTTTGTCTCAAATAGGTATTATCAATGAAAGACACATTAAACAATGTGAAATGTCAAACATGAACACATGCTCTCTGTCACTAATACAAACACACTTACCAGGGAAATTTAATATTTAGCTAAAGATGATGCAAGTATGTTGTAACTTTCAAGGACTGCAACAAAGGATGGACATTTGTTTTGTTTTTTGAGGGTGAAACTTTCAAGGACAATATGATGCAACATGTCTTCTGTTGTCAAACCACACGTACCTTTTTGATTTCCACTGACACTCACACAGGATTTAATTGTTAAGGTGACACAAAACACATTTGTAGATTGTGAGTATGGGAATGCACTCATCAACATCAACGCAAACTTCTAAAATGTAAAAATTAATCTTGGTGAATTGTGAATTGTGACACCAATGTAATGTATCCTACATAGTAATACTGACTTTGAACAGACTTTGCATATAGTACATGTATAACCCAACAGGAAGTGGGGAACATTGACCAAGGTTCTGCCTTTCCAAGCTTGCTCAATTGCTTTTGGATCACAGACTGTAAAGGGGCGTGACTTAGTAAGGCTCATTTAGAACATTGCTATAGTAAACCTAATGTTGATTGAACTTAATATTTGCTCAAGAAAAAACTATGGTCATCTGATCAAGAGGACATCCTGATCCTCATAAAATGGGTACCCATGAGTCTCCCGTTTACAGACATACCCACTTTATGATAATCACATGCAGTTTTGGGAACAAAAAAAGACAAAAAAATGCAGTTTTTTTTGAATGCAGTATATATGTGTTATTTTCTCCTACTCTCATAAGACTGTAAAGCTGAGACTCTTGTGAATCCAATGAGTCCAATTGTATTCATGTGTGATGATGTTAGTCCCATAGTAGCCATTTCATTGTAGGGAGACCAGTTTTTAAACCTCTCACTCTCACTCACTCATCTTCAACTGCTTATCTGGGGTTGGATTGTAGGGGCAACAGCTCCAGCAGGGGACCCCAAACTTCCCTTTCCTGGGCCACATTAACCAGCTCTCACCGGGGGATCCAGAGGCATTCCCAGGCCACTGTGGAGATGTCATCTCTGCACATAGTACTGGGTCTTCCCCGGGGCCTCTTCCCAGTTGGGGGAGGCGCCATCCTTACCAGATGCCCGAACCACCTTAACTGGCTCCTTTCAATGCAAAGGAGCAGCGACTCTACTCCCTCACGGATGGCTTCTCACCTTATCTCTAAGGGAGACACCCGCCACTCTCCTGAGAAAACCCATTTTGGCTGCTTGTTCCCGCGATCTAATTCTTTCAGTAATGACCCAGCCGTCATGACCATAGGTGAGAGTAGGAACGAAGACTGACCGATAGACTCTCTCTTGATCACAATGGTGTTTTAAAGCGACAGCAATTTTGCCCCTGCTGCTCAGATTCTTCGGCCAATCTCACATTCCATTGTTCCCTCACTTGTGAACAAGACCCTGAGGTACTTGAACTCCTTCCATTGGGGTAAAGACTCATTCCCTACCCGCAGTACACAATCCATTGGTTTCCTGCTGAGAACTATGGCCTCCAATTTAAAGATGCTGATCCTCATCCCAGCTGCTTCACACTCGGTTGTGAACCAATCCAGTGAATGGAGTCGCAGACTGATGATGCCAGCAGGACCACATCATCTGCAAAAAGCAGCAATGAGATCCTCAGCACACCGATCCGCAAACCCTCCTCCCCCTAAATATCGCCTCGATATTTGATTCTGTCCATGAATATCATGAACAGGATTGGTGACAAGGTGCAACCCTGGCGAAGGCCAACCCCCACTGGAAACGAGTCTGACTTACTGCCAAGAACCCGGACACAGCTCTCACTTTGGGAGTACAGAGATTGGATGGCCCTGAGAAGTGACCCCCTCACCCCATACTCCTGCAGCACCTCCCACAGTGTCCCCCGGGCGTCCACAAACCACATGTAGACTGGATGGGCGTATTCCCAGGCTCCCTCCAGGATCCTTGTGAGAGTGAAGAGCTGGTCCATTATTCCATGGACAGGACAAAATCCGCATTTTTCCTCTTCAATCCAAGGTTAGGCTATTGGCCGAACCTTCCTTTCCAGCACCCTAGAGTAGACTTTTCCAGGGAGGCTGAGTAATGTGATACCCCTGTAATTAGCACACACTCTCTGGTTTTTGAACAGGGGAACCACCACCCCGGTCTGCCACCCCTTAGGCGCTGTCCCCAACTTTCATGAAATGTTGAAAAGACGTGTCATCCAGCCCCTCCACACCCAGAGACCCTTCAGTATTTTTGGGTGGATCTCATCAATCCCAGAGGCCTTGCCACTGTGGAGCTGTTTAACTACCTCAGTGACTTCCCCCAGGGAAATTGACAGTGATCCCCCATCAGTTTCCAGTATCAGTTGGGTTCAGGAGTTCCTCAAAGTGCTCCTTCCACCACCCAATTACCTCCTCAGTTGAGGTCAACAGTGTCCTATCCTTACGGTACACAGCTTGGATGGTTCCCCGTTTCCCCCTCCTGAGATGCCAGACAGTTTTCCAGAAGCACCTTGGTGCCGACCGAAAGTCCTACCCCATGGCTGCTCTGAACTCCTCCCACACCCGCTGCTTTGCTTCATTTACAGCAGCAGCTGCTGCCATACCGGCCTGTCAGTACCTTGCAGTCCTCTGAGACAGCATATACCAGAACTCCTTTTTCAGTCTGACAGCTTCCTTGACCACTGATGTCCACCACGGTGTTTGAGGGTCACCGCCCCTTGAGGCACCTAAGACTCTCACCTAAGGCCACAGCTCACCACCGCAGCTTCAGCAATGGAAGCTTTGAACATTGCCCACCCGAGTTCAATGCCCCCAGGCTTCCATAGGGATGCCAGAGGTGTAAGTTGAACATCTCTTGGACAGGGACCTCCTCCAAATGTTCCCAGTTCACCTGCACTACCAGTTTGGATTTGGGCTCCATGGCAGCCTCCATGGCAAGTAGAAGAAGAAGAAGAAGAACAACAACAACCTGTATTAGTTCCACGAGGGGAAATTCAATTTTTACGCTGTTTGTTAACTTATACACGCTACGTGCAGACCCGAAACACACACATGCACATGCATCTATGGAGAGATGTCAGAGTGAGGGGGCTGCTCCTGACAAGCCCAGCCACCAGGCGCTCGCTCACGGGTCTGCTGAACCAAGCCTGCCTGAGACCAGTTTGCCAGCACTAGGCTCCAGACAACAAAGTCCTCAGGGTCATAGGGACACACAAACCTCTCCACCATGTTTACTACTATCATTGTGTTGTCGGTTTAGTATTAGGACACCATCATGAAAAGAAAATAAATCACAACGGAAAACATCTGTATTGGGAGTGTGCTACAGGTTTGCGTTGAAGGATACCAGCTTTACTGTCCAGGTTGTTAAAGCTTAAATTCAGTCCACTTCATGAACACATGTACATAAATTATAATAACAAACTTATTCTTTCTCCTTTCTCCTTTCTGTTTGTCGGCTCATTAAATCTGTGGTTTTTATCATTGCAGTGGTGGGCTATTTCTTCACTTTGTGTATGCAGTGTCCTATGGAATGCTGGAAACCAAGAATGCTATTTAACCAAAATTACCTATAATTATTTTTGATGACCAAAATTTTTCCATTTTAACAATTTCTTCCCCTTGTAGGGATACTACCACAAGGAATACTCTGGATTCTAGTCCTTTATCACTACATAGTGTGGAAAGAATAATGATTCCAGTCGCTATAATCAATACCATGTTTGCACTGACTTTCCTCTGCCGGTCTGAAGTTGTAAATTGTCCGGTGTGTCTCCCAACAAGGTGATGGGTTAATTAAGTGATAGTGTGGCAAGACTTTCCCTTTGTTGAGTTAAAAGAGCTTTGTCCTCTAGGTCAGTTGTCATGTTCAAGCTCTCAGTGCTACCTTACTGGGAAGTGGTGTTCTTGTGGCTTTTTCAAATGGCTGTGAATGTAAAAGTATGAAACTGAAAGCTGTATGATACCTAGAATATAGAGGCACAAATTTCATTGTGCAGAAATGCAAAGCCAAGAGGTTAAGCCTGAGGAACCACCTTAACTGGCTCCACCGTTGATCGTAGAGCTAGTGTTACAATGTGTAACCATCAGTTTTGCTTTTTATATGTATTCAGGTTGGGATTTCATATTAGCAATATAATTGTACCTTTTTTTATGCCAGTAGCCATTTTGTCATATTATTTTTTTTTTTTTTTGTGTAAATCTCTGTTGTGATTTTCCTCCACTCCAACAATTACCATTAGAAAGCCTATTTTTAGGTAATAATTTGCATGTCTTTTAACACATATCCACAATGCTTTCATTAAGGTGATTATATTCAAATGAGATACCAAGCCTGAGGCAGAGTTTGGCATCTGCTGAGAATTAAAATCTTACAGAGAACGACAAAATCAGTTGTGCTCAAACATTCATTTTACTCTCTTATCTCCGGGTAGGATTAGTGCATCGCAGAGAATAAACTCATGACCTGTAATTCACATTATTGAATTTCAAACTCGACATTTTCTCTACAATAGTCCCCGGGACTTTGTTCAGTACACTCTGTGAATGTGAATTAGCCATTTAATTTTAGTATAAACCTATTAGGATGACATTTAGGGACTAAGGGCAAGATTAGCATTCAGCTGAATTTCAGCTTTCATATATCGTCCACAGAAGGAATGTGTACACTTCATTGTAAGCTAATATTGTTTAGAATGTATTTGTTCTTATCGCTGCAAGACAATGTGGCAGGGATTGCAACTTAAGAGACTTGGCACAGCTAGAAGGTGTCTGCCATTTTGAAAACTCTGTTTATCAGTGGGGAGCAGGCCCTCACTAATCCCTTGACCTGACCTGACAGTTTTCTTGTTATTATTTTTGGACTGTTCTAGTATGCAGATGTTGCCATGACAATGGCAAAATCCTCACCCTACGAAACAGAAATTAGCATAATTGTGTGAGTCATTAGAATCAGATTTAGCTTTCTAACAGTTCAAATAAATTATTGGTTATGAAGAGGTATGACCCTGACCCTAGAACTCATATATTAAGCACATTTTAGATACGTTTTTTACTGTAAACGTATTGCGATTATGGGTTTGAAATATTTGTAATACAGAAAAATGACAAAAAGTAATAATGATCATGACACATGATGGGTTTTTAAAATTTTGCAAAGAGACTGTTTGGATGCTGTAATGTGATGGGCATATTAATGCAGATTTCACAGATTCACTGGTACAATTTGCTAGTTTTTGCAGCATCTAGTCACTTTCCATTGTTTCGGTGTGCTAATCTATATTGGTGACCCCCAAAGGCTCTGTAAGTATCTTGGACCCCTTGTGGCCAAGCAATCAATCAATGTAGCTTCAAAGACACAATTTAAAACCAACTTGCAATAATTTAATATATATTATATTTTGCCACAATTTGCTGCTTTTTGCCGCTTTTAGGTTATTTCCATGTTTTTCTTGTACCAGTCCATGGGTGACTCCATATGGCCCCTGTGTGCAACAAATCAGTCAATTAAGCTTTAAATTTACAAACATTCATTAGTTAAATAGAAATATACTGTAGGTATTTGCTAGATCTCCTCACAAAAGCATCAGGCAAAGACAGGTACATCCCCAGCCTGCATTTTCAGGTATGGTACAGTGTATCCAGTCAAATATCACACTGCCTGTCTGAGAAGTAAGGTTGACAAAACCACAAACGTAAAATATTTATTTAGCAAATACTGGAAGGTATACCAGAGGGTACAGTCTTCATTGACTTTATTAGATATCATTAAGAATATGCTTTTCCGCTGGAAATCACCAGAAAACCAGCTGAACCATTGAGCTCGACTTAGTAGCTGAGGGAGGCGATGCAACATCTAAAAATATAGAAATTGAGATTCACTGTACCTGGCTCCTCTGGTAACTTTGAGAGAATTTTGAAAAAAAAATGATGAATTACATCAGAGCTGAGCTTTAAACCCCTCCCTTCCTGAATGTAACTCCAAATGGACTAAGTCACACATGGCTACCTTATGTTTGACAAGTTCCTATCATGATGTTGTCCAGTCTGGGAGCTGTCTGTTTTTTATTTATTTTTTTTTACTTATTTTTTTTTTTTGTCTTACAACTTTAACCCTTTCACAATGTGTTTGAGTTCATGAAAGTTAATTGCAACATTTTGGTCGCCTAAAAACATCTTAACATTCAGTTGTACTTAGCTCCACCCTCTCATGTCACTTCTGGTTGCGCCTAAAAGGCAAACTCACGGATTCAAAACGGCAGTCTACAAGCCAATGAGTAAAGTCTCGTTGACTACGTCCACATCTTATATCCAGTAGAAACAGATGTGTGTGTGTGTGTTTTGTTGTTTTTTTTTTTTTTTAACACTTAAATGTACTGCAATGCCTCGACTAGCCCCAGTGCTCTAATGGCTTCTCAAAGGTCTTTCAAAGACTGAATTAGGAGTGCAGTTAACTCAGTCAGGTTCGTGAGTGCTTCCCATCCGAAATACCCTCAAAACGGGGGAGAATAATCAATAATGCCTATCACAGGACATTCTTCTTGCAAACACCAAGGACGGTCAATATTTCACAGCAAATCATGGGTTATTTTCATAGATCAATGGTAGAAAGAAAGAATCACCTCTCCCATCGGGGCTCTCGCCTCCTCCTAAACACTGTCTAAAAGTGGTGAGATGAAAAGATGTATTCCACAACCACTGTGGAGAGAGTTCTGTTCTGGGTGAGCAAGGAATTATGTTTTAGTTTCCTTTTTGCCTCAGTCTGTCTGGAGGTTTTACACAAACCTTTCTGATTGATGACTGCTGTGCAATCTAGGAACATCACAATCCTTGTTAAATATGTTACTTACATATGATGAATTCTCTTTACAGACATAATACCAATAAATATATGTGCATTTTGTGTGGAATGTAGAATCAGCTAGGAGATAAAAACTGTTTATCTGATAAAACCTATAATTCTCTTGGCCTCAGAGGATGTCAAACAATGCTATTTTAATTTGTTCCCATTACTTCCTCATTTCAGAGGAGCAAGTCTTGAACAATAAGTGGACAGCTTAATTTAGTCTAAAAAAATAACTGCCATTAAACTTTGAATGGATTTAGGGGGGATTCTCTGCACACACCTCAACGCTGAGTAACTGGCAGTATAGTGGAAAATCTTCTCTCAATAGTCACTTTCTGACATCTGATAGCTAATCCTGCTACATCTGCAGAAACTGCACTAAGACATTCTAATGTCATTTTATGTAGTTCACTTTTTCTCACATCACCCCAGTGTCTGTTTAACTGTATTTCAGTGCTTGAATTCAAAGCCATAATAGAACTGAGGTTAAAGATATATGTACCCAAATTATGTCCTGTACCTTCAAATTTAAATCTAATACCATAATGTCAGTGTCATACCCTATCCTCATGCTGTATACTGTCCTGCCTGAATACCACATCTATTCAGTATTTAAAGGTGCAATTGCTAACCAGTGACAACACATTAGATATGGTTTTAAGGAGTCTGGTTGTTGGTAGTTGTTGGTTTAGTTTAAATACACACATGGGTTACTGTTGTTTGGATGATAAGATAGCTAATATGCGCTAACCTTAGTTGTCACCAATGTGTGTGCCATGGTAAATTCACATATTCTGCAGCCTGATGGAGACACCAGCATCAGTGTGGTCAGGTATGCACATGCAGCCTACTTTTATCGGTATTTAACTGTTTTTTTTTTTTTCACACTAAGTGGCAACTTGATCGCTGACAACCCAGAGATACCCCGTAAAAACCAACATTGTGATACTATTGTCTCAAAAACCTTTATGGAAGTGGAAACCAAACATCTGATCTTACACATATATTAACACATTCATTTTTGACCTGTTAATTAAAAAAATAATAATAAATAATAATTAATTCACAATCATAATGTCATTTTTTAAATTATTTGACCACATAAAAATGTTATGAATAAGACCTTTAATGTACATGTATATAGGTTGGGTGTACATAATATTATAGGCATTGATAGTATACAATAAATGGTGTGTTTTTTCATGTATAACTTTGTTATGTTTTTTCTCTGTACTGTTTTGTTACTGTTTTTTCTTTGTTTTGACCTGCCAAAGGACTACTTTGTCATCTGTAACTGCTTATCGTATTCAGGATAAGCAGTGGACAGGAAATGCCCTGCTTTGGAGAAGCTGTCCACAATGGCGAGAAGAACAGTGCTGCGGTTAGGATTAGGGTTGGGGGGTGACATTGAGTGGGTAAGGTGTGAAGCAAATCTGTAGTAGTGTGGTGAGAGGCTTTGAGGAGTACATTCAGCCAGAGACTGATCCCCCCTCGGCACACTACAAACCGTCTGGGTCAGTCCTTTCTTTTGGTGGCCATCAGGCTCCATAAGCAAGGTCTGACCCCCATGTGACTCTCTGATCATCTGCTCAATAATTACATATATATGCTATGCATATACCTACTGCACTTTACTTATTACTATTTTACTTACCTTATTTATTATATTGCCATTCCCTTCATTGCACCTTCTCTTTTACTTATATTGTATTCATCTGTACTGTTGTTGCTGCTGCTATGACACCCAAATTTCCCTCTGGGGATTAATAAAGGTTCATCTTATCTTATCGTATCTTCTTCTTACCTCTGGCGCAAACAGTGCAGATGAGGAAAAAGCCCTGGTGTCGGCCTCCATAGTGGGCCACCAAAAATGTCTTTTAAGGAGGGAGACTGTACAGCTTATGGCAAACAAACTTGGAGGAATGTACACATTGTAGTACTTGAGACTGAGCTGCTACCAGGACAGAGTGATTGAAGAGTGATTGGATGGTCCAGTACCAGGATCTGGCACAGAGCATTGGGATAGGGCAGCTCCTATATCGATGTCTGAAGCATCTACCTCAACAATGAACTGGTGGAAGGAGTTGGGGTGCACCAGTACAGGAGCGGAGGTAAAACGGACCTTCAAAAGAGGCAAATACTGCTCCACCTCTCAGCTCCAGGTGAATGGGACAGTCGGAGAGGTGTGTCTGGTGAGTGGCGCAGTGACTTAACTGTAGCACCAAATGAATCGACGGGAGAAAGTTAGCAAACCCAAAAAACTGGTGTAGCAACTTTCTTGACATGGGTCTTGGCCACTCCAGCACCGCTTTTACCTTCTCTGGGTCTGTTCTTACCTGGCCAACTCTCAGTGATGTATCCCAGGAACCCCACTGAGTTGACATGGAACTCACACTTCCCTGCTTTTACGAACAACTTATTCTCCAATAGTCTCGGGAGCACCTGGCAGCCTAATTCAGAACTCTCCCTCTCAAAAACCCAGTAACGTATGATACCTTAGCTTGGTCTGTAGCGAAGGTGAGGCGCTGTCAGGCAAAAAACAGCGAACATTGTAGTAGGAACCCTCTACACTTTCCCAGGTCTCCAGCTTCAGTTTCAGGTGGCGTAACTGGTGACTCTCTGGGTGGATGCTCATGCATGGGATGTGGTGGTGGTGAATGAGCAGAGGGGGATGGGACAAATTGACCAGCGATGGCTTGATAACCCAGGTTTAGTTGAGTTTCTATATTCCCCTGTAGAAGCTGGTGGTGGGGCTGCACGGTAGTGTAGTGGTTAGCGCTGTCGCCTCACAGCAAGAGGGTCGCAGGTTCGATTTTCCAGCGGCTCTTCTGTGTGGACTTTGCACGTTCGCCCCGTGTAAGCGTGGGTTTTCTCCGGGTACTCCGGCTTCCTCCCACCATCCAAAGACATGCTGTTTAGGTTAATTGATTACTCTAAATTGCCCATAGATGTGGATGTGAGCGTGAATGGTTGTCTGTCTATATGTTGTCTGTCTCTATGTGCCCTGCGATGGACTGGCGTGCACAGTGGACTGGCGACCTGTCCAGGGTGTACCCTGCCTTCGCCCTATGCCAGCTGGGATCGGCTCCAGCCCCCCCGCGACCCCTAACGGGATAAGCGGTTAACGATGGATGGATGGAAGCTGGTGGTGTCGCCCTTGCAAATTTCTATGGCTGGAAACTGCTCTTTAGATTGTGGACTAAATCGTTCTGTGATGGTTTGGCAAAGAGAGGACTGAAAACAAAACATGAAACACTAATATCAGTAAAAGGGAATTTATTGCAAATAATAAGTTTATATTGCTGGGAATGTATCATAGGCAGAGGGGCTTCTGGCTTGGTGGAAACGGGTGGTGGGTTAACTGGCAGGTGGCGAGGAGTGAGATCCAAAAAGAACCCTCCAGAGGCTGAGCACAGCATGGTGTAGTTGTCCGGAAATGGTGATCAAGTGGAAGCAGACAGGTGAGCGGTGGATGAGTGGAGCGGGAGCAGCTGGCAGGTAGTAGCGCTGGACACAGGAAAAAGCAGGGTGAAATCAAAAACGTCAAACTCGAAAAACAGACAGGCAACAAGGTAATGGCGTGGGACAAGCGCTACAACTTAATGATATGGTGGAGTATGGAAGGATTCCCAGAGTTGATATACTGCAGGGTTGTGAATGATTGGATTATGCTAAGATGTGCCAGCCGCATACAACCAGTGGGGGAAGGTTGGGGGCCACGCCCACATGTACATATGCAGAAAGACAGACAAGGGGGGACAATACAGGACACAAAAGGCCAGGGAAAACACAGGGAAACATTGGAAAAAACTGGATCAGATTCTAAGCTCATAAGGGAGGGACATAATTATTGGTTTGTTTTATCTTTTCTCATATATTCATTTATTTCCTTCAAAATTCAAGTTATGATGGTTTGCAATAGGGTCAACAACCTAGCAGATTTCAGATTCTTAAGGAAGTGCATGTTAACCGAGGCTGCTAGCCTCGTGTCCTTTGTCATCCCTCTGCTGATGTGAACCACTAAGATACCACTGGTAGAGAGAGGGGGGCAGCTTTATCTGAGCCAGTTTACAAGATACATAACAAACTAACCTAAACAGTCAGACTACAGAGCCTACCGCCAGCTTTAGTTTTAGCTTGTGTATCCAAGGGTTACATTGCTCCTAAAATTTATGAAGAAAATAAATTCATAACACAGAGACTCCATAGTCTGGACCCTTCTCAATAACAATGCATTACCGATTCACTGCTACAGTTCCACCCTTCACATTAAACTCCCCGGCCACAAACACCAAACACTGCTTACTAGAGGGAACTAGTCATTTATAATTCAACTAAATAACTTACACGTGTTTACCATGCGCTGTGACAAATTAATAACTGTGGTAATGTGAATATCATGGCAATGGTTTGAGACATGCACAGTAAAATCTGGTCTGCCCTCGCTGAAATTGAGCCAATCACGATGCACTACATCAGCTTCAGTTACACCGTGCATGCATTAAACCGCATATCCCTGTCTACCCGTGTCATAGCCTCTTTCCATAGGCCTTGATTTCTAGTGTACAATGAATGTGATGAAAAAAATACAGACTCGGCCTCATAAGCTATTTCAAATGACCTGAATGATATGTACACGTCCTGAACTGTGACTAGCAAACCAAATGGTTCAGATTTTTACCAGAACTGTTCCCATCCCTAGTACTTAGCCAAATATACTCAGACATTTCTGTATACTTGCCAAGTAGACAGACTCTGTATATATGTCAATATAAGCCAAGCATATTTAAGTATACTTTAAGTTGAAGAAAAATCATTAAAAACATAATTTAAAAAAATATCTGAAAGCATACTCTCCTATTTTACGTTTTAAAAGAAGTATATTAATAGCATACTATAAACTTTTTTGTAAGGGTATGTATGGTATGTCTTTTTCTGTGTGTTACTTTAACAGTATTTGATGTGTGTGACATACTTGTTTTAAGCTTGTTTCTTGATTTTGGGATGATTTTTCACACCTGACCAGGGACTATGGCTGAAAACTAGCCTCCTGGCTAATTTACACAGTACCGTCATGCTTATTAACTGTCTTTGAGAAATAAACTGAATAAATAAAAAAAAAATATACATGTTGCCTTAGTAACAGTACAGGGCTCCATACACTGTAGATTTCATGGTGGTGTGAAAATAGATTTTTTAACCCAATTTGGGACTTCAAACTAGATAGATTCAGCAGTTCAAGACACCGGTGACTCTTCCATTTGGGTCATTCAACCCAAGTCAGGTCCTGATCCTGGCTGTAGGCAAGACCGTATGCAGCTCAGCCTTGATGCATTCACTTTCCACCATAAAATTTCAGTCTCAAACTACTGCCTTTTTCTCCATGCAATCCCTAAGGACATGAACAAGTATTATATATTTATTTATTTATTTATTTATTTATTTTTTTGTGCACAGGACATGTTATTTGCATTTTTTTTTTAAAAATATGCACACAAGAGCAGGCTGTGAGACTATGGCGCTAATGATGGTGTGATATTAAAATATTTATTTTTGCTGGGCTGTAAGGTCAGGGTCAGCTACAGAACAGCACCTCTGAAAATGTTTGGGAGATGTTGCCAGCCACAGGGACACTAATTTTGTCAGTGCCTATGCTGACATATACTAAAAATTTAGACAGCGGTTTTGAATCCTGGTGGTTGGATGGGAACATCTTGCACCTACAATAAATCAAGATACTGCAGAGCAAAATGTAAATGCATAACTTAAATTTAAACAAATTATTTTTAACTGTGCTTTCACAAGAGGAAGGTAACTAATACTTGCCCTGCTTTATGGTCCTAAAATACGGCACATGGCATTTAGAAATGTCTCTGTAGAGACTATTTGACCTACTTGTTCTAAATGGACCCTGACAGTGGCAAGTTTTATTTGATACCCTCTATCAACGGCTACGGATATTTTGCAAATTGAGTGAAGGTGTTTGTCTGTCAAGTGGGACTTATGGTAATTTGTTGATGTTCACCTTAGAGAGCATTTCAAATTAGTCAATCCACTTTGGCTTGCCTAGCGGCAGAGCTGTAGTTTCATGTCTGGGATCAAAGGAGCAAAAACCTCCCATTGCTGCTGCTCTATATTTACTGTCACTCAGTTGTATCTGACAGGATTCTGGGCCACTCTCACAGCAACTGTAAATTGTAATTTACAAAACTGTAGCCTCAAGCTCAGCAAATGTAATGAATTCTGCCTGGAATATGCTAATTCTTGTTTTTCCCAGTTCACACTCTTGATATAGCAGCAGCAGTGGTCATAATTGTCACTTACTGGTAAGTTTACACAGTAAACAAAGTTAAGTTTAGCCTAAACTTCAATTGAAGGAAGACTGTCTTCAACTGTGGTAGGCTACTCTGTAACAGCCCCTGCAGGTGTAGGGGCCATATGGTGATATTGGTATTGTTTTATTCAAAATCATTGCTCAATGAAGTGAAAGTGGTTATTTATATATTGAATTCACACAGTCATATTTTATATGAGCACTGCCGCTTCACAACAACAGGGTCGTGGGTTCAAACCTGGCTTGGGGCCCTTCTGTGTGGAGTGTGCATGTTCTCCCCGTGTTAGTGTGGGTTTTCTCCAGCCCAAAAACATGCAGGTTAGGTTAATTGTTGACTCCAAATTGCTCATAAGTGTGAATGTGAGCGTGAATGGTTGTCTGCCTTCGTCCAATGTCAGCTGGGCTCAGCTCCAGGCCACGAGATCTTGAATAAGATATGCAGTCACAGATTTTTATATGCTCAAATAATTGACCAATGTGGAAATTTTGGGGGGGGGGATTTATTTTAGAAATGGTACCCTGTGTAACTATGTTTTCATTACTGTATAATCACCTACAACCTGTGTTTTTGTCAGCAGTGAGCCCTTCATAGGACTATCTAGCCTATATAGGGAGCTGGTCCTCTTCACAGACCCTGCTGTGCTGCACCACCGTTTTTCTACAGTAGCCCAGAATGGAGGACCCATCGACTGTAGGACGACATATCTCCACCTCGTCCGACTGTACAGAAGTGAAGCCAAAATATCCCGAATACGGGTGCTGCCATCTTGGGATTTTAAAGTCATTTGGAGCCAGAGTCTGCACAATAGAGATCTGGTGAGCCGAACATGCCGCAGTGACTCAGTCTCACCCATTTGTATAGCATCAAATAAAAAACAAACTTCTCAGAAAAATGAACATTTGAACAACAGTGTGATAAGAACTAACTAAAACGACACAAACCACCTTTGGGAAAAATATATATTTTTTTCACCAAGGGTGATCCAGATGTTTTGGCTTCACTTTTGGAAAGCCGTCATGTTACCATCTTCATGAACAGTCTATGAGACAAACCAAGCACTGACTCTAGAGAGGGCCTTTTGCATTTACCGGAAGACTACTGCAGGTTCTCTACATGCCTGAAAATAGATGGGTGAGGTCCCACTAAATCCTATACACTGGCCTATTAAATATATTGAAATGTTAAAATGGGATATGTATGCAGGTGGGTTTGTTAGAAATGTCAGGTCTTAGTTTTTTGTGTTTGCGTGCTCCTTGTTTGCACTTCCTGTTTTATTTTGTATTCTTACATCCCTTCTCGTGTCAGATCACTACACTTCCTGCCTGCATGTTTCCCGCCCGCACGTTTGAGCACCTTCCTCTGACCTAGTTTCCAACACCATTCACCTGTGTCCGATTGTCTTCTCCCCGCCCTGATTGTGTCCACCTGTGCATCGTCAATCACTCCCCTCACTAGTATTTAATGTGTGCTTCTCCTGCCCTCTGTGCCAGTTCGTCTTGGTTACTTATGTACAAGCGTCCCAGCATTCCTTGTGTTTTTGACTTCTCGTGCCCTAGAAACTCTGCCTGTGTTTTTGACTTTGTCTCAGCCTGTCGATTTGGATTGGTTAGCCTGCAAGTGTTGATTCCTGTGTACCAACCATCTGCCTGTATTAAAGACGCTGATTTTTTGCCACAACCTGATCTCAGTGACTTTGCATTTGAGTCCAGACCTGTCTGTTACTACGGCCTTAATAGGGTTGGGCTGGCGAAAGCAGAAAAGCGGAATTTCAGGTTATATCAGCTTGCAAAGTTTGCAGACCTTAAAAAAAATCATTAAACAAGGTTGTTTTCTCGTGTCCAGAAATGCACGCCAGAAGTACAAGTAACATTACTATTTCGGATTATGGGACGTTCAACAAAAAGTGAGAAAAAACATTCAAGTTCAGAGACAGATGTCAGTCAAGTAAACTAGCTAATGTCGTGGCTAACACTTGGTTAGCCCTCCACCTCCACCCTACATAGCTGTCTATGCTGCTCTGCTAGAACTGCCTGCCACCATTGCCCTGTAACAAATGTTTGCCACCTGTTTATATTGCCACAGCAGTTTATAAACAATCTAATTTGTTTGTGTTTAGAATAACTGGTTGGAATATAGTATGATTATGTATTTATTATTTGCAGCTAACATTGCTTTGTGCATCAATTAAATGGACTTAAATGCATTCATGAATCAACCTGACTGTTGTTTTCCTTATTTAAAGTAAGAACATTTTAATGGCATAAAGTGGAGCTGGACTTTAGGAGAGACTGGATGGATATTACCTTGAGACTGCCAGCCTTGCTTATTTTAATGGTGAGTAACAGTTACAGTTTTCTCTTGTGGAAGTATTGAGCTTTTGTTGTGTCATAACGTTACATCTGTCATTGTCACCGTGTGTAATTGAATCGTGCATGCTAGAAGACAGTCTGCCATGGTAAGGCTACACACAAATTACCTCATTTGCTTGTTGTATTTTAATGT
This sequence comes from Pterois miles, assembly GCA_947000775.1. Taxonomy (NCBI): domain Eukaryota; kingdom Metazoa; phylum Chordata; class Actinopteri; order Perciformes; family Scorpaenidae; genus Pterois; species Pterois miles. The sequence goes on along the minus strand of CAMQGK010000229.1, from coordinate 16,054,991 downwards.
TAGCACAGGTTTTGCTTCAATGTCTTGCTGTCTGGTTATCTCTTTGTTCATTAGTCTTTAAGACTATCCACTGTATGTCTTTCTCTACTTGTTATGCTTGTCCCCAAACCCTAGGCCTGCTTGTTAGCATCATTGCCATTGAAAACGCGAGACCATCTTCCTCATGTTAATTGCCTTGTTGCCACTTAAAATGGCAAATGTCTAAAGACTAGCACAACAATGTTTTTATGTGTTATTATTTTGGGCTGTGAAGATCTTCTGTAAAAGTCTGTCTGAATGACATTCAGGGCTGTATCTGATTTGCACAATAGAAGGCTTTTAATCCAAGATGGCACCATACTATACTATGACAGGATTCATCTATGGACCTGATCAAAATTAGTGGCATGATGTTAAAATCCCAGTTCCTGTAAAGAACTCACTGATTATTGCAGAAATAATATAATTGATTGATTAAGAAATGATACACACATACACATGCAAGTGCTCTCATTAGTGGTAAGTGATTTGAGGGGCAAAGTACATTCAATTTAATACAAAATGGCAAAGTAGGCTTATTCAATTTATGGAATGTTTCATGGTGTGTGAAGCACATCCTGAAATTCTGTTTATAGAAATTAATTTGTTAAGATGCATACAGTATTATAATAAAACAAAAAAAAATAGTGTATTTTTCGCAATATAAGGCGCACATTATCCTTTAATTTTCTCAAAAATCTACAGTGCGCCTTATTAATCCGGCGCGCCTTATGTGTCAATTCAGGTTGTGCTTACTGACCTCGAACCAATTTTATGTGGTACAGGGTGCTCAAAAGTCTGTCAAAACATTTTATTACGACTTTGGTAAGCTACAAAGCCGCACCTCTGGATGGATTTTCGGGCATTACGGCACTCACCGACACTATTAAAACGAAAGTGAGGAAAATTCATTTGGAGCTTGCCATCATTCCCGGTGGATTAACTAAAGAACTCCAACTGCTGGATATTGGTGTCAACAGGTTGTTCAAAGTTGAATTGCGAGCTGCATGGGAGCGTTGAATGACAGAAGGCAAACACCCATTTACCAAGACAGGGAGGCAACGCCGGGCGAGTTACTCTACTATCACGAGACAAGAGCGCCTTATGTGTGAAAATAGACACAGTCATTGATAGTGCGCCTTATATTCCGGTGTGCCTTATAGTGCGAAAAATACAGTAAACTGGTTATTTAAGTTAAGTTATAATTGTTTATACATTTATTTATTTATTTAAGTAATTTTATTTTCCTTTTTCATCAACAACATAACTTCACAATCCATTCAGTGTGAAATACCAAATACAGAAGTATGCATGTTGTCCATTTCATACCCCCACCCTCAGGAAAAAGAGGAGTATAAGTAAAGAATAATTTTAAATATAAATGAATAAAAATAATAAATAAAAAAAGAAAAAAAAATGAAGAGCAGAATTATCACACAAACTGCAGCATAGGTAAAATAATAATACTACATTTCTACATATATATTTTCAAACATGCATAAACAATCAGCAAAAAAAGAGTCATTTATGTAAATACAAATCAGTTACAGAAGAGTATACAGTTTTAGGGTTTCCATATATGTCACAAATGGCTGCTATGTTTTATAAAATGTACCTGTAGAGCCACCCAATGTGCCCGTTATTTTCTCCATGTGTACAAACTCACTCTGTAACCCACTGGACATGGGTGGGAGAGGCCTCCTACTTCCACTTCATAAGTAGAAGTCGCCAAGTGATTAGGGAAGAAAAGCAATAGTATTCAAGTAATAAAAAAGTAAAACTAAATTGCAATCATAGGAGAAAGGGTGAATTTGACTCCTAAGACCTCAGAGATTATAGCAAATATAAGGTCAAAAAATTATGAAGATTTGGACAAGTCCAAAAAGTGTAAATGAGGGATCCTGTAACTGTCTCACATCTGTATTTTTCTCTTTGTATAAGTGCCACATTTGTTTTAATTTCACTTTTATGTTTTATTTATTTAGATGTTTTTTTTTTTTTTTTTCCATGATAGAGTAGGTGTAATGTTTTAAAATGATGACCCTCTTCTCTGATGCCAAAACCCACAAAGATGTTTCCACTTCTGGTTGATGAGACCTCTGCTCAGGTTGAATTTGAGTGGAGCTATGCCTGTAATTACATCTGAGGCGTCCTCAATCTGAAAACGGCGTTCACAATTCTGCTGCGGCTTCCGGGTTGAACGACATGTTTCTTGTCATTCCGACGGAATGCACCAGGCTTTGAGGTACATTTTCTGTCACTCGGCAGGTGTTGCCGAATCAGCAGTAGCATGTATGTTAACCTGTTGTATTAAAGAGGCAATGCATTTGCATAACACAACGGGGTGTTTAACACACCACCATTTACATTTAAAAAAAGTTTTATGTGGTTTTGTCTAGACTGACTGTGCGCCACATAACCAAAATACATGAACTAATAAGAATGATAAAGATGTAACTCAACCACCTTAAAACTTAGGGCCAGAGAGATGTCAATCAAACAGTCTGTACACGTCCATATAGTTCTCAAAAGAGGCCTAATTAGGCACAATAAGTGGAAAAAAAACCCTCTGGGTGGACCATGGGTATGAAGAGCCTTTAAAACACCAAACTCCAAACACACACAGTATCATTAGGACAGTATATTTGTGATTTTGGAAGCAGAATTGCTAAATGTAATGCTTCAGGGGTGGGAATATTTATACATTGTTATCATGTATTTTTCATTGTCTTGTTTACAATTATTTCTTGTACAACATGCAGGAAAACATAATAGCATAAGACATGTTAAACATGTTAATAGAAGAGTCGGGAAAGTATTCACTGACTTACACTATTAGAGCGTGAACATCAGTGGCAGACAGTGGCAGACACATTCAAGTGCATTCTTGAGCTAAGGAGACATAAGGAGGCCTGCTAGTTGTGCTGGGTGATTTGGCAATGTAAATCAGTTTCATAACAGATTTTTTTTGGCTGTTCAAATATACACATGTGCCACATGATGGTGTTACGTCGCACACACAGCGGCACAGACAGTAACGCACACAACATGCATGTGTGCATACAGTGGCAGCTGCGACACAGTACAGCCACACACACACTCATCGGTGTGAAAGTTAAACAGTGTGTGAAAAAGACATAAAGCTCTTAAAGCAATTTGAAACACCTGCAAGTCCAAATTAAGGTGTGGAGGAAATGTCATCAAGAGTGTTGTTGTAGATATGATGCAACTGTTTTCTCCAGGGAAAGTAAAACATGTTTACAGTTAAAATGAGATATACTGAAATTCATTTTCAGTTGGATTATATTTGCCCAGTAACCTGGGGCACTTTGATTTTAAGATTTGTTTGAGTGAGACATGGTCCTGTAACATTGATGGTGCAGGTTGGGGAGAATGTAAGTTATTTAATAGTCAGTGTTTTATAATGAACATGCAATTGACTTTCAGTTTTCTGTGAAATAAGTTACAAAAATGTTTGCGTATGCTGTCAATTATAGTTCTGAGAAAGATGGAAAACTAAACTTAGCAAAAACTGAAATCGGCAGGTCAGATTGCAATTGTGCATCTCTAGACTTCTTTTTAGTGATACTGCCATGTATGGCATGTTATTATTACTGACAGGAATGATGGCTGGCACTAGAAAAATAACTTTTTTTTTATAACTGTTTCTTTTTAAATGTGTAGACAATCCAGGTAGTGGAGTGGTGGAAAGAAAAAAGAAGAAAGAAATTACAGGGGGGAGGAAAAAGCTGTAGTTAACCATGCAGCTCACATAGCCAGCTCAGATTAAACTAGTGAGTCAAATAGCTTTGTACGGGCTCTGGCACACGCACACGCCGCAGGCCTGGATATGTCGACATTAGGAGGTGCCGTGTTAAACCGGTGTTGCGAATGGTGCTTGTAATCATTGAAAGGACTGCCCTCTTGGGTATTATTGTGATAATAAATTACTTCCAGCAGCCATTTATTTCAGTCCAAGGTTCTCAAGAGCAGCAATATGGTGCTGAAAGTTCCTGAACGGTAAATGATAAATGTGTCAGGAGCTGATCACCTATCCATTGCACATGCAGTCTGAAAGCCGCACCAGCCGCATTTGTTAGAAAGAATAATGATGCATCTGTGGTGTTTTGTAGCCTTGGCGATCTATCGAAGAATACATTCTCAAGAGACAATCCATCATCTTCCCAATTCGCACCGTCGTGTTTTGCACCGGCTTTAAATATTTGAGAATACACTTGGCTTTTTTAGAAAACATATTTCTTTGTGGCTACCAACTTGAAACACTTCATCTGTGGCATTTTCCATTGTTGTTCCTTAAAGTGTAATAGCTGTAATGCAATTGTATCAGTCTCGCAGCAGAAGGTCAACTTTAAAAGGTTTTCATTACTGAAAAGGTCAGTGCTTCCAGGTGTGAAGCGTCGCCACGCTAGAGATGGAAAAGTCAAAAACACTGAAAAAGCATTTAATTGGGTGAATTGCCTCTAATTGTATTAGATTTATTTATTTATTTGCTGTCGTGTTTGCTGGGATGCTCTCAAAATGTATCAACGCAGTCCATATGCGCTGTTTGTGGGCACACATGCTCAGTACAAACTCACATTGCTGCCATCCTGTTTGTCAATGTATGTGTACATATTATGTGTGTGGGCTGTTCCCTCCACTACCCTGAGTGGTGGCTAGGGGGTGCACTGTGGACACGGTGTGTGTATGGGCAAGAGAGAGAGAGAAAGGGGGAGAGAGAGAGAGTGTGTGTGTGTCTCAGTAATGTATTCCTGCCTGTGGCTGGGCTGGTCACATGGGGAGAGCAGCCTGTTTAAAACAGCCTCAGCTCGCTCACTCAGAGCAGTGCGAGACACAGAGACAGACGCACACGTTCTCTCTCTCTCTTCCTTTCACGCACGCACGCATATACATACACATATACACACAGATGCACGCAGACGGCAACTTTCCTTTATCGGACTGACACAGCACACGTGCCGGGATAGACACTCTCCACCTTGCTACAGTGGAGAAGAGGATAACGAGTGACAGACCAGGGAAAAAAAAAAGAAAAAAAAGAGGAGGTTCCCAGTGAGTAGCCAATTGATTTTCATTATTTTTCTTATTTTTTTGGACTTCTTCTTTAGCACTGTCTGACCGGGACCTGACAGGGGACTGAGAGAGGGAAAGAGAGTTGGATGGAAGGGGCTGTGAGGGGAGGGAAAAGGTGACAGAAGAGAGTGGGTGCTGGTGCGATATCGGGATGCCTCTCCATCAATCTGTCCCTCTGTCTGTGGGATCTAATGCCGTTAATTAGCAGTGTGCGCTTGGAATGAGAGGAATGCCGTGGTGAGGAGCTGGAGTGGGGTTTTGCTTCGGACTGCTTTCCTGTGTGTGTGCTTGCCCTCTCTGTCTTTTTGTGTTATGTATGCTGGCTGCATTGTGGTGGTGGTCAGCCATACTGATGTTGGGCAGATTCCCTCAGAGACGCACGCTGCTCTGGCTGTGATTAATAGAAGCTCATTGATATGCAGATGGAAGGGATAGAACACAGCACTCTGTTCCAGATATGAGTGATGTATTGGGGGGGGGGGGTGGCGCTGCCTCTCCTCCTCCTTATCTCTTCTGTCCAACTGTCCTACAGAGTCGCTGTCTCTGGCTTTTGCATCTGGTCTGCTCGTTCTTGTTGCCGCCTCTGATCTCTTCCTATCACACGCTCTCCCACTTTTCATCTTTTCATTAACTTTCACCCATGTTCACAGCCCTGTCTGTCTCCAAATGCTCTTTTTTCACTCTCTATCACACTTTCTCCCCCGCGCTGGTACACACATGTACATAGTAGATTCCCCAGTTGCATAGAAAGAGCGAGGATCGTGGAGTTGCAAAGAGGGGAGGGAAGGGGACAAGAAAGAGAGAGGAATGAAGGAGAAAGTGGAAGGAGGGGAGGGCAAAAGGGGGGCATTGAAAAGGCTGACACTGGCTTGGACAATTAGCCTGGGGAGTCCGTCCTGGGGTGCTATTCTGAGAGGGGCTTTGGCCCCTGGGCCCTGGGCGCTGGGTCACGGGATGCCTTGACCCCTCCAGTCGACAGCTAGGCATGGGAGCCATTATCACGGCCTGATTGATTAGCACTGAGCGGAAATCCCTTTTCTCTTCACTCCTCGGGAGAAAAAGACGGGAGCTTTTTGTCCTTTTGCTGCTGGTTTTAGTATCTGCCTGCCTGAATGTGGAAAGCTCTGGCTCTTTTAACTGCTGTCAGTTATGGAGGTCTGGTCTCTATATATCTTCTCTCTCTGGGCTTGTCTTTTTCTCTTTTGCTCTCTTCTCCTAGCCAACGTGTGTGTGTCTGTACTGGAGTGGGTACTATATTTATTTCACTAACAAGACAGCCAAGTTGCCCTCTGAGAAAGATGCTGCAAAGATTTGTTGGGGGACTTTCCGAATATTCAGACGTCTGATCTGATTGTGTTTTCACATTTTCACTCTCATCGCTCTGTGAGTGTCTATGAGTTATGCACCTGCGGAGATTGTTAGCGATGCACTTTAGATGCTACCTGGAGGTTGTGGAGGAAAGAAGGAGTGAAGGCAAGAGAGATAAATAAAAAGGAGGAGGAGAAGGAAAATGTGATAAAAGAGAGCGGTGGGGGAACATATACTGTGGGACGGCTTGGGAAATTGAGCTCCTGTCTTCAGTCTTCAGTGTTACTCTTTTTTATTTTGGCTCCATCTCTATCTCATTTCTCTGATTTGATTGTCCTGATCCCAACTCTCGCTAGTTACTTTTACTCCCCCCTCCTCAGACAGACAGGGAGTTTAGCAGGGTGTTTAGCTCAGCTCACGGCTGATCAAAGCAGTGTGTGTCAGACTGGGCTTAGCCCAGGCACTCCTAATGGAGCACCGTTTTCATGCCTAGTTGGTGGTGGAGCGGGAGGGAGAGATGGGAGGTGTGTGTGTTTGGGGGGGGTTTAAGGGAGGGAAAGACTACTAGACAGACAGGCAGACAGACTGGGTACAAATCAGAACGGCACAGGTAAGCAGATAAGGGGGGAAATAGGCAAAAGGTGAAATAGCAAAAAAAAAAAAAAAAAAAAAAAAAAAGACAGACAATCAGGAGCAAAGACACTTCCTGTCAAAAGCTCAGAGAGTCAGAGACAGACAGAGAGCGGAGAGCAAGGCAATCATTCCTGTCCTTTCCTAGTGGAGAGACCTCGCACCAACAGGGACACACAGTTTAGGCCAGCACAGGATAGCTCTCACACATGGTTTGGTTTTAGACTGGAAGCAACACCAGACGGGAAGAGGCCTGTGTGTGTGTGTGTGTGTGTGTGTGTGTGTGTGCATGTGTGTGCGTGTGTGCGTGTGTGTGTGTGTGTGTGTGTGTGGCGTATGCGTGTGTGTGCGTATGCGTGTGTGTGCGTATGCGTGTGCATGTGTGTGTGTGAGAGAGAGAGAGATAGACAGAGAGCGATAACGAGAAAAAGAGAGATGTGCGTGTCTGTGTGCATGGCGAGCATGTGTATGCCCGTCTGTCTACGCCTGTAATGCCAAGCACCAGACAGGCATGCATGTAAACTGTCTATTGATTTTTAACAGACCATAAAAAACCTTCTAGCCTTCTCGGACCTTGAAACTCTAAGTTTTACGCATTCTTATTAAGACGATTTCAGAAGAGGAAAGGCACGTAATTTCCTAGTAGAGCAGGAATAAAAAAAATATTTTAACCTTGAGAAATGAAAAGTCTTTAAATTGGAGAATGGTCGGTACTTCCATCTTATTAAGGGGCCTGTGATGACTGAGAAAAAGACAGTGGTGACATTTTAAAGTGATTCTCAAGGAACTGTGGGGCACAAATTGATTGAGAAGTGATGTCAAGGTTGATTAACTGTCACTTAAAGACTGTCACTCAAAGTGTGTCTGTTAGATACTTCTTACTCTTCTTCTCTCTCCTGTCATTCTTTTCCCTCCTATTTCTTCCTTTACCTTTCTTCCACACTCTCCTTGTCTCATAATCCGTCCAAATTATTTCCTCTTCTCTCTTCCCCAATATATTTTCAATATCTCCAATTGAATTACTTCTCATTTTCTGTCCCTCTCTTGTTCACCCTCTGTCTCTGTTGCTGACCCACCCCTTCCCTTTCCCACCCTTCATCCTCCTCTTTTACTCTCTCAGGTCCACTCTGTCTTACCTTCTATACACTCCTTTTTTTTTTCTCCTCATTGCCTCTCCTCTCCCATCCCCACCTCGCGATGCTGGTGTTTATGCTTCAGACCGAAGAAAGGTAAGGTAAAACTAGGATAATATTTCCCCTAACATACTTACTGCCTGGGTAAACATCCTCGGACAGATGTCCAAGCGTGGGCCTGATCAGAGGAGGGTGGAGGGGAGCGCAGATCTTGCTGCTGTAACGTACACAAAGGCTACAAATTGGAAGCCGGTGTGTGTGTGTGTGTGTGTGTGTGTGTGTGTGGGAGGGGTCTAGAGACTTTTCTCAAAAAATGGAACAGTTTGAGGGTACATGTTAGGGGTTCTGAAGTGTTTCTATTAGCAAAGAGCAATGTAAGAAGTGTGAAGTTATTCCTTTTAGCTAGCTCTGACCATCGCTGTCACTTGTTGGAATGACAAACGCTTTATAACAACTTTGGCTGTAGTCTGTTTAATGTGCTATATGCCAGCAGGTGTCTGCACATGGCCAAAAATGTATGTTAGCAAAAGAACCACCACTTCTAAACTTAAATTTTAAAAGCTGATTGATTTTATAAGAAATTCAAAAGGAGGACAGGAATAAATAAGTATGTGATTTTGGTAAAGTGTATTTGTGTGTGAATGCACGAATCAGACACATATTTCATGCATCAGTGAAACAAACGCAGGGCGAGATCTTTGAATGCAACAAGCCTCCAAACGGCAGCTAAAGACATGAGAAAGCCAGTGCTCCTCTCTCTACTCACACAGCTCCCACGCTTTCTCCGTCTACCCTCTCCCTCTCTATCGTTCTTTCTCTCTTTAGTTAGATATGCCACTTGCTGTGTGCTTTTATCTAAATGCACCTAAGGGCGTGAAAACATGACAAGATTTTGTTGAGATTTGGCCCCAATTAAGCTGCTTCACATGCATTTCAGAGATCCACATTTTACAACGGTTTCCTCCTCTGCACCCCAAGTTGGAAGATCTGGCTCGGAGGGGAACTCAGAGTGTAATTATTTCAGTAATCCAAAAGAACTCTTGTGCTTTCTTTGTACATTTTTAATACGGAGAGGACATAAAATGCTCTCTAATGTCATAACTTGTAGCATATACACTCTGATTATGCGTCAGGACCTTCAATTATGGAAAGCTGTGAAATGTTTAGAAAGTTTATGTAGTCTTGGCTGTCTGTGGTTGTGAGCTTCTATTCTAGATATATTGTTCTAAACTTTTATAGTTGTGCTCCTTTTTGCTGTCTATTTTGTTCTGTTTGCCTGTCTCTCTGCTCCTGAGTCAGTGACTGTCAGTCTGCCTTTATGTCTGTCAACTTATGTGTGTGCTAGCGGGTCAGTGTGCGTTTCAACTTTGGTGCACATCTGCTTGCCTCTGCTACATTTTTCAACTGTAGACAGCTCCCTGTTCAGCGCCTGTAGCATTCCTGCAGCTCAGGCAACAGAAGAGTATGACTCCTCGAACTTTCTGATCAAAGTAGATAAGGGATGAAAGGAGGGTAATGGATAAACCCTATTATGAATATGCATCACTCAAACTAGCCCCCACTTCTCTACACATGCAGTATATTTACAGTATGCACACAAAAACACACCCTCCTCCACTAAGGGGTGATTCACTTCCTAAGCATATTTGTTGTGTTGTAATATTGTATTTGGAAAATTTGTCAATCAATTAAAATATTTAATCACGATTAACCAAATGTTAATTGCGATTAATCGCAAATTAATCACACATCTGTTATCAATGTGCCTTTAAACAGAAATATGTCAAATATATAATACAAACAACAAACTCATACCCAACAGGCAACAACAGCTGTGTCTCAGAGTGCTGACTTTACTATGACTTGCCCCAAACTGCATGTGATTATCATAAAACGGGCATATATGTAAAGGGGAGACTCATTCATTCAAATATCTTGAGGTCAGAGGTCAAGGGACCCCTTTGAAAATGGCCATGACAGTTCTTCCCTGCCAAAATTTAGCATAAGCTTGGAGCTTTATTTAGCCTCCTAAGCAATTATGAGATGGTTGGTAGCAATGGATTCCTTAGCTTATTCCAGCTCCATATGATGCCAGTATCTTCACTATAGCTTTAAAACTGGTCTTACTACAATGTTAAAATCACAAGTTCTATTAATGCCTTTAAGAAATTAGTGGCTTAAAATGAATTTGCATTAACACGTTATTATGGCATTAACTTTGACAGCCCTAATTTGTATGCAAGTGTATTTCCCCAACACATCTAATGGCCATCTGAAGGACATTTACATTCTGACATTAACATACTGATGGACCAACGTGTTACCTGACAGCAGAAGACAGCACACTTTAATCTAATTTAATATATGCTAGAAACATGCACACACTTATTTTTGCATTCTGACACACAAAGCGCTTGCATTCAATATATAAAAATAATTTCCTTAGAGCATCTTGAGGAAAAGCAGGGCAGAGTAATGAGCCTCCGGGCTACGGTACAACATGTATGCAGTTCAAGAATACATGATGTGTATTCCCCCATTCATCCATTAACCCAGTCTATATTGTGAGTTTGTCTGATGTTCAGACTAACTTACTATGTGTTTTCTTTGCATTATACACACTGCTTACTCAGTACATATTGAAAATGATTAACGCACCATGCATAGTTATGCTGCCTCCATGCCATACAGGCAGAATGGGAAAACCTCCTGCTATTTTTGACTTGGGAACATTCACAGGTTTCTATTCCTAGATGTTATACCTGGTGCAGCTAGCCAGATAAATGCAAATTAAGCCCATATCAACTTGTTTTATCATGATACATTGTTGTACTAGTTTGTTGACAACTGATACAAATGCTGTAGAGCCTCTCTTGCATTGGCTGAAACAAATGACTCAGTGTTAATATTGAATTTTATTTTAATGTAACTGGCAGTTGTGGTTTTTCACCCATTTTCCCAGGGGTTTGTTAGCACTTTTCTAGTTCTTTTTGCCAAGTAGTAGTTATCATACTGGTCAGCTTGTTCAGCTATATGAAAGGATGTGAATGTGACATTAACCTGTACTAAAATCAGCTATTCCAATAATCACCTGCTCCTTTGAAAAAAATTTCTAGCTTGATCTATACATTAATTATTTAATATCAGCGAAGTGATATGCTTTGATCGTTGAGGAGAGAGAAAAAACAAAACAAACAAAAACTATCCCCCGCTTGGCTCTTGTTTGTTGTGTTTTTTAGGAAATGACTCTGTGTTTTTCTTTTATATTTTCTGTTGATGTGGCGGCTTTATCATTGTTCATTCATCCATGGCGTCTTATTGCTGGTCATGCAGCAGTTCTTCTATTTATTCCAGACTAACAAGAAATTCATAATTGCTAGCGCAGAAGAGGGGTTTTTTTTTTTGTTTTTTTTTTTGGCTGGACCACAGAGGGCCAGCGCTACAAATGCAGACAATACAGACAACTAACAGTGATATTGTCTAAGAATAACTAATAGTAATTAATGTTGAACATTATTCCTTATTTCATGGGCTATTTGGACCGTTATGCATTATTAGTACATGCTTAAATACAAAAAAAAAAAGAAAAAAAAAAAACTGAAGCATTCGAATACTGCTTTGGAGGATGAATACCATGGGAATGGTCAACGCTTCGAGGCTTTCCATTTTTTTTTTTTAATTTATTTATATCTATATTTTTTTTTATGGAAAGCAGGACAACCACTCCCCCAGCGCATGGTGGGAATGTTGCAACGAGCTGGAGAGGGTCTGTATTTTCATGAAGCTGGAAAATCTCAACTTTATGCAAATGAGTCCAACCAGCTCAAGGCATCTGGCACATAAAACTTGGACCAAGCTGTCCAACTAGGTGATCTAGTTCTGAAATGAAACAAGATTCAGCAATGGCATTGCCTATTTCTTGCTTAAAATGTTTTCAGAAATAGATTTTGGTGGACTGTTTATGTGGAATAACTGCCATGTTGTTTCCTGTTTGAAACAGCGAGCAGACAGCCAGGAACCAATCAGCCGCATTCCATCATAGGGTACGTCATCACTTAAATTGTCGGCTGTGTGGAGTAGCACATCCCATAGTGTCCTCACAGAAACTGGTGGATGTGGTGCTGGATTTAACATAATATACATGACCACTATTTGTATAACAGTTTCGCCACAAATTCAGACTGACAATACGCGGTCCAGCCATATACTCGGTTTTGACCCTTTCAATATGGGCAGAAAAAAAGGTATTATGAATTGTTGCAATATTTCCCCTTTAAATCTGTATGCTGTTAAATGTTGCGTATCAGTGAAGAGAGATATGTGACTGTCAGGAAGATTTTGTGGGACATGAGAGAACAGCTGGCAACTGAAGACGTGAGACAAGGAGAAGTTTTATGTCGCTAGCAGCAGACAAGACTGTGGCCATTCTTGAGGGAGAGGAGGGACACAGAGGTCAGGAGAAGTGACAGGAAAAGTTGAACAACAGAAAAGAATGCTTTCACCTGAGGCAGAGTGGGAGAATACAACAGACACTGAAGACCTGACAGGACGTAGGAGAGGCTAAGCATAGCTGACAACATGTGTGACTTGTTGAGGGAAGGATTAAAAGAGACAAGAGGACTGGAAAGACGACTCGAGAGGTTAGGAGAAGGGTAACTGCAAAAGTGATTGTGGTCAGAGGAGAGGAGCAAGGAAAGTAGAAGAGCACAGGAGATTCAATTATGGAGCAGGAGACAGTTTTACTGAAGGATACCATCAGGAATGATCGTTACTAGAAGGAAGGTGGCAGGAGACAGGAGGCAACGAAAGAAGTGGATGAACCTGGTAGAGGCTAACAGCAAACGTGATTGTTGTCAAATATGTGAGAGGAAGACTAGAAAGGTTTCGGAGGTGAAGGAAGGAAATTAGCGCTTAGGAAAGACTATCAACAGACACAACTGTGATCAGTGTGCAGCAAGAGAGGACCGGGGGAAAAACATGGGCACAAAACAAAAGGAGGATGGTGAGCACATGGGAACCCTAACACCATTATGGCCACCTGCGTGATTGAGGTCAGAGAAGAGGAAGAGGTGCAAAGATTAGAGAAAATGAAAGGGGACATGTTGGACAGGTCTGGAGTCAAGGCGACGCTTGGAGATGTGACAATGTCACCACCATCTAAGTCACTGTGCAGAATACAAATTGAAGGAGAGGCAGCGAAATCAAATGTAGTGAGGAGGAGAGACAAGAATGCAAGAGGAGGGACACATGCATCAGTTTACCTGCAGCAAAATTAAATAGAATTTGGTGTTTTCAAAGCGGGCGACATGGTAGTTTTATTGACAGATAACAATGTCGCAATCAACCTAAAAAAAAAAAAAAAAATAGTAAATTGGATTTTTGCTCTCACACAGCTACTATTTTTCAGTTGTTGTACAAGATATTCAGGTCTGCTCTCACAGTACATCAGCAGTGGGATGCTGAAACACGGCCACCCTCATTTATGTCCATGTTTACTTGTTGTTTTTTTTTTTTAAACTCAAGCTGAGACGTGACACCCCACCCATGCCGAAAATGTTCTGGGATCGAGCCACGTAATTAATAATGCAGTACGTTAAAAATGAATGAATATTCCATCTATTGGAAAATCAACATCAGGGCTCCCACTTTATGATTATGACATGCTGAGATATAGTCATCCTTTTTGGGGTGGGGTATTTCAGATATATTTATTTATCTCAGCTATGAAATATATATAGGCTGATGAAAGGCTTCGGGCTCTGCCGCCGGCACTGCCGGCTGGAGGTGTGTGTGTTTGTGCAGCTTTATGTCCATGCTATGTCTGCACAAGTGTGTGAAGCTTCTGCCTGCACATGTATGTTGCTGCTTATGCTCATCTCTGTCCATCTATTTGCTTGTTGATGAGTACATAAGCTTGACTTTATGCACAAGTGCGTGTGTGACAGAGAGAGTGAGAGCCTCTCTCAGAGCCGGGGGCTTTTAATCTATTAAAGCCTGATCCTTAAACACTAATCAATGCACCCTTTTATATTTCCATTACAGTGCAGAGGGAGAGGGATAGATAAAGCATGACAGTGTAGCTCAGTAGGGGCCATAACATTGGAAAATCCCAAAGGTTGTTCAAATGCACATGCAGATTCGACTTATTTGTGTCAAAAACAGATTGCAGTGCAGCTTAGTGTCAAAGTAATGAAGGCAGCATGGTGGTGCAGTGGTTAGCACTGTCGCCTCACAGCAAGAAGGTTTTGCGTGCTCTGGTTTCCTCCCACAGTCCACTGATATGCAGGTTAGGTCTACTGCTCTAGGGGTGAATGTGAGCGACAGTTGTCTGTCTGTTTGAAATAACTCACTGTACTGTAGGACTGCACGATTATGGTAAAAATGGTAATCCAGATTATTTTTATCAATATTGAGATCAAGATTATTAATCATGATTATTCATTGATTTTAGTGTCAATATATTTTTATTGCACATCGACATTAAATAGCTCTGCTTTCACTTCCATGGTGAATCAGAATCAGCTTTATGTCCCAAGTACATAGATACTCTAGTTTTATGCATCTCTCAATGTACTTAGAATAGAAATAACTACATTTCCACTACTGTACACATTAAGGCTGCACAATGACAAAGGAAAAAAAATGCATTTTTTTCTGCAATATATATTGTGATGTGAAAAAATACAAGAATATTTATTCAAAATGTTGTAGGCTACATTTTGAAGTTGTGACATAAATCTGGTGCAATTTGAGAGCATATTTAAAAAGCTAGTTCGATGAAAAACTTTGCTCTTGGCTAGCTGTTAGTTTAGCAGCAGAGTTTTCTATCAGCAGGGCATGCATTTTAAAAGTCACTATCCTATTCGATCATGTTTTCATTTAATTGTGGGAAGCCAAAATTGTGATTGCAATTAATGCTCAATTAATTGTGCAACCCTACTATGCGTTCCAATACCCATACTACCATATCATAGTAGGTCCCAATACATAGTATGTCAAATGCAGTATGCCAAAAATACTAGGACGTCCTATCATATCTGGTCGCATTTTGCAGTGTGCAAGCCATTCTGGCTCTTCTGGCCCCATCTTCTGTATGAACAGCTACAGAAAAAGTATGCAATTTGGAGCATAGTCTATATAGTGGACCACATAGTGAGTTTGCCATTTTGTGGTGCCGTCCAAATGAAAGTGAGAATTATGATACCCTATACAATGGAAGTATCCCACAGTGCATTGTGAAAAGTACCGACAGTCACTAACTGAGCACTGTATACCATAATGCATTGTGCTGAAGGAAAAATGACAGGCGGTCGAGAGGAGGGACAGTAGCGCGATTGAGACAAATCTATGAGTTGTGGCGCAAATATAATTTATTTAATATGAGCAGAGCAGTACATCATAACACAAATGGCCACAAAGTAACTTTTTGTAATCTAATTTTTCTAGGTAATCGACTGGCGATCTGTCCAGGGTGTACCCCACCTCTAGCCCAATGTCAGTTAAGATTGACCCTCTAAAACAGGGGCGTCAAACTCAATTCCATCCCGGGCCACATCAGCATTATGGCTGCCCTCAAAGGGCCGGTTGTAATTATAAGACTACCGGTATATAAATATATCTACTCTTGATCATTTCACAAAATTGCCTCTGCATTTGATTATTATTAGTTTTAGTAATAATCTATTTAGTAACTAGCTCTGAAGACAAAAAGTGAGTAAAGCAATTCCCTAAATATGTTTAGAACTACAAATGAACTTTCTTCTGTTAGTTCTGTTTTGTTTTTTTTTTTTTTATACCACAATTCAACCCTCCTCCTTTATCCAGGCTTGGGACCAGCAAAAGTGACCCAAAGGGGACACTCTGGCAGACTAACTGCTTTTTTTTCCTGTATTTTTAAATTCAGGGTTTGATTCCCAAAATTTTACATTTCCATCAGCCAGCGGCGGCTTTGTGCAGGCGGGACTGATTCAGTCTGGATGCGGAGGGGTGAACAGAGACTGCAGCTAGGAGGGACTGCTGACGAGGACTGTGCCGTTTGTGACTGCTTTGGGACCGGGGAGGGTCCACGGCAGCACCCGCTGCTCACTGAGAAGAACGATATCTGCTTTCATGAGAGTCTCCAAAAGTCTCCAGTAACACCAGCAAAACTTGCAGATGAACTGATCTCCAATGTTAAAGGATATTTTTGATGACAGCAACAGACTGGTTGTTAACAAGCCACCAGTTTAGCCAGATTATATTAAGCATTTTATTTGGAGGTAAATGCAAAAGTGAGCACTGAAATTAAGATTAAAATCCCTCATTGCATAGGAAAAGGAAGTTTAGGCCTACTAATTAGTTTGTTGTGTACAATGTTATCATGCCCAACAGAAACAATTCCAATTCTACAGAAATAAAATCCAAGATTTGATAAACCACAATTATTCTTTAACACTCAAAACATACTCCTATTCCACAGAGCTGAGTGGTAAACAGAATAAGAGCATTTGTTTGAAAAAAAAAAAGTTACAGATGCTCTCTTTTTATTTTATCAGAGAGCTCAAAGAAAACAGCAAAGTGCTGTGGCCTCCACAACCGGGACCATCTCATCTGTGTCTCCACGATTAAAAGGATGATGAATGTGTATACTTGACACATCCTCTTTTCATTTAGACAGATAATTGCCTGTGCTTGTATGAGAATCTGTGCTTTTTTTTGTGCAGCATGCTCTTGTCATGTCATTGTAGTGCTGCTTACTCACAGTATTGCATCACATATTCCCTTTAGGCCATGCTTAACTGATGATATATGTACTGTAGCATTCAGCCGTCAGGAAAGAACACTTTCAAGCTAAGCGGCCGACAATATGCGCTCCTGTTTTAGGGATGATTTACAGCAAATGACTGCAGTGCAACAGGAAGCCACAGCCCCCCCCCCCCCCCCCCCCCCCCTTTCCCATGTAAACCCACTAAACTGACAGTATTTGCTTCTTCTCAGAGCCCACTTTATTAGCAATGTCTGCTTGTCGGCATGTCCCTCAACCCCAATTAATTTAGTACACTTAAGTGGCAGATTTGCATTAGGCTGTGCTAGCCTTTGGAGTGTACTTTATTAGTGTTGTCTGGGTAACCCACACCAACACCTCCCACCCCCATGCCCTGCAACCGCACCCAACCCCTCAGTTCCAACATGCACACATTTATCTTGCCACACTTAGCCACCGGTATTTTCTCTGCCGGAGTGTACGTGTGTGTTTTTCTGCTCCACTGTGGTAGTTTATTAGCGATGTCTCCTTTGATAGTTAGTGTGCACGCTTGATTATGGCTGAAAGGGAGTGGGCCGGGCACTGGGCCGGAGGAAGTCTGCCTAATGATATTAACAACATCCTTTATTGGGTGGCTACTGCAGGGAGAGGGAGGGAGAAGAGTAAAGAGAAGGGAGGGAGGGGAAATAGAGTGAAAGAGCGGGGAGGGAAATGGGGGAGAGAAAATTTTGGGTGAATCAAAGAGACAGTGTGTGGAGGGCAAGGGGGGTTACTTTGTCAGGGGATTTAGCCAGAAAAAAATTAGGAAAAGGAGGTCGAGAGAAAATAAACAGAACAGAATTCTGAGAGACGGGTAATCTCTAAACTGACCCAGCACTATGATGGTAGATATTCTCACTTCATCTTAATATATTTTTCCAGAACTGTGCCTCCTAACAGAAACTTGGCAGTCATATCACAAATCGCCTAGCAACCCTGTCTGGCTCCATCATGGAAGTCCACGGGGGATTAGCTGTGTGTAAATAATGGCTAAGTGTGTAACAGCTGGGCAGGACAAACAAAGGTACCTGGGAAAAAAAAAAAAAAATGTTGTGATGCTGATTTAAGTCACAACCTTGTGCAAAATGTACAGGAGTGGCCATGATCAAATGAAGTGAACAGCATTTTATTGATTTATTTATTTTATTTATATAGTTTTCAGGAAAATATCAAAGTTGAACTTGGGAGGCCAAAAGTTATGGCAGATTGAACCTGACAACTGAGTCTGAAAAGAGGAGCAACTATGGGTTGAATGCTGTCAGGGAACATGATGTTAGTTGTTTTCACTGGTAGTTGCGGGTTTTAACCTTAGGCTGTATTTAAGTAGTGGACATAGTCACATTGACATCAGCCACTGGTTTGTGGACTGCCATTGTGAAGCATTGAGTATGGCATTTTGGCCATCACCATCTTAGTTTTTTGTAACCAGAAGTGACATGAAAGGGTGGAGCTCAGTACAACTGTACACTGACAAGACATTTCTAGGTGACCAAGAAGGCTATGACAGGGCTCCAGAGTGTGATCATTTTAGTCACATATGTGACCAAATATCTGTGGAGTGCAACAAATATTTCATTGGGTGCACTGGTGCATCTGACAGATCATGTCCATGCATGTGTGTAGACTACTCCTCCTTCAGCAACATCACAACCATAACGCATGACAGTAGCTCAAAACGAAGAGAACTCGTGATTATTTTTTTGTCAAGAAAAAGGCTGCAGTGCCCATTACACCTGCCCCTCGCCCTGAACGGCCCAGCCCATTACAGTATAACCGGCAGAGGACCGCTCCACTTCTTGTCTCCCTGGTCCCCATAAGATGCCTAAACCAGTAGTGATGGGTCGGTCGCGAACGAAACGGCTCCTAGAGTCGGCTCTTTGAAGTGAACGACGGGAGCCGGCTCCTCAGTGGGAGCCGTGTTTTTTTTTTCTCTCTCTCTCTCTCTCTCACTTTTTTTTTCCTCGCGCCGCACGTAATTGGTCAATATGTGTTTGAGCCTTGTGTTTGCGCTGAGCAGAGGGGGGAGGGGCGAGAGTTACACTCGCAGCAGCAGTAGCGCACGAACAGAGAGAGAGAGAGAGAGAGCAAGAAGGAGGAAAGGAGAGAGAGAGGGAGAGAGAGAGAGAGAGAGAGAGACGGGGACAACAAGAAGAGACAACATGGACACATTAGGAAGGTATAGTAAAGAAAATGAATGACTCCAGGACCATTTCAATTTTACTGACAATACAAAGGCAGAGTGTAGAGTCTGCAAGAATATCATATAGAGCCACAAACAACCTGCACAGGTAAACAACCTGAGAACAGTCCACCAATCAGAGCAATGGGAAGATAAAACAGTCAGTTGAGTGTGATATTAATGAAGGTGCCAGTGTGTCTACTGCAACTGTTGCTGCTGCTGCTGCTGTAGTAGTAGTAGTAGTAGTAGAAGTATTAGTATCTACAGCATCATGCTGTTCACCACCACAACCACCTAAACCAACCCAGAGCTCTATGAGACAGTTTGTGCAGAAGTTTGTGACCCCAGAAAGACATAACTCAGTTGATGAAGAACTGGCAAAAATGATTGCACTTGATTTCCATCCATTTTCAGCTGTGGATGATAAAGGATTCAGGAAGTTTATTCATGCACTGAATCCAATTTATGCAATTCCAAGCAGGAAAACTAAAATCATTCCAGGCCTATATGACAGAGAACTTGCATCCACTGCAAGAGAGGGTTACAAAATCCACAGCAGCCTCCTTCTTGTCAGTTAGGTGTCACTTTATTGAAAATTATAAAATGGTGTCCTGTCTTCTGGATGGTTTGAGTTCAGCGACAAACACACTTCTGAGAACTGAGCAGAAGAGCTGCTCAAAGAGGCCAAAGAGGGATGCTGTTACTGACAATGCAGCTAACATAACAATTACATTAGTAATTCATTTTGTGCATAATTTTATATTGTTGTTGATAATAAATTAATTAAAGCAACAAAATAACCTGAAGAGCCATTTGGGAGCCGTTTGGGAGCCGAAAGAGCCGGCTCTTTTTAGTGAGCCGAGCCGAAAGAGCCGGTTCTCTAAAAAGAGCCGGAATTCCCATCACTATAAACCAGACCATGGCGCTGGATTAATTTCACAAGAGGGGAGGGCAAACAGAGTGACTGTGCAAGTGTGTGCAAGTATAAATATACACCATTGTATATTTAATACCACAAGGCAACTTTACCACTTTTCTTCTCTGCTCCAATGATTGCCAAACAGCTGATCTCCTTGTAGCGCATCTTTCTCTATTACTCGACCGCTCACTTGCTGCACACAGCACTATAGATAGACAGTTAAACATACCCTTGGTGATCCATCCTTTTTTTCCCTGATAATGCTGCACTGTGATCAACAAACCAGTGTGGAAATCAGCAGGACAAGTGCTTAATGGGAGGTGTCATTGAATTAAAGTTATGACACATTCAGTTTCTAATATGAATATTGGGCAAAGGTAAATTCTAACATGAATCATATTCTATCATGATATATAGCTAGAAACTTGAATAAAACCAGTTTGAAGGAGATTTTTTTTCACAGCAATATAAAATAGATAATAGAGACGGAATTATGACCTGTTTAACTTCCTAACAAAAAACAGTATGTGAACTGTAATAAAGGAGTGTATGTTGTACATGGGGTACATGGGATTTATTATTTCACTTTTGCTTTTTAATGTGGTATGGAGAATCATGGAATTTCACTGGTATTAGCATCAACTACTACATTTTTTGTACTGTGACATCCCTAATGTAGGCCTATGGGAACTAACAAAATGCTTAAAATGTATTATTGCCATGCCAAAAGGCCTGGCAAAAAATGTTGGGGGTAGCTAAATGAAAAAGTTAGGTGCACCAATGTAACCAATGCAAAAAAATAGTCTGGAACCTGTATAATTAATTAGATATTATAATTTCAAGAACTGAAATCACACTGTGAATGGGTTAAAGTTTTAAAGACGAATACATGGACAACTCCCAGACCAGACAACGGCGTGGAAGCCACACCTTAAAGGATACCCTGCTTTATGCTCTATTTGACTCTAAATGGGACCATAATTTACTAAACATACAATTTGTAAACATCATGTTGTATTAGAGAAGAAATGAAACTAGTGATTGAGATCATAAACTCATGTTTACAGTATTTACTGGGGTAATGAATAATTTTGTCATAGAAACAATCAGACCTCTTTTTGCAACCAGAGGAGTCACCCCCTACTGGCCATGAGAAAGAACGCAAGTTTAAAACACATCTGCACTGGTTTTAGCTTTTAGACCCCGGTGTTGACCATTAGTTTTAACATGATGTCTGCAACAAGTCAATTGGAGAAAACTGAGAAGATTTGTGTGTTTAAATCAATGAAACATTTGCATATTTCTTAGAAATGGGGAGAAAGAGGGGCCACAGGCCAGATTCAAACCCAGGCTGCCACAGTTAGGCCTTGTTACATGGGTACCCGCTCTACTGAGCTATCTGGGCAACCACAGTAATCACTTCTGTAATTATTGTTTTAATTAATTTTGTTCTATTTACTTACACATGCAAAAATATGCACATTAATCTTTAAATCTTAATGTATTCAACTTCATACAAAAGGAAGCCAGCGATGAAAGAAGAGGCATTATGTGCACTGCCTCTTTGGCGTTATGCCCCAACACAGATTCAAACATGTACACGCTAGATCCACAGCCAAGGACAAAAGACAGGGAGAGAATGGATGGAGGGGATTATTTACATAACAGGTTTATGTTCCTTTGTGTTGTTGAAAGACCTCATCGGACACATAATGAGATTGAGGTGTGTTCTATAAACTGGCATTGTGTAGTAGAGAGGGTGAAAACACACACCCACATATGCTTGCAGAGAAATGCATATTATTACTGTGTGGATTAGAAGATTATTAAAGACAAAACTACTGAACGAGTGCACAGCAAAAATAAGCTATAATCAGTCTGCAAATTGAGATGCAAACAAGTACAGTTTCATTTTCTCCAGATTCAGACCACTTGACATTTTGTCTTTGAAAAAAAAAAAATTCCTCAAAAAGACACACAGGGTCAAATTTTAGAGGTAACCAGAGTCTCACAGGATAATGCTTTTATTTTAAGGTCAAATGAAATGGATTTTACTCTGCTGTCATTTTCAGTTTAGATACAAAAGTCTATAAAACAGAGAGTATAAAGCTTTGAAGATAGTGGACAAAGGAAGCCTCACTGCTCTGTCCTTGCTGAATCTTGAATCGTTTAGCCTAACTCCATTAAATCATTAAAAAAAAATCATTTAAGACCACTGCACTACCTCTGATTCGGCCAAGTGAAGCCTATGCAGATGTGCCTTAAACTTGCATTCTTGGTAATAGCCAGTAGAGGGTGAACTCTGTGGTTGCAAAGTGAAGTTTGACTGTATAGACGTCAATGAGAAAATGACCCTACTTCTCACTTGATTTATTACCTTAATAAACATTACAAACATGAGTTTATGGTCCAAGGTGCTTGTTTCAAGTTGTCTTCAATACAGCCTGTTCATTTAGTAAATTATGGTCCCATTTAGAGTCAAATAGTCCATAAAACAGGATATGCTTTAAGGCGTGACACCCTGTCACTGCCACAGCATTTTCCAATTAGGAAGTTGTTCATGTTTTTTTTTTTTTTTTTTTAATGCATTATCCCTTTCACATTGTGTTCTCATGTCAAGTAAAATAATAAAAAATGTTTTATTCAGCATTTGATTGTATTTAGCTCCACCCTCTCATATCACTTGTGGTTGCTTAAAACCAAGATGTCGATGGCCAAAAACCAAAATGATGATGGACAAAAATATGAATAGTACCAAAATGTTCATGAAAAGAAACGTTGATGCAGAGGGAAAGCAACTGGTTGCTGGAGAGGTGCCAGTTTACCTCTTGGGCACTGCCGAGGTGCCCCTGAGCAAGGCACCAAACCCCCAACTGCTCTGGGCGCTTGTCAGGAGCAGCCCCATCACTCTGACATCTCTCCATTGACATGTATATGTACTGTGTGAACAACAGAGTGTAAAACTGAATTTCCCCACTGTGGGACTAATAAAGGAATATCTTTCTTTAATGAGAGATGGCAGCCTGCATTCTCAACAAAATATTAGCAAACGTTGCAGCACAAAATGATGCAGCTGTGAAAGCCAGCTTTACCTGTGGCCAGCCGGCCACAGGAATAGCGCATGGTGGCTGTGTTACTGAACGGCTGCATGATTCATACGTCCGCTGGTCACACCAGCTGCATTGACCATTTCTTTTCAATCTAAAGGTCATTTATATTTATTTTATACAAAGAAAGGTTAAGAAATATGTGGTCATTTGTAAATAATAGTAATAATCCCCTATTAAAACCTCATACTTTATTCATTCCTGGAGTCGTGCAAGTCACTGCATGTTCTACAGCACTGTCCTGCAAATATTTCAGAATAAAAGCCTTGTATTAACAAAAGGAATTCTGTATACAGAACAAAAAATGCAGGAAGTGTTGGTTTAAAAATAAATCTTTATGCTCTGTCATGTCCGTGACACTTCCTATAGATACAGACATTGAAAGTGTAGTAATGTTGCTGATTTGATGTCAGTACACAGTCAGAAGATCACCTTCATTGTCTGTTGCTGCTGTTGTACCACATGGCTTGTCATTCTCATGCGGGCAGTGTGGCTCCTTAAATCTGTTAAAATGGATGCTGAAATTAAAAAAAACAAAACAACATGTAACGTAGCCAGCATGCGCTGTTCACACGGTCCAGGCTTTATTGTGGTGTGGCTGAAGTATTTTTCAGAAGGTGCATTTTTAAAGCAGTGTATGCTGAAGGTATGTGAGCAGGTGTGCCCTGACCAGAAACAGGATTTTAACAATGTCAGCTTGTCAATGAACACTATCACAGACCGAATCAGGGAGCTAGCAGGAAATCTGACAACACAGCTGGCTGAAGAAGCATACAGTTATCTGGTGTTTGCGTTAGCTGTTGATGAAAGAAGGGACAATACTGATATACCACAGCTAGCATTTTTTTAAGAGACTTGAAGGCAGATTTGGCTGTCAGTGAGGAGCACCTGGATGTGGTCGCCATGCATGGGACAACGTCGGCGAGGGACATCTTCAAGGCGGTGGAGAAATCTATGCGTGAAATGAAATTTTGAGCCACTGTCAGTTCCAACTATTTTTGAAGGAGATGGACATGGAACAAGGAGATATGCCATACCATACAGAAGTATGGTGGCTGAGTAGGAGTGCCAACCTCAAGTGATTTTTTGAGCTTCAGGATGAAACTGCTCTTTTCAAGCAAAGTAGAGGAAAACCCTTGACCGAACTGTCAGATCCAAACTGGCTGTGTGATTTTTCCATGTTGCGTGACGTAACAGAGCATCTCGCCCAACTGAACCAGAGGTTGCAGGGGCATAAACATGTCATAACGGGTATGTAAAATATGATCACAGCTTTTCAGCTGAAACTGCGGCTATGGAAGTCCCATATCCAACAGGACAGTCTTGCCCTCTTTCCTGTCTGTCAGAGCATCTCAATCTTTTCATGTGCTCGAGTGGCTACCAAAGTAAACCGGTTGATTAATGAATTTGATTGGCACTTTTCTAACTTTAAAGCACAACACTTTACCTTTGCCATCTTTGCCAGTCCTTTCACAACTGATGTCAACAGTGCACCGCATCACCTTCAGATGGAGTTAATTGAGCTTCAGTGCAACGGTAGCCTGAAAGCAAAGTTCCAGGATGCTGCAATTCAGGACTTTTAACCATCTCCACCCCCTGGATTTGATGCCACAGCTCAGACTTCAAACTGCCTGTGTCTTGTACATGTTTGGAAGCACCTACCTGTGCAAACAGGTAGTTGTTTTCAATCACAAATCTGAACAAGACCAAGCACAGATCCTGCATCAGCGATGATAAACTCCACTGTTACTGGGGTTGTTGCTGGGCTGTTTTATAGATTGCTCCTGCACAAGAGCTTAAGCCAGACATTGATGGACTGACCTCAGGAAAACAGAGTCAGTCATTTGGCAAGGAAAATAGGTAAGCATTTTTAAAAACCTTCAGGTATATGAAATATAATGAAATATATCTCAATCAAGAATTGGTGCAATGTAATATGCATGCATTCTAATGGCTGTGCTTGCATTTTGATTGTTGTTATGTGCATGGATTGATCCATGGATTAGGATAGTGTGTAATAATCCTACCTCGTCAACATTATGTTTAAGTAACCTCAACCACACCCTGACCAGTATAGTTATAACCCTGAAACAACCCTTTCTTTTAATTTTGACTTCATATATATAGTATTGTATATGTACTGTGTGTGTGCATGTGTGTGTTTGTGTGCAGGTATGTATTCATGCAGCTACATGTTTACTAGAAACAAAGCTATTCATCAGTAGTTGGGATTATGTACACTGCAAGGCTATCTGCAGCCATTTGTTTTTGTAAAAAATTCTACACCACTGTCATCTACCACAAATGATCTCAGCAGCTTAGATTAAATTAGATTGTTAGAACACAAACAATATCAGAGCACATTTATGTGTTGCACCATAGTTTTGCCCCTCTCAACTGTGACCAAAAAGTTAAACAAAGTTAATCAAGTTTTTGAAGATATTTGTGTGATGCTAAAAAAATCACTTGAGGGTACATCATGATGCACAAGCCTGTGATTTTGTTACTGAACTCATTTTTTAAAATAAATTGTACACAAGTTGTACACTTAAATGTCTGCTTGCAATTAGTTTTCCTAGACTTCTGCTTTCAGAGCTAGTTATTAATTTAATTAAATCATTATTAAAACCAATAATAATCAAATGCTGTGACAATTGTGTAATATGATCAAGAGCAGAGATATTTGTATTGTCTTACAGTTACAACTGGCCCTTTGAGGGCAACCATAATGCTGATGTGGCCTGGGATGAAATTGAGTTTTGATACCCCTGTTATATACGGTCTATGATTAGTGACTATGTCCACTCCATATATAAAGTCTATGATTGAGACATACTGTATCAAACAAAACAGCACGTTAAAATTTGCGTCTGTCTTGAACAAACGTCTGCATTTCACTGTAGTCACTTCTATAATGAAATAGCAAACGGCACAGCTTAGAGAGAGAAAACCATGCATACAACAGCATATGTTACTGCAGATGCAATGAAAAGACAATGTTCTACCCTGTCTAGCACAACTGCCAGCACTCCCATAAACACACACAGAGCTGTCACACGTGCACGTCCCACCTCTGGCACACAACGCTCACACCCAGACGCGAACGACAGTGTGTGATTGTTAAGCAGCACCAATCCACATCTCCCACAAACACCCAGTGAAAGCTGTCACCTTAAGAAGCCTCGCTCCACACCAAAAAATGTCAGGGCTGGCAATTTCCTCTGTTTACCTTGGCGAGATGCCTAAGGTCCCATACTCCTCCCAGATGTGTGTGTGTGTGTGTGTGTGTGTGTGTGTGTGTGTGTGTGTGTGTGTGTGTGTGTGCAATTGTGTGCAGGCATGTTTATTTGTCTGTTTGCGGGCATGTTGGTCTCTGTTTCAGTGTGTGTCAGCTACAGTATGTGGCATTCAGGTTTGTCTGTCTCAGTTCTTGCGTGTGTGTGTGTGTGTGTGTGTGTGTGTAAACTAGACAAAGACAGAAAAATCAACTCATTCTCTTGCACTGTGTCTCTCTGTAAGCAGTGTCAGCATCTCTCTGCACCTGTGGCTAAGGAGACATCAAACGCACACATACACGTTGTCACACACACACACACACACACACACACACACACACACACACACACACATACACTATCACCCAGTGCACAAGCAGACACAAATGCATGTCCAGATGTGAACTAAATGCAGTGACAGCATTTTAAACACACATCCTCAGTTTGCAATAATCAGTGTACTGTAAGCACATACACTTTGTCACATAAGCTACTTCTTGTGGTGTCACAGTGACACACACTGACAGGCTGACATACGTGTGCAAGTACACATTGTGTCGCCAACACGCACACCCACTTGTCTGTCAGAGTTAAGATATCATTTGTCTTTTCCCACAATCTTTCCCCTGGTAGAACCTGAATGCCCTCCGTTTATATGTGAAGGTGTGTGTGTCAGAGAGAGAGATAGCGTTCACCTATCTTTGACTTAGAGGAAGAATTCAAAATTCCGTTATCTGGAAGGATTAAAAAGTAGAATACCCCTCACACACTTTAAATGACTTCCACTTCCATCATTTGTGTGTGTGTGTGTGTGTGTATCTTTTTGCATCCACCATATGTTTGGTATTACTGTGTATTCATGTGCCACTGTCTGTACGTGCGTGGCCTACGTCTGCTCAGTGTGAAAGTTTACATGTTGTGTTTTGTGCAGGTCTTTTAACCTGATTTGCACACGAGTGATGTAGCCTTTTATTTACCCTCAAATCAAATACTGTTTCAAACAATAGAAAATTGGAATGCTTTTACATTCATAGCGTCCAAATAAAATCACCTTAAGGAGTAGGTTCCCTCACATCGACGTCCTCCAGCAAAACTGACACTGTCAATACGGAGACAACCCTGGCAAAAACAAAACCGGACAGAGCGTGTAAACTGGCTGCCTGAAGCGCCACCGTTCTTGGGCCAACAAATTGATGCCCGGTGGATAAAAAAAACCCGGTCCAAACACCAGCTGAACACACCATCTGTTTCTCTGCGATCCCACTCATTAGGGACACGTATTTGAATTCATTTTTATGTCCCTTGTCATTTCATGGCCAGTGCTACTATTTTCTGCCACCTTGTTCCAATTGTCATTTCATTTCCACTATTAGGTGCAGTTTTATCAGTGCTAACTATCTTGCTTATTTTGAGGAGAGACATTTTTATGAAACCATTTGCACTTTATTGTTGCTTCCTCACACATTGTTGATTGCATCTCCTTTGCTTTTTTCAACATAGGGTTTAACTCTTTATATAAATGGACCTCCTGTGGGTAGTCGGGGAGATCGTTGTTTGCACGATCCTGTTTAAATCGAAAAAAAAAAAGAAAAAAAAAAACATAATAGCTAGAGCATTCATTCTTTTTGCAGCAGAAAACTAAGGCTTCTCTCATCCACATCATCATGTTTTACCCTTGTGATGACATCATTATGTGGTGAATGTGAATGTGGTGAAATGCGCGGTGGCGCGAGAGTTTTGCCCCATAATGGCCATGGGAAATCACTGCTTGCATGATCCTGTTAAAATTGATTATAAAAAAAAAAGAAAAAGAAAAAAAAAAACATAATAGCCAGAACATTCATTCTTTTTGTAACAGAAAGCTAAGGCTTCTATCTTAGCTTGTTGGACACTCATGATGATGCCATTACATTATATTATTTGCAGAATTCAACAACTATCACAGCGCCTTTGCACTCGAACTTTCCTCAAATGCCTCAAAAACTAAAAGAATGTAGCATGCATAGTTCAAATAACTTACGGGATATTAATAACATTTTGCTAATGTTTCTACATTTAGAAATATTTTGGTTCAATATACCTTTTACCTTTTAGCTTAGGCTGTACAGAGTTTAGGGATATTAAGCATTTGAAGATGCTCTAAAAAGTTATATTACAATGAGCAAAAATACGCTGGTTGAATATTTCTATTGTAGAGTTCAAAGGGTTAATCTTTAAAAACAAAACAAACAAAAAAAAGTTTAAAAAAAGAAGAACAAAAACCCCATCAAATCAGCCTTACATAATGTAGAATGTTTCATAAATTTCACGACAAACTAAAGGCAGACTTATGAGCTGAACAACCTTCAGGTGAATTTTGCTGTGTTCATTTAGTTGTTTTTTTTTGTTTTTTTTTTCTGGAGAAGCTACATTTGAAAACCAATGGACCCATCAGCAGAGAGCCCAGAGGCAGCAGTTATGCTAGCCTTCTGCCATCCCTCCGTCCAGATGCAACCTTTACATGCTCCATCTGTGGCTCTATGATCGTTCTCAACAGCCACCTGCAGTGGTGCCATCGCTGGCAGGCATCGCCACAATTGGTCACATCCACCCCTAATTTTAGTAATATTATCTTTTGTTTGTTAATCACATGACTCAGTCTGTGTGAAAGTTAAGCATGTTCGCTGCAACACAGCTTCCTCTTGTGAGCTTAAGTTCTGGCTGCAAGACCAGAGCTGTTCAAGATAATTGAAAAATTCATAGAAAATCCATCATTAGGAGGACAAGTGTTGTGTTCAAAGAACATATGGCATTGTATTTGCACACAGAGCGTAGGGTCTGTGTGTGTTTTTTAGCAAGAGAATCGTTGGATCTGTATGTGCATGCATGTGTGAAAAGTGCACACTGCAAAGGCATGTTGAACAATGGGTCAATTTCCTGCCACACGTTCATTTTTCCCTGCCCATGGCAAATTCCTCGATTTCCCCACTACACATTCCTGATGCATTATTGGTCATAGGCATTATATGGTTCCACATATTCTGTCTCTCTTAGTCTGGGAAGTATCAAATTGCGTTGTGTGTTTATGTGAGAAAGTAAAAAAAAGAAAGACAGAGCAAGTGGAAGACAGAACAACATGTAAGCCAACAATGTTTAATCCCCTAGTTGGAGAGGATTTAGTGTCATGTTAATGGAGATTTCAAAGAAGTTATAACTCTGGTTGGCTTTATTTGAATTTCATGGCTTTTTAATTGTCTGCATTTGGAGCTGGAACCAGTGTGTGATGGAAAATCATGTTACAGTATCTTAATTTAGACTCTCTTTATTGACTCTTAAGTAAGACCCACTTTGCGTAGTTTTTTTTTTTTTTTTTTCTTATAGGCTATTAGGCAGGTTTTCTACGCTACTACTGTTAAAATAAGATAAAGACTATGCCCCTGTAAACAAAGCAGTTGACACCGTTAGTCCATACTAGTTGCAACATCGTGAGTCTGAAAGCAGCTTCTAAAAATATGTCATGTCATTTCCCATCTAAATCCATTAAACCGGCTACATGATGCCACATAATGACATTAAAGTATTATTCAGACCTTCCCCTATAAACAACGTTCTAAAATGAGCTATTAAACCAGAGGGTGAATGTGCATCTGTGAAGAATATGTGAATGTTTGTAGTGGCAGTGGGGGGAACTGACATGGCTTGAGGCAACCATATTGTTGAGGAAAGTTAAGGAGGTTTAGCTCAAGTGTGAAATCCATATTGAAGCCCTTCGGTTATGCTCGACTTGTAGGGTTGCGTGTGTCTGTGTGAATGTGTGTGGGTGTGCTTTTACATCTGTCTGTCTGTGTGTGTACGCTTTCATGCTTCCTTCGCATTTGTGTGTGTGTGTGTGTGTATGCTGTAGAATATATGGATCTGTGTGTTGGTATGTATTGCACTGGTATTTCCATTTAAGTGTGTGTGTGTGTGTGTGTGTGTGTGTGTGTGTGTGATAATTCATGACCCACCACTATTGCTTAAATCCATTGACTGGTAGCTCAAAAAGACAGAAATGTAGAGTAAAAAGTCCATATGGTACTTATCATAAGCGACCATATTTCCTCATTACTAGAAGCAATTTGTTTTAATTGCCTACTTAGAAGTAATATGGCCTCAAACTAGCATTTTTTTTCATAGAAACTTAAATGAAATATGAGAATGCCTATTAACTGCCACGATTATGTTATAATAATCAGAAAATTGAGTTGTCAAAAGAGGAAATCCTCCTTAAGATGGTAGTTACACAGCATATGCTGTGTGTGGGTGTACATTATATGTGTGGGTTTGTGTGTGTATATGTTGGGAAGTGAGGATAGGTTACACAGATTCTTGTATCGAATTATAACACATACTTAGAAATATAGATAATGAGGACCTATTGCCACATTTCCACTGCATGGTAAGATAGGATTTTTTTTGGTTTTCCATTAGCAAAGGTTGTGAATGGTACATGATACTTTTTTGGTACCACCCTGGTCGATGTTCCAAGAGAGCTGAGCAGATACTAGAAGGTGGATTTAAAACTTAATCATCACACTACCGCGACACGGGCGCAAGCCCACCATTTTCATCTATATACACATATATATACACACATATATACACACACACACATATATATATAAACATACATGCAATTGACATTCATGTGTTTGGTTGCCCGTGAAAGGATTCAGCGAGTGTCCCATTAAAGATAATGTTACAGCAATTTCAATAACTCTCTATAGTGATCAGCTCAGAATCATGGGGTGTTAGCCACTAGGAATGTCACAATACCAGAAATTCTGTAGTCAGTATCAATACCAGTGAAAGTCCATGGTTCCAATTTGTTATCCAAGTAAAAATACAAAAGTCAAGCAATAAATCCTATGTACTTTAACATACAGTCCTTTATTAAACAAGTCATAATGCCCTCTGTATTGTCTATTTTATATTGCTGTGAAAACATGCCCTTCAAACTGTAATGATTCAAGTTTTTTTGCCGAAATCTACATTTTACAAGATTACATTTGAAAACATCATGATAACATTACAGTTTGCCTTTGCACAATACTCATTTTTTATTGACTCGTAATGTAAATCAATGGCACCTCCCGTGTTGAAATCGGCTGGATGACAGCTCGTTAACCATAGCAGCCAGTAAGCAGCACAGTCCTGCATGTAGCAACAGCTAACACTAACTAGCTCTCATCATGTAGATGGCATTAGTCTTGAGCCCAGATACCGTACCTGCAAGCAGTAAAGCTAAACATGTACAGTCACATTTTCAGAATATTTAAAAAGACATGCATTGATGATGCAGATTGGTATGATTGCACTTCCTTACATAACTACCATATTTGCAATAAAGAACATCCTCTCAGGGATGATTCCTAAATAGCCCCATGACCTCAGTATGACGGCTGGAGGGGTGTTAATTAGCTTGAGATAATCCCAAATCTTCATTGCTGTAGTTTCAATACGAAAGTACATATAAGTATATAACACTTCACTGAGAGTTGTGAGAATTCTGCTGAGTCAGAGTTCATGAGTTCACTTTCCTGTGGCTTAATTTCACTGATAAATGCATGTGAGCAAAGCTCATGGGGGGCAATTTAATTGACTAAGCATGAATTCACCTCATCATCCTTCCTCTGACAATAATGTCCATCTCCAGCCCCTGGACTGTGTGTTATTGACCGATCCAACATCCCTGGTCACAACATTACTAAATTAGCTTCAATGTGAGACAAGCCAGTCTTGGATCAGCACTGCTATTTGAAGATCATTTGTGCGATGAGCAATGGTTTAAAAAAAATAAAAAATAAAAAAATGAAAAGCTATACCCTAGAAGAAATGGGTCAAAATTGCATTAGGAAAGACCTTTGAAGTCAACAGGCAGATAAAAAAAAGTGAAATGTTAAGCATATTCTGCCTTCACTGGGTTGACATTGTTCATATTAAACTGCTAATGCACCCAAGGCTCCAGCTATTTCCTTTTGATGTACAGTACATGATAGTGTTGTTTAAATATAATGCACGCACACATACATTTACAGATCCCAGAACCCTACTCAGGGAGGATATTATAATAGTATTGGAATAAAAACACTTTTTTTGACAATGATTCCCACTTTGTGCTCAGGGCTGTGCTTGACTTAGTGCTTCCAATCATTCCTCGTGTGCAATAGGCTTTTAGAAAGCCTTATGTTCAAAAGACAGGCATAGGGATTCTCATGAGGCTGTGACACTCCCATTAGGGATACGATTCCCACAATACAGCACACACATTAACTTAGAAACACACACCAGCTCTGTTAGCCCCCCGCCTGCAGCAGCACAGACAGATCTTGCTTACATTGTACCCCAACATGTTGCGGAGCTCTGACTCAAAATCGCTCTTGTAGTGTGAACTTCTAAAATGGATTTAGCGTCACGGCTTCTCGAGGTAGAAAAACCCAACTTGTGGTGATTTAGCGGTCGAGGAAACAGCCAAGAGTCTTTCTCATTTTAAATGCAAATGCAAGTGCTTCAAGCTTGCTTTCTGCTTGCCTATATTAACATGGATTGGGATGGCTGTGTCTCTATACTGTTTTGGAGCTTTGCTGAAATATGTAAAGATGGTTTTAAATGGATTCCCAAGGACATAATGGACTGCACTCTGATATGTATTTTCATGTTGCTTGACTCCCACCTATCCTCTTAATCTCATTAGACAAAACCAAGAGATGTAGGGAACCGTTTGCTTATTATTCAAAGAGCAGAATGCACCTGTTGCACATCTGGAAATGCATCTGGAGTGTGCTTAGGAGGAATACATTATCAGTGGGTGTGTGAGAGGCTGACATCAATCATAGCCAATCAAATCAGCTCCCTTTAAAAGCAGTGCACTCCCCTGCTATGGGGCACTGACAGTTTTATTATGGAGAGTCCAGGCCATCTTCTTCTAAGAGGAGTATAGGGCGGTCTGGACTGGATATTCCAGTCTTGTTGTCGCAAATGAATAATAACCAAAATATGAATATATGGCAGTGTAAATAGCCAACCAAGGGCAAATGATGTGTCTTTTTAAGTTGAAATGACTCTGTAGAAATTGAAAACATTGAGTCACCATGTCAGAAGCATTCAGCTCGAGTCATTTGGAACCATTATAACTCCATGTATTATTCATGTATCCACACGAATTGAAGAAACACACCATCCCCTGTTGAGAAAAAGCCCCTCATGTCCTTATGACATCCTTTCAAAACAGACTGTGTAACACATCAAATATGTCATTAAGCTAAAAACAAGGCTGTTTTCCTTTCCTTTTTTTCTGTTAATGCAAGGCTGACATTTTAGTGATGCTACTGATTTAGAATGAAACCTTTCATTTCATTTCTACAAGGCATTGCACAGAACATAAATTATCTGACATTTGGCTAAAGTTCTGTTGGCCTTCGTCTGAATAGGACATACTAATTTATATTCACACATTCTCGCTCTCTTACCATAGAGGTGAAGCAAGGCCCTTAACCCTTTTAAGGCTTTAGCAGAGTTCCCTTGTCAATACCATTATACCTATAGATAAAGGACACTGCCAAAAAGTAGCATGTGTGCTTAGATGATAAGATAAGGCATGGAAGTGTGGCATGATGATGATTATTGAGCTTTCATTTCATATAAATTGCAGTCTCTTTTAACAGAACCTATTAAACTAGATAATAAAAAAGTATTTTGCAGTTGCTTGACTGTTAATTTTAGATTGAATGTGCACTGTGATGAAACATTACAATTTTGTATGTACATTTTTACAAAATTGTGCATATCCAAGCATTTTTATGAAGACAACACACATCTGTAACCAATATCCAGTACTTTCTGTTTAGCAGATTAGGCTGTTGTCAGGCTATTAAATAGTCATTTACAGTTGCTATAAGCACTAGAAATGTGGAACAGTAGTAGTTTTTATCATGTATTTACATGGTTGGTCACCAAAAGAAGGTGTAAAAGAACTCAACTGCGATCTCTAGCTCTGTTATGACAGGAGGGGAAATAGAAGTCATGCACTGTAGTATAGTGTGAAACTCCATAGGTGGAGGTCGAGCACGATAGATAACTTAAAACTCAAAACTTAAGGTTTTCACCAAGGAGACCAGAGTTTGCAGCCATATGAAACCAACAATGTGTAGTTGTCATTGTGTTCATAAGCGTCAAGTTTCACTTTCATTTTTGAAACATATGTTAAACCAAAATTTATTTGCCTAAACCTAAAAAAGTTGAAGCTTTGTTGCCTAAACCTCAAGAGGTTTTTGTTTGTGTTCAAAACATGTTTCACTACGTTTTTTTTACCATGTTAGAAGCTGTTGCTTTTAACCTACTAACCCATGCCTGTGGCGCTTATAGTGACAGGATAATGCCTATTTAATGGCCTGAGGACAGTCAAATTGGGTGTTCTGTTCAGACTAGAAGACTATCTAGTCCCTTGGCCCTCTGACAGAAATAGAAAAAAAAGCATGGGCTCTCTGTTTTATTTGGACCTGACAGAAGCAGACAGACATGATTCTTGTGACTGTCTCAGGGGTGAATGGACTGTTGATGGAGATTACACCCCCCCTTTGTCTGCTATAGATTTTAGTGATAAGAGCAAACGAGAAGAACGATTTTGCTGCCCACAGTCTGAACAAATTGCCCTCTCTGTTGATGCTCGTGTTGCAAAAGACTTACACACTAAGTCTGAGTCTGTCTTTTTTTTTTTTTTTTTTTTTTTTTGGGGGGGGGGCTGACATCTCTGTGTGACGTCTCTGTGGAGAAAAGCTGTGATGGTGAAGTGTCGCTATTGTGAAAGCACTCTTTGTAAAGGTGTTGTACTATAGTTATTTTTGGCTCTTTTGACTTAGCGTATTGGACTTTTTT
The DNA here is from genome assembly GCA_947000775.1 of Pterois miles. NCBI lineage: Eukaryota > Metazoa > Chordata > Actinopteri > Perciformes > Scorpaenidae > Pterois > Pterois miles. Next base: position 16,019,654 of record CAMQGK010000229.1, on the reverse strand, counting down.
TGCCGCTGTCAGTAGCAGTCATAAGGGCTCTTGGGATTGATTATGAGTTGAAGAAGGACAGTGCAAATTCAAACTTAGAGGCAATGGCAGCTATCAATTATCACAGCTAAACATAGCAGGCCGATCGAAACAAATCATACTGTACCCTTGGAGAAAAAAAAAAAAAAAGAAGGCAATGAATATCACCTCTAATAAAATACATGCATCTAACAACTTCAATTTCCCTATACAAAGGAAATGCTATTTATTTTTTTATGTTTACATTATTACATCGCTACATGTGCATTTCAAAGACATTCCAGCCACTGAAAGTCACTATAAGTATTGCAGGAGGCGAGCAGACCTCAGCAGAACAAAACTGAAATGGCATTGAGGTTTTGGCTTCATACATGCAGTGGGACGCTGGTAGACAGGTAAGCCAAGACAGAGATAGTTATTAGGGGAGAGACGGTTGGTATTTTCTGCAAAAAAGAGCATATTTAAAGAATGTGAACTGAAACGCAGGAAAAGCCTGTAAAAGCTAGGTGAGCTTGTTACATATAATGTATTGATTTACTGCTCATAAGCTGCATTTAGCAACATTTTAGTTCTAAAAAGCAGGTTTTTACTATAAAAACAGTAAAATGCACCTTTCTATCCAAGCGTCTTTATGTGTTCACTGAATTTAAATGCCATGTTTATATTGTTACTTGTACAAATGGTGTTTGGCAAATTGAGTTTTTACATGAACAGACTGTTACTGGATGGGACAGAGTGAAATGTATTGAGAGGTTATTGATTAATAGAAACAGAAGCATAGATAGGGATTCACCTATTGAGATAGTACACCTTGTCTGTGAGTTTTTGTATGTACATGGGTTTGCATTGTGTATGGACTCAGTTCCCATGTTACTAACCTATAAAGTGGCTGATTTGCCCTAAATAGGTGTTTTCACACGAGTGAATTCAGATCTCAGTTAATCATGGAGCTGTACATTAAATGGGACTGGATCCCATTACAACATCTACCTGGGATGATTAAATTGATGGCATCATTACATGCCCCATTATTGTGATGGGTTGCCTTAGCTCTAAGCAAAGGCAAATTAATATGTAACAGAAGTCACTCCACCAGGCACATGGTATATTTATGGTATTTTTGAAGTGCTTGGTTGTCAGTAGAGACATGAGGAGAATGTTAAATCTACACTATTATTATTCTGTTCTTACCATATTAATATTTCCCCTATATGCTAACCACTATGTTTCAGATATTCAATGATGATGCAACAGTAATGTATTCTTTGCTTGCATTAGGAGGTACACTTAATCCTAATCTCTTAATCTAACAGCGATGCACATGCCATCAAGCTTTGAGTTTGCTCTTATAACACCTAAAGACAGAAGCAGTTCCTTTTTATCTCTGCTACAAGATAATGAGATTTGTCGTACAGTATGTGTGCATCTCTGTGTCTGTCCACGGCTAATCTTATGCATAGTGCTGCACCAAACTGCATAATATTTCGGCTGCTCATTTATGGCTGCATGCTGAGTGACCTCTCATGGTTGCAATGACTCACACACCTTTTATTGCTTGTTTGAAAATACCATTGATACACTTCTGATTCCTCATTCATTACTCATAACTGACCCCATTCGGTAGGGGCTGCAAGGAGTTTGTTTAGAGTTTGTTTCGCTATCATTGGGCTGCATGGTGGTGCAGTGGTTAGCACTCTCGCCTCACAGCAAGAGGGTCGCAGCTTTGAATCCGGCTTGGAGTTCTTCTGTGTGGAGTTTGCATGTTCTCCCTGTGTAAGCCTGGGTTTTCTCCAAAGACATGCAGTTTAGGTTAAGTGATAACTCTAAATTGCCCATAGGTGTGAATGTGAGTGTGAATGGTTGTCTGTCTCTATGTAATGGACTGGTGACCCCCCCCCCCGACCCCTAACGGGATAAGCGGTTGAAGATGGATTATGTGTCCTTTTATTGGGTATCAACCTCATGCTTACATCCATATTGTCAAAAAATGGATTTGGAGCCTAAATACTGTAGGGAGGTGAGTGCATTTGTTGCATGACGTGTGCGAGTAAAAAACACAATTGATACACTTGCAGTCTCAACCGGAAGGTTAGCCAATTGTGGTTTGTATTCATCCAATCAAACATTATACAGCAGTGGTCGTTGCAGACACATCTGGCAGAGATCCACACTCTACTAAGTGTACCTTTTTTTTTTCCATCCACCCTGAATAGATAAAAAAGGGTTAAATGCAAGGACATCTTAGCAGCTTTTGTGAAATCCTTAGTATTTGGATGAATCCCTTTGTGTCCTGTTATATTCACCACCGTAATTACAGCAGTGATGGAGCTTTAATTTAAAGGGATGTTGACCTCTCCATAAATGAGGTTCCATATCCTTCCAATTAACATATTGGAGCACCAAAATGGCTGCATACATCAATGGGTTTCCATTACAGAGAGATGGATGAAGTGGCCAGGGGCAACAGGCTGTGAGGGGCTGCAGGATGATGAGAGTGAGTGAAAATAATTAGGATAAAAAAAACAACAAAAAAAACAGTATGGCAGACATATACAGTGTCTATGAAAGGGACAAAAGGAGACATACAAAGAAAGGTAAAGATGGAGAAACACTGAGACAAATACGCAGAGAAATAGAGGAATAGATAGGCATGGGTTTAGCAGCACAGGCAGAGGAGAGAGATAGATAGAGATATGAAAGGAGTCAGGCCACCAGATGGTCTAATGACACAGGAAATATAACAGCTGGCAACAGCACACCAACATTAATGACACCAGTCATTTAAGAGTCCTGAGAAGACCCACTGTGTATGTGTGGACATCTTCCTGAGGGTGTATGTGTGTGGCATATCTGCCTGTACTTGGAAGGCTAAGAAGTTAATTTCTCTCACAAATTATTGGTATTTTCATTTTAATTTACAAAGGACATGTACTGTTCTATACTTCTGGTGAATATAATCAAATCAATTTTATTTCCATATATGTATATTTTATATGTACAGTTCCCTTTTGTTTAACATCCCATTAATCAAACTACAACAATGAAAGCGATAACTTCCTTTTACCTCTGCATAGACTGAAATGAAACCAATACATTGATTATGCCATTAAAAAATCCATTTCAAAATAATGATAAAAAACAATATTGCAATACAGAGGTGTATGATGGCAATACCATTTCCTAACCCCAATCAAACCAACCCCACTTTTCTTTCTGTAGCTATATACGTACAATATATGTATACTGTAAGCTTCTGTTCATCCTCTCTCTGTTTGTACCTCTGTCTCTTTCTGACTTCTCTGTCTTTCCCTCCCTCTTTCAGTCCCTCCTATCTCTCTCTCTCTCATGGGTCTATATGAAATATTCCGACCAGGCTCCTGCAGTGAACACATAATTAGAAACCACTGAACCTTGACTCCAACATGGGGGCTTTTCTCCTATCTGTTTGGGGAAGAGGGGAGGAGGGGGTTGGGGGGTAGCCTGTAAAACATCTTCATGGTCAGACTACTACACCGGGCTGAAATGGGGTGTCCTACAATGCATTTAGATAGATAAGAGGGGAGAGGGAGCGGAGTGGGGGGATGAGGCAGCGTGAATAAATGGATGATAGATGGGGCACGAGGAGTACGGGAGGCATCGACAGTGAGATGGAAACGGAGAGTTATGGCTCATCTCCATTAGCTCTGTTTTCCACAGCCAGGGCTAATGCTGGCACGGATCATTGTTTTGGTTTCATCTTCATTAATTAGCCAGCTTCACCAAACAACATTTGAATTTTAATACAACAGGACTGTGAGTGAGAATGTAGCCGGACGACAATTACACTAGCAGGTGGTAACATGAACAGTACAACCATTAGAGAAAATGCTTTCATTTTTCTTATTAGAACATGGGGCCAGTTGTGGTCAGCTCTGGCTTCTTGTGAAATGATAATTCTGCCATTAGCCATGTGGAGACTGAAATGAAACTGTAACACTAATATGCTATATGAGAAAACTGGCATGGGCATTTTAAAAAGGGTCCCTTGACCTCTGACCTCACAATATGTGAATGGAAATGGGTTCTCTCCCTTTATAGACATGCCCACTTCATGATAATTATATGCAGTTTGGGGCAAGTCATTCTCAAGTCAGCACTCTGAGAGCTGTTGTTGACTTGAGTTTCCCATGTTATGATTAAAACATTTTAATGCTTAATGCAGTAGCTCTGAAGGTTTCTGGACAATATATGTCATTGTTTTGTGTTGTTAATTGATTTCCAATTAGGGATGCTAATTTTGAAAAAAATTCGTAACAACTAACCAACCCTCGTTAACTGATAATTAACCAACAAGATTTGTGACTTGCATGCAGTGGTATGCCAGCTGCGGTGTATGAGCACAACAGTTCACCGTCAGCAGAGCTACTGCAGCGGCTTCCTCAGCTGGAAGTCCAGAACCAACTTCCTGTATCTGCGCCGGCTCTCTCTTAAGGTGCACCAGCTTTTCGCCTTCAAGTGACGAACCTCTGCGTTTTTCTTAGACTTTTAATAAATTATTAGTATTTCTTTTAACCGTTTAACTGATAGTGTTAATCAGTTAAATGCTTAATGTCAGTTATCGGTTAAATATTTAATTATTAATATCCCTATTTCTAATAATAAATATATAGCTACAGTTGCATAAAGCAAGCATATTTGTCCACTCCCATGTTGATAAAATTGTTAAATACTTGAGAAATCTCTGTCTAATATTAATTTTGACCAGATAAAAAAATTTAATTAATAATGTACCATTAATGACAATTAACTGTGGCCAATCATGCAATTAATTGCACTTAAATATTTTAATTGATTGACTTCCATCATTTTCATATTTCAATTAATTGATTAATAGCTATAGAAATAGTTTCTACTAATAGTAATATAGTAATAATATATGACTGTAAAATATGAAAACAATTTGAAATGAAACTTTTGAAAATTAAAAAAACAGGGAATGGTGGTATCACATTTGAAAAGCCAGAATCGGCCATTGTTTGGTATTTTGGCTTTATAAATGACTGAAATAATAATTGATGATCAAAATAATTGTTGTCACTTAATTTTCTGTCAATGAATTGATCATTATTTGGATTAATGGCCACAAAGAGTGGCCATATTTACTTTTCATGCATCCTTTACTGCTTTTTGTGAGATCACAGTGTACCTTTCTCCTGACAGGGTGTGTGTGTACACCTCTAATTTGTGGCCATGGTGTGACTTTTACCTGACTTTGTCCCTGTGTATAGCTTTATTATGTTGTCATGGTGTGACTAGCTAGTTATGGTTTGTGCTGACGGCTTATTGCTGTATTAGAAAAGGACAGAGGAGCCTTTGGGACAGTGTTCATCGCCACGTGTCCTTGGAACACGCAGACGTTCACATATTGTCACATGTGATGCTGTGCACACGGACGGACACTCATTCACCCTCACATCCACACATGAGGACATCTCACACACACATGCACCCTGTTTTTTTATGAGCCCTCCCTTTCGGCTATAGCAGGAAATGAATGTCCAGCAGCTAAGGCTGTTAATTAACATTTATGGCTGTAGATGACCGTTGAATCGTTAGACTGGCTCTCACAGCCTTCACGTCAAAGCAACCAGGGTATAAAAATCCAATCTCTGTCCCTGACTCTTTGCCAAAGTAATGATGGTGGATCATGATGTTGATTTGTTTTATAATAGGGATCTAAATGACACTGATCCCCTTTGGGGGTACAGTATTTGTTTGATTATTTGTTCGCAGCAGTTAGCGCCTCCGTTCTGACACCCAGATTGGCAGATTTTGCAAAGCTCCAACAAGTTGTTCAATTAAGTTGAACTGTGTGGCCTGCTTCTGCCAGTGTTTCTTAATTATGTCGATATGTCTTTAAATGCAGTAGCTTATATGATGCATCAATATTGTCATATAATACAAAATGCTCTGTCACCAGCTTTTTCCTCATATCTCTGATTCTCTCATAATGTTTTTGCTCTCTTTCTGCCTGTCACCCTTTCATTTCTCAATTTCAATTTCAACATCTCAGGCCTGGGGGGCCACCAGGCTTGCAATACACTGGAGGAAATCCTGGTATGCTCCAGAGTGTGACTACCTTGTGACTGGCAGGTTGCAACCATGGCATTGTCCGTTTTGGGTGTTGTCCATGTGCTTTTGTTTTCTGTGTTTTCAGTTCATGAAAGTAAATCGTAACATTTTGGTTGCCTACAAATGTCCTGTTCAGCATTTGGTTGTACTTGACAGCCTCTTGTGTCACTTCATGTTTCCAAAAACCAAAATTCCAATGGCCAAAATGCCATACTCAAGGCCTCAAAAGCTAGGGTTGCACAATTAATCAAATATTAATCGTGATCATGATTTTGGCTTCCCACAATTAAATGAACATGATCAACTGCAACTGCAATATTGATGTTAAAATGCGCTGGTTTTCAGCAGTCTCATACGCACATGTGCAGCGACCCCATGATGGTTTTACAGTGGCGCAGTCAGTAACGTCTCTCTCACACACACACAATACGTTGTTACACTGTTATACACTAGGATCAACTTTGGTTTCAATCATCATCTTATACAAACCAAACCAGTATGATTCCTAGACCCTTGCTCTGTTTTGGTTATGAAGTTAAGTTAGCTTGTCACACTATACACACATATGAGCACAAAACCACACACAGACAACACAGACATCGGAATCAGTTCCAATCATGGCCCCAAACACCTGTCTGCCAATCTTCTAATAGTGCTTTGTCCATGTCAGCTTTCCCTTGACCAAAGGCAACAGTGTGTGCGAGAGGCATGTGTGTTGATTTGTCAGTCTGTGTGTGTGTGTGTGTGTGTGTGTGTGTGTGTGTGTGTGTGCGCGTTAGCAGTCTGACGACCACAGATAAGGTGGCAGTTATCTTATCGTGCTGCGCCAACCCTACCCTAAACCCTCACAAACCTCAGGTGTCACAGCGTACTGGCTGTTCCCCAAGCATCCCCTCATTTTCATGTCAATTTACACCATTTTGCCATCTCTCAGTCTCTGCCCTCCCTCCCCTTGATGGGCAGTTAAGTCCAGTTTTGCTCCTCATTTCTCCCTTCATCCATCCCCCTTTTCTCTGTCTTGGTCTTTAGATCTTTCTTGGTATTCATCCACTTGGCCTTGTGATCAATCTCTCCCATCTCTGGCCAGCTTTGACAGCATTCCTGCTGATTCTCTATTTGCCCACATCTGACACATTTTTCCCCATTTCCTTCCCTTTCTTGCTCTTCTTGTCACCACTTCTTGTTTTCCCCTTATTGCTGACCTCTCAGTTGGGGATGGAGGGAATAGATTAGGTTAGGAATAGGTTCCAATTGGGAACCGGCTCCAAATTTTCTGATCCATCGGAATTGTACGTCTCTGAGGTTATCAATTATTTTTAGCAGTGCCGCCATGTTTTCCTGACAGTTGTGCGCCACAATTTCATGATGAACTGAAAATATTTGTACCCTTTTCAGTGGGTGTGGTCCCCGCTGTCTCTGGGGTTTCAACTCGGCGAGTCATTGATGGCCGCTTGGTGTGGGAGGAGCCCCTGTGTTCAGACTGAGAGATAATAAAACAGTTGCATTGACAATGAAAACCTGTGCACACCTACTGTTTGTTTCAACACAGAAAATTGATCAAAATTTAAAAACAGAATTGAAAAAGAACCAAACTCAGCCGAATTGTTAATTGCACTGGTATCTATAAATTAGTGCTGTCAGGCGATTAATCTAATTAATTACAGGATTTGTAATTAATTAATCTAATTAATCGCATTTTAATCTCATACCTGCTAAAGGCCCCCAAATAAAGAATTTGAATTCTAGGACATTACAAAATTGTAGTTCATGACTAATCAATAGAATACACCAAGAAGAGAAGATTTGAAATCCACATTTTTATTGGTTAAGTGTGCTTTATAAATGAAATTCAAAAGAAAAAAGGTCAAGCACATCAGCAAACCAATTAGGCCAGGTGCATTTCTCAAAAATGCAATACAAATACAGTTAAATAAAATAAATAAAATTCAGAAATAAAATAAGGCTGAGTCTCAAATAGGCACATAAGCAGACTCTCAATCAAAATGAATACTAAAGCTGACTCAATACAGCAATTCAAAATGAATAGAAGAAGAAGAAGAAGAAGAAGATCTACCTTTATTAGTCCCACAGTGGGGAAATTCAATTTACACTCTGTTTAACTTATACATGGTACATGCACACAAACACACACACACATGCAGTAATGGAGAGATGTCAGAGTGAGGGGGCTGCTCCAGACAAGCGCCCCGAGCAGTTGGGGGTTTGGTGCCTTGCTCAGGGGCACCTCGGCAGTGCCCAAGAGGTAAACTGGCACCTCTCCAGCTACCAGTTCACACTCAGTTTTTTGGTCCATGTCGGGACTTGAACCGGTGACCCTCCGGTTCCCAAGCCAACTCCCTACAGACTGAGCTACTGCCGCCCCAAAGTAGTATAACATGCCTCTAAATAAGGCAACATCAATAGCAAGATGCCAACAGCATTTCCTTTAAAAGGGTAAGCTAACTTTACAGGAACTGACTACAGACAACTCTATGTGTCCTTGAGCCAGTTACTCAGACAAACAAGCTTGTTTACATTGTCTGAGTTTAAGGCTGCCCTCTTCTTTTCAATGATGTTACCTGCGAGTGAAAAGAGTCTCTCACATGGCACAGACGTGGCAGCGGTAGCCAGGTAGGAGGAGAGGACAGCTGTTCATAAGCTCCTGCGTGAGCTGCCCACCACTCCAGTGGACACTCATGCATTCCAATGCACGGCTCAGCTTTGTAGCAGGCTAGAGGCCCCTGCTCCTTCTTGTCCGAGTCAGAGTCCGAGTGACAGGTCCGAGTGGGCTTGCCTCGCTCTCCTGTGTCGCGTCCATCTCTGTTGTCAGTCACCCTGCTTTTGACTAGTGGCGCAGGTACGAAGTGACGTGCCACTGCAGCCTACGGGTCACTCAATGGGCCAAATTTAAAATGCTTGCGCATTAACTTGCCACTCATGATTAATTGCGTTAATTTTTATAGCGCGTTAATTTGCAGCGTAATTAATTAATTATTAACGCGTTAAACTGACAGCCCTACTATAAATGTTACCAATTCTGATCCCTAATCTCAGTCCTACATAATCCAGAGGTGACAATATACTCCCAGACCACATCACTTATTTTCAATGTCTTTCTCACTTCCTCTCTTACGCTTTCTAATCTTTTCTTACCACACCTCCATCCAGTTATTCATTCACTCTGCAGCTGAGATGACAGCCTTTTTATCAACCTGCCAGTCATTTTATCTGTCACTTTTTTTAGCCTGCCAAGCTGTTGCCCTCAGTCCTTCCCTTTAGCCTTGTAAGACCTTAATCTTAAATCATACAAGCCCAGTATTTGGTTGGAGATAGTCTCAGAATGATTCACTGACTATCCCCTGAGGCAAACAGCTGAAATCTGAGCCAACCAGTGAACTGTTGGGAGCGGTTTAGATGATGACGGCAAGCAATGCTGTATTTAATTTCAGTTGTGTATTGATTTACATCTCTCAACAGCCAGCTTTTAAGAACAAGTTCTTGAACTATGCATCCTAGATCTAAAATTGTAATGATGCCAAATTTGTCTTTTTGGGAAAAAAATGTGAGGTGTCCAGAACAATTGCTATGTTTTTCGCAAGTTGAAAACAAGAAACAAAACATATACGAACAACCCAGCCAGTGCCACATTACCCTAGAACGAGGTATAAGAATGTTGATGAAGGAGACTAATTCTCAATGATGTAACAGCTGATTTAAAGGTGCTCTATACAATATCCAGAGCATTAATATAGCAGCAAACAGCTGTTTGCCATGTAAAGATATAGAGTAATGGTCTACCTGAGAATGAAGTCTCTCTTCATCTGTGTATTGTAATCTGAGCTTCTCTGTGCTTTGTTGATAAAGCCAGGCTGGCTGCACATGCCTTTTAGTGCATTTGAGTGTGCCCCACTGGCTAGCTCATGGCTGCTGCTCTGCACAGCTCTCATACAGCACTTACAGCTGATGACGCCACCCTGGCCAGCGACGCCATTGCAGAAGCGTGGCACTCACATTCTGGTTACGACGGTGATGATTGCGGACTTTAGAGTCGCCTCACATTGCCTGTGTTTTGGCCAAAAAGTTGCACTCGAACACACCAAAGACTACAGCCATCAGGCAACTACCATGTATGTGCTGTGCCTGCATGAGCTGAAATAACTCTCCACACCAGCAGGTACAGGTACCAGAAATATTTGTCATTCAAAAAGGGAAACTGGAAGACTGAGGACTGCTGATATACAAGCCATAGTTATGATATGAAACAAAGCAGTGTCTGCAGACCATTTTCCCACTCACCACGTAACTCTATTCCAGATGACCATGTCATGAAAATATACTTGTAATGGAATGAGCAGATGAGATGATAAAAAATGAGAAGAGCCTCCTGTGAATTTCTTCCTGACTTTACTCGTTCGTTGTATCTGTTTTTCTTCTCATATACTGATACATTCACGCTGAACAGCCAATCAGAGTGATTTCTCTCAGTGATGGGTGCTCCAGCCGATTCAACATACTGAAAAACATGGGCAGATTAGAACCGATGTTGCCGGACACACCAAACTCGGGTGAAGGACGCTCACTGACAGCCCCAAACTATTCGAAGGCCAACCGTCGGCTTGGTGTGTCAGGGCTATTAGCTCTGTTAGCACTGTTAGCTACAGCTCAGCCGTCGCCATGTTAAGAGCCATGTGAAAGCAATAGAGGGGTTCACAATTTCACATGTAGCACCTTTAAAGGTTAATTATCTAATCATCTGCTTTAGGTTTATGCTCATACTGTTATCCCTAATCCAAGCCAGTGTCTGCCTGCTGTTGCCAGACCACAATGAGCAAAGTAAAATATGTTAGCTGGCTTTGCAAAGCTACCTTCCTCATTGTCTTTCCTTTTGCTTTTTCATTATGTATTTACCTTTAGATTCAAAGTTTTTTATTGGTATTATTACATTATTATTATTATTATTATTATTATTATTATTGTAAACTTTTCAGCACCAGTTTATGGAGTTTAATTCTTTTAAATTTCACTTCTTTACTTCCCATGTATAAATTCCTGGAAATCACATCAATATTTTTACTCACTTTATTCTCGATATGTCCCATTAACTTTCATTTCAAGCCAAACAGCCTTTGTGAAATGGCCTCATCCTCCCACATTCAAGACAGAACAACATTTAGCCCCTTTAGAGCCATCCCAGTACCTCTTCCATCTCTATCTTCATCTCCCACCAAATATGACCATCTTTGTCAAACTGTCAGCTACCCTCTCTCTTCCATCTATTAAATGAAGCCTTTCAATTCATTTCACCTTATATTTCTCCTCCCTTTTCTCTCCCTCTGCCCTTGCATTCCCGTCTGAAACCAAGTCAGTCAGTTATCAATCTGCCAGCGGAGAGAACACCATCTACATTTTCTCTTCTTTCATTCTCCATTCTCCCTTCTGCTTTTGCTGCATTTACATCTCCTGGTGCAGAGGTGGAAGCATGCGATGATGAGAGGAGTGAGTATCTCCTGAGCATCCCTCTGGGCTTTCACTCTCTTTTCTTTGTCCTTCTCACTGGCTTGAGGGTTCATTATTTTTTTTTCTCTGTTTGCTATTCTGTGTTTGTCTCTCTCTTAGCTTTTAAGATGAAACCTTTTCTTTATCGCTTCTGACATTTTGCATTTACTTTCCTCCACTTGATTTAATAGCTTTCAGACTTGCCACACTGGTCTCAAAAAAAATGTGGCTAATAGAAATCCCTCATCATCAGGCCATTGAAAAAAAGACCCCATATAATCAACACATATGTCAAAGAATAGTTTTCAATACTTGTCAATAAGATTTCTTTAAATGTCAGAAAAAAATACCCCCTGGGAGTGGTGTACTTTGTCATTTTGAGGTGATTTATGCACAGCATGGCTCATGATTCTGACAGAAACAGTGTTACAAGGTAAAGTGGAATATACCACTTATATTTCCCAGTAAAAAGCAACAGCAGCTACCTTCCTTGACATTTACATTTTCCATCTGACTTTCTTAGCATAAGAATATCTTCCCAATCCTACTTATGATCTGTCGAATGCTGACATTAAATGATCTCTCTCAGAGTATGGGATGAACTTCATTTGGCATATTTAAATTTTTCTTTACTCACATTTTCCTCGTGGGGGATCAAATACTGGCGGCTCATGGTTTATGGAAGCCCACAGTGACATATTTTATAGTTAAAATAGACATTTATCATGCATAATCAACCCAATGCTCTGTTGCAAGAGCTGACATCAAAAGTTCACCCCTTCCTGTTGTATTATTTTCTAATTTTGCCTTTTACAGTAGTATAATTTGAACACAGTTTTGAGCTCAAGATTTGATAGTTTTAGTTCGCTCAGCTGTGAACAAAGGTGCACTTTGGGAATTGTAAATAATGAGTAATAGCCTACGGTCATCTTTTCTGTGCTGGTGTGAAATTAAAGGTTGTTCTCATTACATGATTGCCTGGTAGGAACTTAAAAATGTCAGTCCTCAGCACCGTCTATTCTTGTTCAGTTAGTCCCTACGTTCTTGCAACTGGAAATCATTCATCTAAAGTGTGCACAAAGGCATGCCTGCACAGTGTGTTTGTTTGTAGATTTTGTGAGAATGGCATGAGGTGAGTGATTGGGTAAGGCCTCGACCATTTGTTGACCCCTCCTCGCTGACCTCTTTACATAGGTTCATTCTTGGCATGATCTGTAGAGCCTCTTGGTTCTGTCTGTGTGAGAAACCAAGCAACATTACAAATGAAGGGTTTATTTACCCAAACTTCAAAGTCTATGAATAACAAACCACTTTAAATTGAGCATGACCACAGTTAACCACTCACATGAAGTAATGCAGCTCTTTGGAGCTATAAATCTATAAACATGAGGTCCACAGTGTACACTGAACACTAAGATGGCTGAGACAAAGAAACAAAAGGGGAAACATTTAAACGTTTGGCCAGACAATAACACAAAACAGGGTGAGACAGAGAGAGAGAGAGAGAAACAAAGGGGTGAGTTGGAGAGCCCTACTGCCTTTGTGGCGTGAGGTTTTGGTCCTGATGGACCTTAACCTTTTACCAGATTGCAAAGTCTGGGAAGTGAGGTGTCGGCTGCAATCGTCCCTGCCCTCCTCAAGATCTTGGAGGCATACAGCTCCTGGAGAAAGTGAAGATTGCAGCTGGTCACCCCACTGCAGCCTGGTCTTGTCCCTGGTGGGGGCAGCAGCAAACCAGATGCAGGAGGTGAGGATGGACTCAATGATGGCCGAGCAGAAGTGCACCATCATGGTCTGTGCCAGGTTGAATTTCTTCAGCTGCCACTCTGCTGGGCCTTACTGATAAGGGAGCTGATGTTTAGCTCCTACTTGAGGTCATGGGCGAGGGTCGTTCCCAGGAAATAGAGTGACTTGACTGTGTTGACTGGGGAGCCGTGCAGGATAGGGGGTGGAACTGAGGTCCTCCTAAAGTCCACCACCCTCTTCACTGTCATCAGAGCTTTAGGCTCCAGGTGATCCTGGCTGCATCAGGATGCCAGATGGTCAACCTCCCATCTGTAGGCAGACTCATCACCCTTGGAGATGAGGCCAATGAGGGTGGTGTCATCTGCAAATGTAAGGAGCTCGACAGATTGGTGTCTGGGGGTACAGCTGTTTGTATACAGGAAGAAGAGAAGTGGGGAGAGGACGCAGCCTTGGGGGGCACTGGTGGTGATGGTCTGGGTGTTGAAGACTTGCTTTCCCAGCCTTATGTGCTGACTCCTGCCAGTCAGAAAGTCTGTGATCCACCTGCAAGTGGAGTCAGGCATGCTCTGCAGCAAAAGCTGTCCAGTAGGAGATATGGGCTGATGGTGTTGAATGCAGAGCTGAAATCCACAAACAAGATCTTGATATTGGTGCCAGGGGAGTCCTGGTGCTGGAGAATGTAGTGAAGGGCAATGTTTACTGTGTTGTCTACAGACCTGTTGGCTTTGTAGGCAAACTGCAGTGGGTCCAGCAGGTGGTTGGTGATTGTCTTTTGGTGGTGGAGCACAAGGCATTCAAAAGTCTTTATTACCACAGAGCTCATAATTGATGGGTCTGTAATCCTGAAGACCTGTGATTCTTGGCATCTTGGGGACTGGGATGATGGTGGAGGCTTTGAAGCAGGCTGGCACCTTGCAGGTTTCCAGTGATGTGTTGAAGATCCTTGTAAATACTGGAGACAACTGGTCTGCACAGTGCTTCAGGGTTGCAGGTGAGACAGGGTGGGCTGGCTGCCTGGCAGAGGTTTTGTACTTTGAAAAGCCTGCTGACCTCCCCCTCCTGGATGGAAAGAGGTGTAAATGGGGGGAGGGGTGAGCACAGGCTGGGTGCTTGTGGAGAAGGCTGGGGCGTTCTTGTGTTGACTACTGATGGCTTAGGGGAGAGGAGATGCTGTCTGGGTTGGCACATTGTACATCAAATCTACAGTAAAAATCATTCAGCTCATTTGCAAGTCTGAGGGTATTTGTGGAGTGGGACAGTTTGGGCTTGTAGTTTGTGATCTGCCTCAGCTGTTTCCAGACTGAGGCAGAGTTGTTGGCTGAGAATTGTTTATCTAATTTCTCAGAATACTGCCGTTTGGATTCGCTCACTATTCCTAAATGCCATGTCCTTGACCAAACAAAGCTGTTTGAGCTTGGCTATGAAACACGGTTTCTCAATGTTATAGCGAACCCTTGTGTGTCACAGTCACAGTGTATTCGCCCAGACTGTCAGTAGCGGTCCAGACTGTCAGTAGCGGTCTTAAACATCTCCTAGTCTGTATGGTCCAGGCATTTACACAGATCATCCACTGCTTTGCTGCTCTAATTCTAGATACTCCTCATAACAGGTTAAGCCAGTTTGACCTTGATAATGTAGACCAAAATGTGGTCACATTTTCCCACTGCAGTGCTCTTGATTTACACGATAGCTCCAGGTTGCCGTCGGCTCAGAACAGCTGGAGGCCGGGAAGCTGGAGATCCACACAGCCACGACTCTGTAAAGCACAAGACAGAAGAGAGGGAAATGTCTCTGTTGTGTCCAACAATCAGCAACAGATTGTTCTCTTTGTTGCACGGTAAGCACGCCTTAGAGAGGAATATTGTGGGTGGCAGAGTTCTTAATCCTCTCTGTCTGCCAGTGCACACTTCCCTCTCCTGCGCCTCATCACTCGACCAAGGGCCACAGCACCAAGCAAAATGTCCAGTATCTGCTGAAGGGGCCAGAAAAGTGGGGAAAAAATCTGATGGGGTGGATTCCCTGAGGTTAAGGATCTCCTCTCTGGAGAACACAGTCCATGAACGTTCACCAAAATCTAAAGAAACACAAAAAAAGCAAGAAAAACAGCATGCACCAACTTGCCAAGGCACCATTTTGGATCAAATTCATGTCCAAGATGGGTAGGGGAACATACATCACATAATACCAAAATAAACAGATAGCATTAACATTACTGATAGATGCTTTCTCAGTGTAATCTAAACTACTCTATTCTTTAAAACATCTATCTTGAGTAATAACACACAATAAGTTACGGATTAAGAATTGAGCTCCCCTGTGAATTGCGATGAGTTCGCTCTGACCAGTTACCCTGCCTATACTGTAGGTAACCCAGTGCCTGAGGTATATCTTTTACAGGAGGGATGCCAGATGAGGACACAAGTAACCAGATAAAACAGAAACTAACTAATTAACTAGCTGTCATCCTGCCGGTTTCAACACTGATTCGTTGTACGCAATGTAGTATTATCGGGGAAAAAAATACCACAGTACTTGTAGAAAAACAAGAGTAAAAAGTACAAAATTACTGTCAAATTTTCAGAATTTTATTTTCAACTCGGTACCAAAGTATCAGTTCTCGTGACAAGCCTTCATGAACATTACACTCATTGGATTGCCCCTGAATGTTACCACTGGAGATACCATTGCCAGTGTAGAGTATTGCCTATGAATATAATTCAATAAAGACTGGTCTGACTTATTAGAAAATGTCTAATGAACTGTTTGCAAATGATTATGCCTGTATTTTAACTTTTAGCTGCCGCATAAAATCATAAAATATGCAAACACGTAAAATGTCTTAAGATTCTGATATTTCTGTATGTACTCGTGAATAATGATGCCAATTACCAGTGGAGAATATGTACATGAACATATTGCAAATTGTACCTCCAAACCCTAGCCAGTTCATTCACTGTTTGAAGAGGTAATTAGAGCCAAGTCAGCCATTGGGGAGGGCATTACACTGTAAGCAAGGGAAACCTTTAAATGCATCTAAGCACATGTGTACCTGAATATAAAAAACAACACATTATATATGCACTTTATGAAGCATTTACAAAAAAGCTTTAAAAGCTATATGCAAGCTGCGTTTCAAACACATATGCACACACACTCACTTGTTTATAGTATATTCACTTCTTTTTCCAGTATCTATTAATTTCCCTGCTCATCGCAATGTATACCAGAGGACACTTCTCATGCCCCCTTTATGGTGTGAGCTGTACTAAACCATCCCTGTCTATTGTCCTATTGTCCTTTCTGTTTCCATTACATTATAGTATGACAGAGACCCCCACCCATTACATTAGGATAGGCAGAGAGAACAGGATCCAAGATAAAGCATCTGCTGCAGTGATGTCAGATGACAGTTATGAAGCAGATTATGAGGCTTATAGTCTGAACTCTCTGCCTTCAGTTTGCTGTCTTAGCTTCTGACTAACTGTGCAGTTCTCATGATTTTTTTTTTCTTTTCTCACAGTTACATTTGTTTTTTTTTCCACAAATTACACAAATTTACATCTATATTTTAAGCACAACCACGACACTTTTCCTAAACCTAAGTTAGTGGTTTTGTTGCCTCAATCTATCTGCAGACATTACCTTCGTGTTGTTGCGTGGCGTAGAGATGACAAGTGAAAAGCCTAAACATTAAAATGTGTCCTCATGACACACTGAATGTCAGTGTAATGTCATGCTATTTATACGCCTTCCCATGAGACAATGAAGTTAGGACAATGAACGATAGAATATTGCAGAATAAACCATAGAAGCTTAACTTACTCAAATTGTAAAATCTGATCATAAATCAGATACAGATCCCAGCATGTCTCCAGAGAGGGACTCATTAATAGAGTGTGATACCCCATGGTGCCTTAGCATATGTTAAAACATAAACAGGTCTGCAGTATATGGGGATCTCCACCAGGTTAATAAAAAGACCACAAACTTATTTTTGGTTTCTCATTCTGCGCAGTAATATAAAATATAACCTCAATAATATTTAAATTCCTACATGCATTTTTGGCTACAGCCAATAGGGGGTTCAGTGAGCACCTTAGTCCTCATTAGATGTCAGCATCATTACCATGCCATAATACGGCAGAAATGAGACATTCAAATAAATTGAACTTGCTTTTATTAGATTCTTGCTATGCTGTCATGCATGTAATTAATTAATTTTACTGGGATTCGTGTAACTAAACTGGTAA
Organism: Pterois miles; assembly: GCA_947000775.1. Taxonomy (NCBI): domain Eukaryota; kingdom Metazoa; phylum Chordata; class Actinopteri; order Perciformes; family Scorpaenidae; genus Pterois; species Pterois miles. The sequence goes on along the minus strand of CAMQGK010000229.1, from coordinate 16,002,033 downwards.
CTAAACTGGCAGGTGAACCTGTTGTCTGTGGCTTTACCCCTCATGATGCCCTTAGTTAAATTTTCTGTCTCACCATGCTCTTTCTGCCTTCATCTTCTTAACCTGATCCCCTTGCTTGCTAATAATAGCCTTCGCTTCAACAGAACAGGCAGGGAAACGGAGCAGAAGGGGAGTATTGGGGAACTGTTGGCTGGATTCTCATTGGATTTTGTGTAATGTGCAGTTCAGTGGCTCCTATGACTTCTTTTAGCCCATTGATTTATAGTAGTAACTCTGCTAGGGCAACCTTTTAATTTTCTGTCGCTATTTTTAGTTTGTTTGTGGAAGGTGATGTTTTTTATCTGCTCTTCCTTTGGCTGCCCTAGATTTTAGAAGTAAAAGCTGAATGTGTGAATGTTTGAGAAAGAGCAGGTATATTTCTGTGTGGAAACATTTCTTGTCAGATCAAATCAAAGTATATGAAGCTGTATGAAACCTATGCTATAGTGTGTTTGGTCCCTCAGATGGAAGCAATAAATAAGAGATAATGTGCAAGTTGCAATACGGGTCATATTATAGGGATGGGAATATACAATTTGACCTTATTCCTAAAAGCTTGTTAGGTACTGAAGTGACAGACTAACAGAAACAGACAAATGAATAAATGCTATCCCAGCTTTTAGGTGGTGGCTGCTGTGAATCCCCCATTTTTGCTCTAATCCTTTATCCCTGCAAACAAATCACAGTCCTGTGAAGACATCTGTTTATATAGTGCATTATGTGTGGCTTGTAGGCATGGCAAACTGCCACGTCTGTCACTTACTGAGCAAGCTTGATAACAAAACCAGTAGGATATAGTCATTTGAAAAAAAAAGCATTTAATTAGCATTTAATGTCAGTACATGTGCTTATAGTGTAAAATGGATACAAAAGTAATCCAGTGTTTGACACAAGACCCATTAATGGTTTTCTTTTGCATTTGCATTCGTTTGCATTAGGCTTGGGTAGTTTGCCTTCATACCATACTGACATTTTGCCAGGGTATACCGTATGACAGTATGACGGTATGACGGCATATGACGGGATGGTATGTTACAGTATTTGACAGTATATAATGGTATGTGACGGTATGTGAAAATATAATGATGGTATGTGATTGTATATGACATTATATGATGGTGTATGACAGTATATGATGAAATAAGAAAAGATAAGGTAGTATATTCCTTTAGTAGTCCCACAGTGGGGAAACAAGGTAAAATATTACAAACAGGAACAGTATATACAGTATTGACACGAAACAGACTATTAACACAATTGCACAAGTGGAAAAATAGCTATTATTATTGTAATGATGTTTCATATGACAATATATGATGAAATATGACATATGATGGGATATGACATTATATGATGGTATGTGCGGTATATGATGTATGTGACGGTAGGTGATGATACATGATTGTATATGACAGTATATGGTGGTATTTGACACTATGTGACAGTATATGATGGTATGTGATGGTGTATGACAGAAAATGATGGTATCTGAAGGTATATGGTGGAATATGATGTATATGATGGTATATGTGTTGTATATATATATATATATATATATATGGCCTATGACAGCCTATGGTGGTCTATGATGGCCAGGCAAATGCTGAGCAAAACAGAGGAGCAGCATGTCACTAAAATAAGAATAGCCAGTCCACCTTAAAAGCCAGCCCACCTTAAGAGCCTTAGCAGGGCTCAGCTGAACTTGGTTAATTTCAGGGTAAACCAGCTTCACTTTAATCAGCAGCAGATGGGCAAGAAAGCCATGGGAATTGGTGGCACTTTTTCACCAACAACTAGCCTAAACTTTACACACACTGCACTGCTACGTTCACACCTATTACTTGCTGATAAAGTTGTTCCGATACTGATAACAGAATTTGGGACTGGGTATCGGCGAGTATGCCAGTCGATACAATAATTTATTAACCCAGAAAAATATAAACTTGTTTAACTGGAAATCAATTATTCTTTTCCACTCCAAAACAGTAGCCTTCACCATGCTATGGTCCTGGTGGTTATGGCTGCCTCTGGTAACTGTTGTTAAATAACAGTAGTAGCAAAACTAATGGTATTGGAACAATACTTAATGATAACTTCATACTCGCTTGTTCCCTGTCTCCTTAATGTTAGTTATCGACATTGACAACATGTCAGTGGATTGAATGGAGATGATATGCGGGTGGTGGTGCAGACTGGTGGGTGAATCAAATCATGTTGCAATAAACTGATTTTGTAGTTTGAAGAAGACTGAACCCCAAAATCTCGATCACTCTGAGCTGGTGTGTGCTGTACACTAAGATACATCATCCCTGTTATACCGTAATACTTCCCTATTTACTGGACATCAACAAAAGTTTACATTTTACAAATATCTGGCTCACGCAGATTTGTAATCCTGACTTTCAGCCCAGTATTTTGTGTTATCTTGTTTGATAATTATGGAGTTTGTATGTCTGCATATTTAGGGTGATCTACTGTTGTGAGGGTGTTGAAAAGACATGCTGAGTGTGTAATTACCTCAAAGAGTCTTCTCTCACTTATCACATTCACATCTTTTCTAATTTAGTCCCTCTCTCTATAGTAGTAACTGTACTGTATATTTATCTCTCTCTTATTCACTTTTGGTCTTTCTGTCTTTCACCCTCCACATAAATAATGTTAGCCCGGCTTGCTAATATGGTCTAACTCCGTATCTGGAACAGCACAGAGGCCTGTGGGATTTGTTTTTGCCGATTTGCTCAGTTTTGTTTTGGGCTGTTATTATTATTTTTTGCTTTTTTGTTCAGCGTTGTTGTTATTTGTGTGTTCTTAGCTGGCGTGAAATCCCGTCGTGTCATCTGGAGAGTTGAGGAACTGCTGAATCGGAAAAGTACAGCTGGTGTCAAGGTCTGGAAGAAGGAGAAAATGAGAGAAATGTGTGTGTGGAGAGGCACAGAGAGAGTAAGGCGAAGAGACAAAAAAGAGCAAGGGAGACTGAGACAAGGAGAGAGACAGATATAGGAGGAACAAACAAGAAGAGGGAGAGCGGGAGTGACTAAAAGGTTATGTTTCACACGATAGCACGTTCTGCAATGTTTCTGCACGGCAACACTGGCAAATCTCTACCACCTTCAGCCTTTCTCTCTCTCTCTCTCTCTCTCTCTCTCTCTCTCTCTCTATGTCTCTCTCCTCCAGCAAGCAGGCAGGGTTTTTTGAAATAAATAAATAGCCTTTCAGCCACTGATGCCTCTAGAGAAAGTGAAACAGGCAACGGGCTGCCTCGACTCTACATGAAAACAAAACGGAAAACGGGCAAACTATCTAACTGTGATACTGAAGTCAGATTTATCTGTGGTAGAAAATGTAAGAAGACACAAAGTCTGAAAACTCTTTTTACTGAACTGAAACCCCGTAGGATGAAGCAAGGAGGCACAACAGTATTGAAAACTGTATAGCCTCTGCAGTTCATGCAGGTGAATCCTGGCCAAAGATTGCTTTGACTATAACAGAATTTACCTGTTACGTCATTTATGAAAATGACATAGCATGTGTTTTGCTCTCATCTATACTATGGGAAACTATTTATACATGTTCTGGCTTTTAATGCTCTCACTGTAGTTAATGTATCAAGCTGAGTTGCTGCTGGTGCAGTGATCATCACTTTTAAGCCCAGAGTACATAATCGTTATCTTGTTGGCTCTTGACCGAAACCTTTCCGAGGGCCAGCAGACCATTTTCTCTCCCAAATAAATTCAGTAAATTCAGTAACCAATCACAAATAATTAAATAATGAAAACTGTCTTTATTTCCATGTGTAAAAATTATGGAATACCCTAAGGTAAAATCACTGTAGCCATTGTAGTCTCACTTTGGTATTAAATAGTCCAATTTCAGAGGCCAACCTATTTTATTTAGCTGTACCTACCCTGTTCTCATGCTCCAGTATTGGAGTTTATTTGCAGTTTTTATGTGCGACACTAGACCACTTCATCAGGAGCGTGACGCGGCTGTGGTAACAGCCGTTTTACAGCACAGCAGATTTTGGCTGATGTGCGTGGCACGCTAAGTCACCATGAAGTAGAGATGGTGTGGTTTTGCTCGTGCACGTATGAGTGTGTGTGTAGTAGGCAGTGTGAGTAGCGTGTAATAGGCTCACCTGTCCCTGGCTGCAGAGTGATGGGCAGGTGGGGAGAAGTGAAACCAGATGGAAAGAAGGAGCGATGGAGGAAGGGGAGGAACGAATGCACAGACTAGATAAGGCTGCTCTAGACTGCTCATGGGGTGCATGAGATGTTTAGATTTTGACTTTGCACATTAAATAGACACCATTCTAGAATGGAAAAAAAGGTTGGGGTTGAGATAGTAGAAGGAAGAAAATAATTGGAGAAATATTGCTGTGCGGATGGATAGCCTGGAGAATCAAGAATGAGGAGAAAATCTCTTTACAATATTTCTGTTGGACTGTACATGCTTGGAGGACACAATTTCTTAAATTTTTTCCAAGATTCTTTGCAGGATTTCATTCCTATAAAAACACTTTCAAATATATTTGCTCAATTGAAGAGGTGGAATTATCCTTATTTTCTGGTGCACACTTGTATTTTGGGTTTTATTAGAAAATGTTTAGATGCTTTAATGTACACAACACTTGACTTTTCTCACACCAGCTTTGCTGCAGTACCTAGTTTCACCCTCTTTATAAATCCTGGGTTTGAGCTCCATCTCTGGAAAAGCACAGTCTGCTCTGATTGTTCAGCGGGCTCCCTGTTGTGATTGGTCAGCCAAACAAAACTCTTTGGACTTTGCTTCAGCTCTGCTCTAACTAGCTTTGTTTAGCCAAACTAGCTGCCCTGCAGGTATTATGCTATATGTTACTTGATGACATCACCAAGTTACTGAACAGAAGGTAGGACTTCAAGCAGTGTTTCAGGCAGTTCAGGAGCAGTGTTTCTGTGGCAGAGTAATTTCCTTTCATGTGGACTTTGAGCTTTGTTACATTTCAGACCTTTTTAATGCAGAAAAAAAACTATATAACACACTAAACGAAAGGGGGAAAAAAATCCCAAAAAATAATAGGTCCCCTTTAAGTTTATTAATGAATTTCGATTTTCCACAATGTTGAAAAGAAGGGGAGGACATAGCAGATCTATCTAGTTTTTGAAACTAGTGATTAAAACTCATGTTTACAATGTTTACTGAGGTAATAAATCAAGTGAGAACTAGGGTTATTTTCTCATACTTCTTCAACTTCTCATACTTCTATACAATCTGACTTCTTTTTGTAACCAGAGGAGTTGCCCCGCTGCTGGCTATTGGAAAGAATGGTTTGAGGCAATGCTTCTGCATTGGCTTCAGTTTTCAGGCCCAAAGATTGTTGCCTGGTCATGTCCAGTGTGGCAGATCCCACCTGTCTTTTGACTGACTGTTGAATCTTTTTTTCCCAGATCAGAATGTTCCTTGACAGCACATATTCTGTGGATGTAGTGACTAACTCTGGATTGTTTTGTTTGACAGGGTGAAGAGGAGGCTGTCATTTTGTTGTCAAAGGTAAGCTGACAAGACACCATAGATGTCTTTGCTCCAGTCTCAATTGTTTTTTTTTTTTTTTTTTTTTGCTTTTCACTTTCTATCTCGTTGAATTTCAACCTCATGTTCTGCTTTTGTTATTTGTGCCGAGCAAGTTTCACAAGCCAGGGGTGCGTGAAACTCATTTCATTTCCTGTATAAATAGGCATAAATGTTGCTCTCGCCCTTTGTTTTGCTGCTCAACCACCATATAAGCAGTGAATCTGCATCGCCTTGTAAATGTGTTCTACCATCACAAATTGCCCTCACATCGCTTTGAAGATGATGGTTTCAGTGCTGAGCACTCTGTAAGAGATCAAATCAACAATGGGATCCACATGTGTGAAAAGCCTCAGAAATACTGCAGACCTGTTTGGCATATGTGGGAGCAAGGAGGGCTGTATGAGATTATAGCTATGGCCTCTTGAATCGGAGCTAAGATTCCCAATGAACTGCTTTTAGTCGTTTGATTTCAAAAATGTTGTTAAAAAAATTGTGATTCAACAAGCGATCTCAGCAGCTGTCCTAAGAACCTCTGGTCTGCCAGTCTGGTGGTCTCCCTGTCAGTAACCTGTCTCTAGCTGTATCTGGTTGCCGTGGTGACATGCACGTGTCAGCAGTAGGATGTGTGATGTGTGTGTGTGGTGGCGGGCGTTGAAAGGACTCCTCAGAGGCGGATAGAATTCCTCCGTCCAGAAATGCCAACGACACACATGTCGGCGGTCAGAGAGGGAAACTTCAGAAGCGTGGGCACGGAGGAGATACACAATACACACTCATACAGGAAATACGCAGACGGAGCGGACACACACGTAGACATATCCAGATTCCATGAAGGCCATGGCCATGCATTTATGCTGACAGCTCAGGACTATATGGTTACATACAGGGAAGCCCACTCCTGCTGCAATGCTTTGAACACTAATAGTATTTATACACACTTTCATTAACTCACAGGGACCTAAACCTAAAGTTTAATCCCACTCAAAAAAAAAAAAAAAAAAATCAGTATCTGATCTTGATGGATTTATTTTTAGACATGAATGACAGATGAAATTTGCATACAGAATCAGCAAATGCAAATTGTTGCTCAGTCAGCAGTTGCATCAGAGACATCAGAGGTTAAGGGCCTTGCTTTGGGGCAGCTTGACTGCAGTCAACAAGGGAGGCGAGAGCATTACTCATATGCTTTCCTCAGACAGAGCCCCCCCCCACACCCCCACGACAGTTCTGGGACTTGAACCGAGGACACAAGCTTGCAGAAGCTTCAGGCTACTGCTGACAACCAGGTGTAATGCACTGTAATTACTCTACCATTCTGCTTTTTGCCCAGATCTGTAATTGAGTTTAAGCTCAAGAATTTATTCTCCCCATCAGGTACATTTTGCCCACAGCAAGGCAGTGTCATGCCACATAATCATGATAAACAAAGAAGTGAGATTCAGAAACACAAGGCACATTAAATGAATGAGAAATAGGGAACACTTGGGAGTAGAGTAGGTCTTTCTGTCTGTTACTGTTGAGGATGTTAATAGGATTCAATATATATATATATATATATATATATATATATATATATATATATATATATATATATATATATATATATATATATATATATATATATATATATAAATTATTTTTTTCCCCTTGAACACTTCAGATATGAGCAGGGTTGTATTGAGTTTTGAGGACATCAAGGAAAATACAGTGACCTTTAAATCTTATTGCATAGTTCATCCTTGCTTGGTACCTAACCATACGATTGAATATAGTCTTGATTTAAGAAGTTGCAGGTTCACAACTGCAATGAGAATCACATCTTTCTCCACACTCTGGTTTTCATAATTTTGCCGGCATTGTTGACAACATTGTTTGCCATAGAAACAGTTATATTTAGCCTTTAAAGGTCGCTATTAATTCAGTCGAAAGCATGGGTATGTAAAGGAATATATTTTCTTCAAATGATAGGAGACGGTCTAGTAAAAAGTATCAACACAATGGAGAGCATAACCTTTTTAAAGTTGAAATGTCAAGGTCTCTCTTCCGCCCCATGCCTCCTCCACAGACATATTCTGAAACCAGTATGACTGCATTGTGTGTTTCACTTGTTTTGATGAAGAAGTGTTACAAAGTTTGCAGTTGTGTTTATTTTTTTTTTTCCTTCTGAGTTGGTGGGGAGACAGCAAGCTGTAAAAGAAGTCTGCATAAAAGAGCTGGGTTTCTTGACATTTCCCCCTCGAATGCATTTGATTTGATATTTTTAGCTCGGCCACAATGCTAAGTGGTTTCGCGGCTCTGAACTCAACACAAACACAAAAAAAAGGCTGTCACAGCATGCAGCCGTCTCTACTCTTGTTGGATGGTAGAGGTTAGGGCAGCTAACTGAAATGAGTAGTCTACATATACAGATTTTAGCCCAATCTGTTGTGCATTCAAAGAAGCCTCTGTGAAGTGGTGCACTTGTATCTGTGAAGATGACAACCTTTCTTCTATCTCTTTCTCTCTCACTCACTCCGTCTTCAGCAATGGGTCCCGTTGGCATGTGGGTCGGCAAATAGCTTAGTAGACAGACACCACCGTGTCATCTACACTTGTACAAGTGCATACATCGCTTGCCTGTGAGTGTGTCTGTGTGTGTGTGGGGTCGTCAGTAATGTGAGACTGTGTGTTGATCCCTCAGGGTCGCCTTGTCGCCAGAATCACCTTTAAACACACACACACACACACACAGTCAGACTCCCTCACTTTCTCACTTGTTGTGTCCCACAGCACACACACACACACACACACACACACACTTGGTTATTCTAGATCATATTGACATTGATTTGTCCACAATGTACCCTGTACCGGTGCCTGATTTATTTTGCAAATGCAGTTTGGCACAAATTGACTTTGAAATTGACTTTCAGTTTTTACAATCACGACAAGTTGTTTTTTGTCCTTTTCTGTGTGTGTGTGCATGCTTGTGTGTATGTGCGTCAGTCATTCTAGCCTCCAGTTTCGCTTTTCTCTCCCGACAAATGTGTGTGTGCATGTGTGCTCATCAGTGTTTGTGTGTGTCACCTAAGAGCCTGTTCTACTCTAATAGATTCAATATTACCTGAGACTGAGGGCTCTCCACGTTCTCTCATTATGTCAAACATCAGGATGTGTTTTTTGTTCCTTTCTACAAGATCTAATATTCTTTCATATTATCCCACTGCAGCTCTTAATAGAGTTTATTAGTTATTGTCGGACACAGGCCGATGTTGCTGTGATTTTATCATTTTTTCACATAACTCACTTTTGAGAGGGAATGAGAGGTAAAGGAGGCTACAGCATATATATTAGATACAGAGATATTTATCTCAGAGTGTTTTTAAACAAGTTTAATTAATTCAATACCATGCATAAAATACTTTTTACCAGCCCCGAGAGTAATTGTGGTCCTGGAGACAACTTCATATTTCTGAAAGACAATAGGGATGTCATGAGAACGAAAACTTCACCACCACATTCAGCCGATGCACATCAGCAGTAGGAAGGATAGTTAACGTTAGCTGTTAGAGGTTGCGAGTTTGTTAAAGTACATGTTTTGCTTATTGTTTTGCTGTTGTTTTCAACAATCATGGAATTTCTCTGGTGGGTTATTAGTATTAATTTCTAAATTTCTGATATAGTACAGTATGTAATGTTCCAGAGGCAGGATGGACATGCTTTCACATGAAGTCCGTAATAAGGCAACAGTATGTGCAATGCTGGTTACCATCTCTGACCTAGCATTGTTGACATGGGAGCGATAAGCCGAGGGATAATAGAACCCCAGTGTTGTACTGACTGTGCAGACAAGGCATCATTTTACTCTCTCTTGCTGTCTCTTGCATGATTCCAGGCTTTGTTGACAGTCCAGATGTAGCTATGCACATTAACAAGGCAATATGAAGATCAGCGCCGGTTGCCTTCTCCTGCCTTCTCTGACCTAGAATTGCTGACAAGGGATAAGCCAAGAATTGTATTAACCCAGCCGTGTCCTGATCATGCTGACAAGACGTTATTTTCTAGCCCTGTTGCTGCTGTTAGACAGCTCTGAAGACATCGCAGGCTACTGAGAGTAGTATGTCTGCTCTGTAAGATACCATTGCTGACAAGCCAGTGCTCTGTGGTCTTAAGCACTGTTGACCAGGGAATAGTAAGGCAGGGAATAGAATTAAGGCCGGCTATATATCGACTACACATGTTGACAAGACACGACTGACACTGCGCCGGCCTACCCGGCCTTGTGATTCCTGACAAGACACTGGATGCTTGATGACAAGCTGCTTGCTATTCTACACCCATGTTAACATGGCTAGGGTCACACTGACATCTGCAGTCTGGGGAAACTTGAGCCTATCTTTCCTGCAAACATTGTGAGCGTTGTGCATGCGTGCCCATTGATAGGGATTAGCAAAGATGTGTGAGCCCAGCCTCCCTGGGATGGTCCCGGTTGTTGCTGGAGGTCAATGCATGAGCACTCTAATGTCCATGAGTGTTTGTGTGTGTGTGTATTTGCCAGGCGGTGGGGGGTTAGGCCTGGATTGCAATGACAATGGAGAGGAATTTAAATGAGAGAAAAGAGGGGATCAGGGACGTTTGCAAGGAGGATGGAAGAGGCTTTGGCACCATTGTTATTCTTCTTTTTTGTCATTCTGCCTCTCTATCTCTATTACAATCCTTCACTCCCTGGCTCACTCACTCTTGGCTGCTACATTTGTCACTAAAATATTTGTCTCTCTTGAGTCTTGATTTTTTCCAAACTTATCCTTATCTCTATTTTTTTCCCCATTTGTCCTTCTACCCTTGTTATATCATTTGTGAGTTTTTTTTTTTTTTTTTTTTGGCTCCCAAGAACCATAAGTGGTTCGCACTATGCCGTATTGGGAAGTTCTAATTCAGATTTTTTTGTCCATGATCAGTATTCAAGTTGTAGAAGTACCAGTTTCCAACCAGATACATATTAACCCTCTGATGAAACGTCAATCGCCAGCAATTGCAAAAACACTCATATATTTTTTTTTAAATATCTCTGTAATGAATGTATGTAGTAACTTACTGTAAAAACTGCCTTGCAGCACACCCATGCTTTGTCCTGAGTATTTAGAAATCTACTACACGCTGAAGCAACCTTCGATCGATATATCAATATAGCTATCTGAAGTGTATTGAGCTACGTGAAAACACTGGCGGGAGTGATGCGGTCGGCAAAAAGAGAGCCGTGAAATAATGTCAGTTTAATTGTGCTAAAAATGCAAATAGCTGATGTCTATGCAATAGAATCTTTATCTATTTATTATTTTTTTCCTGATATCTTGGGCTACACATGTGAAGATTGTCCACTTATGTACATAATTGTATTGTAGAAAATTAATCAGTTGGTAAAATACTCAAATTCCATTTTACTTTTAAGTTTTTGGTCTTCTAATGTTTCATAGAAACGTGATATCACTGCAGCATATATTCAAATAGTCCATGTTGTGTTGAAAAAAAAAATAATTTACTTGCTTTTGCCTTACAGTACTGAATTTATACACATGTTTATGTATTAAGAGGGTTGAATAATATGGCCTCAGTAATAGGAAAAACATGGCTCAGACCCCAATGGGTTTAATCACTTCTTCATACATATGCACTGGCTACCACTAACTATTAATGTTGGTGGAAATGGCTTGGTAGCCAGTTGTTATACTGCTGATGTGACTTGATGACATCTAATTTTTTTTTTTTTTTTTGACTACAGTGATGTTTGCTGATGACAATGGAATACAAATTGAGCTATGGATGGTGTTAGTTACATGCTAAAACAACTGAATTACTCAACAAAGAGGTGTAGTGACTGTGCACAGCATCTCGGAGACTTGTCTTCACATTAGGTTGCCATTTTTGGGACCATTTTGCCTGTAAAGAGACAAACAACAAACCTGTGCTCACCCACTAAATCTAATCTGAGTCACCCTACTGTCATTAACAAACAACATATACATTATATATAAGACAGCTCTGAAGTTGTTGGTGTATTTATTCACTTTGGGCATAGTTTAAATATGATTAATATATATGGTTGAAATGTACTTTAAAGGGATTCAGGTATTTAATACTCTTATCACCATAGAAGTGTGCAAATGTCCTTGCTTTATGCAAATGTTTGTATATATGTATTACTAAAAAACAACACAAAACAATAACAACTATAGTCCAGAAACCCTCATACTTGTACTGCATTAGCATTAAAAATATGTAAATATAAAAGTATGCACAAATCATAACATGACAAACTCAAGCCACTCAACTCAAGTCAGTGTGTGTGTGCTGATTTGACTATGATTTCCTCAAACTGCATGTGATTATCATAAAGTGGGCATATCTGTGAAGGGGAGACTAAAGGGGAAAAATACCCATAGAACTGATTTTTACTCATATATCTTAAGGTCAGTGGTCAAGGGACCCCTTTGAAAATGACGATGCCAGTTTTTCCTCGTTATGCCAGCATTATTTAGCCTCCTACATTACATGGCATGCATAGCATGTCTTAGTTGGTATCAATGGATTTCTTAGGATGCTATACTCTTTAGTCAAGATTTAAGCCAACTACAACCTAAAAATCATAAGTTGTATTTAACATGCGTTAAAGGAATTGGTGGTATTAAATCGACTTTAACTTTGACAGCCCTAATTTTATCTCTTGTTGTATATTTTTGTAGCTGTTTTTGTCATGAATACATTCACACAGAACACAAATGTTGTTGTTTATTCATCACTCCCCTGCTGTATAAAGGCTTTAATGCTGCATCTCTAATTCAAAATTGTTAAGTCCTTATTTTAATGTCTTTCATTCAGTGTTCCTTAACTGAGTCCCATCAGTAGTCTGTTTTGTTTTTTGTTAGTTTCTCATTGTCTGTCTCTCTGTCATTCCCCTTGTCTCTCTCTCTGTTATTGCCTCAACAGTCTGTGGTCAAATGTAGTCCAGTTGCTAATATAACCACTCTCAAAACAGCCTCATTGATTTTAATCTCTCTCTCTCCCTCTTGCTGTGTCTCTGTCATACACACACACACACACACACACACACATGCATACACATTTTCTCTCCCCATCTCTGTTTGTCTGCCCCCCCACCCCACCCCTTTGCTCTGTAGCGGCTCTAATTGCGATCAATTAGGAAACTTCAGAAGGCTGAAATAGGAGCTGTGACAAGGGGCATCCGCTGAGCTGGCAGGGAGAGAGGGAGGGGGAGAGAGAGAGAGAGAGAGAGAGAGAGAGAGAGAGAAATGAAGAGAGAGAGAGAAGTGGAGGAGCAGAAGAGTGAAAACGGTGACATAGGAGTGGAGAGAGGATGGGAGGGGCAGCAGAGAGAGGTCCAAGTTGGTGTCGAGAGATGAGCTAATGGTAATGGTGTGATTGATGTGGCCACGGCAGCTGAAAGTCACATCGTTTTTCATGCCAGGTATCGATTCCTGACAACCTCTTGTTAGCTTTGGGGCCACAGCGGATGGTGCATGGCACTAACATCGCCATGGTGAGGAGTTGTATTCCCATCTGAAATGTACTGTATGCAGTTGCTCTGCTAGAAGGTGCTTTGAGCAAAAGCATCACGCTCTAAATTCTGAGCATGCCAGCTGGAAAAAGAGACAGGCTTGCAAACGGATTTCAAGAGGCAATTGCACTGGAACATGAGCACAGAATTTGTTTGGGTTTTATATATCGATTTTGCTTTTATTAATTTTGCTTATTACTTTTACCCCCTGTATATACTTCACCCTTAGTACAGATGTGTATATTCTCTTTTTTATGTGTACATAGATGTGTATATTCTCTCATGTTTATTGTGCTGATAACCTGCTGCTGAAACACCACAATTTCCCAACTTGGGATCAATAAAGTATCTATCTATCTATCTATCTATCTATCTATCTATCTATCTATCTGTTACTTACTTTTTTTTGCCTTTTGAAAATTAAAATTAAAATTTGTTAGAATAACCCTCATTTATTCTCAAAAAATGACCTGGAGAACAGTCCTGGAAGATGGAGTACACATTGTAATAAGGACTGGGATGATACACCAACCGTATCTTCCGATTTGACAGTATCGTGATACTTGGTTGCTGATTCAATATGTATTGTGATTTTTAAGTAGTTTGATTCTGCAAGTATTGCAATTTGATATTGCACTTTGTATGGGTGCACTACAGTTGTAGCATTGGTCGATTTGATCACAGAGATGACAGTGACGGCTGGCTTGACCGCATGTTACTGCAATATGATAATGTTACTCCCTGACAGAGTTAACATGCAACTTTAGCCATGCTCTGCTTTTTCTGGCAATGTGTGAAACCCAAAGTGTTTCCATACTTTACTGTTATGTTACTGTTTAAATATGAGGATGCAGATCATATCCACATGGACCCTCCGCTGTTTTCTAATTTGTCGTTTTGACTCATTGTGGTTTGATTTGTTGACAGTTACAGAATGGATATCACTGCAAAGTCTGTTACAATCAAATTTTCCTCCGGGGATTAATAAAGGTTTATCTTATCTTATCTTATCTTACAACAGAATGGAATACTTAAAAGCAGAGATATAAAAAAACCAAAGCCATTAATATATAGGAGTGAATTAGAAGTTAACCAACTTTTAATGTTTTGCACAAGCTTATCTGCACGTCTGAAACTTATGCAGCTCTGCAACTGAATTCTATTGGCTTATCATTGTGCTGGGAGCTCTGCAACAATGATATTTTGCATCCCTGTTGAATTTGATTGTTGCTACACTGTGATAGCTTTGTGTGAGAACCAAACTCCCAGTGAATAAAATGGGGATAAGGCAGCTGATCAAATAGAGACCAGGATCTCACCTTTCCCCTTTTCTCATTTTCAATTTATTTACATATGTATTACTGACTGACCCAAAAGACCCAAAGACAGCATTGCTCGAACTGTGTTTTACAGAAAAACAAGGAACTTCTTCCAGTTCGAGTCAAGTATGCCCCTCCCCAAGGCAAAGATTATAAATAGCATTATTATCCGGAAATTTTCCTTCACAGAGGCTACAGCGTGCTGGTTGCCTTAAGCCTTCTGAGGCAACTGCTGAAAAATGTTTTGAACACTGCGATTCTACAAGATTCATGTTGTTTCATGTGGAGCTTGACTTACAGATAAAAAAAAGCTTGTTGTAAATAAATCTAATGGTAATTTTCGGACGGTTGCTGTCAGAGATATGGGAATGTGTTCATAGCCTTGGGTTTGTTAAGGTCCTTGTTTTTGATACATATACTTGAGGCTGAGAGCCTCTGGTCTCATGTTTGGCTAGCTTTGCCTTGGGGCATACAAACCCTTTTATCTTGTCACCCTAATGCATGTGTGTGTGCATGTGTGTGTGTGTGTGTGTGCGTGTGTGTGTGTAAGACAGAAAGAGAGGAAGATGGAAGGATCAATACTAAGCCGTCAGGAGGTCTGCTACTCCCAGAGAGAGAGAGGGAACAGGACACCCAGCAGAGAGTGGAGAGGGGTAAAGTAATAGAGAGAGATGAGGAGAGGAAAAAGGAGTGAAGAGGAAGAGAATACGGAAGACACAAAGGAAAAGGGTTGAAGCAGGGTGGATGGAGAGTTGGAACAGGTGAAAATGTTAGATATGCTATATGATATAATGCAAACTGATGCAACATCAACAACAGCCTCAGCAATGGCCAACTACCAAGTTTAAAGGTCTAGTGTGTAGGATCTGGCATTATATACCGGTGAGGTTAGGAGATTCCAACCAAATGAAGTCGCTCCTGTGTGCCAAGCATGTTAGAGAGCGACGATAGTTGAGGCAAAAATGCGAATGGCCCTCTCTAGAGCCATTTCGAGCAGAGCCAGTGCGTAGAGTGTGTGTGTATACGTGGGAAGTCAATGGTGAAGCAAAAGAGTGTGGCAGCGATGAGAGCAAGAAATCGACTTTGGCCCAAGCAGGAAAAGTTAAAAGAGTTTGCTTTGTCTGTACATTATAAGAGGACCTGCTCCCTATGTAGATGGAAACAAGCACATTATAAGGTAACAATGTAACAATTCTTATTTTCAGGTGATTATATACTAAACATAAATCATACTTATTAATAATGTATTCCATTTCTGCCAATAGATACCCCTAACTGTTACACACTGGTCCTTCAGGACAACATCACGACCCTAAATTCATTGCATTGAACAGGTGTCTCTTTTATGAGTCCGCTCTCAACAAATTGCATATGAATCACATAGCATTTTATTAGTAATTTTATATGCAACAACAATGCCTTTGTTGCTTTTGGTCATTTGTATGCCATGTAGTATGTACTGACCGCAATGAAAACACATCCATGTGAATGTACTCAGAACCAGTGACATAGAACAAAAAGTGAGAAAGACTTATGGTGGGCAGGAGTGGAGGTGGATGGATTCAATAAACACAGGACTTTCAAATGGGAGACTGGCGTTCGTGTCACAATGTTAAGTTGTTTTGAAGTTATGCTAATGACGTGTTTTCCATAGTTGTATTACTTTGTTAACGTATGTATTTTACATAGTTTATGTAGTTATTTTAAGCCCGACCATGATGTTTTTCCTACACCTAACTAAATAGTTTTGCTGCCTAAACCTAACTGTGACCATTCCTGGAGCTGCACAATTGAAAAAAAATATTTAATATATTCCATGCAAAAAGCTTAAAATGTATTATTATTGCATACAGAATGGCATGCTATGTATATGCTTTCCCATGACATTGGATTGTTTTTATAGAGTTCGTCCCCATCTGTCATGTCAGCCATACTGAAGTACAGAAGTGGATATTTGTTAAGATAAGATAAGATAAGATGAACCTTTATTAATCACCAGAGGGAAATTCAGGATTTGTTGTATTATTTGTTGCAAATAGTAAAGCAAAGCAACCAGTTAAGAAGTTTAATTTTAAACATTCCCTTATGTGATATAAATTTTAAATGTAGTTACCCATAGTTACCTAACCCCATTCAATTATTTTGCTTTCCTTAAAATAAAGTGACCACATACCATTTTCAGTTTTGTCCACATGATACTTTTGTAGTTGAGAAATTTAACCAAACAGCCAGTGTGATCTCTGAATCACGCTGAAGTGTCTCAGTAGGACAATAACCTCTACTTGCTGAGCTCTACTGCGGAAGAGAGCTTAAACCCCTTAAACATGATTGTTAAACTGAAGAGCAGAATCACCCTTTAACTGACAGCTGACATATTTGATCCCTAAAAAGAACAATGTGTCCAACAAAATGTCAGGTGTCCTGTTAAAGTGTCATGATGAAGTGTGCCAGCTAAATGGCGTACAGTAGATGTGAATGTCAACCTGCACTTTGTTTTTCCTGTCTCTGTAGTAACACAGTATGAATATATCTGCTGTTCAGTGAGTGTTTTTTTTTTTTTTCCCAGAGTGCCTCAGGGTGCCCTGAGTCCATGCACTTTAACATTTGGGTGAGTCCAGTGGGATTCAAACCTTGATCGTGTCATGCAGGAGCTCTTCCTCCACAAAAAAAACAAAAACCCACTAAGAGTATTTATAACATTGGTTTTGATGCATAATTCAGCGAACATAAACATCAAATGAGGAAGGGGAAAACAAAACTGTATCCCACAAGATCTAAAAGCTTTGACTTGACACCCATAATGAATATTTAAACCCTGATGACCTTACCCTGCATGTGTCTGTAAATGATTTATTGTTCTGCCTCCCACATGTCTATTTTTATACCTTTTGTCTTTTTTTTCTATTCCCATTTCACCTCTTTTTTATCTTCTTCTCTTTCTTCTTCTGACATGTTTTGCTGGCTTCCCACTACTTTAAAACCCTTAACCAAGACAGATCACAGTGAGTCGTGAGCCTGATAGCTGCAGAAGAAACTGCAGAAAGTAAAACTAAAAGAAAGAAGGGGGGGGGGATCATGTGATCATCTTTGACTTATCTGTGAATATCATCAGCTGTAATTATCTTTCCGCAGTGTATTTCAGCCCCTGATGATTAAGTTTCTTAATGGGCCCTGGGAATGGTATTATTTAATGTAGGGGAATAAGATGGGGAATAATACCCCATTATTATTAAATGTATTCCAGATGAAGAATTTCAATTGTGAGTTTCGTTATACTTGGGCCAATAATGACCCAGGTTCCTTAATGAAAAAAATGACTCTGAGGCATAACACAGTTTTTCACAATGAAGCAAATGGATGTAATGAAACGTCTCTTCTCCACTAATGCTTCATCTGGTTTGTAGCCTGATAGGGAAAGGAGGATTTTACGCTTTTAATACACGATTTCACTAAATGATTTTCTGATGGTAATCAGTGGGTCACAATAGTGATTAACACGAAAGTCAAAGATAAACAGTCATTAAATTGTAGCGCACTGGTAGCCTTTGTCTAAACACATGCTGTAAATAATGCTAGTGTTAATGCAGATAATGGCCAAATCATGAAAATGCATGTTTTAAAGGGATGGTTTGAGTGTTCTGAAATGGGGTTGTATGGGGTATGAGGTATCCATTGTCACTGTATTACCTCCAGTAGATCGTGGTCGGCACGCTACCAGTTTGGAGAAGCAGACAGGAGTTACCACACAGAACCAAAGAAATGTATTGCTGTAGACGAGGCCACCAGAATCCATTGGAAAAATCATGTAATTGTACCTCACAGAACATGGGGTTTGCTGGTCTGCCATTACTACTCCAAACTGTGGGTGTGCCGACCATCATCTACTGGAGGTAAAACACTGATTATGGATAAGTAGGCTACCTCATACAACCCCACTTCAACACACCTTAATAATCCCTTTAAGCGGAGAATGGAATCGGTGGCACATGACTTGAAGGATGTTTCATTTTTGAAAGAACATTATTCACATCACATTTTGTCACATTTGTAATCTAGTTATCATATTCTTTAATGAGATAATTCGAAATGTAGCTCAAATAGTGGCAATTATGGACTATTTTATAAAGGTTTCTTGTACAGCTTGGCATTAATATTGCAAAAAAAAAAAACTGTAAACAATACCCAGCCCTATATGAGCTTGATATATATTCAAATATAAATCATCATTAACAAAAGATTAACACAAGAATGAAATGAGACAATCATATGCTTAATTCTGAATTCCAAAATATGCCAAAAAAGAACAAACAAAATAGATAAAAAAAAAAAAAAAAACTTATTGTATTTTTGTGCGTTCTCAGAAATTGACTAATGGCTGATACCTAACAATATCACTTTTGCAGGCCAGGTTGTCTAACATTAGACACATTCAGTGATGAAGACCAACAGCCTCATTTACAACAGAATACGTCTTTGCAACCTGCATCTCTCTGTCTGTCTCAAGGTTAGGGCTCACAGGGGAGGGGAGGGATCAGGTTACACTAATGCATCATGGCTGCTGGAGGACACACATGCACACGCCTCGTCACCCACCGTCTCACCCTATCTTTCTCTTTCTCTTCCTCTCTCTCACACACCCTTGTGAGCTGATACCCTTGTACAGGTCTAAAGCACAGCTGTGGCCTTGTGTTATTGTGCCCTTGCAACCTGCGAGCAGTCTGCTGTCTGTCTGCTGGGCAAATCACTTGTCTCTAAAAATAAACTGAAACCATTATTAAAGGCCCGACTGAGGTTAAACAGTGGCAGAGCAGGAAATTTCAATTTAAGTTTGGTGTTATGAGATATCCAGCATTAAACTGTGACAAAACTGATTCGTAGCAGGACAATTAATTTGGGGAATATGACATTATGGACTGGTCAGTGATATTGCAAACAGCTGCTATAACCCTTTAAGTTACACAACAACTCATGTATTTTCATAACACATAACCCAGAAAACTTTTGTATTGACTGACTCGTTTGTATGTTCTCCCTGTGTTCACGTGGGTTTTTTCCGGGTTCTCCGGCTTCCTACCATTGTCCAAAGACATGCAGGTTAGGTTAATTGATGACTCTAACTCTGACTCTTGCCTGTAGGTGTGAATGTGGGTGTGGATGAATGTCTGTCTCTATGTACCCTGCGATGTACTGGCGACCTGTCCAGGGTGTACCCCACCTTTGGCCAATGCCAAAGGGATCGCTCCAGCCCCCCCACGACCCCTAATGGGATAAGTGGTTGCAGATGGATGGATGGATGGATGGATGACTTAGACAAAGGGTATTATTGATTACCAAAATCAGGCTGTTCTCTTACACCATTCATAACTATACCTATGAAAAGTCATGCACTGTAATAGGGATGTTAATAATTAACTGTTTAACCATTAGCTGATGGTTAAAAGAAATATTAATAGTTAATTAAAATACTGAGCAAAACTCTACGCTACATTCACAGCTATAACGCCACCGACAAACCCGCATTCACCGCTGTGACACACACACCGTCTGTCAGACACACGCTAAAGTTACAGCATGCTGACAAAGTGTCGCAACATCTGCTAACGTAGCACAAACATACATTTGTCGGCCCATTGCTAAAGTTACACCAGGTGACAGAGAATCGTTACACCGGCAGACACACAGCTGACAACCTGCTAAATTAAATTAAATGATGCAGTGGTGATTACTGGGAAAGTGGCTTGATATATGCAACACTTCATGTAGCACCATGACTGCTATAGTAACTCTCCCGGACAGGTGAACCCACAATATATCCCACAAAATTAATTGAATCTATATAATTCACATACACTTTTGCCCAGGAGACCAGTGTTTGTAGCTTGAGTGAAACCAGAAGTCAGAGTATAACTTTCATATTTAAGCTATTTGATGCATAAGTTATTTTAACCCAAATGTTGACTTATTGGTCCCATAGTTTCAATACTTAAGTAACACCACTTCCGTAGTTATTTCACCCCAAACCACCATATTCTCCAAAACCTAACCAAGTAATTTTGTTGCCTAAACCTAACCAAGTTTTTCCGGTGAAGACGGTTTATTTTGAAAAGACTGTATGCATGTAACGAGTGGATATTGGCACATGTTGCTGGATATTCTGATAAAAATACATGAATATGGGTAATATGTTTTTGGAAGATATCATACAAACAACTATAGCTAGAGTCAGATACTTATATATACCAACATACACCTTGCACTCTGTCAAAAACTGTCTGTACACCTTTAATCCCTGCATTTTCCGATTGTAATAATGGTACTGACACTAATAATTATTTTCTTTATCGATGAATCTCTCAATGATTGCCTACAATAATGAAAAATACCATCAGTTTCCCAGCTCCCAATAAGCCAAAACCCAGACATTCAATTAACAGTGACATAAAATGGAGAAGCTGGAATTCATTTAGTTCTCGCAATGACATTGTCATTTAACTTCTTCAGTCTAATTGGATACATATAGGATGATTGCAGAATTTTGAAGTAATGAACAAAAGGGTGAGCATCACTCACAAATCAATTATCAGTTAATCTGGGTAGGAGGAGGATGAGAGTAGCTGATGTGTCATTATCAAGGCCCGCCCTAAGTCTAGTCCCTAAGTCTACCTGCTGATGCTGCATTCCTTCTGCTAACAATGAATTCATCCTCTTTTACAGCGTTTGTCACAATGTGCAGAGATTGCAGTTGCTCATCAGGTCATCCCAATTACAGCTGTGTTCACACCCAGCCTTCTGAAAAGCAGAATCTCCATCTGTGCACCCATCATCCATCCATTTAGCTATCTACTGTATCCATTAGTCCGGAAATGGTTTGTCAATGAACACGACTATTGATTAAATACTTTGCATTTTGGACTGTTGGTCAGACTAAACAAGCAATATGAGGACACCCCCTAAGGTTCTGGGAAAATGTTATGATTTTTCACTATTTTATAACATAAAAATGAACTTTTTGATCAGAAAAATAATTGACAGATCAAGCAATTCCATTATCCATCATTCTGTTTTATATACTTGTTTATTCCCGTTGAGTATCCTGTGAGAAGAAAGCAGGAGGTAGAAGGCAAAAAAAGCACCGTTTAGTCTATATCGCAGGCAGACAAACACTTTCACACTCGCATTGAGCTGATAAAAAGCTACGGGCATTCACAATGACAGAGATAAAGTCCCCCTGTACAGATTAGATGCTCCTCCATGGGGCCCGGCAAGACACTACTGTTTGAAATTTCCATCGCAAGGCCGACCGTTGACCTCTAATATTAAGAAAAAGAAGAAAGTGCAAAGGGGTCATTTCTCCCTCGGAATGACATTCCCTTCTTTACGCACATGCACAGACATGCACTTATATACACACTGTCTGATATAGACACACAGACACAAACACACACTCTCCCCAGTGTAGTGAGAGGGTCTTATTGTGTGAGCCAGAGGAAATGCAGACACAGCAGAGGACAGGCCATCCATTGATCCGAGTACAGACTCCTCTCCTTCTCAGCCTCTGCTCCTTTTCTCTCTCGCTGCCATCCCACACTGTCTCTGCCTTTTTTCCCTTCTATCTCATCCCCTCGCTTTGTGTTAACTGCACTCCATTCTCATACATGTAGTTTTTTTTGTGTTCCTGTGATCTACCTCTCCTTCTTTATCTCTATGCTATTGCTCTCTCACTCTAGGCCATTTTTGTTACTTTTCTCTCCCCCTGCCTGGTTCTATCTGGTAACCATGCTTTTCTCCCACTCTCCTGTCAGTGCGCCATCATCTCTCTTTATTAACTCTGTCTCCCCAAAACCCATCCTTCCTCTCTCCAATTCCCATAACTTCACTTCAGCTTCCTTTCCTCTTCTTAAATGACATATTTTTCTTTCCGTCTCCTACCATTCATGGTTTGGGAACAGAAATGTAGTTGAAAACAGAAAAAAGCAAAGTAAGATGGAGGCAAGAATGAACAAAAATATAAATGGAGGAAGAGCAGGAAGAATGGAGGGAAAAGTAGGACTGTCAAAGTTAACGCAACAGTAATGTGGTAACACAAATTCGTTTTAACGCCACTAATTTTAAATTAGCTTTAGCGCAAGTAATGCTTTTTAGGTTGTAGTGGGCTCAGTTTTAAAGCTAAAGTGAAAATACTGGCATCATATTAAACTAGAAATCCAAAGTAATCCATTCGTACCAACCATGTTTACCACGCTAAATAACACCCCAAACTCACTCTTAATTTTGGTGAGGAAAAACTGTCATGGCCATTTTCAAAGGGGTATCTTGACCTCTGACCTTAAGATATGGGAATGAAAATGGGTTCTACAGTCATGCATGACCACTTTATGTTACTCACGTGCAGTTTGGGTCGAGTCATAGTCAAGTCACTGACACACTGACAGTTGTTTTTGCCTGTGGGGATTTAGTTTGCCATGTTAGGATTTGAGGATTTTTTATGCTACATGCAGTACCTTTACAATATTTCCAACAATGAACATAATTGTGAATTTTCCCTTGGGGATGAAAAAAGTGTCTATAGATATACATAGATTTGCATAAAGTAAGACTATTTGCCCACTCTCATGTTTATGAGTATTAAACACTACTAACAAATCTCCTTTTATGGTTAATTTTAACAGATTAAAATGATCAATTTGTGATTATTCGCGATTAATCATGGACAATCATGCGATTAATTGCAATTAAATAGTTTTAACGACTGACAGCCCAAGAAAAAAGGTAACGAGGGAAAACTGAAAGAAAAGAAGTTGGAGATAATAGAAGAAAGGTAATGAAGAGGGAAAGAAAATAATGAAGGGATGACAAGTGGACCAAAGGATGGAAGGACGAAAGGAAAAGAGCAATGGCAGGTATTTTGTGTGTTAAAAGGCGTTGGAGCTGTGCCTGTAAAAACAGGCGCAGTGCTGAACAGGAGGAAGTGATTTAGTGAGCACACACACACAGCCACACACACACACACACACACGGTCACACACGGTGCAGCCTCAGCGATGGCCAACCCTCTGGTGACTGGTAATCCTCAGAACTCCCTCTTTGTACATCCCTCCTCATCTCACTCATTCCTCTCCGTCCTCCCTCCTCCTTGCTGCTTCGGCAATTCCCTCTTCACCTCCCTCTTCACCTTCTCCCTCCCTTCTTCTGTCTTTGCTCTGACACTTTCTTCTACCTCCCTCTCTCCCTCCCTCCCTCCTCAGTGCCCCGCTCTCTTCCTGCTGGACAGGCTTTTATATGAGCCATGTGGACCTCCCTAATGACATGTGGACCTGTTTGTGTGTATGTGTCCATGCGCATGTTGAAGGTGCTGACATGTGTATTTGTATATCTGCGTGTGTGTATTTGAAGTGCTGACGTGTGTGTGTGTGTGCGTGTGTGTGCGTATGTGTGTGTGTGTGTGCGTGCGTGATGGAGGTGCTGACATGCCTGATCGTCGCGTGGTTCTCCTACTGAAGTCGTGCTGGCAGCCTCTTACCTTTGAAGAGGCCAGTGAAGAGAGGAGGGGAGGGCTGGAGAAGTGGAGGAAGATGAGGGCAAAACATTTGAGGAGAAGAGAGAAGAATATGGTGAGAGGAGAGTAGGTATGGGAGGTATATAGGACATTAATTAACACATGCAGCTATGTTTTATATGTACTGTATGACATAGTAGATACTGTACATGGCAGGAAGAAAGGAGTGAAGCACTCAGAAAATATGATGGGAGAGGAAAGGAAAGGAAAAAGCAAGCAGGGAAGAAGGAGTGGAGGTGCTGGAGATAACAACCTTCAACCTTTCAAGTCAATGCTGCGATGTGAGAGAGTAGGGGGATTTTTGTCATAGTGACATGAGCCTTCTTGGGAGATGACAGGTTTTAAAGAGCACTGATTAGGACTTTAAGTGTTTTCTAAGGACCCTCCTTCACTGAAAAGCACCTACCACCTAGTGTTATCCCTAGACAAAGCCACTTCTCTTTTTTTCAGTAGTATTCAGCTCTTTGCCAGTGGTAGAGTGTTGACATCTCATATTTTAAGAAATTATGTGCAGAGTTTCAAAAACCTTTAGGATTTCTTGCTGGTACCCCAATTAGTGGCACTTCACATGTAGCATCTGCTATCTGCTGATAGTAAACAGTTCACACAAACAATTTGTATAATATTTTATATCCAATGAAAACTAGTAATTAGTTGCAAAAATGAGATTTGTACCAAAGTTAAAAACACAGTTTCAGCCCGTAATTCAAAGTGGACAGTCAAAGTACACATTTGATTTCTTATTTTCAAGGTAAGATTTAAATCAACAGAACAATCCCACTGTTCCATCTCATCCACATTAGATCCATGGATATATTCAATAATTAGCAAAAGGTAAAGCATAGTTTAATAGGCTTACACAAAGCTTCTGTTCCATCAATATTAAGTACATCCTCAGGGCCAGCTTAAGGCATATGCTATATAGGCAATTGC
The DNA here is from genome assembly GCA_947000775.1 of Pterois miles. NCBI lineage: Eukaryota > Metazoa > Chordata > Actinopteri > Perciformes > Scorpaenidae > Pterois > Pterois miles. Next base: position 15,977,087 of record CAMQGK010000229.1, on the reverse strand, counting down.
CTAGGGTAAAAAATAAAAATTAAAATAAATAAATAAATGAAATAAATAAAAATGCCTGTGGGTGCCCCTCCTCATTTCCTGCATTGTAGCAACAAATGAACAAATAAATAAAACAAATAAAAAAGACAGAGAAACACTCTTCACCCATGTAACTGTTGTTGCAGTGAAACTGAAACATTTTAAACCAACACGCTTTTATTCATAATGTAATAAATACTTATTTTTGAAAAATAAAAATCTTAATCTTTGTCTTAAAACCATTGTGATGTCTGATGTGGATTGCGGTATAGGGCCAGCTAACCCTAGAGTGCTGGTGCAGCTCAAGGGTTAGGACATCAAAACATCTGGTCACAAACTCTACTATTTAAAACACTTCAGACTCGAGTAGCATGCCTGCACAAGCGTAAGACTGTTTATGCTGAAATGTTTTTAAATAGCAAGGTTTTAGTGAAGATGCATGTGTCAGTGAGAAGCAGTGAGCGTATGACTGGATAAATACTGCACAAATTGTGTGGTAGTTTGTAAACGAAAGTTTTGACAAAGTTTTGCTGTTGTTAAATGAGGCAATTACTTCATTTCATCGAAACTTTTCTCCATTATTTGATGTTCCATTCACTGTGGAGGCATGCGATAATTTCTTCAAGAATTCAAGGTAACTCGTTGTTAGTAGCTGATTAAGTTTCAACTATATGAAAAAAAATCTCAGAATGAAATAAAAGATCTGTTTTTTAATGTAACAAAAGCCAAAGAGACACTTTAAACATGCAGGTTTGCAATCTTTTCAGTCAGTACTATTGATGAGAGAAAGAAAGCCCATGAAAGACTGTATTGAATGGGTTCCCACTAGAATGCAAAAATCACTTAACAAGTGTCAAGTCGAGGATGTGAACTTGAGTAGGACCTATATATACCTATTATTATTGGTTTGTTACCTCTTTCCATACGTGTGAGGCATGTTGATTTCCACAATAGTTGCTGATATTTGTAAGACAGTCTCAGTGGTCTAATTTAATATGGATTCATCCCATATGTTTTCAATTTACAACATCTGCCTTTTTACTAGAGCATAATTAAGCAAGGGCAACACACACTGGAACCGTTATGTGAATACTTAAAGTATAGTATGGAAGTAATAAAATGGTACAGTTAAAGCTACAGAATATAATGTGCTTTAAAGTCTGTACCCTACAGTATGGCCCTTATGTATGTAATAGGGCTGTCAAAGTTAACACGATAATAACGCTTTAACAAAACTTGCAATTTTTAGGTTGTAGCGGGCTCCGTTTCAACACACTACCGACACTACCCATATAAAAGTACCAAACATGTCATATTAGCTTGTTTTAAAAGAGGCTAAATAATGATCTAAACTTACACAAAATTTGGGCAAGAAAAAAACTGGCATGGTGATTTTCAAAAGGTTCCCTTGACCCCTGACCTCAAGACATGCCCATTTTATGATAATTACATGCAGTTTTGGGCAAGCTATAGTCAAGTCAGCACGCTGACACAGTGACAGTTGCTGTTGCCTGTTGGGGTTGGGTTTGCCATGTTATGATTTGAGCATATATTTAATGCTAAATGCACCAGTGAGAGTTTCTGGACAATAGTTGTCACTGTTTTGTATTGTTAATTGATTTACATATACATACAGTACATTTGTATAAAGCAAGCCTATTTGGTGTATTTGCTCCCTCCCATGTTGATCAGAGTATATTTTGACCTGATTGAAAAAAATGTGCGATTCATTTGCAGTTCATAGCAATTAACTATGGACAATCACGCAATTAATCGCAATTAGATATTTTACTCAATTGACAGCCATAGTATCTAGTAGATCTACATATTTCCTTTTTCCATCTCCACACATCAGGCAGAGCTGGCACTACTGAAAATTTGATTTGCTATGTGTGCCTTGAATAACGAGATGGCTCTCCATAAGACAATACATTTTTGGAGAGGGGATCAAGCTGGCGTCCAGCAGAGCCCTCTCCGTGCTGTTGTATATTTCCATGGATCGGTCTGATGAAGCTCTGTTGATTGAAGCACCATAGCATCTCTTTGAAGTGCTAGCGTCATGTTTGAAAGATGAAAGGAAATAAAGAAAAAAGAGACAGCTTGTCTTCTATAAGACTCGTAGACAACAAAATGTAATATAGAGCGTGGACACACTTAACTGCAACACACTTGACTGCAACAACCCTGATCAAGGCCAGGCTAACAACCTATATAGCATCATCTGAAAAGGATAAAAAAGGAACTGATGAAATGTTTAAGTGCACACTTGTTCATCACACTTGTATTAATCAGTCATTGTGGGAATTGATCTGCCTTCTGGGTAACAAAGCTGTTCAATATAGTGTTTATCCTCATTGAATGTGGCTTTCCAAATTTTTCAGACTGCCATTTGTTTCAAAACTTGCTTGCGGTTGGAGGCAACATATTTTGTGTTCTGACCAAGTAAAGCTCATGTTTTGGGTGTGTCAATATATTTTGTGAATATTCCACAACAAAAGTCTGTTCAGTGAAGATCATGGAAAATAACATTTTGTGCTAGAACGCAATGTGAGCACATGTCCATAGCATTGTCTTTTTTGGGAATAGAAATGATACGAGTAGAAAACAGATCCTGGCGAGGTTAAAGTCCTGCCTGGCCCCGTTGCACACAAGTGGCTGCAGGGTCCCAGAAGTTGGTGCAGGGAAATGTTTGACAGCGTGGCTAGTTAAGAGTGATTGATGCCCGCAGCCCTCTCAGCTGTTAAGGAGAGATGAGGGGAAACAAGCGATGCAAATCGGATTGGAAGCTGCCTGCTGGCATCTGACTTCAGGAATGGTGATTAAAAACACATTATGACAAAGACAACATCTGGCGGTGCATTCAAAGCGTCAGTCGAACAGTAGTGCAGTGCTACATTACCCTGGCAGAACATGCATGGTAGATGAAAGGTGTGCCGCAAAGCTCCAAACTCCACTCCAAACAAGGAAAAAAAACAAAAAAAGTTTCGAATTAAAATCTCATTTTCTCTGCTTGATGATGCTTTGAGCAAACTGAAAACAATCACGAAGTAATTAGTTTCATTTTCATGGTATTTAGTATGTGGTATTTTGGTAAATTAGTTTTGAGTTCAGTGTAATATTTGTTTTTTTTTGTTTTGTTTTTTTTTTTTGTTTTTTTTTTTGCTGATTTGCAGTGCAGCCAGTTAAAAGTTAATGATAGCTGAAATGAAAATGAGGTATGGGCATGATACTTCTCAACATTTTGAAACTATTTTTGCAACTTGGCAAAAATGATTTCTCTTCACACTTATGTTCATGAAATAATCTTTGCCGCAGTTTTACTTTGTTCCCAAGGAAAATATTGTGTCACCTATTAGTTAAAAAAAAAAAAAAAAGTAAATTAAAAGTGAAATAAATTAGGACAAATGGGGCCAATTTTCTTTGATGGCACGTAACAAAAGACAGCATCTGTTCTGGTGCGGCATCCTGGCAGAGCATGCATGGATGAATGTCAGGATAAGTTTCACTCCCGATCAGGTGACTTTTTGTCAAGGTCAGTCATCTTGTTATGGAATACATGAAGACAAAGTCAACAACAATTCTGCTTGTTTCATTTATGCTTCAATTATTAGAGATGTCTCTTTGTTACTAATGTACATCCTTGGCAGGCAGTTGTTTCTCCAATCTTCACCTCTTGACCTGAAACATTATTATTATTGTTGTTATTTTTTTTTTCTATTCTTCACATTATACTGTAGCTACGGTGTTATATTTTATGAGTGTTCATGAGAGATCAACAATCTAAATCTGATATCGGATATGCTGTTTTATACTTATAACATTTGTCAAAAACAGTGCTGATTTTAATGGATTTTATTCAGCTTTGAGGTAAAGTAAATTACTTACCATAACAAAGCAGACAAGTATAGAGGCCAGTGGTGAATAAGACTGACATGATGTGCAAAAAAATGTTTGTTGTTATGTACCTGCAGGTTGACACTGAAGTCGGACAAATTGTAACTTTCACTGCAGCAGAATTTTTAAAGTTTACACAGTTCAAGTTTCCTCTTTTTATGCTCTCAATACCATGAGTGTTTGCATTATAGTCATTGTGTCTGTGCATGCACGTGGATATTGTGTGAATGTGGTTAAAAAAAAAAAAATAATCATCCTGCTTTCATGCTATGTCTGTTTTAACTTCACACCCATGGTGGTAATGAGGCAAATATCAAACCAAGAACATCAAAGGTTGTCTAATGCTTCAATCTATAACTACTGCCAGAGACAGAAACAGAAACACTCAAGGAGAGAAAATTACAAAGATATAGAGAACATATAGAAAGATATGGAGAACCTACGTGAACACAATCTTAAAGGGATAATGTGGATGTTGTTTTAAACTGGGGTTGTATGAGGTACTTATCCCTAGTCAGTCTATTACTACAGTAGATGAATGGAGAATGGAGTACCAGCAGTACATGGCTTTCCGTGCATCCTGACTGTCTCTCCAAACTGGGGGCATGCAGGCCGTCATCTACTGTAGGTAATACACTGACTGAATAAAGTACAGTACCCCATGCAACCCCACTTTAAAACACTCATTTAATGTGTAGCTCCTTAAATCAACAACCAAGAGTCCAGCTCATGAAGAATACACTGCACTATTAATCAATAAATCACTGTTACGTTATATATGACAATACTATGAAGAGCAATAGCCATTTGTTGCATAAAAAAGTAGTTTGAAGGAATGAAAAACTGTGGCGGAAATGCCATTTTAATGATATGTTTCTCTTGTTGAGTGACAATGTATCTAAGGATTTTGAGAAATACACTGACAGTTCTGCTAGTGCAACTCAAACAAGAGGAGGTAGCAAGAAGTGACATTTCTTTCCTTTAAAGTGTGGAATATTGTGACTTGTCAGCGGGTGACTGTCACTCCCCACTGAGTTGAATTAAAATGGGTTTATTTGAAACCATATAATCCTTTCTCCAAATGCAGTGCAAAGTCAGTGAGATAGACGCTTCAAAGACAAATTCTTCTCATATTGAGTTGACCACTGTGATTCCCACACTTTAGCCTTTGCGGTGAAGTCGTGAATCTGCAACATAGTGTTGGTAATCAAATGAGTCAAGTCAGACTATGATGCAACATTCAGAAACAGTTCAAACAAATATACAGACATGCAGGGAGCAACTTAAACCCCATGCTCTCAAAGTTAATTTATGGTTCTGATTAAATGTTATACTCTAGTCAAATAAGATTTAGAGGAAATCGATGTGTGTAAATTATAGTGGATGTCAAAAATATCTCCTCTCAGTCTTTTTTTGTGAAACGGGTCTATTGTGTCTGTAGGTCTATGTGTGTGTCACTATTCTAAATGAGTGTGTTGACTCAAATGCTATTTCAACCATTAAGACATTTTACTGCCTGAAAGAAAGAAGAAAATGATTTTTTGCTATAAAAATGACACTGCCCAGATCATATCAACAGATTGTAGCTCAAGTTTTCCAGGGAGAGATCAAATGCAGATGTCTGTCAGAAAAATAACAGAAAACAGTTGAGATAGTTAAATGTTTGGGAAGCAGCAAAGGTCTGAAAAAAGTTTTTAAAAAAAGCAGTCTTTTCATATTTCTGAGATTTATATTGTCTTTTGTCATTTTGAGTTTGATTTGATTGAGCTTTCTAAGTGCAGTCCAAGAAGTAATGCCTTGAAAAGTATTCCTTGATGGTTCCAGCTGATTCCAGCTTCTCAAATGTGACTGCATGTTTGCTGCATCTCTTTATTTTCAACACTGTTTATTAGAATTTATGTTTATGTACAGCTAATTTGCAACTGCAAATTGGTTTTGAAGGAGCTGTAATGCCACCCGGATTACAGTTCTGTTAACATAAAGTAGAAAAACTGTTTAACGCTTCGCAACCCTCCCATCTCTAGACACCGTCAAAAAACTCCTTAAAACCCATGCACTTCTTCAACAAGACCTATGGCCTCTAGCTACAGTTATGCTCTGTTGTGTCTATTGTGTATATGTTAAGTGTCCTTGGGTTTCTTGAAAGGAGCTATACAAATTCAAGTTATAATAATAATATATATAATATATATATTATTATTATTATTAGCAAGTCACAAAAAAATTTGATGTTAAATTAGAGCTGTACCAGATTTTTTTTTTTTTTTATATATTCAAAGCTACTATTAAGGTTTTTGAATGAAGCTTGTGAATGTCATCATCAAAGTCATATTTCATGACATCATCACCTGAAAAACAAAGGAAAAAAAAACAAGTAGATTTTTTTTGTCATTGTTGTTACAGGTTAAGTGTAAATTATTGTGCTGTCTGATTGTTGCTATACAGCCCCGTTAATACAGATCCCTCCATTTGTGTGCGGCAAACAAGAGAGTCTTTTGACTGCAGCAACAATGTTGTTTTTCAAAGGCTAAATGCCAACAAAGCTGATTGAAGTTTGAGTTTCGGAAATGATTGCTTCTGTCTTTTGGTTTGATAAATTTTGACTTCTGGACTTTACAGCAGTTATTGGAAATGTTTGGATCACATAAGTCAGAAAAAATCCTACACAGCCTACCAAAAAATAAAATAAAATAGAGAAGCTGCACTTAGAACTTAGAATCTGAATGTCAATGTTATGAATGAAGCCTCAATTTGTTACAACCCTATAATCAGTTAAATGTTCCCTGACAATGTGTTTCATTAGTTTTCCACCAAAACATCTGATCTTGCAATACAATATCTGCTGGCAGAATTCTGTAATGTTTTATGGCTATGATTATACAATTGTGGTCTTGGTGTAATACAGAAAAAGTCAACAGTGACTTCACTCAGGAAACCCAATGTGATTATCAACATTTATCCAAAACTATAATATTTCCCTAAACAAAGTCTTTTGTTGCCTAAACCTATAATCACAGACGGGATTCAGAACATGTACCCTGGTCTCTGGTCTCAAAGTCCTGCTGCAATTTATATGCCCACCATCCAGACCCCTCCCAACAGGGGCAAATGTACTTATTTTACTCTTAAAAAATTGTTTGGCACCACAGCATAATTAAGAAAGCAGCATAGTCGATGAGACGGCCATTTTATATCATTTGCACATAGAATATTTTGTGGTTTTCAACAGTTGCTCTGACCAAACAAGCAATTTTGAAGATTGTCCATTTTCACTATTCTGACTTTTTATTGACAAGATAATTGATTGATTAATTCAAAACATGAATACTAAATAGAATTGTGCCTTTTATGAGAGAGCTGCAGCTGTTGGAAATTAGGCTGAAAAGGTAATATAAAGCACATAATGAATGTTTCAATCAGCTCTGAGATAAAGAATGGAGGCATATGCAAATCAGAATAACTTGAGGGGGTGGGCGGGTGGGGGGGGGGGTTGAAGAAAGAGATTGTTTATCTCGCCGAGTGGAGACGTTTAATTTGTCAGGGTCTTATGGAGGTGTAAGCACATACGAACACACACAGACACAGCCACAAAAACATACTGTTATGAATCTGCACAGACGCAGACCTGCACGTACACATACGAACACACACAGACACAGCCACAAAAACATACTGTTATGGATCTGCACAGACGCAGACCTGCACGTACACACACACACACACACACACACACAGAGAGACACACACACACACACACACACAGAGACACATACACACCTGAGACCTGGCCTGGGTCTCCATCGTAAATGCTGCAGTTCATGTGTGTGAGCTGTAGCTGAGTTAGTAGCTAATTAGTTTGGCACAGCAACGTTCTTCCCAGGCCCTGAGTGTGTCCGTGTGTGTGTGGTGTGTGTGTTGGGGGTGTAGTGGAGGGATTAATCCTCTCTACTTGTTGTTGTAACCACTGCCCCCCTCCCCAACCAACTCCTTCAACGTTCTGCCTGTCTTCTCTCCCTTTCTGTTTCCCTTCCTCTTTTTGGCCTCAGCTTTCCAGTCTGATTCCTTCTGTATTTTTTTCCATCCCTTTCTCCATTTCTTCCCTCTTTGTCTTTTACCATGTATGTGTTTTGTCCCTACACTGCCCAGTTCTCCTTTTACTTCTTCTCTTTACTCCTCTTTCACTTCCTTTCCAACTCCTCCATTTCTCTTCTCCCCCCAAGCATGTATTTTATTTTATTTCCCCACTACCTCTCCCTCTGACTCTCTTATTTTCCCTCTCCATCCATCCATCTCCCTCTCCCTTATTTAATGAAAGCCCCTGCTATTGGACTAATCCAGTAGTGGAAGTGTTCTCAGTGTCTCCCTCGTTTCATTTCTCTGTATCTCACCGCTCATCCTCCCATCTTTTACATTTCACCCTCACCCTCGACTAATGGAAGTCCCCCGCTATCTTTCTAATCCAGTGTCTCTCTCCCCTCCACCTTTCTGTTGCTCTTTCTTTTCCTCTTCCTCTCTGCAGACTAATGAAAGTCTGTGGTGTTGGTCTAATCCCCTGGCTGTGTGCTCGCAGCCTCTTTGTTGGTCAAATCTGACTAATGCCCTCCGTCTCACTTGGTAGCACAGGAGCTTCTTGCCTCAGCCCTCATGGACACATACACACACACACACACACACACACACACACACACACACACACACACACACTTTCACACATCACAGATGCCCTGGGAGATAATATCATTGTGCTGAAAATGTATGTCTCCATCTCTTGTTTGTAAATGTCTCCTAAAGAAAAGTGACAGTGTGTTTGTGCACATATTCACAGACAGTGGTGCCCCCTTATGACCTGCCCTCTGATTTAGTGTTTCTTTGCACATTATTCTTTACTATATATTCACACTTGAAGCAACACAGACAACTGCTGTTCATTATTATTTGTATTATTTTTAGCATTATTATTTATTTTTTTCCCATTTACCACTGTATTTTGTACAATATTAGCACTGAGCTATTTGAGTTCAAGATGAGTATTTTGGAGGTGAAACTCATGGGCAGAACACAGCCATAGTCATAACCAACAAAACAACAAAATATATGGAAAGCAAAATGCTATTGAAATAATCATGGAAGACAACATCCTCTATAAAACCTGTTAAAGAGAAGGATTAATGATTTACTGCAGTTTCTATGTCCAGATTTTACTTATGGACATGTCTTGCTCCATTTCCTGTATGTTAGCCTCTGGCTACATCTTTAAAAGTAGACAATGCATCAAGATGAGCGACATTTCAAAAGGAGAGAATGTGTATGTGTTGTAATCAGAGTTTCTCCATGCTTTGTTGACATAGCCAAGCTGGCTCTGCATGCTTTTATTTTATGTTAGTGCATGTGAGCGTGCCCCACTGGCTAGCTAACAGCCTTCGCTCTGTGCTGCTCTCATACGGTGGTTAGAGCTGATAACGCCATCTCGACCGGTGCCATCGTCGCAGAATAGTACTGCAACCTCCAGTTCCCTCCCCACTGTTATCTCTGTCAGCAGTGTTGCCTTTGTTTTCACTGTTAACACCGTTAATTATGAGCCTTGGCCGTTACCATGTTCAGAGCCATGCAGAAGGAATAGAAATGCTCCCAATCTCACATTTAGCTTCTTTAAAAGTCAAAGAACTTTTGCAAAGGTTTTCGGAAGGGGTTCTTAAAGAAATATGCACGAAACAGGTATATTCAGACAGTATGTGAATAATAAGATAAGATGAACCTTTATTAATCCCCATAGGGAAATTCAGTTTTTTAATAATGTGTTTTTTGAACATTAAAGCATGTAAACATGTTCTAGTTAAAACCCAAAATACAAATATGAACCTGGAAATGACTATGATATGTTCTCCAACAAGAGCCAATATGAAATCAGCATCTCTGTTTCTTGCTCGGAATGAAAACTCTCTCGCCTCGGTAATAAATACCTGAGGAAAAAAAAAAAATCATAACATCCCAGAAAGCAGTATGGTTCAGAGGTCATTGCGTGGGCATTATAAATGTTTGGCTAAATTAGACCTTCAGCTTCACTCCAAGGCTCAACAATAAATCTTTGCATCCATGAACTGTTGACAGCATTGACTTGACCTCAAGCCACCTGCAATGTAGCGCCACTACAGCTAGGCAGCAGACTGACCCTGACACCTACACTAAGGCCAAAGCAGATCATTTTCAATCGTACCGTCATCAGTCACAGCCATAACTTCATTCGGGCAGTAAGCAGATTGACCCTCGAATGACTGCTCCATTACGGGGCAGACGGTGACCTCACGTAACCCCAGTCCTCCTCTGCGATGTTAATGGTTTATATTGACATAGTGATACTCTAACACACATGCAAATGTTTTAGTCAATGTTCCCTGGTAATGTGGAGTGGCCTGTCAGAAATATAGTATGTGCACATGATAAATACACTATGTGCAGCATTGTGTTTCATATATTGATTTTTTTTTTTTCTTTCTACCCTCAGCGGCATTGACTTTGGATCATGATGTGGTTGCATGTTTCTGTAAGGACTACACATATGTGAAACAGCAAAATGTACATACAAGTGTGCGTTGACTTTTTCATGTGTGGGTGTGTAAGTGTTTGAGGGTTCGGTCTTACACAATTCTGACAGTGTTTGTAATATTTTGCAGTCATTCAATTGCCTGTTTATGGAGAACGTGCAATAAATCATGACAAAACATAACCAAACACAAGTGTGTGTTTATCAACAAGGGAAAGCTGTTTCAGGCCTTACGCATTTTCAGCTGTGAATGTGACACAGAGGTTAAATTGTTTCAGTTGTGCTGAAACTACACTGAAATTGAGTTCTAGCATTATCTGGGTCATATTGTATAAAATATATGTATGGCGTTATGTTTTGGGAAACAAAGTAATTGGATTTGCAGTGGGGCAGGCAGACCTACAGTATGAGGGCTCTAAGGGAGCAGCTAGGCTTATACAGCTCCAAATAATTCAATACAAAAATCTAGCTACTGGTATGAACAAATAAGGACTGGACACTAATTAAGGCCGGGTGTAAGGGGTTTTCTGTATTGTAATGGCTCACATGCAAAAGTCAGCATAATGTAGGATATTTCCACAGAACTAAATCCATCAGTACAACTATAGAGTTATGTCATACTCATCTATTTTAACAGACAGTAATACTGTTTTCATTCAGACATTCGTTTCAATTGCTTCTACTTCACAGTTTTGTTGACCATTTTTAAGATACAATCAATGACACTGAACACATAGTGCACATTTCACAATAAAATCCTTCCAGGAACAGGAGGGGTTATGCTCTTTGAGTAATTTGAATGATTTTATGTCAAACATCTGTACAGGAGGTGGAGTGTTTGTATTAACCGTAGCTAACAGTGTAGGGTGGAGTTTGTGGAGTTTGCATGTTCTCCCTGTGTTAGCGTGGGTTCTCCAGCTTCCTCCCACAGTTAAAAGACATGCAGTTTAGGTTAATTGATGACTCTAAATTGCTCGTAGGCTATTAACAGCTATTACCTCGCCACCGCACGTTAGCTTGGTAACAGCAAATAGTAAACACATGTAAGTAAATTACTTTAGTTCCTTTTAGTCAGCAGTGTTCAGTGGTTGCGTTCTGGGAGTTTATTGTGAAGGGTGGAACAATAGCAGTGAAGCGGTGATGCGCTGTTATTGACAAGGGTCCAAACTACAGAGAATCCGTGTTATTAACGTATTATCCTCATAAAGTTTATGAGCGACGTAACCCTCGCCTACACAAGCTGAAACTAAAGCAAGCAGTAGGCTCTATAGTGTGACTGTCTATATAGTTTGTCGTGTATCTTAGTTGTAAACTCATCAGTTGGCTGAGACAAAGCAGCTCCTCCTCTCTACCAGCGGTACCTGTAGTGGTTCACATCAAGAGAGAGAGTAGGACATGAGGACAGAGGACAGGAGAACAGAGAACAGGGGGACAGGAGGAAGGACTGATACTCTCTGATGTTTGTGTTCTTCAGGCTTTATAAACTTCACTCAGGAATACGATTTATTTTATTAACATGTTAGATTGTTCCAGGTGAGATATTAATGAGCTTCTATGGTGACTTTGCTGTTGTAAACATTACTGTTGCTGCTCTAGAAACAACATGTGTCCTAGTTATATTTTTAATATTCAATTCCAATCTGGTTCTGAATTCAAAAAATAACTAGGCTGATTTCAGTATAGCTAATATGCACACTTCAATATTTGTTTATTTATCTCAAGTCATATCATGATTGCAATATTTAGCAGTGTTATTGCACATGGCAGATGTTCCTGATATGGTGTTGGCCTAGTGCATGTTACTGTTGTTTAAAAAAGCTCTAGTGCTGGCTGACCTGATGCTGCACTTTTTATTGATGATTCATTTTTATTTAGTAATTCTTTTAAAATAAAACAGTGGCACTTTTCTTTTAGATAAGAAGTCCAGCAGAAGTCCAGCTGAACCATATATATTTATATATATATATATATATATATATATATATATATATATATATATATATATATATATATATATTTTATATTTATATATATATTTATATATATATATATATTTATATATTTTATATATATATTTACAAACATTTATATATATATATATATATATATATATATATATATATATATATATATATATATATATTACTAACACGGCACTAACACATCAGCACAATACAAGCTTGGCAGTTGGTATTTTTTTCCCTTTTTTTGGGGGGAAAATTAAATAGCATGTGGAAAAAGTGACACCTGCTCACTTTTAAGAGCCCAGACAGAAAATAATTTATACACGGTACATTCTGAAGAACAGTGGCAATTGAAGCCTCTTGTCAACATCAATAATGTTTACAGCCTTGCCCTAGATCGACGAGCTATGCTAAATTATCCACTTTAGTTAATGGTGTCCTTTCCAAGAATGAATACAAAACATCCAGAGATTAAGCCCATAGCTAAACATGGCCTTCAGTATATATGCTTTTGAAATATCAGAATCTTACACCAGCTCCTCTGTTTTTAAGTTATCCTATTACTAGTCTCTGTGCTCCCAGTGAATGTAGAAGAACATATTTCAAACCAAATTCTCTCATGTGGGAAGTTAAACATACAAGTCAGCCAAAGGTGAAATCCAGCCCTGCCAGGGGAGATTTTCAGCTTACAGGGTCTCAGGCAAGACTCCTGTGATTCATAAAGGGTGTGTAGAGGGAGCGAATGAAGGTAAGCGTATGTGAGACCTTGTGTGATCACTGGAAATATAAGGCTTCAAACTGTCTCATCCATTGAAGCATCCAAGGATCCTTCTGTTTTCCCAACACTCACTGTAAAAGAGATGAAGAAAGACTTCATGCATGGCTGAAACATTGTGAAAAACTGATTCATAATAAAAAAAATATGTAAGTAATAACTTGTGGTGGGGAAAAGGTGATTCACTGTTTTTTTTAACAACTTTGAATTTTTTGTTTAATGCCAGAATTGATATGCAGAATCTGAGAAGCAAATACTGAGAAGTTACTACTTTTATTATTGTAGTCAGAGTAGCATGATCTCATATCTGTTCTGCATCCATCAAACAAAACAGAACGCAGCTGTTTGCAGTGAGGCGAAATAGCAAAGAAAATGGTGCTGTGTCCGTGGGGATACGACCTGCGCTCTCACGTTAGTCCATTGTTATAAACGCTACATATAAAGTCCAGGAATACTTTGGGTTTCACACATTGCCAGGACAAGCAGAGCAGACATGGCTAATGATGCATGCTAACTCTGTCACAGACAGGAAACAATATCATATTACGGAACTGTGTGGTCAAGCCAGCCGTCACTCACATCTCTGTGGTCAAGTCAGCTGACGCTACTGTTGTAGTGCACCCATATACTGACATTTATGTTAAATGCATTCAAATAGCCCCAATGGAGCTGACCATAGATGTATAAAGAGAACAAAGCTGATGTAAGAGATAGCGACGGACTTACTCGCAAAATGTGTGACTACATCTGGTTTTCAAAGTAAGGTGTTAGCAAAAGAAATTGAATTTACAAATTACATATGTGGACATAAGATTGATTATATTCACCTGTAGTTTTATATTACATTATATGTCCTTTAATATTAAAAAGAAATATAACTAGTTTGTGAGGAAATGTATTAATAAATAATGCCTAATAATGACCAGTATATTTGACTTCAGGACTCTGACTACATACATGCTGAGAGTCGAACAATTTTACTATATCAGTTCAGAAAAGTAAAAATCCCTAGAAGTGCATGATTCAACTTTTTCCCATGGTCTGGTGTTAAACAAGTTAACAAAAATTGCAATAAATCATTATATTGAATCGCAATACTTAAAAATCAAAATGCATATCAAATTGGCACCCAAGAATCGTGCAAGTATTGAATCAGGAGATAGGTGTCTCATGGGAGACCTAGTAATAACAACAAAAACTTTTAGCTCAGCTTTAAGGCAAGTCAGAAAGTGAGGCAGTGTGAGTAAGGGAAAGAGAGGAGCTGAACAGAGACAAGCAAAGTCAGTTGAGACAAAAAGGGTGGAACAGAGAACAGCACACAGACATGGAGAGCGTACACACTGGGGACGTTAAGATGGGAAAGGGCGAAAGGTGTCCCCACCTCTCTTGGCACCCCTCTCCAGTTTCCTGTCTAATCCGACAGAAGCTGCCATGAAATCAGCTCCCCTGCTCCTTGCCTCCCGCCTTGGGTGTAAAAGCGCGGTAGAATCAAGCAGAGAGAATAACGGGAGAGCAGGGGCGCTAATCCACCCGTCGGCCCGCATGCTTGGGGATTTGGGACTAACTCCTATCACTTACCGTGAAGGAGGAGGAGGAGAAGGAGGTGGAGTAGGGGCCAGAAAAATGGCTATGTTCTCCTTGTAGCATCACTCGCCTCCTTTCTGTCAGTCAAGCCATTGCTTCTGTCGTCTCTGCTTCGCGTTGTTATAATGTGGCCATTTTCCACTCAGCACAGCTCTGGTGCTCGCTCTCTTTCTGTTTCAATCTGTGCAAACTCATTCTCTCTTCACCCAGCTCTGTTCCACCCGTCTTTCTTCATCTTCCTCAGCCTCTTTGTATATGCTCCATGTCCCCATCTCTTCCTCTCCATCTTCCTCGGCAAGCTTTGTTAATACCCTTCTATCTCTAAACTCACTGCGAGCCAATTTAGCTCCCCACGAGCAAAGCTGTGAACTTTGTTACTGCTGCCAATTTACAAAGAAAGACATCCCGAAGAGTTATGCAGATATGGCAGTTAGCAACCTACCCATAGGGGGAGGTTTCGTAAAAGATTAGGGTTTATTGCTCACATATTGATTTATTTAGTGCTGTGATGAAATTATTAATTAATTCTCATTTTCAGTAGCATCTGTTTTTGTTAGATAGTCTGCAGGAGTAGAGTCAAGATAGCATGCAGGAATGTTTCTCAGTTCGACTTAAGGCAACCAAGCAATTAAAGCAATTTTGACCCAGACCACTGGACCGTTAAAAATCCACAAAGCTGCTAAACAGCTACAACATCTGTTAATACAAACAAAGTTTAGGGCTATTACAGTAACTAGTTTGTTAAATGGAAAGGCAGATATTTTGGGGAATACATGGAAGCTCATGTCTGTACAATAAATATGAAGCTGTCGCCAGCAGCCAGTCAACTTAGCTTAGCATTAAGACTGGAAATGGGGAAACGGATAGCCTGGCTCTGTTCAAAATCTGCCTAAGAGCACCTCTGTAAGGTTGTGCACATGCCACATCTAGAAATGCGTTGAAATTACCAGCTGTCTTGCTTTCATCCTTTTATCCAAGGTGCTTTGGAGGTTGCACTTCTGTTGCGCCTGCTATTACTAAGCAACCAAAACCTCCGCACTGCAATGACGATAATGGATTTGCTGTAATTTAGCCGTAAAATCCTCAATGACTAGAGCTCTGGGTAGCCCTGCACTAAAATGATTATCTTCTCCTCCATATATTTACTGCTGACTGATATTTATTGAAGAAAGATATCTGCTGACTGTGATTGGTTGTTCCTCATCACATGACATGCATTGCACATTGCTGCATTCCAAAAGTTGAACTGCGTTCACCTCGGGGCGCAGACGTTGCACCCTGAAAAAAATGCTTGGGAACGCTTGCATGTCACGACTGCATTGCTCCCGCATTGCTACCACACTTCTGCATTAACAACAAAGGAACAGAGCAAGAAAAAAATGCAACATGTAAACAGCCCCTAAAGCTTACCAGTTAACATATTACTCCTCATTTGTGAATTCATATAAACCCAAAATGTTGAACTATTATTTTAAAGCGACATTTTTTTGTAAAAGATAATATAAAACAAATACTATTGCCAATTGCTCAATCCAAGGTTATTTATGCCGACAACATGCTATTATACAAATGAGTTTCCTCTGTTTTCTTCCTGTGCTGCACAAAAAAATGTGTTATGTGACGAAGAATATTACATTGGCCATAGGCAAAAATATGTTTGTAAGTTAGTTTCCCAGTGCATGCTGGGACAGGCTCCAATCCATGCTGTTACAGATATGTGAAAATCACTAATTCGTGGATGAAAACTACTGCTGATAAGGCATACGGCGGATCAGGCTTTTGGGAGAATCCATCTGCAGTCAATGCTGGATTATTGGGATGGACCCTGTAATTGCTCAGTATATAATGCCCAGTTTGGCCATATTGCCGCTGATTCTGGATAGCGTCTTGATGTTGGCAGCAGTGATGGTGAGTAGTTAGATGTTGGCATCAGTATAAGGAGCTGGAGGCAGAACATTATGGTGGCAGCTGATTGGATTAATAAAGAGCGCACTGATTAGTGATTGGCTGCTACATGGGTAGACTTGAGCCGGAAAGAAGATGCTTCCTGAATTTTAAAACAAGGGTGTAATGAAGGAGCAGAGGAGAAAAGTACGAGAAAACTAGTCCCTATGAGTTTTCTAAAGTAGATAGAAGGTGCGAAATGACAAAAACCCATCTTCATGTTTGGGGAAAACCGGACAGTCTGTCTAAAAGTTGGAGCTTGAGATTGAAGTTGTTAAGGCGGAGAGTTCTCCTCACCCAGAAGAGATTGAACTTGTCACTCTGACTCAGAGTAATATTGTCAATCGTTAAGGAGCAACCACACCTGACTGAGTAACAGGAAAGAAGCAGCAGGGTGGATGTTAAAACTGAGAACAGGATGCAAAGCAACATTTAGTTTCTCTGTTTTAGTTATTTTTCTCAATAATCTGTCTTTATGTTATTGTCAACTTTTATAGTTTCTATGCTGGTTTGTATAAGTTATGCTACTACACAAGGTGTATAAACTAATTGACCTTGCAGAAGTGAAAATGTGCATTGAATCCAGCATATTGTGAAATAGCCGAACCCAGTGGTGCACTGTGGATCTCATCTTGTAGCTAATTATTATCAGCCATCTGTTAAATGCATTTGCTCTGCCATCAGCCATATTGCTATGTTTTCACATTGTCTCTTTTGCTTTTTTGCCCTGCTGTTTGTCAACTTTCCCTACCTTTTACTGTTTCTGTCTATAGGCATATTTCTCAAATGTTTCACTGTTTGTCGTTCTTGCTCCTGCACCTGTTTCTGCCTGTCTATCCATCGACTGTATTCTTGCTTAGTGTATATCTATAGTTCTGCTTTATATTCAACAATATTTTCATTTTGGATTTTTGCCTTAGTACCAGAGGTGGAATGTGGAACGTATCTACATTTTTGGTACAGCAGGAAAAACAAAGATAATATCAACAATAAAATACCTTTTTTTTTTTTAATATTACAAATTTAAACATTCAACGGTGGCTCATTGGCATAATTATTATTATAGCAGTGTCAGTAATGCTCCATCATAAATATATTATTTCACTGTTATTAAGTCCCACTGTGATTAGAAATTCTCTTTACTAAGGCCTGCCCAAGACAGCAGCAGACTGAGCTGTCGATAATTCCTGAGATTTAGCTTAATGCTCATTTATCAGAGCAGGCACAACAGACTGACTAAACTGCACATATGAAAGTACATTATAGTGGGACTCAAGCATCTTGACCATATGTTTTAATTCTACATTGTCTACGATCATATGTGGTCGCACACAGTGATAAATACTCATAGCATTAGTTACTCTGACACAGTCTGAATCTGCAGTTGGATGCTGCCTGAACATTGTGAAGAAAAGGTTTTGTCTTGTTATAATAATTGACATTAGGGTGATGTGGTGTCAAATTTAAATAATCAAATTAATTGTTGTACCTAACTTCCATTGGACAAGTTGACACAAGCCATACATTTTGATACAAGGTGAGCTCAACTAAAGCCTGGGCCAGACCAGCTGCATGAGGATCATGTGGTGGCTACATTACCTCATGGCTGCATGATTCATGCGTCCATTGTTCACACCAGCTGCGTATTAGCTGCCTTTCTGCAGTATTTCTGCTGTTGCTGGTGCTGCTCTTTCTGCAAAGAGTTTGACTGTCATAATGGCCATTTCATTTCATTATAAATGCCATTTCTATTTATTTTAGACAGAGAAAGGTCAAGAAACATGTGCTGATTTGTAAATAATAGCAATAATCCACAATTTAAATCCCATACAATATTGATTCTTGGAGCCCTGCATGTTCTACAACACTGTCCTGCAAATATTAAAAATAAAAGCCTTGTGTTAACACATGAAGAACTTGATTTTGAAATGAAAGCAGGAAGTGTTGATTTAAAAATAAATCTTTATATTTTTCATGTCTGTGACATTATCTAAAAGTATCTAAAAGTGCAGTTATGTTGCTAATATGATGTCAATATACACTGTCACCTTCATTATCTGTGACATATTGGACAAATGTCTAGACTTTGAAACTACAGATATGTTGCTGATATGATGTCAATATACAGTCAAATGACCACTTCCACTGTCTGTTACTGCTGTGAACCGTGTTCGAGAGACGCATCTCATGCGGGCAGTGTGGCTGCTCTAAATCTGTTAAAATGGATGCCGAAATAAAAAACAACAGGTAATGCAGCCGCCAAGCGCTCCTCATGCGACTGGTCTGGCCCAGGCTTAACCCGGTTGACTGGGCTAAGCCAATTAGCATGCTACAACTGACAACAACTGGTGTGCTGCCAAAACTTATTGGGTAAAATTTGCCTTCCAGGATTTCTTTTCCATGCATGTAAGTAGTAGACATTAATAGACTATTTTGACAGTTTGGTTTACAGGGTGTGCAAAACAGAAGACGCATATACTGAACTAGTAGAACAGTTCGGGATGACTACATGTACCACCCATTCTCAGTATCCTCAGTTGTTACTGAAAAGACACAAACAAAATTGTAACCACGTCCATTGTGTATTGGGGTGGAGACAGAAATCCCAGACATCAAAAGCCTGGTGCACAACACTGTAATTAGGGTCAATCGACTCCTTAACAATTTTACATTCTCCTCATATTCTAGTGAAAAATAAATGCCTGTCGGAATTATAAATGTCGTGCCCATTTTCTCATAGTCTTGGATATGAATTGGTCCCTGCTCTGTGCTTTCTTTTCCACGTAAATTGGCAAACACAACACATCCATGCTGAAATGGCTCCATTCACCGGGTAGAACACATGGCTGAAGAGACGTTTAGCAACAATATCGGTGAGCTATGACATCCATTATGCCACCTTTATGGAGCAGCTGAGCAGTTCTATCCATCACAAGAGAGGTTGTTTTGGGGGTTGGAGGTGATGCAGTGAGAGGATTGTGAGAGATGGAAGGAAACTAAATGGCAATGAAGAAGAAGGGATATGTGGAGATAGATAAGGTGACAATGCAAAATTATATACTGTGTATTGTATATTGAAGGAGGGTAGGAAAAAAGCTGAACAAAGTCAACTAAAGAAAAAGTAAAACTAGAAAAAAATGGAGAAAACTTGAGAAAATAAGACCAGAGAGTTTAATTTGTCTGTGCTCACCAGAGAGCTGAAAGACAGTCAGCCATAGATGGTTGTGAACAGGCCCTTGAAACATTGAGTTTCTTTGATTGCCTGCGATTACAGATAAGTGCAGTATTTTCACACAAGACCCATTTGTTTTGATAAAGACTTATCCCCCTCCCCAAGAGAGAGGTGAAAAAGAGGCTGAGACAGAAAATAGACAAAGAGAGAATGGAGAGAATGAGAGAAGGCTCTCGTTGGTATTAGATCTGCTCCGTATCTCCTGTGTATATCTCCTCCAACTTGACACTTTATTTCTTTTTTAATGAGTTTTGCTATTACTCTAATCTCACATTTTTATTATTTTCTCCCCTATTTCATGCATTCCTTCCCCGCTGACCTCTTTTTTTTTTTTCTCTGTCACCCCCTTTTCACTTTCCTCTTCCGTCTCTCTGTGCCTCACTAACTTAAATCTGAATCAGACTCTTGGTAGCTGCCTCACATACAGTCCCACCAATCGAGACTGATGACATGCTCACGGTGTGAGTGGTCACTGCACTTTACTGTCACTGTTTTGTCTGTTGATCATGCTTTTCTTCTGTAACTATCTCCAAAAAGTTAACTAAATAAATGTTTTTTTTTGCCTTTATGGATCAAAACAGAATCCAGTCTCATTCAGAGCTAAACTAAAGCTGCACATGCAAATGCAAAAAAAAAAAAAAAAAAAAAAAAATCCACCTTATCAGCCTATAGTGGAGGCTGCAACAAATTTTTCAAACCTTACTTTTCATTCAACCCATTTTCCCATAGGTAATCTCACATAGTCAGACCTCTTTCTCATCAAGTTCACTGAAAACCGGAGGAACATCTCGTCAAAATGTTTGGATAATGAGACTTTCAGAAATCCTAAAGCAGCGGTGGAGAATTTTAGAACCACCCGCTTCCAGGAATGGCACATGTGGCTTTCCTTACATAATGATGCTGAGTTCTGTACTTGAATTTCCTCAAACCTTGTGCAACTTTCCCATGTTGTTGCTATGCTAGGGAATTTAATGTTGAGGACAGACTGTTTTCAACCCAGAGGATCAAAATGAAGGCCTTAAAACTCTATATCTATCTACTCTATATAACTATATTTAACACAAATATAGACAGTTTATAATCCAGAAGTGAAATGATCATAATGTTGTCATACAGTGAAAGCAGTGTTGCAATAGTAGAGATTCATTCCATCATTTGATAGTGATCACACCATATAAAGACAAATGATCTGATCTCATTTAGTTAAGATAAGATATTCCTTTATTGGTCCCACAGTGGAGAAATTCACAGTTGATATTCATAGACAAATATCACCCTTATTGGCTTATTTAACCAGTTAAGTACAGCTGCATGGTGGTGCAGTGGTTAGCACTGTTGCCTCACAGCAAGAGGGTTGCAGGTTTGGGTGCCTTGGGGCCCTTCTGTGTGGAGTTTGCATGTTCTCCCTGTGTTCGCGTAGGTTTTCTTTGGGTTCTATTCTTCCTCTCACAGTCCAAAGACATACAGGTTAGATTAATTGATGACTCTTGATTGCATGTAGGTGTGAATGTGAGTGTGAATGGTTGTCTGTCTGTGTGTCCTGAGATGGACTGGCGACCAGTCCAGGGTGTACCCTGCTTTCACCCAGTGCCAGCTGGGATCAGCTCCAGCACCCCGCAATCGATAAGTGGTTAGAGATGGATGGATGGAACCAGTTAAGCGAATGCAAGTCATAGAATGTATATTAGAAGTGGACATAGTCACCTATTGATTCATAGACTGACGTTATGAAGTTTGGCATTGTGGTTGCCATCTTGGTTTTTGGCTGTCGCCATCTTGGTACCATCTTGTAAACAGAAGTGACACAAGACGGTGATAAGTAAAACTGAAGCTAAGTGCAACCAAAAGCTGATTAAGGCTGATTAAAACGGTTCTAATTAACTTCCATAAATTGAAAACACACTGGTTCAAGTTCCAAGATGAAAACAATCCCAGACTGGACAATGCCATGGTAGCAACTTCTCAATCACAAGGTAGTGACGCCCTAAAGCATATCCTTCTTTATGGTCTATTTAACTCTAAATGGACCATAATTCAGCAAATGAACATCATGCTATATTGAAGAATACTTGAAACTAGTGATTGAGACCATACGCGAATGTTTACAATGTTTACTGGGGTAATAAGTCAAGTGAGAAGCAGGGTCATTTTTTCATAGACTTCTATACAGTCAGAATTCTTTTTGCAACCACAGGAGTCGCCCCCTGCTGGCAGCAAGTTTAAGGCATCAGTGGAATGACAAGTATTTGTTTCATGTAATCAATAATAGAGGTCTTGATTTATGTAAATGTTTCTCCGTAAAAAGATATATAATTAAAAATAAATCCCTGGTTGATGCTGCACAATAATGCCCCGTCATCCATCTGAGCCATTATATAAAAGCAGCATGATGGCCAATTATCACTGATGATAACCTGCATTAGTCTCCAGTCACTGAGCCACTTGTTTACACTGGAATGGATTTCTTTGTCCCCCTGGGATATCCCATTTAATGCAAACCACTCATAGCGAGCCCACTGGCTGAGCATCTTCTTATGGCCACTTTTTTGAGAGGACACAGAGCAATAGCTGTTACAGACTCACCATCTTCTGGTTAGAGGACAAACCCAGGGATCATAAGATCATATTAGAAAAGGAAGGATAGTGGAAAGTTTTTTTTTTTTTTTTTTTCTCAAATGATGCGCTATTCATCATAAGTTACTAAATATAAATATTCTTTCTACTGAAAGTGCAGAGATAACTCATTTCTTTCAAGAGTACAGCTGCTGCACCATGTCCTGTCTTCAGAATAATTTGCTTTAGAAAATTAAGGAACAGCTAAGTTGTTGCAAAGCTGCGTGTGGCAAATATAGACCAAAACTGTGACGTCCACCTCAACCAAATCTGTAATCATTTCATTTGCAATATGAGTACTTTGTGTTAAAACAGGAATTAAGTGGTATTCCAGTAATCCTTAATAGGGTCCTAAAAGATGACTTTTAGTTCATTATGATCTACACTGCCAACCAATTTACCAAAGCATAACATACAGTACAATGATCTTCTACTTTTAAGACAGGCACTGGTTTCCATACAATCTACTTGCAAAATTGAAATTATAATCTAATTTTAAATTCTAGATGGACTGAACTGAACTTTTCAGTTCCGATACCAATAGTAATACCTGGGCTTTGGGTATTAGCCAATATTGAGTACAGATCTGATACCAGTGTTTAATTAATAATCTGTAGGCCTGACTGTGTGGAAGTGACTGGGATCATTCTTTTATGTGTAAGGTAACAGATTTGACCTAAGCAATGCTTTCCTAACTAAACTGTAAAACTAAATGTGACAAACAAATACATAGATACAGTTTAAAATTTCTGAATTATTGTTTATTATTAAAATAATAAATCATAGACCAACAACTACAAAAAAGAAAAAAAAAATCTTAAGAATTCCAATTCAGGTATAAATCTGTTTAATCTTGTCAAACTGGTCAAACCTTAAACAGTAATCAAAATTTCAGTATATAATGTATGTACGGTATATAGTATATAAACATATTATTGGATTTAATAGATCATCTCCATTGTCACGGATACCGATCTAGCAAGTTGAGTCATTATCAGCCCGATATCCAATCCAGTATCGGCATCGGTGCATCCCTAGTTGAAACCTGTTTAAGACAAGTTCACTAAGACGCCTTGGCTAATTGTTATCTTCAACTTATCAGAGCATCAACAAATGTATCATGAGGTGCAGGTGATTTAAAAGAACTATAAATGAAGTATTACTACAGTACCCTTTACAGGTTTCCTGCCATTGTTAAGTTCTGCAAATTAAATAGCATCATAGCTTTGCCAGTACCTTTCCATAAACCAAAGCACAGAGATAATTCCAAAATGCAATATATACCAATCTGCAAAGACATGTTTGGCAGTTTCATCCAACGGCCACTTTGTCTGACTTCCAGTCCTTCATTCTAACAATTCACAGGTACTGTGGCAAGAAGAAAACAAACAAAGGCAGAGCATATGGAGCACTTTGCACTTTAGCCCATCATCATCTTTTAAAAGTAGAGATGTTTCCATCGATGAGGAAGGAGGAGGGCCCTTTTCACCTTGAAATGCGCAGCATTTCTGTCTAATCTTCTTTCCCCCTTAAAAAATTACGTTTCTGAAGGGCGCTAGGGCTAGGGAATCAATAGATCACTCAGGCTGCAAATGTATTATCTTACAAATGAAAGGGGGAGGGAATGGAGCAGGGTTAAAGACGGGGAGGAATGAATGGAGAAAGGGATGTAGAAGCAGAGGAGAGGAGGTGGAGATGATGGAGGGAAGGGTGCTGGAGAGTGGAAGGAAAGATGGAAGGGGGAGTGGAGAAAGTAGAGGAAGTGAAGGATAAGGGGTAAGTAAGGTGACAGAGCTGGTGGAAGCTAGACGGATCATGCAGGGGAATGATGAAATTGTAGAAAAACAAGGTGAGGACAGAGAAGGCAGAGGAACCCTAAAGAAAAGGCAGAAACACATCGCCAGGTAGCCATTAAGGTTGATTAAATAAAAGAATTATGGAGATGAAAATCAAATTAGAAGGTGAGGTGTAGCAAATAGAAAAGTACATGTGAACTATTGTAAGAATAAGTTAAAAAGAGGCAGGAAGTGGCTGTATGTAAGCGATGACTAACAACACAGTCAGCAGAATAAAACGTTGACGTTGTACATTCTTGATGCAAATGATGGATACGTTGAATCTTGACATTTCATTCATTTTAGCATTTTGAAACTGCATTCTCAATTATGTTTAGGTTTCATCACAGATCACATAATGGGTTAGATAAAGTATGTCACTTTTGGTTTCACACAGGACATGAATACTGGACTCATGGGTGAAGATCCTGCGTTTGACCTGTCCATCTACCCCATCCTCTTCCCTTCGTGGACTTTGATTGAAAACAGATTTGCGATTCGTCAAAAACAAATGTATTATGGGAGAAAATACGCTTGAAACATAACTGCCAATGTAGTTCAGTAACATCGGAACATTTTTAAGAGACCTGGCTGGACTAAGGACTGGTACAGACTACACAATATCAGCCAGATTATAGCCCGACACGATCGCACCAGGGTGTCAGCTCAGACAGTGAGCGATGATCAATAGTAGATGACAACCGACGCTGCGTCTAGGACTCCTCATGATGTCTTGACAGAAAGTTTAGCATGTGTTGATTTTTTTTTTTTTTTTTTTTGCGACCTGCTGTACAGGCTCGCACAACTGTAAACAGTGGTGAAACAAAAGAGGAATGACTTTGGTGCTGTGAGGTGGAAATGGAGGAAAGATCTGTGGAGCTATGGGACAACAGCACCTCAGACTTTTCGAGGTTTCCTTGAGGGAGTACCACAACGGACTTAAAATAGAAAAAAACAACTGAAATAGCACTTAAGCAACCCGGTGAGTAGGCTACTGCCATTACCATCAAGCTTCCTTCCTGATGACATCATGCACATCATGAAAGGTGACCAGCGATGACTGGTCGGGGACCGACGTGTAGTCTGTCATGTCTCTCAGCCAAGTCATGACAAGAAGTTATTATTCCCAATTGTCTTACATGACATAGTGACCAAGCAACCAACAGAAAATATCATGTAGCCTGAACTAGGTAAGATGGCAGAAATGGTAACAAACATTTTCAAGAAGAATAAAAAGTGCTTTGAACTGTGCTATCAAGTTCTAGATGAAAATAATCACAAAATTGCCATAGTCTAGGCCAATACATTTAAAAATCGACCAGGTTGTTTCTCCACATTTTACTGCAACTGATTTTCTTATGTTGTAAAAGAAAATCAAATCTTGAAGGTTTAATAACACCTCTCAGGGGGATCAGTGTTAAAGTGACTTTATATGGGAGTAAAACTTGCGTCATTCAAGCCAGCAGACTGTACAGGGATTTGTCACAGTTCAGTGACGGTAGCAACAGGAGCTGGGAGCCAAATGTGGACATGCAGGCCGAAAGTTTGTGAAGTCGCTCACTGATGATAATTTGAGGGAACAATCAGTGTGAGCCATTAAACAGCTGTTCAGGAAGGTGGCTGATGTTTACTTCATAACTTATTGCCACATTTTTGGCTTGTTTCGGGGGCAGTATCTGCAGCTCTTTGTTTGCTAGATGGTAAAATGTGTTGTCTGGTAAACTGTTGAGTATCATCACCTCAGGAATCTCTTTGTTTCTTATCTGCTTTATTTCTAAGGCTGTGGAACTGTGTTCAGTCATTTTAACAAGGCTGAGTGAATTCTTTTCCACATTAGATATGACTGTGATTAATCAACAGAACCTCATAGGTAAGGCATTTTAATAAATTAAACATGCTGTTATATTATCTATTGGAAAATTAAGGAATAAATGTGAGCTGTATTCAAAACCACCTCCTACATACTACTGAGGAAGGCAGTATGTAGTATACAGTACATACTGCATACTGCCTTCCTCAGTAGTATGCATATTTATTTTGCAGTATAATACGCCAGGCTTTAGCCTTTAAACCATCTCTGAAAGCACTGGACAAAAAACAAACTCATACCACTATTGTAATATAAAAAAATACAGCTTTGATTTATTTATTTACTTTTGTTTGTGTTTGTGACCAAGACTTGTTTATTTTATAAGATACGGCATGGCGTAGTTCCAGCACCCCTTAAACAATTTATTCTAACAGCTCATGGGGAAGTAAGACAAACAGTATCATCAACTGATGACAAAATGATATCCCTCCAAATATTAGAGTGATGTTAAAGAAAAGGGTCATGTTGTGTCAATAAGTATCTCTCTGCTCACCTCGAATGCTGGTCTGTGAGCATGACTAGCCGGCACTACGCCCATGGGCGATTGTGGACATTATGTTGTGATATTCAATTAAATAATCTGTCAACAAGGAAATTAAAGGTTCTTGTCTACAAGACTGTTATCTTGAGAGAGTTCCAGTCAGCTCATAGCAGGGTCTGTGAGTGTGACTGCCCGGTTGGCAAGGTAGTGTACCCAGCAAGTGCTAGCTATCTGTCACGGCAGTTTCTCAACTCTGAAAACATTGGAACAAATGTTCAATTTGCCATCTAATATAGTAAAAACAGCCATATTCAAACTCTACACAGTTAATTTCTCCCCTCAAAAATTTCAGAAGTGATGAAAAAGCTACAAAAGAAATTGTTTTTGACTGCTGTGACTATAGCCATTACCGTTATTATTAGCGTTGCATTATAGGATACAGTAGGCGAGATAGACTGGTCTGATGCATACTGGAGATTTTTTTCTAAATCAGTATGACATCCGGGTATATTTGTCAGACTGTAAATGCTGCTTTTGTTTGCATATCACATGCTACATTTTCACAAAATCAGTACATACTACTAGTATATTATGCGATTTAGAATGCAGTCTATGATACTGCTTGAGAATGATATGTATATATGTGTGTGAAAAAACCACTTACCTGAAGAAGACATGAAGGGCAACTCTCTCTCTCTCTCTCTCTAGCTATCTCTCTCTCTCTTTCTCACACACACACACGCACAAACACATATCAAGTCCACACGGGCAGATGGATCAATACAGTCTCATTTCACACCTCGTGCAACCAAAGTTCTCCATTGCAGAGGCAGCAAAGAAAGGAAGAAAAATACTGACAGAGAGATAGAGAGGTGCAAAGTGTGACAGAAGCAAAGTATAAATGGAGAGCTGAATCTCAATAAAGGTGTTTAAGGTGGAAAAGCTGAGCCTGGGTTTCTGGATGGTAGGGAGCATTTTGGCTTCGGGCTAAATGGTGGTGTGGGTATGTGATATTTGGGGTGTGAATGATATACAAGTGTTTTTTGAGGTCAAAAACTCCTCTTTTACTCTGTTTCTTACATTGACATTGATCTGGCTCTCAATTGCCTTTCCTACAGTTTTTTTTTCTCATCTTCTTGTCTACTTTCTCTCCTCTCCTCTCCTCTCCTCTCTCTTCATGTTTTGACAATAAGCCTACAGTTTTATCCATCTGCATCTTACAATAAATGCAAAAGCAGATTATTCAAGTCTTAGTGCAGATCACCAGCAATATAAGCAATTCCAAAAAACAGGAATCACAAAAGTCAATGTTTGTGCTCTTACAGCAATCCTTTGACCCTAATAATCATCTTAGAGGGGAAGTTTAATAGAATAAGTCCTCTACTCTCTTCTGATTTCCGCTATTCTTCTTGCTGCTCAAATAAAATGAACAGCAAGCAGGTGGAAATGCCTTTAGTTTAATCTGTGTGGTCATGTGGGTTTGTGTGCATGTTTCTATGTCAGCAGTAAAGACATGCTTAAAATTTGTCCTTGTATAGCCCCTCCATTCCCCAGCGATTGTGTTCGTATGCGCTTATACCTTCTCCCTTGCTCGCCCACTTCACATTGGCTCCACTCCAGAGGCTGCAGAGTTTGGTAATCAATATAAATATGTGTGTCTGAGTGTGCGCGTGAGAGTAATGGAGTGGAATCTGACAGCGATTGTCAGTCATCTCACATGGCTGCGGAATAGCATCCAAAATGGAGTTCCAAAAAGCGTATGCCTCCGCTCATTCTGTATGGTTGAGAGCTGGAGGGCATTTGATTAACATCCATCTCGGCGTCACCTCTTTCTGAGCGACCTCCAAACAATAAAAACCATTACAGCCACTTTGCTTCTACTCCAGTGAATGTTTGTCATCCCGTTGTGCCGGATAACAACGCTGCAAGATTACGTTTGTTCGGTCATTATTCATCCTTTTA
This sequence comes from Pterois miles, assembly GCA_947000775.1. NCBI lineage: Eukaryota > Metazoa > Chordata > Actinopteri > Perciformes > Scorpaenidae > Pterois > Pterois miles. Next base: position 15,948,374 of record CAMQGK010000229.1, on the reverse strand, counting down.
TGTTTCCATTCTTTCCAGAGGAATTGCCTTGTAACTCATCTTTCATGAACTGGAATCCTTTTTTGTGTTTGTTTCATGCCATTTCTAAAGCCCAATTTCCAGGTCTGTTGTCTTGTGTGAGTTGAGTGGTACGTTAACCACAGTACTTGTGCCATTCAAAGCTTATTTACTCATGCCTATACCTACCTGTATTACAGTCGCTCAGTCATTTTCCTTTATGTGGAATTTGTTCTCATTTATACATTCAATCCTTTAATTTTGTTAAATACAAACATTACATCAAACCCATGCCCAGCTTGTAATTAACTGCTGTCACAGCGAACACAGACCATAATACAAGGAGGTAAATAATGATTAAATTTGTGCAGCAGTGTGTTTTAGATGGATTATTTGCAGGCAGAAATGTTCTTGAGTGTAAGCTGATTGACGGGAAAGAGAGTGGAATGCAATAACAGCAATTAAAAGTTTCACATTTTAGTAAAAACATTATTATGCCAAATGTGCCTTGATATGCGCACCCTCTAGCTTTGCTCACCTGAAGAGGAAGCCAGAATCTTACTCAACCTGGTCACAAGGGAATAGCATGAAACTAAGAAATTAGACAAGGGCCAACATGTTGTGTTGTTTACTGCGATGGATCGGCAAGCTATAGCATTTTCCAGTCGGTGGAAGTTGTTTTTATCATTTACAGGAAAACTGACACCAAATGACTTATTTCAGGAATGGAAAACAAGCCCCATTGAACCCATGTTTAAAGCTAACTGCTTGCAGACAGCAGCAGGGAGTACTAAATTAAAATGGCAACAGACAGCTGATTCCACAACCCCGTCGCCAGAAAAACTCTTGGCATTGTACGTTCCTACAAACCATGGGATACACTGAACGTCAGTAATAATCAATCAAAAATCCGCTTTATAAATCCGTTCCATATCAGCCTTGTATCACACATGCAGAAACGCACAATGCCACGTGCTTAAACATTACGAAACAATCAATTAGGATAGGAAACACAACTACTGTGCTAAGATTAGAAAACATCATGATTTGTGTTAAAATGATAATGTAACAATTAGGGCTGTCAAATATACTGTTTAATTGTGATTAATTGCATGATTTACGTAGTTAATCGTGATTAATCGGAAATTCACAATTTTCGTCCGTTTAAAATGTACCTTACCGGGAGATCTGTCAAGCGTTTAATACTCTTATCAGCAAGGGAGTGGCAAATGTGCTTGCTTTATGCATAGACTGTATATGAATATATTTATTATTAGAAATAGCTTAACCATGCAAAACAATGACATATATTGTCCAAAAACCCTCACAGGTACTGCATTTAGCATAAAAATAAAAAATAAAAAAATGCTCAAATCATAACATGGCAAATTCAAGTGCAACAGGCAACAGCAGCTGTCAGTGTGTCAGTCAGTACGCTGACTTGACTACGACTTCATTTTATTCACACATCTTTTTTTTTTTTTTTTTTTGGAGCATTATTTCCTTCATGACAAGCTCATATGATGTGGATTGGACGTCGATGGATTCCTTAGGTTTCTTGAGGTTATCTTTATTCTAGCTTTAAAACGGAGCCCGTTGTAATCTCTGGCAGATTTAAGTTAAGAGTTAAGTTAAGTTGCACTAATGTATTACAGAAATCAGTGCCATTAAAAAGAATTTGTGGTAATTGTTGTAATTTGTTGTAAATGTTGTCGAATTACTTTGACAGCCCTAGTAACACTTTATTGCATAACAAGTGTAATGTTTCACAACAAGCGCAAAGTCAAGATTTAGTTTTGGTTTCACATGTGACACTTTTCACGGATTGTGAAATTTCCATGATTGAATTCTTAATAATGGACACTCGATATACTACATCACTTGCTCTGCGCATCGCACATTGGTCTATGTCAGATGTTCAACTGACAGACTGAGGACGTCATTTCTCCCCCATGCATTGAGGCTCTTCAACTCCACCCAGGGGGGTCAAAGGTGAACGTTACTGTAATGGGAGTGGGGGTGTGAATGTAACATCCTCACTGCTTCTGCGCTGTACGTCTTTACTGTGATACATACTGCACATGCGCCTTAATCTAGCTCTGCTTTTGCACTGGACTGTATTAAACTATTTTTAGTATTTATTGCATGCCCTTAATCTTGTGTGTCTGTGCACTGCTGGAATGCGTGAATTTCCCCTCAGGGATGAATAAAGTATCTATCTATCTGAATGAAGGAAGAGAAAATCAACGTTCAATCCATGGTTTGCAGAAACGTACAATGCCAACATTTGATCCTCGTAAACTGAGCTAGATACAAACTAACCAGAACACTGGTGCTCCATTCGCTGTTTTCAAATAAAACTTGCGTTCATCGCTGGTTATGATGCTGTTCTAAGCCCACAGTTGTTGACAGTTAAACCTCACTCATTTCACCAATTGGTTGGATAATGGTTCTGTATTGATTTAATTTAGGCTAACTTCACACAGTTGAAGTGATGTTAATTGCAAATTGTAAGTGGTGAAACTAAATAATACATGTATATGATCATCATAAACCTAGTCTGCAACTTCTCACATCAAATATTTATTTGTATCCAACTCTGCTTGTTTATTCAGAAAAAGAAAGTGTCAAGTGCGGTACATCTATATTTAAAATCAACGACACTACATACATAGTGATGCAAATATGCTGTTTTTTGTCAGCTGTTTCATTCAGTTCATTGTCAGTGGATAAAGAAAGGCAGTAGTAGTTAAAGGTTCCACTTGTTTTTGAACATTCAGTGCCCACATGTGCACTGATTAATAGCTCTTCAGCGAATCTGAAAATGGGTTGATTTCTCGAGTTACACCCATGTTTTTCTGTTTGTCAACAATGCGCATCATAATCTTGGATCTGCTCCAGAGTCATTAAATGTTCTCCAGTGACGGGTGACAATTATCAGTTGGTTTGAAATGAAATATGAAAACAGAGCAAACCCCCAGGATCCCAGAGACATATTTGTGTTTCATTTCTTGTTTTGACATTTCATGTGAATAATACCCACCCACTGATGTTAAAACTCTGCTCTGAAAAAAGATAAAATACCACCGCTGTGATCACTATTCAGGGTTCAAGTGTATTCCGTTCTCTTGCTTTTAAAGTTTATTCTTTTAGTCAGGGTAGTTTAGGGACTTCTCTCAGCTTGGGCGGTTGAATATTTGGCTGAGCAACGCGGGAGACCCGAGCTCTGAAATCCCATGTGAGAAAAAAAATGATTTTGAATGTTGAATATCTAAGTGATGTTGCATAAGAGTCTTAAATGAGTTCATGATAATCGGTAGACAAACACAGTTACATAAACTGCACACAGGCATCCATCTGTGTGTATTTGAGTGTGTAGCAGCGTCGCTACACGTGTGTGTGTGTGTGTGTGTGTGTGTGTGTGTGTGTGTGAATGGACTCACAGCAGCATGTGTAGAGTCTGGAGTTAGGGATTTTTCATGTCACTTTACTCTCTCGCTGTTTTTCTTCCATTCAAACCTTCAGTTCTCCCCCTCTTTGCTCCTGTTGTCTTAACAATTCTTCACTCCCCTCCTCATTCTTCATCATGTTTTCTTTTTCCTCATCTCCTTTTTGTCCAACTTCATCTCTGTCTTCATTTTTCTTTAATGGTACCACCTTTTTGTTTTCTCTTTCTCCCTACCTCCTTTCTGTTGTTATGTTTTGGAATGTATTTTGTTCTGACAAGCGTGGCTGCTACCTTTGAAACACCGTTGATGCGATATTTCCCTACAGCAGGTCATTCAGATGCAGCTGTAGAGGACACAAGGTGTGCACGTAGGGGCCAGACAGCTGAGAAACCTTTATAACAGATTGCATCGCTAATAAACAACGAAAGGGCATAAGTGGACCGTGTGTGAGTGAGTGTATACTGTATGTGTGTGTAGGAGAGCACAAATGGGAATAAAATGCTTATAGCTCTGTCAAGTCCTTGAACAGTCAAGCGCTTACTTAAAGCAGCATGTATGCTCACCAATGCGCAGATGTGCAGCTTCAATCACATCTGTACTCCATGATACTGACGTTAGATGATTTTCTGTACCTTTGGAGATTTGCGCCACTGCCTTGCGTTTGTTCCCATAATTTACTTTTTCATTGAATTCTAATCTCCACTCTTTGCACAAGCAATGAAAATACCCTCTCATTCGGAAATTACACAGCCACTTACCTAGCACTCACAGCAAATAAATAAATAAATATGTTGCTTTCTATAATCACAGGCTGTGCCACGTAGAGCCAGTTTCAACAATATAAGAATTCAGATGATTACTCCAAAACCACACATATATACACACATGCATATATATATATATATATATATATATATATATATATATATATATATATATATATATATATATATATATATATATATATATATATATATATATATATATATTTAGAAGTAGTTTGCCTTGGGAGGGGGAGCTGTTACTCACTTGCCTTTTCCTCCTACATCTAAGGGCTTGAATTGTCAAATTTCCTTTCAGACATGCTCCTTTTTTTCTGATATGCTTCATTTATTTATAAAAATAAAAATCCAAATAATCTATTTGTAAACAGCACTTTACTTGACCCGAGTCAGTCTATATGAAGACAAACTAACTATGGGATTATACACTGAAACAGATTTACATTCAGAGGTTGTCACCACCTTCTGCTTACTCATCGGCGTATCATTGTCATAGCAATTTCTCCGGGAAGTTCAGGGCTTGCAGCTGTGTGAAAAGGGGAAATGCTGTCATCAGCGTTTACTGGAGGACACGAGAGAGAGAGAGAGAGAGAGAGAAGAAGAAAAGATAGAGTGAGAAAAGAGGAACTGGACTGTAAAGAAAGATGGTGAATGACAGAGGTGACAACACATGAAAAAGGTGACTGGAGGAGGGTAAAGAAAAGGTGGAGAGCAGCAGGTGGAAAGAGAACGGTGGAGCGGGAGACATGGATCAAGGGAGGAAGAGACAGACAGCTTGAGTTAAAATGTTGAATTATAGCATCAGCAGGAGAGACAGAAAGTAAGAGAATGGCTGACAGAACATGTGCCTACAGGGCTTGTGGTGAACTGAGGGAGTTGACTGAGATAATGAATGACTCTCTCCACGACACACACTTGTATAGACACAGGGTGAGCTTAGATAATGACATCAGTGTTAAGTCAGTGATGACTAAGTGTAGTCCTCCAGAATAGTGCTGTTCAGCAGTAGATGACTCTTCCTGGGGCGACTACAGTACAGTGTGATGTAAGATGATGTCCTGAGTGCTCAGCAGGTTTAGGTGCACACAGTCCACTCATTTATGTAGAGGGTTGCAAATCCAGGACCTTAATTATAGGCCATGCATTTTTATTTTACCTCCTTAAGCAGAAGTGCCAGGCTGGATGTTGATGAAGTGTTCTTAAGCAAGCCACTTAAAGACATCTTCCATGATTTGCCATACACATAATGGGATTTTGCTTCAAAAAAGAAATAGTAGTAGTCTTTGTGCATGTATAATGTAATGCATTGCATAACTGAAAATAACTACTTTTATAATAACCTTTTTTTAAATTTACAGTGGAAAGTGTTTATAGTGATTGTGTGTACTAGATTAAATTGATCCCTATAAGTGGATGATTATTATACTGTAACTGTTTTTTGTTGTTTTTCCTTACTTTCTATTTGGTGGTATAATAATGGTTGTCTGTCTCTACGTGGTTAGGACTCTGATAGTCTAGTCAGCCAGCTCTGTCAGTGCAGTGCAGGTGGTACATGCTGATGAACAGTGCCCCTTTGCCAGAGCTTGCTCACCCGCCGGCAAAAAGTGAGCAAAGAGATCCGGGCGCTGGTTGGATGGAGGGAGGTGGGTGCGATTCGTCTGCATGTGCTGCCAGTTGAAGATCGCCAGAGTTTCACTTTAAAGGGCGTTACTTGACCGGGCATTATCAATCCACTTATTGAGGGCAGGTTCAACCACAGGTGCTTTTCCCGTGTACATTTTCTGTGAGGCAGCCTGAGGAACAGCAAGTTTTGCTTCTTTTACTTTCTCTCATCATGATTTCAATATGCACGCAGCACCAGCCGCTGAGAACCAGCTGGAATGCAGACGGGTTACTGTGAGCACAAAGTATCAAGGCAGTAAGTTAAAACGATGTAAAATGTATATATAATTACCGCAGTTTTAAGATTTTTTTTCCATATATTGTCGTGTTTAAAAATACCCAAAATGAACACTGTAAGCAGACCATTTGATTAAGGGAATTAGAGTATATAAACAGCATTCAAATAGGAATACTTCTTTCTCAGTCTGTTTGATCCATATAAGTGGTTGATCACTGTAACTGTAAGTTATAGTAAAGTACAAAACAGTATATTTCTGCCTGCAAATATTCCCCCCAAAACATATTGCTTTCCAAAGGCGTTAGCTGCTAATTTCATTTTTTTTTCTATCCCTGAAGAATATGATTAGGAGTTAAGGTTCCAGATTATACATTGTAACATTATAACATAAAATAAGCTTATAGTCAAGAGTGTTCTCTCTAGCCCACTGTTAGCTCACAAATGAACTGTTTTAGGTACAATTAGGTGTTTTGACTTCCTGCTTGCACTTTGTGAGTTCTTTATGGAGTTCTTTATTGTGAAACATTATATCCTGACTATTCATATTTATGGACATGGTCTTTACAGGGGGAATAGGAAATACAAATGACACAATATAAATAAGTGTAATATTACTTTAGGTCATTTTTGTATTTTTGTGTCAAGCTAGTGAGGCAAGGATGCAAATAGCCTTCAACACACACACACACACACACACACATACACCTACACACCCACACACCCACACACACACACACACACACACACACACACACTATTTCAGTCATGTTTGCTCAGAAAGAAGCAACAGACACTTAAGTGTGCTTCAGTGAATGCTTCAATATAGTTAGTGTGTTTATCTGGTTACTGAGGTTCTTGGCCACCCAACTTACAGTGCATGTGGGTTTCGTGCATAACTACTGTATGAGGATGTGTGTATTTATGCATAAACAGTGTATAACACTGTGTTCAAGGTTTAGTGTGTATAGTTTAGTTTGTATATTTGTGTGCATTTAATCCACAACTTTTATTGTGTTTCACGTGTGTGTGTGTGTGTGTGTCTGTGTGTACAGTACATGTCTGCATGTGAGTGAAAGGCCACCCAACTAATAGACAGACCTACATGAAGGCCATAGGAATCAACTCTACAAATAACTCCTGTGGTAAAGACCAGTGGACAGTTAAACACAGTATTTGTGTGCGTGTGTGTGTGTGTAAGCTCAGTCTATGCTGCTACTGTATCCTCTATATTTACCAAAGAGGCTTGGCAAACAGGTAGAGTAAATGTGCTGATTTTAGTTTCCAGCACATGCAGGAAAACACTCAGGCTTCCATTCAAAGTAACTATCTCACATGGACACATACAGTACACACAAGGGCTGGGATACACCTATCTCCCGATTTGATCAAGCCCCCGGGAAGAGCGCCGGTCACTGAATCCAACACAGTCCTAGTGACCAACGGTGGTACTGTAACTTCTGTGTTCATCATGTGATGCCATTGGGCTTATAGATTTACATTGTGAAAAAGACACCTTTAACTCAGTGGGTAATTTTGTTTGAGATGAATCAAATCCCCAGTATGAACACTCTAATAGCCATTATTTAAAACATTAGGTCCTAAAAGTTGTAAAACATACTAATAGCCGAATCAAGAGCTATTTCCTTCCTCTCTTTATGTCTCCGGAGACCGTGATAAAATCGGCGCTACTGTGCATATTGGACATGTGGACTAGGGCCCAGTAAGACCCAGAAGACCTAGAAGATCTAGGTACTTTTCCAGACCAGAGGGTCTACCCATTGACTTCATGCACCACTGAGCAACTTTCATTGGAATGAACACGGCCCTACCTCCAATGTTGTATCTAGTTCTCTTTATACATCCATGGATTTGACACTATCACAATACTTGGATGCCAGTTTGTTATGTTTTGTGATTTTTGATGTTTTTGTTAACTTTTTTAACACTGGATCATGGGGAAAAGTGGAATCATACAATTCTAGAGACTTTTTATTTGAAAAATATAAAAATTAATAGATTAAAATATTTGATGAGAGAGGTATGTATGTAGTCATAGATGAAGTCAAATATATGTAATGTATAAGGGGCGTGTTTTATATTTCTGGTGAATACAGTCCAAACAGTCTTATTTCATTGTATGTATTTTGTGTACATATAGAGTTCCTTTTGTTAACACCTTATTTTGAAAACCAGATGTAGTCACATGTGCATACTTCCACTTAATGTCAGCATATGGGTGCTCTACTTACAGTTATGGCGTTGGCCGATTTGACCACAGAGATGCAAGTGGTGGCTGTCTGGACGGCATGTTACTGCAATATGATAACATTTGCTGTCCATGACAGAGTTAGTATGCAGTTTTAGCAATGAAGTCTAGCTCTGCTTTTCCTGACAATGTGTGAAACCCAAAGTGTTTCCATACTTAACTGTATGTGTAATGTTTACCACGTTGGATTTAACGTGAACCCTCTGCCGTTTTGTACATCCTTGTTGTCACCAGTTGCGGTTTTGGTTTCAAGGATACAGAATGGATATGACGTCACATTACTCCAGGTACAACAATAAAACCAGTAACTTCCTTTTACCTCTGCATAGACTCAAATGAAGCAAATATATTGATTCTGGCATTAAAAAATACATCCATCCATCCATCCATCGTCAACCGCTTATCCCGTTAGGGGTCGCGGGGGGGCTGGAGCCGATCCCAGCTGGCATAGGGCGAAGGCAGGGTACACCCTGGACAGGTCGCCAGTCCATCGCAGGGCACATAGAGACAGACAACATATAGACAGACAACCATTCACACTCACATTCACACCTACGGGCAATTTAGAGTCATCAATTAACCTAAACAGCATGTCTTTGGACGGTGGGAGGAAGCCGGAGTACCCGGAGAGAACCCACGCTTACACGGGGAGAACATGCAAACTCCACACAGAAGAGCCGCAAGCTGGAATCGAACCTGCGACCCTCTTGCTGTGAGGCGACAGCGCTAACCACTACACCACCGTGCAGCCCTTAAAAAATACATTTGAACCCCTAATACACACCAATGCAAAAAGACAGAGGGAACATTTTTGGTTCATCTTTCTTGGTTTCTTGCTTTTCATCCACCTCTCACGTCATCTTTCTTTTCTATTTTTCACGTTACACCTGTCCTTTCTGTTTTTCTCCCTCCCTAAATTATTAAATTTGTTTGCTAAATGAATAAAATTTGTAAAGTTATATTTTTGTGGTTTGTGGTTTTAGAACATCTTCCTCGATCCAAGATCTGAATGTTATGTTTCTGAAAATAACCCTTAAGACAAAAGACAAGCACACATGGGCACCACAAATACAATATTGCAGTATATTTGATAGTTTCTTGCAACAAAATGCTCCTTTTCAGCAGTTGAATCTTTAATCTCAGTTTCTTTTACTGTGAGGTAACACTGAGGCCCTATTGCAACAAACAGTTTTTCATATATCAACATATGGTATATATTTGCAGTACAGTGGTGCAAAAACCTTTTTCTAGACTAAGGGTTGAACCTGCCTGGGTGAAAGCCAAGAACCTGCTGAATACTTAACATTTATTTATTTACTGATGGAAGAAATGCTTCAATAGTTTCAGTCTTGTCAAAGAGGCAGGCAGGCTCACTGGTCAGAGGACTGGACAATTATTCCCTATGTAAGATCGACTGGTTCCCTTCATCACACTGGCCAAAAGTAATGCCCTAAGGGCTCATTATCCAGCTTCTTTGTAGCTCTTAAACATCAGTTTTGTACCATTGAGTCAAGTTCTTATTCTGCATTGGTGAATGAATGTGATTCCATGGCAACGGAGCATTGCACCTTAGGGTGGAGACTGAAATAATAGAGAAGTACTGCAGCTTTCTTGTGATTGTGAATTGATTACATAATAGAATCATTGTCTATAGTGTGGGCATTTAATTTATGATGATCTTTATTCCCTGAGATGAAAAATGTTCAGCCAGGCACCCATGACACCCATTTAAGGGGGAACTCCATTGATTTTACACATCAAGTCTGTTTGCACGTCTTCGTGAGCACTACCGTGGAAACAAAGCTGAAATAAAGCCTTTTGTGACTCCAGAGGGAACTGTGTGAAGTCTGATAAATGATGTCACTTGAGTCAGTGTTAGTTGGGACAGAAGAATAAAAGTCTGCAAATGACAATAATATATGGAGGTGTGTAAGAAGTGAGTTTATCAGACTCCTGTAGCCCGCTCCTCATCTCTGCTTGATGCTAGCATCTCCAGGCTACATTAGTTGCATAACACTCCCAATCTCTCTCTGATTGTTAAGAGTCAATTAATCGATTCACTGGGTATAAAAAAGTTTGCTGCTTCAATCTGTTTTACTCAAAATTCCATCCACCCATCCATCTCCAACTGCTTATCCTGTTAGGGGTCGGTCAATGCATTGACACAATCAGTCTTCTACGAGGTTGTAGCGGGCTCAGTTTAAAGCTAGAGTGAAGATACTGCCAACATATGAAACCAGAAAATCATTAGAATCCACTGGTACCAACCATGTAATTACTGGCTGAGAAGGAGGTTAAACACTCCAAACTTGCACCAAATTTTGGTGTGGAAAAATAGCATGGCCATTTTCAAAGGGGACCCTTGATCTCTGACCTCAAACTATATGAATGAAAATGGCTTTTATGGGTACCCATGAGTCTCCATCACCCTCCTCTTCAGACATACCCACTTTATGATAATCACATTTTGTTTAGGGCAAGTCATAGTCAAGTCAGCACACTAAAACACTGACTGCTGTTGTTGCATATTGGGCTTGAGTTTGCCAAGTTAGGATTTGTGCATATATTTTATGCTAAATGCAGTACCCGTGAGGGATTCTGAACATTTGTCATTGCTTTGTGCTGTTAATTGATTCTAATAATAGATATATACATGCATTTGCATAAAGCAAGCATATTTGTCCACTCTATTCTGATAAGAGCATTAAATACTTGACACATCTCCAAGGTACATTTTGAACAGAGGACAAAATGTGTGACTAATTTGTGATTAATCACAATTAGCTATTTTAATCAATTGACAGCCATAATAAAAACTCAAAGCGTTCACATAGTTATTTGGAGGTTGATTGCCATGGCAGTGGTCAAAGCCTTGAAGCATTTGGGTCAGCCCTATAATCAATGCATATTATCATAGGTTGCAGCCCTAACCATGTTAACTTGTTATTCCATTTCGGAATATAAATAGCAACAACATCGAGTAGTAGCATGTACTTTAAAATGTGACTTTTAAGTGTCTACAATCAGAAACTGAAGGTAGTAGCTGAATTAACGAAGGGTAGGGCAGTGACTTTGTGTGTGTGTGTGTGTGTGTTTCACTCACTGGGCAAGGCCTCAGCTCTGGTTCTGATTAACTCCCAGTAAAAACACCTCTGTTCAGAACATCACAGCCCGTACATCACACTCTCCATCATACACACACGCACACACACACACGCACACACACATGCTGCACAGCTCTTGGAGGCTCCCTGTTCACAAAGGGGAGTCTACACCCATCATTCAAAGCCTCATAGGCCTTAAGAATGCTCTCTCTCACACACACACACACACACACACACACACACACACACACACACACACACACACACACACACGCTCAACGTGCTATGTTTTCTTAGCTTTGATACACTTATAGAGTTCAGAGGTGAGAGGGCTGGAGGTAACACCATGTTTTTCCAGGGCTTTCTAACCACCTATATCTGCTTCTACACGCACAAGGAGGTCCAGATGGCTGGGTGGAGACAAAGACACTCTCACATATACACACACACAGTCATGCTCGGATGCACACACGATAAGCACTTGTACATGCACAGCAGAGATCTGCTACCTGACATAAGCCCAGTGATCTATCAGATTGCATCTTAGGCTGTTTATTCACATATAGCCTCGGCGTCGAGCCAAGTTAATGACCCAGACTACCTTGTTTAATTACATTAGGCTTTATACTAATTTGAATCTGTGCACAATCTACCCGTAGATTATTAGAGAGTATCCGGCTGGGATGAGCTGAAACCGCTGCCCCATGAGGTCTGCAGTGTGTGTAAAACAAACATAGTTTAGACACTGCAACTATATGTGATGTATGGACCTCCACCAGCACCGCAGCAGCAGCCGTGCTGCTGACATGATACATGGTAGCTGACGTGTTCAGGTCTTCTAAATCTCAGCCAGCTGAGAGCAGTCACATGTGATCAATGGCTGTATTTATCACTTGGAGCCAACTAAGAGCCATCATCCACATGCACATGCAACAAGGGTGTGTGTTTGTGTGTGTTTATGGGCGCGACCCCTGCTACCTCTTGAATCTCGATTGCCGTTGTCTTAAGCGAGCAATTATTGCCAGAACTACTGTGAAAAGGTCACAGCCGTCCGGCTATCAACACTTGGCGCCAAATGCCAACTGTGCACATCAGCGTGTGTGTCAGTGGCTATGTGTGTGTGTGTGTGTGTGTGTGTGTGTGTGTGTGTCAAAATGCCAGCAGCCACCCCCCACCGCCACCACCACCACTACCACAGCACTTGTGGGTAATCTGCAGCAACCCTGCATGACTGAAAAGCATTGTGGGAATGACGGAAGCTTTATTGGATAGGGAGCATAACATTAAAGGTTTCAGTGGCCACAGTTACTGTATGTGTGACTATGTGTTTGTGTGTGTGCATGAACATGTGCTTGGTCAAAAATTATCATCTGCAGGAGAGTTATTGATGGATGACGTGCAATAAACCCATTTTTTGTTATCATCTAGGTCGCTGGCATCTTAAACTCATTAACATTTAACATTTTTTTCACAGTCACTGTTGAGGCTCAGGTAAATGTTTATTATCTTCTTAAACATTGTAGAAAAAAGAAAGATTGCTCTGAATTTTTAGCTTCGAATGAAGTACCATGCAGGTGCCACTTACTTCTGGTATATGTATTTATAATGTTTAGCCCAGTTTTTACATTTTTACTTCAACTGTGCTTCCCTTTGATACACGTGTTATACATTTGCAGATATTTTATGCTCTCTTTTTTCTGGAGGACAATTTTTGTTGTTAGGAAGGTAAAAAAGAAAAAAAAAAACAACTAGAGATTGTTGCAATTTCTTTGCTATTTTTGTTGTTTTTTTTAAGTCTTAATTTTTGGAAGGACTGGAGATTCATATTATAAATCTGTACAATATATTTTTTGTAATTTTTCATTTTATTATCACAATGTCAACTTGCACAATAAGGGCATTGTGAAAGATTGTGATTGTGGCTGTGATTGTGACTTTTTTTTTTTAACGTTACCTGAAAAAAAAAAAAAAAATCAATAGAAAACTGCACTTTAAAATGGAACCATTACTTTTTTTCATTTTTGTTGGTGTCTTTTTTGTTGAGTTCAGTGTTCAGTTTTTTTAATCAAAGAATGTTGGAAATAATTTATTTATTGTTCAGTTTCTCATACTGAAAGCAGCAGACGTGTATACAACTTTTCAACAACATATTGTATATTCTCTGGAGGGAGTTGTTGATCAGCTTCTGTCAAGTCAGCAGCCTTCCCCATAATTGTGGTTGTGTGAACTGTACAAGACCAAGAGAGATGACATTTATACTGAATGAATACTAATTTACTCAAACTCAAAATGACATAATCTAATATTTTGAGACACCTTTTTCTTTCTTTTTTAAGCTGTGAGCTCAAAATTAAAATGAAAACATACTTGAAATATTTTACTTTATGTCTAATGAGTCTAGAATATATAGAATTTTCACTTTCTTAAATAACTGTCAAAGAATGTTGAACTTACATTAATGTGTTAAAGAAACTGGTGTCATTAAAAGGACTTTGCATGAACACGCTATAATCTTTGACAGCCCTAATATATTGTTTTATGTCAATCCTGAAATTTCTATGATGCCATAGACCACAAAATTAGCTTTTTCTTTTTCATTCAAAATGCTGGGCAGTTAATAGTTGGTGGTAGTTTTGTTCTCATTCGGCTGAGGTATCACTCTGATACCTTGCATTACCTTGAAGAAAAAAAAAAAAAGAAAAGAAACTTTTGCTTCTTTATCATTGCCCCGAGGTAGGACAAACGTGTCAAAAACAAAGTCAGTCCATCAGTTCATTGAGTAGTGCTCAGAGCAGGGGGCTTATTTCTGCAGAGAGGATCCTTTTGATGTACAAGTGTACCCCCTGGACAGGATGCCTCGCCTCAGAGTTTCAAGGTTTTACTCTTGGTGATGATGAAATTAGAATATTCTCCCTGAAAGTAGAGTTATTTGCCCTTTCTCCGTGTCCTAGGCATAGTCTCCATCATTTGAGACATTGTCAGGATTGCATCTTTTAAAAAAAACCTTTTGGATTTAAAGGGACTACTTTAGGAGGCTCTGTGTTTTAGCTCCACGAGAAGTGTTGTGTGTGTTGTGTAGCTGCCTGTTGTGCACTCTCATTGGCTGCTATATTAGGCACTATTTTCCCGTTTATATGCACAGCCTATTCCTCCAGATGGTGAGATGTGTTGCTGGGAGTTAGTGCACAAAGCAAGCAGGCAGAGAAAGGTGTCATTTTACAGACCTTTAACGTGCTCTATGGTGCCAGACACACTGGTCTCAGTATCATAAAAAAAGGCGACCTCCAATTACGTCCCAGCAGGATAACGGTCCACTGTCTCAGCATCATAGACACTGTAACTGCCTGTTAGATCCATAAATCTCAATTCAGCACATACACTAAAGGAGTCACTGAATAAGATAGTTTCCTATAACCTGTAAAAGTTAAATGATTTGTTTTGATTTTATGCCATCGTTTTGTCAGAGAAGGTGTCATTTTTCTTACATGATGCATGTCTCACTTTGAAACAAAACTCTTCACGCACAATTTACTGCTGATAGCATTCTGAACAACAATTCAAGTCATCTATTGTTAGCTTCTCCTGTACATATGATAGCTATGGGTGATGTTCCTAAGGGCTGTAAACTCAACTCTTGCTATAAATTATGGAGCTCATTTGTTACCCAGGAGGATGCTTCCCTTTGTATTATCTATAGTCACATTTCTAATGAACTTTTTTATTTGTGACAGCTTGCTATCAGGGGGTGGGTGGTTGGGAATTTGGCCATTTTTGTTGATTGACTGACCTGACGGATTGAACAGGCTGTTCTCAATCACCATTTGTAGCTATACCATGCCCCCACATGTAATGTCCCACAAAATGAATTTGTATGCAATCCATGTAATTGTGAACCAGGAAGTATAAAGAGCCATGCAGAGAGGAGTTTGTGCTCAATGAGTGGGTCAAAAAATACCTGAAATTCTCTTTTTTTGTGCTCCATGTGAAACCAAAAGCCAATGTTTCAATTATTTGCCATTTAACTCAGTGTTATTTCAACCCAAACCATGATCTTTTCCTAAACCTAACTAAGTGATTGTGCTGCCTAAACATAACTATCTAAATATTTTCCTAAACATAACTAGTGTTGTCGCCTAAACCTAATCAAGTTTTTTCCTGTGAAGACTGGAGCAGAAGTTGACACATGTTGCTGGATATTCAACGCAAAAAATAAGGAATATCTTTTCGTGACATATCATACAAACTGTTGTCTGAGGACATGTTGTACAGTTATGGACAAAAGTTGTCATTTCAAGGGGCAAACCTTCAAGTTTCCGATTACAGCATGTTCTGTAGTACCATTTGGCCAACTGTGTGATTTTGGACATTTCCCATTGTGAGAAAAAGAAGGCCAAAGAAAGACAGAAAAAAGCACATACAGTATGTGCATTTAAGAGAAGGAAGGATGCCTTTTATTTTCTTCCTCATGCACACACACACACACACACGCACACACACACACACACCCTGGCCCGCCTAGTGTATTTCCCTCCTGGCTTTCCAATTTAAATGCAAATGTTCCCAAATCGGACTCCACAAAGACGCAGAGGCAAAATCATTTGACGCAGCGATGAATTATATATTTTAATTAAGCAGCCAAAAAGAATCACGCCTATTCAGCCCTTTCCCCTCCAATAAGAAATGAATAAATAAATATGGAAGAAGAGAAGAACAAGTAGAGAGAAGGAGGGAATAAATGGGAGGGTCGGGAGGAGTGGATGGATGGATAAAGGGAGGAGGGCTTGTATTGAGTTTGTGTGATTGCAGTGCTAACCGCCCGTGGGCCGTCATTATATGAGTGATCTGAAGCTGTCAGATTTCAAAACTGTATTGTTTGCTGAGAGACAGGCTAAATACCCCCACGGTTTCAAGCACGCACACACTAGAGCATTTTCACCAAGAGAATTCCAGATGCATGCAAATACACACACACACACACACACACACACACACATAATTTAGATTTTGAAACCAGTACTTGAAGAGCAGAGATGGGGATTGTGATGCTCTGACAAGGGATGCAATTTTAATTTCACCCCCTGTCACTCTCCTCAATATCTGCTCAGATGAAATACATATGAGCTGCCAATCACTCACACATACAAATAGACACACAAGTGTGCATACACACACACACACACCCACACACAATTTATCTCTCAGTCATATGTATGAGTGCAGACTTTCAGTTACTATTTCTAACATTCGTAGCAGGTGGAAACACTCATCTGTTAATATACTGAAAAGTCAAAAACAGACTCTCTCCCTTTAAGGAGTTCCCAATACAAACACTCAGACCTATTAAAACTGGAAAGAGGATGCTAGAAAACATTATTCTGTGTGATTATTTTATTTTTTCAACCTCAGAGATAGTTAACTTTGAAGATTAATTGTTGTTCAGCCAAAAAAATCCACATAATCTGGTGAATATGAAAGAAAATGAATTACAATAAACACCACTTGCTATTAATTAACATTAATTAATTAACAACTCTGACTTTAAATTTGAACTCAATTTATGGTGTGGTGGAAAGATATTTTACAGTTTAACAATAAACTGTGTTGTCCAAAATGGGTGCACTGTATACATATATAATACATTTATATTCTATAAATAGAAGAAAAAAAAATTGCCAGTTGTCAAAAGTCATGCTCAGAAAAGATAAAGGAAATGAGAGAAAAAGGGAAAATGAATGACCATTTCATGACTTTTCATGTCACTGGGTGTATGCGTCATAGCTTTTTTTTACATACTGAGCAAGATGCTTGTGTCATAACAGATAGCAATTCCAGTCTGTAGCTGCTTTTAAATGGTGCGTAGAAGTGATTCAGTGTGTTTATTCCCCTTGTGGCGCAGTCATTATGTTGATAAAAGTCAGGCATAAAGCCTCCCAAACATGATCAGCATTAAAATCTCTCTGGGCCGGGGTGCCATTGTTTTCCAGTGGGGAGAGCAGTGCTGCCTGGCTGTCCTCAAAATTGTCACCAAGCACTGCCTTCAATGTTAAAATTTTTATAACTCTGACCTTTGCCGCTGACCTTTCAAAGTGAAACCAATGAGATAACAGCTTCAACTGTTGTTGTTGCCCAGAAACAGGGAGTTGTTGCCTAGAAACCCTGAATGGCTAACATTATTAATGACATTAAACCTTTTTTTTTGCCCCTGCATGGCTTTGCGCACTAGCTTGCAGTGAACAAGGATGGCCCACATTTCCCATCATGTCTGCCTAGTCCCAAGAGCTGGACTGAGTATTTTTAAGTTTGCTGTTTCATGTTCCAAAATGCAAATGTTACTTTTTGTTGGGTTTGTTAGTGTTTGTAATGTGTCTGTTCAGAACATGGTGGCTTAAGTTGGTAATTGACGTTTCTGTGTTGGTTTATAGTTTAAACCAATAGTGAGGTGGCTGTTATATTTCTTACAACACATTAGGAGAAGTTTTGAATTGCTATATTTAATCTCAATTAATTTTGATGCTGGTCTTTTTTCTTTGGCACTAACTAAAACCTCATTTTTTTGTGTGTGTGGGGGGGGGGGGGGGGGGGGGGGGTCAAACATGTTTCTGTGCAGTGAAAACACAACTGAAGGCAGAATAAAAAGTGACCATCTCATGGTCTTAGTAGAGAGACCAGATATAGATGCACTACAGCATGGGCAGCAGTGCCAGTGCACCTTGTGGACTCCTGTTGTCCTGTCTCTCCTGTGGGTCAATTTAATTTGGGATTTTTCTTACGGAGAAACTTTTGACGTGTTGTTATCTCAATGAGTTCTGATGAGAATAAGCTTCTCCTAATTACTTTGTTTTGCTTTGACATGCAAAAAAAAAAAACACACACTTTAATTTGAAAACCCTACAATTTTTTTATTTAATGAATGAATTATTTAGATGTGAACACTGACACAACACAATCACAAATTTTGTTTGAGAGTAAAAGCTTTTCTTTTTTTAAAACATGGATAGTGTTGTTGTTCATGAAAATATGTCTTGCATTTAATGTTAGTTGACTGTTTCATTGCCTTTTGACATGTTAGTGGTACCGTAAAATCTTTTTCATGTTATTAAATGTTGCTCAGTAAAACTTGCAGATATGTTTCTTCCTTTCTGGGATGTTTAAATATGATTTTTTGTTGTTCATGTAAAACCTTAACAAAGAGAGACAGGATGACAGGGGTGACGGGAGGGAGGAAAAAACAGATACATACTCGCAATACTGAAGAGTGAAATGGGAAAAGGAGAGAAGTGAAGAAGGAGAGGTGGGAGAGGGAATGAAGAGTAGAAGGAGTAAGAGAAAAAAAAAAGTAAAAGAGCACAAGGTAATTTGAGATGACAGTGGTTTGCAACAGCTGGAGCCTTGCATCAAAAGAACAAGGAAATTCACTTTCCTTTCTTTGCCTCTATTTACAGTGCTTATTCTGTTCTCCACACACACCTTACTCACCGCAAGCGGCAAGCAGACCCTTAGACAACCTCTGCTCAGAGAAGAGAGATAGTTGGCTCTCTTACAGACAGAGAAGAGGAGATTGAGGATCAGCTCAGAGAGAGAAGGGAGAGAAGCCACATTTTAATGGGAGGATCTAGGTTCAAGCTCCTTTGTTGGAAGGCACCCGCCCTGCTCAAATGTCCTTGAACACAAGCTCCAATGGTGTAGTTATATTGTAGCTGACCCTGACCTCTGACCTTTCACCCCTAGAGTGGAAGTGAGTAGGCAAAAGGCAGTATCATCTCTAGAGCTCAGTAATTAGTCTTTAGCCTCTTGACTGACAGACCAAAACCAAAACCTATGCTCACAAACTGTGTCTGGCACAGATGTACTAGGCAGGTCAAAAAATCTTCAGCCTATAACAGTTCCTGACTTGTTCATTTAAAGATCCAAGGAGACGTTTGATATTTTGTTGAATCCGCTTATTTGTTTTCTTGCCAGGAGTTAAGGCATTTACACACCAGGGGTGTGACGAATATAAACATGAAAATGCAAAATATTTGCCTATGAATATTATGTCAAGAACTTTTATTAGTCAGTTTTTTTTGCATGACTAATAAAGTAGAGATGCACCATCACTGATATAGGATTTTGGTCCAATACTGACACAAATAGCTGGATTGGGTATCTGAGACATTGGGCCAATATATTTACCATTATTTTAATAAATAACATTGAAGTACATTTATAAATATGTATTTTTTTGTAGTATTTTGATATACAAAGTTAGGAAAGCAATGTTTAAATGAAGACTGATGTTGTCTTACACATAAAATAATGATTCCAATTACTTTACACAGTGAGGCATAGATATAGTATATTCAGGGTTGGAAATTAGCCACAAGGCAAATACTGGTAAAATATGCAAGTGGTTGCTAGATTTACTTCACTCACCACACCCACAGTGTTCACCAGCCACAGTGGCAGGACTAAGTTTATTAATACTGGTATAGAATTGATACTCTAGTATCTGCCAGTACCACAAGCCCAGGTATCAGGACTGAAAAAGCCAGATCAATGCTTGCCTATAATAAAGTTTGCTGTCTTGGTTCGGACTACGGAGCTTCCATGTTGTTCTTTCATCTGCATGCTAAATATGAATCTTACAGCTGGTTGCTGGGCAACTGGTTTGTACTAAAAAACTGTCTAACTCCCACATAAAACAGCAATTTGTCATTGTTACACTTTGTTTTTTGTACGGATCAAACAAATCACATCACATGCTAATTAGTGAACTTTAGTGCTGTTGGGTGGATTTTGTAAGCTTTAGACAGAGCCAGGCTAACTGTTTCCCCCTGGTGTCTCCAGTCTCTACGTTAAGCTATAGCCAGCTGACATGAGAGTGGCATTAGTCTTCTCATTTTGACAAGAAAAAATAAATTTGCCTCAAAAATGTGGAACTTTTCCTTTAATAAATGATGTTGGAGTTTGGAGAGAGCACTGAGATCCACTGTATTTCTATTTAAATGAGTGTCTTTGCCAAAAAAGTTGAAATATTCCTTTTAAAATAGAAAAAAAATGAATGAATGTTTTAAAAAAAGCAAGAAAATAAACCGAGACAGAGTGAAGGACTGAGATTGAGAAAAACATGAAGAGATGAAAGCATGAAAAAGCAAGAGATGAGAGCACCTTTTCTCTCCTCCATGTCTTCACCTTTCATAAACAACTGATGTTTGAATGTTAAACGTCAGGTCATAAACATTTTATGTTGAGGCAACAATGAGGTTGAGGCGAAGCATTGTTGTCTTACATGAAAGCTGTGTGTTTGTTTATGGTGTGCTATACCTTTAAGAGCTGCTGGCCATAGCCCATCCCAGAGAGGATGGACCCATTAGGCTGATGAACAGAAAGAAAGAGAGAGACATAAACTGAGAGAGAGAAAGGTTATACGGTGAAAACAGTGAGAGAAGTGAAGAAATAAAGGAGTTTGATGAGTAGGACAGGACTCAGTAAAGGACAGAGCCTGAAGGAAGGGACTATAATAGTGAAAGGAGACAGAGAGACTCTGGGAGATACAGAGAGAGGACAGGAAGCAGCTATCTCTCCATCTCCTCCATGGCGTTGTAGGCGTCTATGGGTCTGTCAGTCAATCAGGACGACAGGCGGACACACTCAACTCGCCGGCTCTCTCTCTCATCTCCCGTGCGTGCTCACGCTGATGACTGTTCTGTGTGTGTGTCTACAGATGGCAAACCTTGTGACATCGTTGTGCTGTGTAGTTCTGGCTGCAGTGGTGGTAGCCTATGCTCAGAGACGTCAGCTTGGTGAGTATGCATTTTATCTTATTCATTCTTCTTCTTCGCTGAGGCCTGATCTGCCTCTTGTTATTTCATCTCATTTGGCCACTGTGCTCTATTCTTCCTCTGGACTTTAATGTACTTTTTTCAACCTTTTCAACCTCTCTGAACTTAAATAATTCACCTCTTCTGAGCTCAAATTGTCCTCTCTCTGCTGTGATTGAATGGTTTCTGGCAATGTATACTATATTGACAAAGCCAATGATCTTCATTGTTTGCATGAACTTGACTTTATGCTGCTTGAGATGGGAAACAAACTATTTATTTTTTTTTTTTTTAAATTTTGCTTTCATTATTATTATTGGGTTGGTTGAACACTGTTGGAGTTAACGCGTGTTTCTGGGTGTTACCTGTGATTTTTTTTTTCTTTTTGCTATGTCATTTGGTTGGCCAGTTTGAGCTACAGTAGCTGGTTTCCTCGCTGTGAGGTCAAAGGTGCAGTAGTGGAAATGTACCTGTGAGAACGTGAAGGTGCAATTTTCCTCACTCACCAATAGAGAAACAATCGATGACCAAAATCTACGTGTCACCCCTCACTGTGTGGTGCTAAAATTTTGGCCACATTATCAAGGCTACCTCCATAACAGACTGATGATTTAGTGTGTTTGAAATCACTTTTGTCCTGAGGTTTTGAGGGAGAGAAGAGAAGTTGAAAATGCACTCCATAATGCAGACAGTGCGTACTCTTCTGTTCACACAAGATGTATGACTTTAAATTAGACCGTCACTTGACTTTTAGCGGGGTGGCCTTGGCTAATTAGCCAATGAGGTCAGGCTGTTTGAGTCAGCTGACCCAAAGAAAGAGTCTAAGGAAGTCAATAAGTCCCCAGTGACGCACATCACTTTGTCACGAGGTTTATACACACACAAGCACACACACATAAACAGAGAAGAAATGGCTTAGGAAATAGGAATGTTGTCTTTGGGGATTAGGTGAAAGAAGCAAAGGAGGTAAGTGAAAGAGGGAGATGGAAAGAAAAACAACAAAAAAGCAGAAGAAGTGGATGAAGACCGGAAGACACTGAGCAAATAGAGCAGGGTAGAAGCGGAAATGGAAACAGACTGAGAATGAAAGTCAGGTAGAATAACAAGTGATGCTGGATGGGAAAGAGCAGGATGGTGAACCCCTGCTTTTCCTTTTAAGAGTGTAATTGTGAAATTGTGAATTGTGAAAACAAATTTACTTTAATTCGAAAGCAATTATTAGCTTTACAGGATTTGATATCCCATTTTTTAATACAACTTAGTTCTGTTTTTTTTTTTTTTTTTTTTTTCTCACCATAAGCGGTATTCTACAGACCTAGTATTTTTATATTGTGTGCTGTGCAGAAAAGCGGAATGGAAGTAAAGTAGAGAGAGCAAGCACCATAACAAGAGAAAAAAGGTGAAAAGGAAACTCTTATGGGAATAATGTGTATGGATAAAGCGAGGAATGAATAACGGCAGTAGAAGAAAGAGAGCTCTTGGCTCTGTCTTTGGGAAGTGTGTGTTCTCTGTGTGTGTGTGTGTGTGTGTGTGTGTGTGTGTATATATATATATATATATATATATATATATAATAGGAGGATTAATAATATAGGTATAATATAGGTTTTGTTAGGAAGTTAAACAGGTCATAATAATATTTTTTCTCGCCAAAAACTACATTTCACAAGATCACATTTGAACACATTGTGAATCATTTGAATTTACTTTTACCCTCATTTTACTGAATAGAGCCTGAATCACTTAATAACTAGCTCTCGTTCTGTTGATTTCAGCAAAGATTTGTTGTTTGCAATGTAGCATTATTAAGGAAAAATAGGCTACATCCCCTGAACATGACAATAGTGAGTTTACTGCATCCCAAGCACATTTTTTGGTACTGATGGTATCTGCGGTACCTGTGGTACCAGAAAACTTATGCACACACACATATCTACACTCTTAAACTCACACAGAGACACGCATCTGCCTTTCTTGGAAAGTGCCTTATTTCTCTGACAAATTGCTAGCCAGCTTGATTGACGGGATTCCCTGGGGTATGTCCCACTTGGCAGACACACACACACACACACACACACACACACACACACACAGGGCAATTTATGTGCGTACATAGTCAGTATAAAAGGATAGAAGGGGGATGAACTCTCTTGTTAGGTTTGACTGAATTTGTACAAAATGCACATACAGAGGCACACACTATCTTTGTTGGTACTTGTGTGTGAGTGCGACTTGGACTGTATAGGAAATCCATTCGAGACATCATAATTAATGACAGCGGTGCATTGTCGCCGAACAAAGGCAGTGAGAATCAGTGGTAGAAAACATCCACACATGGAGTCTAACAAATAGATACAAGCCCCACGAATATACAGAAGTCAGTTTTGTCTGAAAGTGAAAAAAGAGCCAGAAAAGCGAGATACAGATACAGAGACATGACAGAAAGATGGGCAAGAAATGAGACTTGGTGGAGCGAGATGTCGGGGAGAGACAGAGGAACAAACATAGCAAGAGAAATGTAGAAAACAAGGAGTAACATTAGCATTAAATGGTACACATTTATGCAGAAAGAGAGCTGATTTGAAGCTGATATTGTCCCTATGCGTCAAGTAAATATATTTTCCATGCTTTCATTAAAATATGCATTTAAAGATTAAAACATAAAGAAGAAAAGTGACTGTGAATTCAGCAATGTTGAAAGTAATTGAGTGTACTTAAACTAAATTAAATAAATTAAGATTATTTTGTGTTTTGTTGATGCTTCTTCAAATTGGATTCTTGTACAGGAACATTTGTTTCCCCCTTTTAAAACAAGAAAGCAAACAAATAAATAGATATAAACGGCAAATTATGAAAATACTTATTTATGGGACTTTAATTGCCACTATATGTTATGTAAAGTATATTTTTACACTAGAGTTTATCATTTCTTCAGAAACAAGACTTTTGTCCCTGACTATTTTTCTGATATTGAGGGAAGTTCATTGGATGTGCCATTTCCATTCGGCTATTGTAATGTGATTCATGTCGACTCAAATAAAAAAAAAAAAAAAAAAAAAGAGATGGAAGCCCCAGCAATGGAAACGACAGTCCCTTAATGAAACATTACTTTAAACAACAGAGGAAAAAGAAAATAATTGAAAGCTATAAACCCGCAGAGGGAAAGGGAGTGAAACTCAGAGGTCATGCCAATTTAAGCTTTCTTGAATATGAATTTGATTTTTGATTGCCAGAGAAAAACAGGCGATGAGGTGGTTTGAAGGGGATGGGAAAGATACTGGGTGGGTGGAAAATGACACAAGACAGATCCGGGGGAAAGACATGAGAGAATACGGGAACAGATGAAGAGACGAGAGAGCGTGGGAGACACAGTCAGATAGGGGCGATGCTGATAACAGTCAGCTATTCAGACTGGTTTTAAGGTGCATTACTTATACATACAGTATATACACACATAATCCCTGTTAATATGAAAAAGTAAGGCATTGATTTAGCCTCAGAATAACTATAATAATAGTGATTTGGACTGAGTCTAATTATATACGGGACTATTCTGAATCAGTTCTGAGTAGGATGAACCAAATCGTTTGAAGCTTCATACATAATGTTGACATTAAAATTCTATATCATCATCCAAATGTTGCACAGCTCTTTTTTTTTTTTTTTTCTTTGCATGTCTATTCATTCTGTTTAAACCTAATATTTCTGCACAGTTGCAGATTAGGCTACACTAATATTATTAGTATTAAAAGGTAAATGTAATCATTCCAAAATTCACAACATGTTTTTTTTTTTATTTATTCACATGTTGCCTTTCAAACATTTTCAGACAAAAAAGACAAAGACATTTTTGTACAGCCCTATTTCTCAGTCATCAGGTCCCTTTTGGATAAGGTCTTTCTACACGCTGATTTTAAGTATATTTTCTCCTGGACTGGCTGTTCCAACATACATTTTTGACCTGTGAAGAACTCTAAAGTACATTTACATTCAACGGCCAATTGAAAAACTTTAAAATCATGCGAACAAACCTAACACCCATGAGGTGAGTGCATATTTGGTGTTTGGATAACTGAAAGACTGATTAACCAACAAGCGCTTGGGCACAGTACATCGACATAGTTATAAATTAGATATTCAAATTAAACAAAACACATTATGGCTACTCTGGATGTCTCTCTTTCTTCCAGATTATTCTATGCCACTGGTGATACAATAACTCACATTACATACAAAGTGAACCCTCTCATGCATTGAGAACCTGAAGATTGATCATGGCCAAACTGAGCCTTGTTTTCTTCTTCTATTTGTCTTGATCTCTCTTTGTGTCTCTTTGCACAGTCTCTGTTTTCCCTGATTCTGCTTCATCTGTCTCACTGTGAGTTTGTTTCTATCTCATTTGTATCCTGAAGTATACCAGAAAGTCCTAGCCAAAGCAGCACAGTGTCATTAACAGGGTGCCTTACACAATAAATACTAGGAACTAGCACAACATGAATACCAATGAGAAAGTACAAGAGCATTCAGTGATGGAGGAGGAGAACAAAAGGGAATTAGATACAGAATGAGGAAAATCTGGTGCAATTGAGATTGTTTTCTTTGAGTTTGAGTGAATTTTGTATTTTGCTTTTTAGGACGGCAGCAGCTACATCTGCTTTGGAATGTGTGTGTATGTGTGTGTGTGTGTGTGTGTGTGTGTGAGGAGAGAGTGTATGAATGATGTGGTGACATCATGCTGTTGACTGTGAGAGCATGTTATTTATGGGAGTCCATATCCTGATTGAGAGCCAAACGTTTCTACTCATAATCATTCCCTCCATCCCCCTCCCCATTCTATGTCTTTATATGCCTTTCTAGTTACCCTCCCTCCCTCCCTCCCTCTGTCTTCCTCCACTTCACTGTCCACATCATCCACACTTGTCACCCTCTCTGTTTTCCCAACATATCTTCCATCCACCTCTGCTTTCCTTGTCTCTCTAATTTCTTTATATTACTTCCTGTCTCTGGAGCTTTCCCCCCCTTCACTCAATCCCTGTCTCCATCTCCTCCTCCCCCATCTCTCAATCCATCACCCAAGTGGTCAACAGCAGATTTATTGGCCATGACATCATTTTGCCACTGATGCTACACCGCCGTTTTGAAACGTTTTTTGTGCATGTCGTATCTGAGCTTTGCTGAGCTTCTTTACCTCACGCGGATTCCATCAAATTACTATGGACAGAGGAGCGAGAGGGGAAGAGAAACAGAAAGCAGGGAAGAGAGCGGCAGAGGGAAAGGGACAGCGGGAGAGTAGGAGGTTAACTCTCTACTCTAATTCCATGGTATTACAGCTGTCAAAGCTGTATTTATTTCTTGAGCATTTGACACGTGCTGCTATGACTTTCCAACATGCCTGGGCGTATGCTTTGCTATGCTGCAGCCTTATTGATCCACACCCATGTGAATGGATCATGTTAAATGTTCAGATTCAATTAATACTGTGCATGATGCGCAGATGTTCATATAGGCAGATGCAATTAGCAGTAATAGCTACGCTAAACTCCAAAAGCAAAATGGAAAGTACACATTATTTAGTATGTCTGTATAATTAGATATACTGTTATATAACAGTGGTTTTTCAGGTAATAACAGTGGGTAGAAATGGAGCAAATGTGATTAAAACAGTAGTGCATGAGATACTTACAGCCGGAAGAAAACGACCAATCAGAGCCTAGCTGGAGTCTGCCATCCAGCTGCCGTCTATGAGCTAGCAGTCACTCACTAGACGATCTCCCACCAAAGTGAAACTAAGCAGTGCTGATCAAATTTGAGTTAATATTTTTTTTATCGTAATGCCTATTTCTTGCCTCAAATGTTCTTCAATCTTGTAGTGTACGGTTTAGTTGTTGAATGAGAAAGTTTGTGACCAGGCAGCCATGTTGACATCAGTTGAGGAAATGCCACCAGCCTGACCACAGCCAACAGGAACACTCAATAGGAACACAGTCTCTCTCTGAAATGACCTGTGATTGGCCAAAGTCTTTGTCACGGGCTAGATTTTTTTAAGCCTGAAAACAGAGCCATGAGGAGGTGCAGAAGTCTAGTATCTGTCACTTGAATTACAATATGCTGAAAGATTATTTTGGAATTTTTGCCCAGTGATGCCAAAAACTTTCCGCCTACTGAACCTTTAAACCCAGTATATACGTTTCAATAATGTACGTATACTGTATATTTTCACTGTAATATACTGTAGAGTCTGATTGTAAATGTAGGAAAAGTAATAATATATAATATATATAATATGGTGCAAACACCTCAAGTCTGAAACTTTGAAATGCAATCATTAATTAATTAATTATTCATTAATCACAGAGCATCAAAATGTCTGCGTAAACAGTACTGCAAATTATCCAGAAGAAAAAGATACAATTTTGATATCATGGTAGATGTAAGGTGGTAAATTTCAGAATATTATCTCAAAAACTGCATTTTTGACAGTACTTTGAATTGTATCTTCATTGTAGTTAATGGAAATCAAGTGTTATTTATATATTTATTTATTTGTGTATTTTTTTCTGTTTGTCACTTGTGGAGCAATCAGTTTTTTTTCTAAAAATAATAATAATAATAATAATAATAATAATAATAATAATAATAATCAGAAACTGATTTGAAATCTGCTTTTAGATGCAACCCTGGTGATTGTGTTGGTGATAGTGTGAAGTGGTAGTTTAACTCTGGCAGTAAGCTCACCAAGATAGTGACTTTCCCTTGGTGTCTGAGATTATGAGTTTGAGACCCGACCAAGACATAACGAGCATGCTAATTCCTTAAAGGATAATTATGATAATGGACTGTCCTGTACTTCATTTGTCTTACTCCTCTTCTTCTCCTTCTTCTTCTGCTTCTTCTTCTTCCTCAAAATGTATGGCCCCAACTCACAGCTGTGCAACAGCTATAATTCAAATTTAATAATGCAAAGTGGCCTCCCTTTGACCTGGTCGGGAGGATTCTTCGTTTAGTTTTGTTGATATCATAAGACCATGCATAATCACAGGGCCTAACCATCCATAGGTATAGAGTCCAAAAACTCAGTGCAAATAAGAATCAAATAATTGGGTTTTGATGACAACAAAATGAGAGATGGTTGACTGTAAAATTCCCCCCAACAGAATTCATACTGGCCAAAGTAAATGGTGGAATCACTTGAGACATCAGCTGATGTTTGTGATGTGTTTATCTCTGCTGTTTTTAGAAGTACAAAAAACAAATCCAGACAACTAAACGTGTTCAGTTATTCATGAAATTTAACCACACTCTGATGTGTCATCAGAGAAAACAGACAGCTACAGTAAATAAGTAAATAAGCACAAAGATTGATGTCTGCGTGTGCAGTGCATTTGCCTGTATGTCTTGTACGTGCAAGCCACATATGTGCTGGCAGGGAACCTTGATCGCACTCATTATCCTGAGTAGCACTCAATGTAATCAGTGTTCCCTCTTTGGCACGCTGCTTGAATTAAATTCAAGACGGAGCTCGACCAATTGATTGACTGACTGGATTGGCATATGGATTACTGTCAGACTGACTGGATGACTGGCAGGGAAGCGAAGTGAGGCAACGCTAATCCCATTCAGTCATGGCTTTGAAATGCAAGAAAAACAAAAAAGAAGCATGAACCCTTCCAAATAATAACACCTTCAAAGTGAAAGCAAAAAAAATACATTTATAAACCATATCACAGAATACAAATTGTGATCATTTGCAAATGGGAAACATGGGAAATTAATAATAAATAATGCCTGACAATGACTGAAATATTTGACTTCAGGACATCTCAGCCTACAAACATGCTGAAAATCCTACACTTTTACTCTATCAATTCAGATATTTTCCAAAGTAACTTTTTACCATGGTCTAGTGTTAAAAAGGTTAACAAAAATCACAATACTTTGCAATTTTTAATTGCAGTACTTGTAGAATTGCAATACTTAAAAATTGCTATACATATCAAATTGGCACTCATGTATCGTGATAGTATTGAATTGGGAGATAAGTCTTTCTTCCCAGCCTTATTATTGGTTCAATAATTTTTGCCTCAAATAATCCATAAGTATCTGAAATAATCTGATTAGTGTTTGTTTAACACATACTGTCTATACTTTTGAACAGGATATAAGTAACTTTAATTTAATATGCTGTATTTTTAAGTACCTAAGTGTAATCACTAGCTAAATTTAACCATTATGGAAACCAATGCAACCCTGATAGCCCAGGCTAGTTGATTCACCAGCTGATTAGACAGTTGTCTAGCTTGATAGTTGACACACTCTTTATTCAACTGACTTAACAACTGGCTGACAAATTCTTGTCGGTTTGCACATTGTACCAGTATCACATCCCTTCTGGAGGACTCACAGGCAGTAAGATTGAAGACTGAGTGACTCGTTGGCCGACTGAGTGCCTGTCTGATTCCTGATGCACTGAGAAGCTGATAGGGTGGTTGATTGACACTGATATGGAGAGGTTGTGTTGTTGCCTTTTGATTGGCTGGTTAGATTACGGCACTGGATGTCTAACTGAAGAGTTGTTGAACTTGGCAGTGTGAAAGGGGTATTTAGAAGAGGAACAAAAGGAGAATAGTTTCTATTTGAGTGCTATTGTAATACACTGCAAGTGGCATGTAGAGAAGGAGGAGGGATGAGGAAGATGTTGCAATAAAAGATAATAAAGAGATACTTGGGGCTTTATGAAGAGACGAGAAACGGAGACAGTGTAAAAAAGTTCTTAGTTTAAACATGAACAAATACAGACAGGCAGAGAAAAGAGAAGCTGTCTCGAACATAGTTAACATGTACATAGATTGGCACGTGCCCCAGCACTGAGATGTAAAGAAGCAAGTTGCGTGAAATATTGTGCTGTTCATCAGTGGTGGTTATTATCTCCATTGTCAGTCAAGTTACTCACTGAAGCATTGTTAATGCAGAGCTATATTAAGCAAATATTTTATATATTTTATTTATTGATATTTTATCAACCTGAAACTAGATCCACGACGGAAGCAGCTATTGGAATATATCTTTAATAAGGATACCCCCACTAAACACACAAAAACATAATTATCCACTTAGACAGTCAGCCTGTATTTTCTCTGCTAAATGTGTGTCCTATGTCATGAGCAAATGTCTGACAAAAGACCAAACGTGAGCTATAAGATAACAAATATCCACAAAATCCACTATTGTTTAATGGTGAATGGTCTGTAATTGGTCCAGCATAGATGCAGTGTTCCCGACTGTGTGATAAGATCTGTCTGGTAATGGACCATTTCCAACCAATCCTGGCCCTTCATGCTAAGATATGAAATCTCGGAATCTCACTGTCTGAGCTGGAGTGTTTACGTGCAAGTATGTAAGTGTGTGTGTGTCCTGTCCAGCTCCTTTAACTCATTAATTTATTGGAAGGGATTCCCAGTAAAGCTTTGACCAAGGTTCTCTCTCTTTCTGCTTGTTCCATTGTGGAAGCAGAATAATAACACATTTGATCTAGAGATGTCATGAGAAACGATACTTTGGTACCAAGTCTGTGCCAAAATTTTGAAAATTATAACGGCAATCATTTTTCTACAGTACACCTTGTAGGTACAAGGGATTGAGACTAACAGTGTACCCAGGGCCGATAGAAAATTTCCCGTTAAAGCTACATTGCGACAAACAAATTTATGCTGAAATCATCAGGAGGAAAGCTAGTAATGTTAGTGGGCAGCACTGTCTTACTTGGCTAAATAACAGAGCTAATGGCTAATGTATGGAGGTTGTAAAATGAGTATTGGGCATGAGTATTAATTCTAACATTATCATGATTTTTTTGGTTAAGAAACTTGGCTCATCAGGGATTAATTTTAAAGTTGGAATGCACAGTATGGAAATGATAATGAAGAAGTATATATTGAAGTACATGGGATTTATTTTTATTTTATTTTTTTGTACCTTGGTATATTTGGAATTGTGGAATTTCGTGGATTTACTAAATATCTGGCATTGTGTATTTGGATCTGAAATTCTTAATAATATACAGCAGGTGATACTAGGGATGTTAATAATTAACCTGCAATAAGAGTTTTGACCGATTAATGATTAATAGTGATTAATGATTTATCAGTTAAACAGTTAAAATAATTATGAAAAATTAAATAAAAAGCTGAGCAAAACTCAGAAGAGCAGCTTGTCACTTAATGAAAATAGCTGGTGCACTTTAACAGCCCACCTTAGGTAAACCTGAGCTGGATGTGTTGCTAGCTTCGGAGCTAACCCCCTTCACTTTATTCAGCAGATGGCTGGCAAGACGTGAGCTTGGCTTGGGTCTTCAGGAGTTGTAGCATTTATTCACGACAAATGCTGGAAACTGTACATCCACTACATTGCTACGTTCTTAGCTATAATGTTACTGATAACCTCATATTCACCACCATCACACACACACACACACTAACAGGCTTACTAACGTTACACTGGGCTGAAAGAGTACGCCAGTACACACAGCTGACAACCTTGCAGTTAAGCTAAGAGTGGACACCGAGAAAGTGTCTGCTTGCGTCCACGAAAATGCACGCAGCATCATAGTTGCTACAGCAACTACAACACACTGCAGCTGGCGATAAATGATGGATTTAACCTGCATCCATTATCTTTGTAGCTGGGCAACTTCTTAGGTACTCCACCCACCCCACCTCTGCAAGCAATGCACTAATGCTGTCTGTTACTGGTTAATGACTGGTTAAGGACTGTCAGCTATTAGTCAGAAAGAAAATTCAAAATTAGCATCCCTTGGAGATAGCTATTAAGTTTTATTCTCTCTTCTTTCCCTGACCCTGACAGATATAGCTGGGGTGCTGGAGAGATGAAAAGAAGGTTTCAAGGATGTGTTTATCGGTGACACTGACAATTTGGATGCTTCTTTTTTTATTGAGATGTTTTGAGAATGCATTGAAGCTGATACTGTACATTATGAAAGGATCTTAATGATGATATTCATCTAAAAGACGTAGAAAAGGTGTAAAAGAAAACTAGCCGCTGGTATTAATAACTTCCCATATTAATTAAGCTTTAAGGTCACTCTCCCATCCTCAATGAGAGGCTAATACCATCCTTGAGAAAATGTTCTTTAGAAAAGGTAGTGTTCAAAAATGATGTCAATTAATCATTTATTTGAGAGTGACTGACTCACTCAGCACTACAATATATGACTTAAAAGTGGAGTTTTACATCAAGAGGCAGCAATGAGTTGAGAAAAGCATTGCCAACATTTTTGAAGTGTCCTTGGACACGACAACCAAAGTAGCAGTTGTGTATGACTGACCTCTGACCTCTTAATGTTCAAACTGTCACATTACTCATCCATGCCTCAAAAGGCCAATATAATACAGAACCAGATTTCCCACAAATCGTTTCAAACTCATTTTATCCGTGTCCTTGTGATACAAGCCTCCAGCACTGAAAAGAAGCTCAATATTGGAGATGTGCACAAATGAAAGCTGCGTTACCTGTTGCCTCGCTTTATCTCTCCACACCACGGTCTGTCTTCATCATCTCCCTGTCCTCCTCACTTTCAGACAAAAACAGCACCCTTGATCTTTGACATTCACCACCTGAAAGTTTTTTTTTTTTTTTTCTGTCTCCTTTTATTGTTCCTCTATGCCTACACGTCCCTCTTTCAAACACACTCTCCAGATGAAAGCAGATGTAGTATGAGGAGGACGCTCAGGTGAAAACTGTTCTCTAGCAGCGCTGCACTACATCAGCCAGCGTACATACATACTCACACACTGGCTTCATTAGAAGGACCAAATAATGTGAGCGCGCTTGTGCGTGTGTGTATGTGTGTGTGTGTTGCCTAATGCGAGTCATTAATGGAAGTGCATTCTAATGAGGCTTACAGCAGGTCAGAGCCAGCCAGTGTTTAATGACAAATAAATAGTGAACAGAGTGCTGCCGTGGCTTTAGGGTCAGACGGCTTTTAGCATTTTGGAAATGGAACAATACATTTTGTTTTGAGTTTTATGAGCACACACATACGATTACACAAATGCAGCACCTTAACATGCAGCTGTTATTGTTATACTTCTTACCTAAAAGATGACATACAAGTGTGCCTGTTCCTCTACATATTTAGCAGCTGTTGAGGCTAACTCTTCATAATACCATTAAGAATTTGCTTTTCTGACTTGACTCT
The DNA here is from genome assembly GCA_947000775.1 of Pterois miles. NCBI lineage: Eukaryota > Metazoa > Chordata > Actinopteri > Perciformes > Scorpaenidae > Pterois > Pterois miles. The sequence goes on along the minus strand of CAMQGK010000229.1, from coordinate 15,914,862 downwards.
GTGCCTATGCAAGTGTGTGGGCTGATGAGTTAGCACATATGTGACCCCCCCCCCCCAACATACTTGGGCTTCTATTTCCTCTGTACAAGTGTCAGTGTTGCTGTGTGGGAGAGATTCAGTGAATATGAATGCACGCCTGAAAGCTCGGCCGTGTGACTGTGCACATTTGTGTGGTTCACTGACCTTTTCCATGGGGCTGTTATAATACCCTGATTAACTTTCCAACTACCTTGTTGTGCAGCTAATGAGTGTGTATGTCTGTGTGTGTGTGCTTGCTTGCATCTGTGCGTGAGTATAATACAGAGCAATAAAAGAAAGGTAAATATTTAGAGGGTTTAGGGGCTTAAGTTATGATTAATTTACCGTACTTTCGAGAAAGTAGCAGTTCAAAAATACTGTGTTTAACTGCTTTCAATGTATTTCCAATCACTGCATCATACAAATAGAAACAGCACTTACAGTAGCACTATATATATATATATATATATATATATATATATATATATATATATATATATATATATATATATTTAAGAACTCATATGTGCAATTATATCATCTGCTCAAATCATAGTAACTGGACAATTATTTATTGATATGATGGACATATTTCTGGCTACTTTTCTATTATGTATATACTAATTTATTTTATTTGTATTAATACGGTTTTTAAATATATGCTTCTTGTCTTTTATTGCACTATCCACTTGCTGCTGTAATGTGTGAATTTCCCCACTGTGGGACTAATAAAGGAATATCTTACTTTATCTTATCTTATCTTATATATAAAACATTTAACTTCATTGCATAAAATGAATTGTTGTGACCTCTTGGATAAGCATAGTCTTATGAAACTTTACAACCACAAACTAGAGACCTAGGGCATTCAGAGGATGTGTGGGTCTCAAAGGTAAATCGAACATAAGGCGGTTTCTGAGTAATTCCCAGAACATAAGTGCTTGCCATTCAATTGCTGAAAAAAATGCAATTCTTGCAGAATCCTCCAGATGTCAAAAGTTTTTGATATCAAATCACAGCGGGGCTTTTGCTATGGTGTTCCTCAAAGTCTCGTTGTCTTAATGCAAGATTTTGGAGGAAATATTGATCATTTTCATTAATTCTTGAGTGGTAAAAACCAGTTAAATTTAGCATCAAATCTATACAACAAATGGTATCAACCCAAAGATTATAACAACTTATGAGACATAATAGAGCAAGGGATGGTGATCATATACTTCTATCATAATGTTCTTAGTTGTTATACACTTTCACACTTAATATTAATTTATTGATTAATCAATTATGTTTTTGGATTTTGGATTTAGGAATAGAACAACTTAAGCAGAGCTGCATCTCAAATTAATCTCAGATTCCCAGCTTTCACATGATGTACACCATTTCTATCTGATACATACTGCCAAAGACCCCCTATACCCCCTAAAAAGGACAAAAAATGGTCTTGTGGGTCTTACAGGATTAAAGGGTCCAATATGTTTTTTTTAGCTTATATAACCAAAAAAAATTAAATAATAACTGTGTGAATACATAAATAACAATCCCACACTTATGGTATACAAGAGAAGACTAGGACAAAATAAATATTGGAAACAAAAAAGCTGCCTGCAGAAATCAACTTAACAAATCAATTGACTTTAGTCATTAAAAAAGGCATTTCATTTGTAGATGAACAAAATGTCCCCTCTACTGAATTTAGTGACCATTTGCAAGATACATTTTCTGTTTCCAGAGCCATTTTGTTGATTCCAACCCATTAAATCTCAAGTTGTGTTTTCTCGTGCCATTAAAAATCACTGAGCCCCCACTAGTTCCCCCAATTCCTCCTGATAGACTGTTCAATAAGTTGATGTTGCCAGGAACCTAATGTAATTCCAGCCAGCATGAGCAGAGTTTTTGGCTAATGTTGCTTTGCAATAAAACTTTGTTCCGAGACATTGGAACTGAATCACCAGAGGCTTAAAAGGGGTCTTGGACCCCTCAATGGTGCAACACTTCTAAATATAAGCATTTAATTTGATCTATTGTGAACAGAAAGGCCTCAGTGTGATGCATTGTGGGGGGAAAGTAGAAGAGTGGCAGGGGGAAAGTATCGTCATCTATCACATTGAACTTCAGTTTAATTTAATTCAGCTCAACTTTATTGTCATTCCTCTCAACTTAAGTCATTCCACTTAATTCAAGTGCACAGAGAAATAAGAAAAAGTGTGATGATTCAAGCGGGAGTGGAATGAAAACTGAACAATAAACATCATGACAGAAACTAGAAAAGAAAACAAAACAATGAAACCTAATATCAACAGTTGTGTGAAAGTAACTGGTGCTTAGGATTTTATAACAGCAGCAATACCACATCCAGGATGTAGCTATTAAGGGGCTGGTGAATATACAGCATCTAAATGGTGTATTTATTCCAAACAATATTTGTCATAAATGAACTGGTCTTGTAATACAAACTGTTTTTACAAGACTTCCGTGTATTCAAATGGGAATATTTAAAATGGAGCAGATAACTGTATGTGCGTGTAGGATGGATTAAAGCTTGAGGAAACTTATTTGACATATTAAAGGTAGAAGAAGAATGAATCTACCATAAACTCATTTAGTCTGGGGTCTTTACACAGTTTAATACCAACCACAATGTCCTACACCAGCCAACCAGTTTAAAGGCACTTTCACAAGCCATAGTGTGTTTGGCCAGTCTAAATCGGACTGAAATGTATACTTTTGGTTCGTTTTCTATTTACTATGGATTGGTTTTACAGTGCACTATAGCGGACCAAAAACCAAAAAATGCTGCTTTTTTTTCATCACAACAGCAGCCACTTATGCAGGGAATCGTAAAAATAAATATTGCTGTCAGCATTTTTTCACTTTAACTCGGCACTGATCTACTGTGCACACAAATACATTCTCATTATTTTGCATATTCTGTATGTTCTCTTTAGCCCACATGGCAAGCAAACATCAGCAGAACTTTTGCAGAAGTCCGAGTCAGTGTTCTTTCACCCATACTGTTTATTACAAACCAATCACACTGGGGTTTGCATTCGTGGACTGTTCCGGTCTTCAGGAGAGTACGATTACTGCTCACAACTTCCCAAACAGACTGCACCATATTCTGATTGAAAATAACTAAATTATGGCTTGTGAAAGCATACTAAGTGTGTCCTTTTTAGCAACTTTTAGCAAGGCAGTAAAACTGGTCACATCTTAGAAGAGGAGCATCTCTCGATTTAAAGAAAACTCAATACATATAACACATAAGAAATATTACCTGGAATGGATTCTATCTTTGCTTGCCTATGTTCTGTAAGTTTTTTTTTTATTGTGTAGTCTGAAATTGGAAAGGTTTGTCTTGTGCCGTCACTCTGTACTTGTGCCACTTTGTATTCCTTTAGAAAACTTTTTGAAAAGAGAGCTTCTAGGAGGTATGTGACAGCACTTTAAGCCAAAACTTGTGTAGCACAGAAAGAAAGCCACGTTGACTGAACTTTAAGAAGGAGAGGGAAAAAAAAAAACTACAGCATTTTTGAAAGAGCTGTTTGTCCTTGTAGACGAGAGACAACAAAAGAGAGTAAAGTAGAGGAGAAGTGTGTACTTGTACTTGTATGTACTTCTGTGTGCATGCAAGCGTGTTTGTGTATTTATTGGCCATGACATTAAGCAAGGACAGTCCTATCTCTTCTGGTGGAAGTGTGATTTCCTGTGTTGGAATGGACACATACGGAAAACCACAAGCTCCCCAAACCCTCATACTGTATTGTCTGGGGACAATAGCCTCCCTGCACTCTTTTCAAATTCAAATTCACAAAGCTTTCTTGTCCATCATGCTGACAAAACATTGACTAGAGCTCAGAGATATTGGAAGTCCACAGAGACTTAAAGAATTATGCCTGTGACAAGAAACTCTTTCATCCCATGAGAGAAAATATGCACATGCATAAAACCACACCAACTTCTATGCATGCATACTCATTTTGTTTTCGAGAATTAATTACTATAAGGGCTGTTGCTTTGGCCGTAATACCATTGGGTAGCCTTTGAGTCACTGGATGAGGAGTATTAGCATTGCAGAGCAGCTTTCTTGATGTTCTTGTCTGAGATTGTGTTTGGGAATTTGTAGTCTTTGGAGGTCAGTCCTTACCTTGCAGGTGTGGAAAATAATTTCCAGCTTAATGTATGCTCACATTGGCAGAACAAAGTCAGAGAACCATTTAACGACTGTCCTCTCTGTAATAAAACACTTGTTTTTTTAATCCAAGCACCTAACGAGAACTTAATGGTGACATAAAGTCGGGAACAGATGGTGGACAAACAGTAACTTGGAGCACTAGCCACTTAGTCACCTCAAAACTACTGGAGTCTTGGTAGACGAGGGGATAATAAACTGGTGCTAGGATGTGATGGTATAAAAAGTTGATGGATGTGTTAATGTAAAAGAACCCCATGAAATAGAACAAACTCAAATCCTATAACAAAAAGCTTGCCAAGGAAGCCTAGAAACCTAAAAGAAAATGGGATGGAGGAGCCAAGTTGAAACCCCCCCAAGAAGTAGGACCTCAGGTATAGCATAAAAAACACAGCCTGGCTGAAAGTGCTTCAGTTGACTGCTCTCAAGACCAGCTACTCATTTTATCTGTAATCTGTACTTGTACTTGAACTACAGTTCTATAAACTATTAACATTGAATTCTGAAGACCGTCTTATTTTTGAAGTTTGCTTTAATTGGGAAATATTCAAAGTTTGGTAGAAGATCTGATCTCAACTGACCCAGTGTAGATTTTCTCCAACACAGCACAGCTGAATACTCATGATGTTGCAAGGTCACGCAAGACTCACAGAGAAGCAACTGTTTGTTCTAAACAACAACCTATAAAGGTTAGCGTAGCTGCAATAGTGTCAGTTATATCAGAGTGTTTCTTCACTGAAAGAAGAGCAAAGAACAGCACTGAATACTTTTGTCAGTGTAAAATATGTTTTCGCTCTTCTCCTGACTGGCTTCGACAAGAGTTTGATTGACAGAAGGTTCATCCAATCACCTGCCAACAATTTATTGAAAGTGTCTGCCCTTTTCCAAAAACATTTATAATGAAAATACAAAAAAAAAAAAAAAAATCATTCAGCAGAAGTTGTTTACAAACACATCATGACATTTTGAAAAAGAAAGTAGGCACTGAATTTTCAGTGTTGCCTCAAGTTTTACAAGTGGCAGCATGGCCTAATGGTTTGGGAGATCATACCATTATTAATAGATAACAGGCTGGCTCTGCACAATAACTGCATGCCCTTAAGAAAGACACAGAAGCCCAGCCCGCTCTGTCATTGTCAGACATGCAGCTGGGGCACTGCCTTGGGATACCACATTGCATAATCCACCAGGACTAACAGGCCATTATGCAGTGTAATGTCCTGTCATAGTCCAGGTGACCAGCCATGGGATTATGATGAGGTATCTCATTTAGACACCAGAACCTGGGTAATATCGTCTCCAGATAGAGAGTGTCAGGAATTTCTCATCATAGCAAAGTGTGCAGAGGTTAGTTCAGTGTCAGGGCAAGAACACTGACACACACCCACTCTCACCTGTAAAGTTAGTGTGTGTGTGGCATATTTCTTCAGTAGGATAACATGAAGTCTGATCTGTCAAATCGATAACACACTGTATTTATCACAGCAGCTTACAGGTAATCTGGTAGAGGTAGCATTAACCTTCTGGCTGAAGTTCTCTGTACCTCTTTCCTATACACACATAGAAGAAAAAAAAAAAACTATATGTCAAGACATATGGTGCAAGCACAGTGATGAATTGAGGCAAGGCTGTTCCATCACTCACAAACACACTACAAAGGTGGTTTTCTAATCTTGCCAGAGTGTGTGCTTGTGTCTTATGAGTACTAGAAGGGAACAACACAGTTTTACACCGCATATCTCAGTCCCCGCTCTTGTTTTGCTTCCTTTTCTCACTCTGCTCAGCACATTCTGAAAGGTTAACTCTAATCCTAAACTAATAACAAGACAAATTTATAGCATAGGATTGATTTTGTAGTCAAACATGTCGTATGAGGGAACACAAAACCCAATTCACGCACATTTGGTGATGTATGTTCACACAGAAAAACGGTAGTTAACAGAGATTAGAGCCTTTCTACCAAAATATTGTGTCACGTCTTGATTTAGCAAAGTAAAATTTAATTTTAAGGCTGGAAAAGAAAGGCCCTTAGTATTCCTTTTCACATGCCCTATTAGTGTCCTTCAATGGAAGCTGCCGTTGCTATAGATGAAGCCTATAGCCTTGGTTATCCATGTGAGAATGTGTAGGGGATTTAGGCTTCTTATCACTGCTGGCCAGCGTTGCTGAAATCCACCCTATCCACGTGTCTTACACCCTCGCAACCACACGCACACACTCTCACATACATGCATGAGAACCCAAAGAGAACCCAATACATTCATGATGGTTCAGAAAGCATATAGCGTGATATTAATTTGGACTGAATACAAGAGCCGTTGTCCTTGAAGACACAAGTGCACATTTGTTTGTGATCTACACTTGGCAGGTGTGTTTGAAGACAGCCAGTCTTTGTACATGTGTATTTGAATGTGTGAAAAAAAACAAAAAAACAATCAAGGTGTTTGTGTATTTTGTGAGGATAGATGCAGGGTTATAGCTAATGATAACTGTCATTATAAATGAACTGATTACCTAACAAAATGTTGAAAATAGGTGAAGTCCTCTAATAGCTTTTCTCTGACCAGCAGTGCAAAAACAAGAACTACTCAATATGCAATGATATAAAACACAAAGCAAATACTCATGTTTGAGAAACTTGAGCCAGGGAATGTTGATGAATGACAAACAATGGATTATCAGATTTGTTATCTGTATTATATTGTGTTTCTGTGTGTGATAGAGGGGACAAGAAAATGATTCTCCCTGGCAGTAAAAGCTTAGATGCAACGGACGACAGAGTACAATATTAAAGTGGCTCCAGCTTAACTCTTTCATATTGATTTTCTCTTTTTGTCAATCTCCTCACTGTCTGATGCTGTTTGTCTGCCCTGGTCTGCCCTGGTCTTTGTCTGACAACCCATTTGTTGTTCTGCATGTCTGTGTGTTGTGTGATTTTTTTTTTTTTTTTTTTTTTTTCCAGCATGTATGTGTTTTTGATTGTCAGTGCGGCAATGTATGGTAAAGTAAAAACTAGAGTTGTTCCGACACTGAGCCTGATACAGAAATGCCTCCGATACAGTCTAAAATGCTGCATCAGGTATCAGCTACTATGTGAGTCAATGCACTAATCCAATATCACATTATCACATCATTTATCAGCTCATTTACACCACACAGGAACAACAGCATGTGTCGCTTGCTACCCGATCTATACTTTCTGTCTTATTGGAACTGCACATTTGCAACTTTCAACAAAGATGGGAAAGAAGCAAGATGGCTCACTCATTAGCTCCTTCTGTCTTCAGCTCCAGAAAAACAGCTGCTGCGTTCGGAATTGAAGATGGAAGTAGCTAATTTTATTTCCACTTAAAATTGATTGCATGTCTACATCACTTTGTACGGTTTAGCCGACAGGGACTTCATGGTGCAGTCAGGTGTACCTTGTGAACTTTGAGAAACTCCAACTGTTGTTGTAAAGTACTGTCCTGACATCTAGTGTATCTTCTTTTTGTTGTCTAGAAGTTTGTTCCCAAATTACTGGTAAAATAAGTAATTGTTATCACATATGAAATAAATGATTTAACTTTTACCATATGTCTGAAGTGTGGTACATTCTAAAATATACACTATATACTGTATATCATTCTTGATACCTTATTTAAATAAATCTAAAATGTAATAAACTGTTGTTAGGGATTAAGGTCAATGTTGATGTTATGTATAAAGACGAAGAATGGCAAGTTGAACAATGTCATAGCCATCAGTGCTGGAAAAACAAAAAAAGTTTAAACTGAGAATTGAAAATTGAAATTTAAATCGAATCACAGATTTGGAGAATCGCTGATAAGTGTCAAGCAAGCATGTAGATGTACATAGTTAGCAGGTGTTGGCTTACTGTATGTACAGTGTTATAAGTTTTATCCAGTCCAATATCATCTTCAGTGGATACCTTTTTATGGAGTTTCTTGCCGTTTAGACAGCTGCTGGGTGGATCAGGTCCGTGGCACACTTTCAGCCTTTCTCGTGCAAATTCAACCATAAAATGCTTTCTCCTCCTCTCCCCTCTCCCACATATTGACATGCAGTACATCTGCTTCCACCTTTTCTACTTTCTTCATCTCTTTCTGGCCATCTCATACATTAATTTCTCTGAGAAGGTCATGAGTGCCTTCAAGAGAAATGTCCCAGGTTTAATCACTAACTTTCTCACATACTCACATCTGCCTGAATTACAATAACAGGAAAGAGACAATAGCAGCCATGATGGTGGAGCACAGCAGTCACTTCCTTATGGATGCTTTGACATTTTGAAGCAACAGCTCTGAGGTGTATTGTTTTGACACTGAGCAAAATTATCTTTGTGGGACTCCTTTGACTCATCACATTCAAGTGCTAACTGCTCCACTTAACTGTTGATGGCCATAATAGAAACAGAACTCATACAGTTAGGTAGTTTTTATCTCTAACCAGACTGAAGCAATTAGTGTAAACACAGTAGTGGCTTGTACACATAGTTTCTTCCATAGACTGTATATAAGAAGTGGACGTAGTCATCGTGAATAATTGCTTACTGTAGGTGCCCTACCCTACATACGCGTAGGTGTGTAGCTGTCTCTATCTGCCAGATAATGGACTGAGTTTACCCCGCCTGCTGGGATCAGCTCTAGCCCACCCGCAACCCCCAACGGGATAAGCAGTTGGAGATGGATGGGTGGACGTAGTTACTGTGCTGTTACCCACTGATTTGCAGACTGCCGTTTTGAAGCCATGGCATTATGGCCATTGCCAACTTGGCTTTTTTTGGCTGTCTCCATCTTGATTTTTTGCAACCACAAGTGACATGAAAGCATGGAGCTAAATACCATTGAGCGGTGATTAAGACATTTTTAGGCGACCAAAATATTACAATTAACTTTCACTGAAAACAAAAAAGGAAACACTCTGTGAAAGATGGAACCAGACAACGCTATGATACTGACCTACCACAAGGTAGACACGTCCTAAAGCGTACCCTGCTTTACGATCTATTTTACTCTAAATGGGATCAGAATTTACTAAATGAACATCATGCTGTATTGAACAATGGTTACTGAGGTAATAAATCAAATGAGAAGTAGGGTGATTTCTCAAAGACTTCAATACTATCAGACTTCTTTTTGCAACCAGATGAGTCACCCTCTGCTGGCTATTAGAAAGAATGCAAGTTTAAGGCACTCATGCATTGGTTTCACTTTTCAGACCTAGAGGTTGTCCACTGGTTTCTGTCAACATTTTCTGGCAAAACTCTAAAAGCAGAACAATGAGCTTTCTTTGGGTACTGTGGATAATATGTGCTGCTGCCAGAGTACTACCACGTATTTCAAGTGTCACATCAGTCTCTCTCTCTTTTAGCTTAGATAAAGGTGTTTGTGACTGTGGGCTGTCACCTAATTAAGTCTGAGAAATGTGTTTTTAAAAATGTCGACTCCAAAGTCAAAGTCTTTTCTGAACAAACACATGGCAGTTTTCATTTTCATGATTTTATTGATTTTCCAGTGTGACAAAAACTCTAATTAAACTCTCATAACGTAATGCCAAAGTGCAATACAGGTATTCTGAAAATAAAAGTTTCTTATGACTTTAAAGCTGTTTAAGAAAAGAATGCATTGTGCATGTGTGCAGTGTTCTCATTTTTTGTTAAAGACCTCTCATATATCATTCCTTTCACATTCTTTCACTCTACTTGTGATTGTTATGTATTTTTAAACGGTGGACTTTTTTTTTTTTTTTTTTTTTTTTTTCATTTTTGGAAGAAACCTCATTACTCACAGTCAGACTTTCACCAAGAGCACTCCTGCCTATAATGGAAAGGTAAAATATGCGGGCTCATGTGTGCTCAGGATGATGGAAATGTTGAATATACCCCTTCCTTCAACAAGTACAGGAGACATGAATGCTCCTGTCTTCACCTATAGCTTTAAGACATGTACACTCATGCCTTCAATATTGAGATATAGTGTGAAATTGCCTTTTAACAGGTGAATGTGCACACCCAGACTTCTTAGCACCTTGAACCGGCAAGTGAAAAAATGTGTTGTGTTGTGTTTTTCAAAGGTCACCTGTTGTGATTAGTATTAGTATTTTTTTTCCCCCTTGTTATTTCAACTGATACATTTACCAGCACTTCGGGCTGCCCGCTCTTAGTGGACTTATCGGTCATTTTGGTCTTAGTCGACTAAGATTTCCTTTCTTTTTCTTTTTTCTTTTTTCCTTTTACATGCTGAATGACTCATTTGTAAGAAAGTTATGTGCACATATTTGCTAAACATGAGGTTTAAGTGGTGCTGTTGTGTGATTCTTTGTGGAGAAACTCAGTTTACAGATCTGTTAAAACAACTAATTGATTATTCGAAAAATTTGTGTTTTTAAATTTGAGTGTCACATGACTAAAGGCCTTTACACATCAGGGATGTGGCGAATAAGCAATGCGAAAATGCTAAATTCTCAATTGCAAATTTTATGTGTAGGGCTTTTATTGTGAAAGGTAAGAATGGACAGAGCTGATCTAGTCTGCGCAGAATTTGTAAAGGTTGAAAGAAATAATAAAGTTTCCTGTCTTGGTGCAGAGCCTTTGTGTTGGTAGCTGCTAGAAGGGAGCCCACAAACTGGGGAAACTCTTGTGAAATTGTTAAGGTTTAGATTGGGCCTTGACCTTGAATAGTTAAGGTTAGGATAGATCGCTGGGCAGTGAGTCTCACAAGAATTTTTAGCAGATCTCGGATCAGATTTTGCAGTTTTTGGGCTCCTTTCCAGTGACGACCCTCATTGTTGTTGTTTTATAAATACAGGTGCAACTCAACCCATTCTGCACAATGTGATTGCTCGATGCCTTTATTTGCTCAGTAAATCAAACTTGTTCTAGAAAAAGGTATGTTGCTTTTTCTGCGTGTCCTTATTAATGGTCCATATGAAAGTATTCATGACAAAAACAGCAGTTCAAAAAAAATGTACTGAGCTGCGAATTAAGCGCATGAAAAGCCCGAAGACCTTCTTTGGTTGAGGACAGGTCAACCTGGACCTGGATTGGTCATAAACAGACATTTATACCATGGCCACTGAAAATACCCAATTCTGAGTGGTTCACAGGTGGATTTACTTGTGGTTACTGGACATCTATGGAGGTGGTGTTTGTTTGCATTTTTTAATTAATCTGCCAAAATTAATCTGTAGGTAAAGACAGTTACATTGATGAGGCTTAGCTAAAGACCTTTTAGAGAGAGAGAGAAAGAGAGAGAGAGAGAGAGAGAGATAAAGCTATCTCTGCTAGAAAGACAGTTTTATTGTTATAAAGCAGCAGTAAACATCTTGTCACCTGCCTCATTAACAATATACAGTGCAGTACATACTCTGCTCCCGTTAAAGGACGGATGAATTTGGCAAGCTGTGCTGATGAAGGACATGGTGAACTTGTACATTCATGTCTTACTCGTGCTTTCAATAAGAAGGTAGCAAGTAGAATAAGGTATAGCAAATGTGTGTGTGTGTGTGTGTTGTGTGTGTGTGTGTGTGTGTGTGTGCGTGTGAGAGAGTGTGAGTGAGAGTGAGAAGTGAGGTCTGTTTCGAATGAGAGGAGAGTTTGGAGCAGACGGAGAGGCCAAGCTACTGGAATGTCAACAAGCCAGGGAGAGGGCTCTGTCTACGCATGTGGGCAAAATCCTGTCTGCTCACACACACACACACGCACACACACACACACACACACACACACACACACACACACACACACATTTGCTATACCTTATTCTACTGGAACCAACACACAAATATAGCGGCAGTGCACACATAGACAACACTGCCATACAGATGTGCACAAGGACACCGTGATCTCTGTGTATATCCATAAATACACGATTGAAGCACACACACACACGTAGATGCACAAACACAGACTCCCTCCCTGTTTGGGGCTGCGATGAGCCGTGTAAAATGAAGTGCAAACATACCTGGATGTCATTATAGCTAGACTTCAGACAGGCCTATTGTTGAAGCAGAGGGGCCTATAACTAACCTTGTACGTGTGTGCGTGCATATGCTTTTTATTTGTGTGTCTTTGTATATATCTGTGCCAGTGGATGAGTGTGCTGGCTTTTTCTGTGAATGTATTGTAACAGATTTTTATATTAAATGTTTGTGTGAATACATAAAGAAATAGTTCCATACATATATAGAAACACACAGAACATCCTTTATGCAGTCATTTACCTTTTTTCTTTTTCTTTAACTCCATTTTTGTTGCTGTTCTTTCTCTCTTTCTCTTAAAGAGCCCTCACTTCACACACTCATCCATAACGTGTTTGGACATTCCTCCTAAGTACCAACAAAGCCTCTTAATTTCCCCCATTTGGTAGTTCTGTTACTACAGCTCTGTCATTTCTTATTTTTGTTGATTTTCAGCTCTGACATTTCTGTCTATCACAGACATTTTAGATTTGACAAGAAGGTTAATTTGCGAAAGAGGTCTTGCATGTAAATATGTGTTGTTCTGAGCCACTAATAATGATGATTACAATGATGACGACAGTGCTGTTCTGTCCCTGATCTTTCAGTTTTTACCTTTAGTAGTCAACACATAAAAAAAGACAGCAGTACAAACGTGCACCGGCTCTGACCCATGTTCAGTATCTTACCACTTGCCTGACAGAAAAAAAAAAAGAGTAAAGGAAGAAGAAGGAAAAGAAACGACTGACTTTTGGGTACATTAAGGTAGAAGTCTATTGATTCTGGCTGTGTCTACTCTGGCCAGCTCTTTCCGCTGGTTATTGACCGTCTGTTCTCCACTGTTTCACCGAAGCTGCTGCCTACATGCTGTACAGGTTATACTTAGTGCATCAGGGAGCATGTTTTAATTAATTCCCATATATATTCATGCAAAGAAAGACATGCAAATGTTTTGCAGTAAAGAGGAACCAAATTCAGGTCTTGGATAATGGGACTCCCATTCTCCCAGATTATTGGTATTGATTCAAACCCACCTGGACTGGAGCTAAAAGCAGACAAATGACCTTTTTCCTGAAAACCTGCAGGGTGTGTATTGTGTATAACTGTGACTGCATGTCTGTATGTTTCTTATGACTGCAGGATGTTCTTGCACAACTGTATGTGAATTCACATGTTGGCATGCAATACAATTATCCTGACAAATACTTGTCAGACATGCACACTCCGTATGAGTCTACAAACTTATTACCTGAATTCATTCACACATGGACACAATGCATACATTCTGACCAATACACACAGCTACAAAACACACATTTTTCTCTGTGACATTTATTTCTCCATACTGTGCGTGTGGGCTGTGTATGCCTACGGCTTAGTGCTGCTTTCTTTTCCGCTGGTGTGTGTGTGTGTGTCTTTTAGAGAGAGAGAGAGGCTTGAACTGCAGGTCCTTGCTAAAATACACACATTCACTATTGCATTTAATTAGTCTCAAAACCTGTACACATAAAAAACAGGTGGAGAGTGCAAATGACAGTATCCGCGAGCCAAAAAGCATCCTCGTGAAGGTGCATTTCTGCCATCCCTCCAGGCTAACAACTCCTTACCACTCACTCATCAAGTGAACTTTTGAGACTTTGGAGGGGAGATGGAATAAACGGTGGCTGATGTAACCATTCCTTTGATTGGTCACTTTCAAAACCATAGCTTCAGGCCTGATCTGTCTCTCTTGTAATACACACACCATTGTTTCATTTCTCAGGTTAGCTCAGTATTTATTATATATATATATATTTTTTAATTCCAACCTCGGTAATGAAGTGATATTTTTCATCTGTTGTCCTCGTTAGGTAAGATAATCCATTACTGTGTTGATGTTAAGTGTTACAGCAGCAGACGGCCCTGCGGTATCTCTCTTTCACACGCTGTTGGTGAAGCTGCCTGTCACGGAAAGAGCTCTTTAAGAATGCATTGGGCGAACTTTCACCTTTCGTAGCCCATCTTCAGAACATTGTAGTTTCACCGTGGCAGACCGGCGTCAATAACATCTGCCACCGTCGTATCACCATTAAGGACTCTATTGTAAGTGCACTTGGATTCCAAAGGCCAATGACAGCTGGTTAAGAAAAGAGGATAGGATGTAATTTTTTGAGTCTTTGACCACAGTTATAGATCAGGTTGGAGATTATGGAGATGAAAGTGACCAATAGAAGCAGCACATACATCAGCCGTTATTTCTTCCATCCCCACCTCCAAAATCTCAAAAGTCAACTTGACAGGTGAGTGTTGAGCAGTTGTGAGCACACTCATCACAGACCTATGCTGGGTCTGTATTTATGCATACGAAGCAAAGATGTTCCCTTGTGAGGATGCTTTTCCGCTCACGGGATGTTCTTTGCGCTCCTATCATGTGCATGGGTTTGTTTTTTGTGAGACTATTTAAACACCATACCTCACCATGTGTGTTTCACAAACATTCAGCCTCTTTCAAATTGTATTCAGATTGTTATGAGTGATCTGATTAGAGGAGCAAAACGCTCTTTTTGTATTGTTTAGGAGTCTTTAATCTTTGATCTCTACGGTTATGGTCATTATTTCTATTCATGATCATAACCTACAGCATCGATTAACCTACATTCCTTTGAACTCATAATAACTGTGCACACGCAGTAGAAAGAGAACTCTCCACTCGGCACCAAGTCTTCCTTTGAAGTCGAGAGTATTCATGAGGGCTACTGGAAAAAGAGGGCAGGTTGTCAGGGAAAATTATTCGCTGATGATGATTTTCATCGTGGCAAACGTTGTGCTCGGCATCATTAGTCTTCCTCTGACAAATGACGAGCGTGAAACTGAAAGTAAACTTTTGCATCAAGGACAGAGCAACAACACTGCGGGCTCTGCTCCAGTTCAAATAAATCTCTGCGCATGCACCGGCAGGCTCCTCGAAAGTTATTTGTTTTACACCTTTTTTTTTTTTTTTTTTTTTTTTTTTCCAGTCCCTTCATAGCAAGCCAGCTGAAGCTCTGGAGAGGGAGTAGTGATCTGTGCTTTCTCAACTGCTTGGATTACAGATGCGACGCCGTGTTTTGCAGCCACTGAACCTGACAGCAGTTCTTTTCCCATCACACCTCGCTTGTTGTGTATCCGAGTGAAGGATCAAGAGACAAAGAAAGCAGGTGGACATGCACATATCTAAGTATGTAGGTGTGTGTCTCTCTGATGCTGTGCACATCGGTTCGTGCATGCACTGTGTGTAGTGTTATACGTGGTTGTTACATTTCCACAGTCACACATGATTGATTGCAGCTTCAGACCTACTCATGTGAGGGTCCCTCAGTGCCCACCAGTGCTTGGAAAAGAGCCACACAGCCGACACTTGAAGCACACGGACGTGGAAAAAAATCATCCTTGGATTTTTCTGAACCTCCGCGACAACAGGGAAATAGCCTCGAGTCCTGCTTGGAATGGTGGTCCTTTGATTGCCGACTCAAATAACAATGAATATATGGCTGGAAGCTCCGCTGTTGTGCGGTGGCGTTGTGCTCCGTGGTCCATTTAGCTGCCACAGCAACAGCTTGACAAACCAGGCGGATTGCTGTTCCAAGTGTTGGGTGATTGATAGCTCTTGCAGCTCCTGCGTACTGGAGTTCAGCAGCAGGACATAAATAACGTATATGCTTTCCACATGCAAAGATGTGCTGTGTTATAATACACACACACACACATTACAGCTTCCCACATTTCACATATTATTGATAATACTGATTTCAAATTCTTCCAAAATCTGATTTTTCCTCATCAGCTCTGCAGAGACCAAACAGCTATTGAAATGGACCTTCTGCAGAAATTGAATACCAATATGTAGGTGTATGTAGGTAACACTGACTTATCTCTTTATCCAGTTATCACTTGTATACTTCTATCAAATCCCAAAGGCTGATCCAGATCTGATCCAGATGGCGGATTTTATAGCAATTTATATAAAACAAATGGGGGTACTCTTACATTTGCCTACTGTGCATTTAATATTAGAGGTAGAGATTTCTAACAATTCCGCATCTGAAGTATGTCAACGAATTTGATCTTGCTTTAATACTTGAGGAGACAGATCCAGAAGAAACTGCCAGGGGGAAACTATGGTGCTTGGCGGAGGTCTGAGCTCTCCGAGTGCTTTTCTAGGTTGAATGTGCATTTGATTTATACTTTTTGTGAAATATGTTGTCTGTCTTCAATGAAATCTCGAAGAATTGAAGTCTTGGAGCTGGTTCGGACCGATTATAGTCATGGTTATTTGGGAAAAATGTCAACACACTGATGTGCAAAATTAGACACAAGTTAGACACAGAATGGCAATGTCAGACACTCTTCTCTTTGCTGCACTACACAAAGTTGTCATTTGTGGCACTAAATGCTTTCACCAGCATCATGTTTGTAATAGTATAATAAGGGTATTTTGTAGTAGACCAGTGGACAACTCCGAGATCTAAAAAGTGAAGCCAATGTGGAAGTGCCTTGAACTTGCATCATTTCTAATAGCCAGCAGGAGGTGACTCCTCTGGTTGCAAAAAGAAGTCTGATTGTGTAAAAGAGAAAATGACTCTCACTTCTCACTTAATTTATTACACCAGAAAACATGTAGTAAACATGAGTTTATGGCCTCAATCATTAGTTTCAAGTCTTCTTCAATACAGCATGATGTTCATTTAGTAAATTATGGTCCCATTAAGAGTCAAATGGACCATAAAACAAGGGAAGCTTCAGGGCATAGCTACCTTGATTGACAGTTTGCCACCACAAAGTTGCCTGTGTTTTTGTCTTACAATTTTAACCCATTTGGCTCCATCCCCTCATGTCACTCCTGTTTGCCGAAAAAAACGAGATGGCGACAGCTAAAATGCTGAGCTCAAGGCTTCAGAATGGCATTCCATAAACCAAGGGATGATGTCATAGGGACTATGTCCACTTCTTATATAAAGTCTGTGTTGTAGACTAAGTTGGGGTTTGCCATTTGCTCAGGAACAGATGAACAGATGAAGGAAGCAAAGAAGGATAGAACTATTTCTTGTTTGACAGAATGGACACTCCCTAAATGCAATATATAGATAAAAAACCTAAGTGATATTTCTTCTCTATAAAATTGACATGAAGCATTTTGAAAATTAAGACCTCTTTAGTTCAAAATAAATACAAATGATCGTTGATGTGTTAAAAATCAACAAGCCAAATGCTTGCACTTAAACAACACTTTTAGCTGCCCTGGATTCTGCACCAGAGTGATGACACCACACTTAAAAAAAAAAAAAAAAAGACTACGTTTTTCATCAGCCTCTTTTATAATTGGAGCTATCATAACTTTTTATTACAGGCAAGACACGTTTAGTTCCTGTCAAGGGATTTTTTTTTTTCTTCAAATCTCACTGCCACTTCAGTGCCCCTGTCAAGGTCATCGTATATTTGCACAGTGTGCCCGTGATGAAGGCTGTAATTTTTGCTGATATTATCTTGGAACCCAGGGATAGTGTCATATATTACAGTCCATTAATTAAGACGGTCATTTCTCTGTCCGTCCCTCTCTTCTCATCTCTCCCTCTGAAACCCTTCCCTCCTTTATCTCCCACTTTACCTACTTACTGTTTCAAACTTTCTCTTACCCCCTTGTTAACTTCCTCCATGACCCCTCTTATATGCCCTTTACTCCTTCCTCTTACCCTTCTTTACTCTCCTTATTTTCCTCTATATTCTCACTTATATTGTCTCTATCTCCTTATACTTGCTTCTCCTCTTTATCATTTTGCTCTCTATCTGTATCCCCCATTTGGTTTAATAAATGAGCAGCCTGATATTAGCGCTGACCTTCAGAGTGTAGTTCTCTGGGAAGGCTTAGGGTGATGTTAGCCATGTTATTAAACAATAAGATTAGGACTGTGAGGGAGGTTTCTGCAGGCTTATGAGTGATTATCATTATTATACAGTCTTGCCAAAGGGGCATCAGAGCACATATTTATTAGATACATGATTCATTATAAAAGCAGATAATGACAATTACTTTTCAAGGGCTGCAATGCTGCCACTGATCATTCACACATTACTTTCATCATCATTTTTTTTTTTTTCATTTCTAAAAATCATATTTATATATGTTGCACTTTGGAAGTACACCAGCATAATTATGGGTTGGAATATTCATTCATACTTACTAAGGATGGCTCTTATGGTTCTTCCAAATCCAACTGATTACAGTCTGCTGTTAGCTGAGACAGCCAGTCTGGTTAGAGACAACATCACCAACTAACATCATCGTGGGGTCAACAAAATGTAAATTAGATGTTTAGAGTTGGTACTTTGCTGATGTGACAGAAAGTAATGTGGGGATGTAATGCTCGCCATGATGGATTACCTATTGCAAAGCAAAGCTGAAGCCTCTGCAAGTTGTCTCTCATAACATAGTGGAAGCAATGGAAACCAGCAGCTGCCTGGATGGGAAATCAATTTAAAAACATACAGCATAAATTGGCATAAGCAGCAATACATAAGTACTGGAGTCCATACTGCATATGTATATAAAACACATTGTACTTAGTTTTCAATCAGATATACAGTGGAAACCACTTATAGTGATAACGGTTACAATGATCAACCTCTTATATGGATCAAAAAGCTTGTGACAGAATCATTCCTATACCCATGCTGTTTAGATAATGTGCTTATTGTAATCAAGTTGTCCGCTCACAGTGTTCATTTTGTGTCTTTTCATACATGGCAAGTGCAATAAGAACTCATATGTGCAATTATATCATCTGCTCAATTATAGCAACTGGACAATTATATTTTTTAATATGCTGGACATATTTTAGCTTTATTTTTCTATTATGTATATATTGTTTTATTTATTTGTATTAATACTCTTTTCTATCTAATCTATGCTTCTTGTTTATTGCACTATCCACTTTGCTGCTGTAACATGTAAATTTCTCCACTGTGGGACTAATAAAGGAATATCTTATCTTATCTTATCTTATGGCAACATATGGAAAAACATTTTAAAATTACATTAGACTAAAGTTGAACTTTATTTTTTTTATTATTGTTTTCTTTTCTCCCTTTATACTATGGACTTTCTGCTTTCCGGCTGGATACCTATTGCTAATAGTGTGTGCACATTGATCTCATGATGAGGAAAGGAATGTTGCTTTTTTGAATAAAAACAAATGGGCACAGGTAAAACACCTGTGGTTGAAGCCACCCTCATCAGGTGGATTGATAATACCCCGTCACATAATGCCCCCAAAGTGAAACTTTCCTCAACTGGCTCTGTGGCACATAGACCGGCACCCATCCAGTGAGGGAACAAGGAGCCCCATATATATTCATGCACGCTTGCGCTGTTGAAATGGCCAAAAATAGCAATGCCTTACTCTTGATAAGGTAGAAGGCAGAAGAATTGTCAGCAAGCGAATAAATAGCAATTACTTAGTATTCATGTAATAATTTTATAAATGTCAATTAGATTAAGCCAAATAGTTAATATGCATGAAAACTGTTGCACAACAAAAAAAATGTTTATATAATCATCCGCTTATAATGATAAATTTGACCCAGTAGGACATGATTACTATAAGCAGTTTCTACTGTGTATTTGATAAGTAATAACAATATCAAGGTAGAAATAATGTTTTAAATGAATGAATTTCAATCAATTAATTAATTAAATTATAATTTTTTTCTATTTGTTTTACTTACTTTACTACTACCACAATTACGACTACTACTACTTACTTTAGTAGCAGCTCATTTATACCTTGTCATTTTTCTCTTCACTTTCTATTTACTCAAGCCTTTTTTGAGTCCTCGGTGGCCATCATTGTCCTCTGTGAGGGAAAATGTTCAACTGATAGTTTCAGATTCTCAACCATACTTAAAAAAAAAAAAAAAAAAAAAAAAAAAAAAAAATCAAGACAAACTTCTAAAACAACACAGACTCCAGCATTCAATATGAATATAATGTTGTTATGGCTTCTAAAATTGACTGATTAGCTTGGCATTAATATTTGCAAATTTTACATGGTTTCCAACATTTGGGTAGTTTTTCACTATGATTCAATACTTTCCCAGAAGCAGACACAGTTATATTTTAGCTCCTGTTCAAGATGCTTTCTTACAGAAATACATGAAATAAACTTGAACCTTCATACATTAACACACAGTATACCATGCAAAAAAAATATTTTTTTTCACACCTCGTACAGTAGGAAACATTATTTTGGCCACTATGCAGTGGTCAAATGTGGATGAAAAACATTTCAAACCAATCTGCTCCTTCAAAACTAGCAAGGGCAAATGCTAAATATATCATATGCGATTTGTAATTAAAGTTAAATTATGCAAAACCACAATTCTGATCCTTTAAGAACAAACTCAAGCTGATAAAAAGTGAAAATAGACATAGCGAGTCAAGCAAAAACTTGTCCAGACAAACAGATGAAGCAGGATGCAGTCATGTCTCCCACACCACTCGCTGTTTTTCTCTCTCTCACTATGCCGCAAAACCTACAGATGTTTCTGATCAAAGCGGTGTTGTCCAGCTGTCCCACTCCTTTTTCTCTCCTTCTCCCCATAGCCGACTCTCAGGAATCCTTCTCCCATTCCTCATTTCACAACCACTCTAATCCAGGCTTGTAAAATATTAACTGGCCTTACTCGCTCTCAACAATTCCTCCTCCCCCCTGCGCTGTCCCCCTTTTCCTCTTAACAGCTCTCTCTCCTCATCATCTTCCCACTCCATCTCTCTTCCGCTCCACTCCTTCCTCTCCTTTTTACGCTCCTTCTTATCTCTTGTGCTTCCATGTTCCTCCCAGAACATAAGACATCTAAAATGTGAAGTATCAATTAACCCCGTTGCCTGCAAATCTTTCTGTCTTCTCCAGTGGCTTCCGCAAGCCAGATGATGAGGGCAATGATCAGACACACACAACACTGTACATACGACATGTGCAGTGGGGCCGAGATAAGAGGGCAGGAAACAGGAAGTGGATTTATTTGAGCGTTGGTGCCCTGACTCATGTACACACATGCACAGAAAACACACACATACAAACACTTATACAGCTGCAGCTGCCTCATTGCTCACATGAAAGAAGAGGCAAATGCAGAGAGAGAGAGAGAGAATGTTAATCTCTCTGTGGGAAAGAGACAGGAGAGGATAAAGTGATAACTTAATTCCAAGATGTTTGCAGAGGAAGTGTATGTGTGAGAGCATGTGTGTGGGCGGGTGCAGAGGTGTGTATGTTTGTGCATATTTCTATCCAAGTGTATTTGTTTTTTGGCGCCTGTGTGGCCTCTGTGCACAAGTGTACACTACATGTGGGCCTAGATCTACAGAGCATCTGTGTCAGTGTATTAATATATATACACAGCCGTGAAAGTGTCGGCAGCAGTTTATTGCGATGCTTATTATGTCATACAGCAGTTAATCTGATCTCTGCCTTATAAATCGCTGGGGGGATTTAGCATTTTGCCATGTCATACCTCACAGAAACATCTGAGGAACCTGCCCAACCTGCTGACTGAGGCAAGAAAAGTCTTTCTGACTGTAAAAAATGCTTAGAAAACTGAGCTAAATAAAAAAGGCACCTGTGTGAATTATCTTCTACCATCACACACACTTCAACTTTCACTTTTCAGTGCACAAAAATGCAAATTATACATATATATTACTAGGGCTGCATAGCATGATCATTAATCTCTTGATGCTTTTTAAGTAAAATGATTCATTGTTTAGTCTATAAAATGTCAGAAAATAGTGAAAAATTGCCATTACAGTTTCACAGCACCCGACCAATAACTCCATAATAAGTCTACTTTATATTACAGCGATATAAAACTGAGAAAAGCAGCAAATATTCATTACATTTAACCTACTCCCTCTTAGTACGCCCATGTAAGTGTTACATATTTTGGCGGATTAGACCTCTATTCACTGTGGCTGTGTACAGAACGAACATTCCCCTCACTCACTTGTATGGTATCAACCAATGCCAACTTTCATTATACAGTAATCATTATATAATTTTATAGTTAATCAATTAATGATTCAAGTGTTAAAAATTAGGGTTGTCAATCGATTGAAATATTTAATTGCATGAATTTTTTACAAAATTGCAAATCAATCACACATTTTTATGTTCAGTGGGTAAATATGTTTGCTTTATGTAAATGTATGTATATATTTATTATTGGAACTCAATTACCAACACAATACAATGATAAATATTGTCCAGAATCCTTCACAGGTAATGCATGTAACATGAAAAATATGCTCAAATCATAACATGGCAAACTCAAGCCCAACAGGCAACAACAGCTATCAGTGTGCCATTGTGCTGACTTGACTATAATTTGTCCCAAACTGCATATGATTATCATAAAGTGGGCATGTCTGTAAAAAAAGAGACTCATGGGTACCCATGGAGCCCATTTTCATTCACATATCTTGAGGTCAACAGCGAATGACCTGTTTGAAAATGGCCATCACAGTTTTTTCTCACCAACATTTAGCATACGTTTGGAGCGTTTTAATCTCCTTCGTGACAAGCTAGTATGACATGGTTGGTACCAATGAATTCCTTAGATTTCGTAGTTTCATATGATGCCTTCATTGATTACATTAATGCATTAAAGAAACAGTGCCCAAATGTTAAATTGGACCCATTGTGTTTTTGTGCTTTTTCCCTTTCCTTAGTGTGTTATATAGTTTTTATTACCTCCGCCAAGGAGGTTATGTTTTTGCCGGCATTTATCTGTCTGTTTGTTTGTTTGTCTGTTTGTCTGTGTTCAAGATAACTCAAAAACTTCTGGACGGATTTTGATGAAATTTTCTGGGTGTGTCGAAAATGTGAAAAGGAAGAACTGAAAATCCTGGATTCTGGATCACTTTGAAATTTTCGTAAACATTGGGGTAAATGGGACCCAAAAAATTGTTTCTCAATATCTCTGGTAATTGTTGCCCAAAGCCCATGAAATTTGACTCAGGGATTTACAATGTGTACTTCTATCAAATCCCAAAGGCTGATCCAGATCTGATCCAGATGGCAGATTTTATAGCAATTTATATAAAAGATGGGGGTACTCTTACATTTTGGCCTACTGTGCATTTAATATTAGAGGTAGAGATTACGGCATCGTATAGCTGAGACAATTCCGCATCTGAAGTATGTCAACGAATTTGATCTAGCTTTAATACTTGAGGAGGTAGATCCAGAAGAAACCACCAGGGGGGAAACTATGGTACTTGATGGTGGTCTGCGCTCTCCGAGTGCTTTTCTAGTTGTGCATGTAAAAGGTGTGCAAAGTTATAAAACCCAAAGTCCACGCCAAAGGGAGTTACTGTTCTCCACAGAAACATTGCACCTGAACTGTCAGAAACACTTGAAGTCCTGCCTTTTCTTACGTAATGTGGTGATGTCACCAAGTAACACATTTGCAATGCATGGCTAGTTTCAAACAAAGCTAGTCACGGCGGAGATGGAGCGGAGATTGGTTTGGTTGAAAAACAGTGGGCCAGCTGGCCAATCAGAGCAGACTTGGCTTTTTGGAGGGGGGAACAGGGGCTCCAACAGAGCGTTTCTGACAGAAGGTGAAAAGAGGGGGCGGCAGTAGCTCTGTCCGAAAGGACTTGGGTTAGGACGCGGAGGACGCCGGTTCAAGTCCCCCAACTGGTTGCTGGAGAGGTGCCAGTTTTTAGGTCCTCTTTATTTTTTCCCCCTTAACCTAATACAGCCCATATATCACAGCAGATTTATATGAGACACCCTCATTCCCAAATTGCTTTAAGGCATTTCATATCTATATATAAAGAAATAAGTGATTTGCACAGCAAACAAAGAACTTGATTATAGTCAATGACAGCAACTCTAAGGATAACACCGTATATAAACATGTTGTAAAGCCAACAGGGTTGTAGTATCACCTCCACCTTTGAATAGTATTAACCTTTCGTGTGGTTTGCTCTCATTTCATTATTTTTTTTCAGACTCAAGGCTGTCTTTTGATAAGAACAAATCTGCTATGGGTCATAGTAAATGAGAATAGAAGTAAACCTTTATGCAAAAATCTTGATTTTCTTCTTGGCCTTTCTCTGGTCAACATTTTCAACTGCATCATTAAAGCCTAACCTTCTGGCTTATACCAGTATTATTATCCTATTTTTTTCAGCTTCAGTGCTCTACTATTCAAATGCAGACAAAAACATTTTTGTGCAGCCAGTGAACGTTATTTGCAGAGAAGTAATAAATATTAATGTCTCAATGCAAAATGATCTTGATAGCGTGTCCATGCTCACAAGGCAGTGAAGAGACAAAGTAAGGACCAAAGCTGGAGGAGAGGTGGTGGTTCAGAGGCCCTGAGCAAGAGCCTAATCAGATGTGAATAACCCATGTATGACATTCTGCTTCATACAATAATTTGCTATTATCCAACCTATAGTATAACTGTAGTGTTTCTAAATGTATCAATTGATTTAATTTTGTAGAATATCTTTTTATGCTTCTGCGATAGAAACAGACATGGCCATAGGCATAGTTTTGTGTTGTCCATCTGTACTTGTATCCTATGGCAGGCAGTTTCAAAAAATACTTGGCAGGTGACTGGATGAACCATCTGCCAATCAAACTGTTGCCGAAGCCAAACAGGAGAAGAGCGAAAACATCTTTTTCATTAACAAAAGCCTTCAGTGTTGTTCTTTGCTTGTCTTTCAATTAAGAAATACTTTCCAGTTATGATGTTATTGTAACGTCTTCGATAACTTCTTCAGAGGTTGTTGTTTAGAACAAACAGTTGCTTCTTTGTCACCTCTTTATGTTGTATCTCACACAGCTAAGCCACACCTGCCAGACACAAACGCATCACTTGAGGCCTGACAAGACGGTTTTTCATGTAATATGTGATCCATGATTCTCGCGTGATCTTGTGACATTGTGAGATTCCAGCTGCCATGCAAGGTAAACCATCATTCAGTCAAAGGTCACTGTAACCTCCCCTCCTTCCTTATCTCGTGAATGTGATATCTCGGGAACGCCTTGAGGGGATATCTTCAAATCTGGCACAAACGTCCACTTAGACTCAAGGATGAACTCATTAGAGTTTGCTGGTCAAAGGTCAAGGTCACTGTGACTTTGAAGTGATGACATGTTGAACAGACATGGATGTAAACTGCAAGTTGACTGGACGGCGGAGGCATTCATTAAGTCATTAAGTGGTAATTCTAGCTTTTTTTTCCCAGTTGTGGCAATTTTGATCATCTAACATTGGCAACAAAATTAACTTTTTTTTTTTCTTTCTTTTTTTTTTGGGTGGGAACATAATATATGCAAATTTGTGTCTGGTTGTTGGTTTTCTAAAGCAGCTCCTTAGATGCTAGTGCATTAAAATGCAGAGCATATCAATATTTTCTCATAAGAATAACCTCTTAAATTGAGCTTTCAATTTTCAGTTTAAGTGAAAAGATAGAAGAAAAGTGTCTCCGTGTAGAAAATGAGATTAATAATCATTGCTCCACCAATCACTGTTCAGTTGTGTGCATTTTGTTTCTCTGTGCGGTATAGGTGGCCCAGACAGCATCAGCATGTGCAACCACCAAGTGAAAAAAAAGCCCTAAAAAGATCATTCTCCTGGGCTCTATCTCTGTGTCAGCCAATCCAATATTTTACTGTTGGACTTGCAAAAGGCACAGCTCCCCTTAGGCATACAAATGCGATTCACTGATAAATGTGCTAGCGAGTTACAGCCTGGCTGGAAAGCGACACAGTCTGATATGCACGTGCCAGTGAATCCACACAAACACACACACACAACCACCCACCCACACACACACACACACACAGAGAGAACTACACATTGTCACAGACCAGTCACACTGAAGCACACATGCAAGCACGCACTGTCACGGACCCACGAACACTTTGACATGGCGAATCAGGATGCCAGTGCTGAGCTTCAATTTCATTTCACGCTGCTGTTGTGGAGTTGGATCATAACTTACAGCTGGCCACTCATACAATCACACACTTTAAATACGCACATGTGCATGCATGGACAAGTGAAGTCACAGATGCAGAATGATAGAGCTGCACTCCTGCATGTGAGTGGCGGATATTCTGTAAATTGAAAAGGATACGTACGCTCACAGGCTAACATAACTGGTTCTCCATGATCAAAATTCATCAGTTTCCTATAGCCAAGTGGTTGTGTGGTTGCTACATGTGTCTCTGCATATAACTGAGTCTGTGTAAATGTCAGCCTCTTTAGCTGTGGGAGATTGTGATTGAGTTTTGTGTGCACTGATGTTGCAAGTGTAGAAGTGTAGAAAAAAGTATGCCCATTTAGAAGAAGAAGATCTAGAAGAAGATTAAGTGAATTGTCACCATGCACTGACTGATTTATTTGATTTTATATGCTATTTGAGGAGTTTTAATTGATCTATTTCCATTCATTCTTTTTCGTCAATAATTTATTTTATAAATTAGCTTGTTCACTTTAAACACAAAGTTTGCACACAGCTTACATTGTTGGCTCATATTTTCACTTTCCTCCATTAGCTAACCTGCATGCTAGTAGCTAACTCAGCACATGGCACGTTTCATTGTATATATTTGTATGTATTTGAATGAACTTTTGTCTTAAAAGAACATTTTGCTCATGAGCAAAGGGCTTAGTCTTCAGAGGATTAACTGATTGATTGTTTTCTCATTGCTATTAGAAGAGCTTACAATAATGTCTGCTCATGATATAGTTAAAGGTTTGTTTGTGTCTGCATATGGCATGGTACAGACAGCCTAAGCAAATAACCCCTACAGTATATTAACAATTATATCCCATTACATCCCATAGTTTCCACCTTGAATTTTGCAACCCTATTGTCAACCAACTTTGAGAAGAAGTCAGACAGAGTTTTCTGCAGGGATTACATGTGATTGTAAGTGTTTATTGTAAGTTTGTTCAATTTAAAAATTGAACAAATTTGACAGAGTGAGTACTACTTTGTAGAGGGATATCTGTCAGAAAAGCTATTTTGAAAAATGGCCTCCGTAGACACTAAAATCCAATCTTTGATGAAACACTGAGCTCTGTTTTTGAAACTAGTGAAATGGTGATGACAGAAGAAGTACTCATACCTTAACAACTAAAATGCCCATTTATTATTGATTCCCAAAATTACCCATAAACATGTTTTCTGATCCAACACCCCTATTATAGCTGGACAATATAAATTGTCAGTACTTTTCAAAACAATGCCTATGATTATCACAGAAAATCAATTCATATGTTTTCTGAACTGCTACCACTCGGGTTTTAGCTTTTTCTTTTCTTTTCTTTTTTTGACATTTTGAGGAGGACATTAAATCACAAAGTGCTACAGAAATATCAAGGATGACTCAACAAAGTCCAAGAATTTTTTTAAAGTGTGGTCCTTGATATCAAGATAGCAAAGATGAAGGAGTTCAGATGGTATGACACCACTAACAAGCCAACACAATAAATCCCAGTGTCAACATCAATTAAAAGTCAACATCCAAAAAAAAAAAAAAAAAATCACTTCATATGTTGCATGTGTTTCTTCTAAGTATTTGTTGCATGTGCAGTTTAGCATGTTAACCATAGGTCACATATCAAATAACGATAAGCATTTCTTCCACTTCAGTAAGCCTTAAGCTAACTTCTTCCTCCAAGTGAATGTCTCCACTCCATCAGTAGACGTTTGATGATGCTGCAGTAGTATCATGTAACAGTGTTGTGCCTGATGGCACTTGATGTTTGAACAAGTAATTCCTGCAGTGTTTAACAAGCTAATCAAACAGTGGGACCACTTATTCTCATGAATATCCTCTCTGACACTTGGCTAATGATAATTTGACCTTAATTGATCTTTCTAGTTGAATTGTGTTAATCAAGGTGTAGAGGATAAAGACATGATTTTTTTTTGTGTCCCTCTGTTCATATAAACCAAAGAACAAAGCATTGACTCTCCCTTTCTTCATCTCCCTCAACTTCTTTTCACTGTATCAGTGTGTTTTTTTCTTTGTTCGGTTTTAAATCATCATCATCATTATCTTTCTTCTCATTTGGTCCCACCTCACTTCTTAACTGCAACTGCTCATCTTGACCTTCAATGGTATGTTTAAGACACATGGATGTATAATCTATGAACATCTGGGTTGGTCGGTGTGTGTGCATTTGTCTTGTATGTGCAGCACCGTGTGTGCTGTGTCTTCATCACTTACTGTCTGTCAGTTAGTAAACAGCCCACGAACCCATACATGCAGTTCATTGCTCATGGGTTTGCTTGAATGTGTGCATGTTCATTTTTCTTGATACAGCTGCCGGACAGAGATGTGTGCTTATAGACCTGCAGGTCTAAACACTAGTGACCTCATAACATGACATTATGTTGGCTCTTTATGGTAATAGTTGTGCTCTGGGAAAACACCACAGGTCTGCATGTGAACTCAGTGCCCTGCAGAATCTATGAATAAAACGTTCAACTTCACTCTAATGGCAAAAACAATTTCATACAATAAACAGAATCCAGCTTGTTCCAACAGATACTGAAGAACACAAAAATATTCTCAGCTAAAATATAAGATAAGATATTCCTTTATTAGTCCCACAGTGGCAAAATTTGCCAGTACAAAATATGTACTCACCAATGTCTTAAGACTTCTGTGGATTTCAGACATGACATATTGGATTTTTTTTTTTTTTTTTTTTTTATTAAAAACATACTTGAATTTTAAATTATTTTTTTGTGTGTATGACCAGCACATGCAACATGAATTTGCATGATGGACTCACTGATGTGTGCATGATGCATTTACTTTTTGGCTACTTTTGTGTCAGCCATCATTCAAAATTATTGAGTTAGAGTTATTGCTCAGGATATTCATGGATGAGGTAAAAAATATCAAGTGACAAAATGTAATGACAGTGATGTTATAAAGGTGCACAAATGGAAAAAAAAACAAGTTACAAAAGTTGCACCTGCACTGATTTGAGATGCAATTTTAAATTTCCTGACAGCTTCTGAGGGTGGGTTCATCTATGTTCTTTTCTGGGGTTTTCGAATGGAAGGGCCCACTTTTGTTGTTAGCAAAAAAAAAAAACAGCGATTTAGGTTTAGTCACATTAGAGGGGTAACGATTCAATATTGGGATATATAATGCAATACTGTAAGCTAGGAAATATCGTGCTTTCCTTTCAAATCTAATTTTAGGAAAACTGTCATAGTATAGAAAAAAGACCACCACATGTATAAAAATGGGAAATAAAAAAGGTACTATGTGAAATGACTACTATACAGACTAATATAATCACACATAAACACAATTGGACCCATACAATCCACAAGAATCTCAGCTTTCCCATCATGCCCAGTTTATGCAATTCCAAGACTGTTTAGGGAGCTCATGGAGAAATAGTTAAATACACAATTTTGGAATAGATGAAAATACATTTGTACTGCATGCAAAAAACTGCTCCAAACAGCATGACATTAACATAAAGTGGGTATGTACGTAAAGGGGATGTTTTTTGGTACACGTAAAAAACATTTTTAGTCACATACATTGAGGTCAAGTCAAGGGACCCCTTTGAAAATGGCCATGCCAGTTTTTCCTTTTAAAATTAAGCAATTTAGCTATAGACCCTTCTTCACAACATGCAAGGTGGCACCAATGGATTCCTTGAGTTTTCTATCTTCATATGATGCCAGTAGCTTCACTCTAGCCTTAAAACTGAGCCCGATACACCCTCTGACAGACAGAATAGATCAGATCCTCCGTTAGATTTTTGAGAGATTAATTAAAGATAAAGAAGATAAAGAATGCTACTGTGAAGCCACAGGATGATATAAAAATAAATAAATAAATAAATACAAATAAATATGAACCTGCCCTTTAACATACACAAACACATTTTGGCAGCATGCCTTTGCAGTTCAATGCAGGACCTTACTGAAACTCAATAACAAGGTAAAAAAATGCTCCATAGTGATTAAGGTTCATCAAATTAGACTCGCATGATGTAACTTCCAGTATGTAATGACTCTGATTTTGTTTTTTTGTCATTGTTCTGTTTTTTAATTGTTATATTATAACTGGTATAACTCACTTGACTTCTTCTCAATGAACAAAACTTAAACTTGAGAATAACTTATACATTATCTGATCTGCTCTGCCTCTCGGACGGTTCTAGGCTGTTTAATCATGAGGGGCCCTGTGAGTAGGCATCAACATAAATACAGTAAAATAATGAGTACAAAAAAAATAAGTTTTGTGAAGGACATAGATGATTATCATTCTCATTTGGTGGGAAATAACAGTGTTCCAACACTGCTTCCAATGACCTCTCTATTACCAAGAGATCAATAGCACTTGAGCTGAATGTCATTATGGTTATTAGGCCTTCTTGTCTGTATGGTGATGAGGACGAGGACATTATGCAAGGGTGGTGCGAGAGCCTGTGCATACATGCGAGCGATCACATCAGTATACTCACAATCTAATTGTGTTTCCACTGTTGCTTTAAGGTGTATTATGCATTTGTGCAGAATACCCATGATCAGCGATATACCACCGATGAATGCTGAAGTTTCAGCGGGAGTAGTTTCAAGGTGAGATGAATTGATGGAGAGTGGAGAGGGAAAGGTGAGCAGAGAGAGATACTCGGGGAGAATGAGATAAGGGAAACACAGACAGTGAGAATAACTTACAGGAGAACAGACAAAGGCAAAAGGTGGAAGGCAACAGCAATTGCAAGTAGAGGCGGTAGTACTCGAATGTGCAGCCACACATGGCACATGTATCTGAACCAAACCAGAGCTTGTAAGTTAAACGATGAAGCTGAAAATATTATACATGTTTGCTTATTGTCAACAAATCTCATGAAAAGGCCAAAACCAACAAAATGATTTGATCCTTCTATCACGTATTGCCTGTGCTGCTAATGCCTGATAAAGCTTATTCCTCTTTGTCAAAGAGCTTCATTGCTGTCCAGCAGCTATTGAAAACACATCAATCCACAGCTGAAAATAGTCCCAGACAAATGCACAATTTATTCCTCTTTGACTAATATTTGGTGAAAACCCTCACCCTCAATAAGATATTCCTAAGATAAGATATTCCTTTATTAGTCCCACAGTGGGGAAATTTACAAATGGTTGCCATATTTGCTACGTAATGGAAGGGGAGGTGCCACCAACCTATTTCACACTTGTGAAGATGACGGATAAGGAAGCTGCAGTGATAGCAATTGAAACAGTGCACAGTGAGGAAACAATAAGGTTGTAGTCCAGCAGGTTTCTTGGAGCTGCTCCGCCATGCACACCAGCTGTGCCTGCTCCATGCTCCATATGGCAATGGCCTCATAAACATTATGGTTCCCTTATTATTTAATACATATATTGCCAAATACGTGATTTTGCTTCTCTCTTTGATACCAAATCCTCCGCTATCGCCTTGTCTTTCAACTCTCCCGTGTGTGAAATCTGACTCTTGCTACTCTGAGCTGAGGTTCTGTACGGAGCAGATACTTTCACTTTCAGATGGTAGCGTCCATCATCTGACTATGAACTGATAACATGCCTTTGATATGCCAACATGAACTAGGTTGGTTTATTTCTATAAAAAAAAAAGTAAAGGAACGGTGGGGGTGGTGGGCAAGTAATACAATCTGTGTATGCCCTACCACTACGTAATACCAGTAACAGGAACAAGCCTAGTCGGCGCACACACAAGAATACTGGTAAACATTTTATATAATCAGCATGCAGCTTGTTTGCTAATAGCTACTGCTTAAAATGTTTTATCGTGTTGTTACGACCTCATTTAGTGTGTTGTGTTTACATACCAACTTCAAAATTGATGACGAACGCACTTACATGCCTGGTATTTATTTTATTTATTATATAGAGAAAACAATGAAGCACAAAGAGGCAGAAAGGTGGAAGAAAAAGAGAGGCAGACTGAACTAAATGAGGGAAATAAGATGAGAAAGACGAGAGCTGGAGAACTTAAAAGTTCAAAGCAGGATATGGATAGAGGCAGGCGGCAGGAGTGGGGTGGAGGATGAGAGATAAAGATAGAGACCGACTGCCAGAGCGAGAGGAGGGGGCGAGGGTGAACTTTGAAACGACAGGAGAAAAGACAAAGAAGACGTTAAAGGGAGACGGCAGAAATGAAGCGCAGAGAGAGGGAGAAGGAGCAAAGGCCAGAGAGAAGAATGGATATTGGAAAGGACAGAGGTAGAGACAGAGTGATGCAACCTGAGAAGATAAGGAGGATGGGATGTGGCAGCAGAGAGAGGGGAGTGCAAGAGTGGTCAAAGAATCAGCGCTGTGTTGAGACTCTCAAGGACATTTGCAGGAAAAAGCTCCAAAAAAGGTCATTGCAGCAAAATATTCTAAAGGGCATGCTCCTTGTCAAAGATCCTGCTTATAAATACCTCTTTCTCATGACATTAGAAGATTATAATTTCACTCTCCTACAACAGTGTAATGCCACCTAAAGGCAGTCAAAAGAATTTTAGGCAGGGACCTTTTCTAAGTTTATTACATTTTTAATAATATGATCTCTCACTTCGATTCAAAAGTAGATTTAATAACCTCGTACAGCATACCCTGTAGAATTATGATTTTCTCTGCAATGTTCACTGACTTACAATAACAAGTATAATGCAGGAAAGTTTCCCTTCTTCTCTCTCTCTACTTACTTGTCACAAAGTGCAAAGGCACCAGCACTATAATCAAAGCAAACCTCAAAGTCAAACTTTATGTATTTTTTTTTTTTTTTTTTGCTGAGATGCAAATACGTTTTTTATGTAAACAAAGTCACACATCCGTTCAAAGTGACTTGACAGAGGAGGAGATCAAAGGAAATGGGCATTTCTCGCCAATGACATGCATTATGCACGCACATTATTTGGACTCAGGGAAATGGGGTGGGCAAGCACGGAGATAACTGGGACAGACAGACGGAGATGGCATGAATGAGAGACGGAGAGTAAGGGCTTGGGAGAACGACAGATAGAGACGGAGAGAGAACAAACAGTGTCAGGTTAATGTTAATGGGGACAGGGATCTTGTCCTATTAAATATAGATGGCTCTGTTATGGGACATGAAATATACATGAAACACTGCGTTTGACATCTGTACCAGCTGCGTTAGATCCAGAGAAGGAAGCGAGCTCAAGTGAAAAAGCGGCAAAATGAGAGGCATTGTAGTGAGGAATAAAGGAAGGACAAAGGGAAAGACAGGGAGAGAGACATCACAGTAAGACAAGGATCTTGACAGCATCTGATCCAGACCAGCAAGGGCACTCTTTTTTTTTTTTTTTCATAGATGAAGGCTTTTCAGATGGGGATCGATATTTTATTGTTGTTTCTTGTTGTGCTGTTGATCCTCAGTGTTTAAGTGTTAATCTGGGGTCTTTACTTTGTGTGGTCATGACAGGGCCCATGGGACGTCTAAACAGAGTGGGGCCACTAACCCCAGTGTCCTGGCTAAAACTCCCATCAGGCTCGCATATATCCCTCAGCCCCCAGGGTCACGGCCCCTACAACTTTTCTGACCCCGTGGACAAAGGCGGTGTCTGCAGTAAGGTCGTTCGTAGACAGATAAAAGCAGCACAAGTAACACCAATCAGGAAAGTCTTTTGCAAACAATCTCCCCCCTTTTTTTAATAAAGTAGAAATATAATTTTCTTCCAGTGGTCGGATGAAACCAAATCTGGCTCACTGCATGGAAAAAATATGACTATTTACTCATTCTTCACTCACTATAATGGATTGGTAATATTTGGAAATGGGAATATTTATGAACTGTACAAAAATGGTAATATTTTTTCCCCTTCGTCCTT
This sequence comes from Pterois miles, assembly GCA_947000775.1. Classification (NCBI taxonomy): domain Eukaryota; kingdom Metazoa; phylum Chordata; class Actinopteri; order Perciformes; family Scorpaenidae; genus Pterois; species Pterois miles. Next base: position 15,880,793 of record CAMQGK010000229.1, on the reverse strand, counting down.
CCCTGCCACTACAAATCAGTGGAAGTAAAGTGAAGTAAGAATGACTTTAAGTATGAGCCAAATAATAATAATTCCATTTATTCCAGGGCTGGCAATCAATAAAAATATTAAAACGTGATTAATCACAAGATTTCCTATTGTTAATTGTAATTAATTACTAAATATATATATATATATATATATATATATATATATATATATATATATATATATATATATATATATATATATATATATATATATATATATATATATATATATATATATATATATATTATTAGAAATCACTTAACAGCACAAAATAATGACATTGTCCAGAAACCCTCACAGGTATTGGAATTATTGCAAAAAGATATGCTCAAATCATAACATGGCAAAGGTATCATAATTATCATCAACAGATTTTCATTCACCTATCTTGAGTTCAGAGGTCAAGAGACCCCGTGACTGGCCATGCCATTTTTTGCCAAAATTTAGCATATGTTTTGGGTGCTATTTAGCCTCTTTCATGACAAGCTACTCCTGGTTACTACCAATATATTCCTTAGGTTTTCTAGGTTGCCGGTATCTTCACTCTAGCTTTAAAATTGAGCCCATTACAATCTAAAAATTGCATAATGGCAACAAATAAGCAATATTGTGTCTCACTTATTACATTGCTCATCATTTTAAAGGCTTTGCCTGTTTCCAGTTGCTCTAGTATGCACAAAGGGAGTGATTTACCCACGCAGATATTTCACTTGCGATTAGCTGTTGATAGCACTAACACTTGACCTCTCCCTCTGTCTCCAGCTGCTAGGAACCAGTATGAGCGAATGGGCAGTGATGTGACCATGCAGTGCGGCTCCCTGGACAACGATGCGTCGGTGTCATGGAAGGTGAACGGAACAGATGTGAGGGCCCAGCACCACCTAGAGGGCCCCAGACTGGTGCTGACCGAAGTGGACCTGGGCCACAACGGACTTTACAGCTGCTTTCAGAATCCACACGGGGAGAGACGTGACACCATCTACCTCCACATTGGCCGTGAGTACCCAGACAATTGCCCGCCAACATCATTTCAAATATGACATAATGAATCTTTAATCATCCCAGAGGGGGAAACTGGGTAATTGCTGCAGAATAGAAATGAGGGAAAAATTCTGTGTGTGGTGCAGCTGACCATGATACAAATACAACTCCAGTAGAAATATATGAATAAATAATGAGAAATATTATGAATTATAGCTTGCATGTATATGCAAAAGCTAGTACAAAAACAATATACAAAATTATGTTATGGCTCTGTTATGGCTATTGTGCTATTGGTCTCTGAATTTGACCAAGTGGTTCTAGGCTATCAATGTATTGATCAAACAGGGGCTAACTGAGTTGTTAAGGTTGTAATCCTGAGAGGAAGGGGCATGTGATTGGATGAAAGGTGAAAGAGCTGCAACAACATTGTGTCAAGAAAGGTGGCGTTATTAAAAGTGACATTATGAAATAAAATTAATATAACTTCTAATAGCAAGGTCTAATATTTGAAGGGCTGGATATGAAACTTGAATTGCGATGATAACAGTCCTTATAGTAGGAGCCGCTGCCAGCTGATGAGCTCTAATGATTAGTTGTTAAAATGACATTTGGTCATTTTGCAGTTATGACTTAGTATTTTAATAATCATACAAAAGCTGAATGGGCGTCAAGTTAATGACATGTCACAGTGGCCTGTGAGTTGGCAATTGGCAATGGCCTACTTTGAGATCCATTATTCTGATGGGGAAGGTTTTATACACTTGGCCCGTGCATAATAATAGTGTTGAGGTCACTGATAAGGAGCCATGCAAATATAGTATTTGGACTAAAAACACATTTGTTAAATATGGTATTTAGCTATACATCCTTTGCTCATGTGTGGATTTATAAACACACCTTTTAACAGAAATCCTTTTTGGAAGTTGTTTTTTTTTTCTTTTTCTTCTTCTTATGATTCATTTAACACTTGATTCTGCATGGCTACTTGTAACATTAGGTAAACAACTGTAAACCATTACTATCATCCCTTAATACTTACACTTGATTTCCTCTATGTACATATGTGAGTTAGCCGCAAGTCCGTCTTATGGGAACCTCCAAGATCATGTGTTTGCGAAACTCCTTACATATTTCTGGTGTTTCTGTCTATCCGTAAAGAGATGCATTTCCTGGCGTTGAACAATAGGGGGCAAAATCCGAATTTACTGATAAAAGCAAAACTGTGGAAGTGAGGTGTTACATTATAACTTAAATAACTTAATAACTCAAAAGGAAACCACTGTATATTGCTAAGAAAGTCCCACCGGCATTATCTAAGGCAGCATCAGCATGACTATGCTTTCAGTTATATTTATATTACATCCATTAGATTTATAGTGCAAACTCTCTAATCTGTGCCTGAACCTTCTCCTTTCTTTTTCTTTGGATGTTTGAGTACACCTGTCACTGCATCAATACTTGCACATGTCTGATGCCTATGTCTATTTGTAAATGACAGGTTTCAGGGAAAACATTTCCCCACAGTGAATTCATGTTTCCATATTGTAGCAGAAAAATAAAACAGCCATGCACTTCTGCATAATCTGCGTTGGCTGCCAGCTCCTCAAATATATAAGTGATCGCATTCCATCTCCCTCCATTCGTGTCTGTTGCTAATATGAGGAATAGGCAACATTTTAAATCAAATTTCCACAGGAATCATGCTGCAGCTGCTAGCTGGCCTGCAGGTGAAATTAGATACATCTTTGGCATCAGTCATGGCAGGCCACTTCAAAACGGTGCCAATCGTGACACATTTTGATACACTGCAGTAGAAATCCCCTTAATTCATCACTCCTGTGGCACTGAAAAAACAGAGCTCATACCAGATTCTGTATTTTTGACACTGTTGTACAATAAATCCACCTCAGGTCTAAATCAGAGAATGGTGTAGATTGCAAGAAAAGTAGTAGTGAAAATATGACCACAGCAAACCTATTATGCTTCTGTCCTTTTCCACTTTACCCTAGTGTGTTTTATGATGTTTTTGCAAATGTTAAAGTTCTGCAAAGTTACAAGACCCAAAGTCCATGCCAAAGGGAGTTATTCCCCCCCACAGAAACACTGCTCCCGCCTTTTCTTCCATGATGTCACCAAGTCACACATTTGCATAACGGCTTGTTAGGCGCGCCCTCAAACAATGCTAGGTATAGTGGATGCTGAACAAAGAGTTTGAATCAGTTGACCAATTGCAAAAGAGGTCCAGCTGACCAATCAGAGGAGACTGGAGTTTTAAGCGTAATAGGTCATCTTTAAACCAATTCAGTGTCAGAAATAAAAGAAAGCAGTATAGGGTCAAAGTGAAAAGGGTGGTCAGAATAGGTCCCCATTCCCTAACCAAGAAAACCACACCTCCACCCATTTGTCAACAGAACTGATAGAAAGCCAAGTGCACCGCCTATCAAGATTGTATTCCAGGCCAATGTTAAACGTAAAATTCCCATGCAAATGTTTTTGATGAATGAGACTGTACGGGAGCGTGACAGTTTGGTTAATCATATCCACAATGATGAATTACTGAATGCTGAAATAATACTGAATTAATGAGAGTTTTATGTTATGGGAGATTATGTCAGCAGGGTGAATGATGCAACGCATAAACAGACCAGAATGTGTGTGTATGTGTGAGTGTATGTGTGTGTGTGGGGGTGTGTGAGAGAGAGAGAGAGAGAGACACCCGTGTCTGTGTGCAAGTTAGTGCATGTGCATGTACTGCCTTCACTGATGGTCATTTTCTGCATCGTAATGACACTATGGTGGTCTCAAACTGTGTGTGTGCATGTAACCATTCATTAGGGGTCAATTACAAGTTATCCTGGCAGTGAATATAATTGTCGTGATATCTGTTGGTGATTTTACAACATGTCCGAGGCACACACTGGGGCCACATCGACTTTAATTCTGCATTCAAACCACACACGCTCTTCTCTTCCTCTTCGTCTCTCTGTCTCCCACTCTTCTTCAGTCTGTTTTTTTTTTTTCTTTTAATCTGTCATCGCTACACCACTGTAACACTATTTTGGTACTTTTCTCTTTTGTTCTTTGTCTTTCTCTCTATTTTTATCTGCTTTTTCATTATGTTAACTGTCACCAACAAAACTTTAAAGTGTCATGCAGACACAGCGATAACGACATTATGACAGGCTACACTTGTCGTGATTACCGTCATGATGATAGTTTGATTTTATGCAGTGTTTATTACGTACACCAGGGGCTTGTTATGTTTTACATGGATGCAATTGTTATCAGGAGAACAGCACAGAGCCATCTGTCTGTGCCTTTTTACATTTTTTTCCCTTCACCCATTGTCTCTTTTCACCTCAAACATTGCGATCATCTCATATTTCTTGCTCTTTGTTGCTGTTCCAGTCCTTTCCGACATCCATTCCTTTTTTCCTCCCCATGCCTGTCTGTCTCTATCATCTTTGTGTCTCACTCTCTCGGCGTTCTTCAACAGATCCTCCCATACGTCCTCACCCCCACCCCTCCATCCCTCCCTGCTTCTTGTGTTTTGGCTTCTAGTTTGCGGCGGCATCTGTTAGCTGTGTGTTTACACTGGTTTGCATTAAGAACAGAGGACGTCATACCACGACCCCCTGAACCCGGCTGTGTGTGCGTGTGCTCACACCACCTTCACACCAGTTTCATGGGGATTTTGTGATCTTTTTCCAGGAGCGTGTCAACATAATGTCAGCACGAACAGACCGCAGTTGCGTTCGTCTTGACTTGTATTTTTTATGTGAAAGTTTAGTGCCGCTGTGATGTCTGGTTCCCTTCCTATTTGCATTTTTTTTTTTTCACAACTGTATATAGCTGTAGGGTGTTTATATTCTGTCTGTCACTTTGGATACATACAAAGTTACAATTGCGCACAAAAATATGCATAAATATCAAATTGTGTGCATGTATGCTGATGGATAGAAGCAATGACTTGCATCTGTGTGTTTGTGTGTGTTAAGTCGATACGCACATGGTGCCCAGGATGTTATTGCCCTATGGTGTTAAAAGAAAAATGGCTATCTCATCCATAAGCAAACATTCAAGGACACACACTCCAGCACCAGAGTATTCTTGATGAAATCTTTAGACACTATCTTCCAAAAGAGAAGTGATGTACAACGATAGAGCAATAGAAAGTGACAGACTGACACAGAAAAATGAAATAGCATGGACAGTAAAAGTTCATTATAATTTAATAAGTAAGAGGTCATAAAACTCGAAAGCTCTTTGGTGAAATACAGCATCCTTTTCCCGTTGCTGTCACAACGGGGGGGAAGTTATTGCTGCCCTGCCCTTTTTCTGGCTTTGTCCATTCCTCTATGTATTGCTGTCTTCAATGGCCGTCAGTGAAACAATTTATAGCATCACAACATGGGGCTGCACCTAGCCGGTTATTCAGCCTCCCAGCTAACACAACATCAACTGTGGTGGGTCGTATATCCAGCCAGTCACACTGGTGGCCTGTCACAGAGTCAGTGTGCAAGACACATGGTCAGCTAGTGAGCAGTCAGTTAGCAGACCTGAAGTTGTTGCACACTAGTACAAGTTAGTTAAAACACAATTAGCACATAATTTACAATTTACTTGTCTATGGTTAACTGTGATTAATTACAAATTAATCACATGTTTTTTATCTGTTCAAAATGTACTTTAAAGGGAGATTTGTCAAGTATTTAATACTCTCATCAACATGAGAGTTTGTATGTATATACAGTATTCATTACTGGAAATCAATTAACAACATAAAACAATGACATATTGTGTGGAAACCCTGCATTTAGCATAAAAGATATGCTAAAATCATAACTTGGCAAACTCAAGCCTAACAAGCATGTTTGGAAAGATGGAAAGATTTGTGGGTACCCATAGAATCCATTTTCATTCACGTATCAACAGATCCCTTTGCAAATATCCATGTCAGTTTTTCCTCACCAAAATTTAGCACAACTCTGGAGCGTATTTAGCCTCCTCTACAACAAGCTAGTATGACATGGTTGGTACCAATGGATTCCTTACATTAAGTTGTAGTTTCATATGATGCCAGTATCTTAACTCTAGCTTTAATTCATAAAATGGCAAGTTGCATTAATGTGTTAAAGCAATTAGTGGTGTTAACATATAATCCCGTTAACACCATAACAATTTTCTTAGGTTTAGGAAAACTTCATGATTGGACTTAAAATAAGCACATAAACTAAGGAGAATATGTATGGAAAAGAAAAAAAAAGTAACATAAGTATGGAAAAAACAGCTCTAAAAAACATGTCACTATTGTAACGTACAAAACACTGGTCTAGAACACTAGTCTCCTGGTTATCCTGTGTCCTGTGTTTGTTGGACACATACACCACATATTTATGCAAATACAGTTATATGCAAATGTGTTGGGTGTTTGGTTGTATATATATATATATATATATATATATATATATATACAGAGAGAGAGAGAGAGAGAGAGAGAGAGAGAGAGAGAGAGACCTGTGAAATCATGACGGCCCTTCAAACATCAGGCCATGCATATCTGAAAGCTCTGTCCCTGATCACTTCCCATTAGTCACTCAGCCTGCCAGCTGACACTAGGAAAGAAGAATACTCTTTTTCCCCCTTAAATTCTTGACAGATAATTCATGGGGCAAAGAGGGCAGAGCACTCCCATCACTGTAATGACAAGATTTTCAATGTCTATAATGAAGAAAACACATTTATATTGTAAGCAAGGGTGGCGTCTGCTATAGTAATGAATTTATACCATAAATCACCACACAAGAAAGGGGCTCTTCCTCTAGGTTTGGCATTGACTCATTCTTGTAAACAAATCCAGTCTGAGCTGCTCTCAGATCATGGCGGTGCCATTATGTAAACTCGGTTGCAGTGTAGACATTTTTCTTTTTCTTTCTTAATGTTAACCAAGTCCATTTGGCTTTTGTTAAGGTGTGTTGGCATGCATGTGGTTAGTATGGAAAACCCTTCTATAGAATACAGTATGCATTACCAGCATAAGAGATACAGCAGCAGGATAGGACATACATTTGTCTACCATCATATTTTGCCTTTTTTTTTTTTTTGGTGGTATCACTCAGTATCTAGATGAACAATTTGGACAATTTTGATGTTAAGCACAGATTGTTAAAAACTGCCAAGTACCAAAAGCTTTGGTAACGTAATCTTTAAGCAGATAGTTACCAATTTAAATCCAAATGTTGCCAGTTTTATACTATTTTTGTCTTTGTGTTTAGAAAGCATTCAAGATATTAAGTTTGTTGATGAACTATAGAATTATAGAAAGAAAGCATATTTATTTCTCAAAGCTCAAAGTTAGGTAAAACTTTTTTTTTTTTTTTTTTTTTTTTTTTTTATAAAGTACCCTTTTGGTATTGGTACCAAAAATCGGTATTGTATCAACACTAGTATCAAAAAATTGAAATGACACTCTGCCCTATGTGTTAACTGAAAGATGCAAACACAAAGGCACACATTAGAATAACTTACATTTGAGGACAGTGCAGTGACATACAGTAGGTTCACTCTCTGTAGCCTTCCCCTAACTTCAGTTATAGCTGATACTTGTGTAGTCCTCACCCTTGTGTTAACCCAAGGATAAAATGTAAGTTAAGTGGGCACATTTATAAAGCTCACAGTTAGATTATCTACTCCTGCTCACTTGGTTAAATCAAAACTGTACCCCCAGATGTAAGACTACAAACACTCATGTACACACACTGATTGGTTGTCTTCAAGCTAACTTAAGATGAGTTAAAGGAGGAGTGAGTTCTCTTGTTAGACTGATGTTTATATTTTACCCTCAGGCAACTTCTTTCCTCACACACACACACACACACGCACACACACACACACATCAATTGGTATCTATTTCCTTTCGGTGGGCAGCTTGTTTTTGTGCGTATCCCTGCACAAACGTACACACACACACACTCAGGGGACCCGACTACATCGCTGGGTAATGGAATTGTCTTGTCTCCTCGTAGACAGATCGCTATGGAGGAGGGTGAACACATAGAGCTCCATTCTCCTCTGGGACTTCCTGTTTAAACCAGGAAGTATTTGGCCCCACATGTAAGGGCACCACTAGAACTACTCAGCTTCCATTTTAATTACTCTCCTTGCTTGTCCCAGTCCTCGACCAATCATAATAAATAGCAAATACCTGCGCGGAGGATTTACACGGCTTGAGAATTTAATTCAACTGTTTGTCAGCCTCGGCTGGTCTCTCGGGTCTCGTTCCTGTCAGCAAAGAGAAACAGCCCAGCCTGATGAAACGAGGCAAAATGGGTATTCTAAGGTCTTAAAAACTCAAATGCATGTTTCGGAAGGTAACACCCACAGGATTGATGAGTACCAACAGGGAACAGATTAATCTGAAATGAGTCATGAAAGTAAATCTCGATTTCCTGGTAGAAATGATGTCTCAATTTTTCTGTTACTGACACATAAAGGGCCTCATGCTGTAAGTGATGTATGAACAAATATTATCTTATTTTTGCTCTTCTCTTAGGTAAAAGTGCACACATGGTTGATAATAATAACGATTAATAATAATGATTAGAGCAGCTGGCGTGAGCAGTGTAGCTCAGACGCAGCTCGGCTTTGCGTCACCTGCTTTTCTTCAAGGTCTCGCCTACTTTCTCCATGAGCCACACACAGCTCACAGCAAAAACATACAGTGCAAATCTTTTGACTGTATATTGACATCATACCAGCAACATTGCAACAGTTTCAATGTCTATATCTGTAGAATATGTCATACATGAAAAAAGTAAAGGTGTATTTTTAACTCTACTGAGCCACAATACATCTTGTTCGTCCAGTTTTATGTTCAGTAGAAGCTTGGAACAGGAAAAGAAATGTCAAATGAATATGGATTGTGTCCTCACCGTTTATCTGTGTTACATATAATCCTGTTGTGCTAAACATCAGAATATTTATTCTTAACACCATTGTTACTACACACAGTCTTCTTTTCTGTTCCGGTTCATATCGTCCGTTTCTTTCCTCTCCATTTTTTGCTCTATTTGCAGGACAACAGCAACTCCCATCACTTTATTGTAGGTGACAATAATGTGATAAGAAGTCAATGGGAAGCCATGAGGGAAACTCAAACGTATTAAAAAACAGAGCCATTGTGTGTTTTGGCCTCTTTGTATCCGTTGGGTATCAGGAGTAATCTGGCAAGACAGATTGTTTTCCCTTTCCCCCTCTCTCAGTGCTACTGTGTCAAAGAGGAGATGGTGTGGCAAAAATCCTTTGCCGCTTTAAGGCCCCAGAAAAATAATCAAATGTTTTGCTTTTTATAATGTTTTGTCCATCTAGAATTTTACACAGACTATGCATTTATATATCAGATTACAGCTTTCTGCGGATTCAGTGTAAAGGAACAAGGTGCACCTATACTCACAAATACACGTTCACATTAAGGTCAATCCAAAGTAGAATTTCAAAGGCTTTGAAACTCAGCCAGAGTAGTCTTTTCTCAAGATTTGAGTCCAGTATTCTGGTCTGCTTTTTCACACAATTTTTCATTTTATCCCTTCAGTTCATCCATCACTCTCACCCATCACTCTCACCCATGTATCATTCCCCGCCCCTGAATGCTACTACCTTTCCCCTCCTCATATCTTAAAATTCTGGCCTGATCTCTTGGTCTCTATCTCATTCCATTTCTTTCTATCTCCTCCACTAATCCTCTTATACTGCCCCCTAGTTCATCCCATATCACCAGTAGCTTTCTCTTGTCGTCCTTCTCTCTGTACTTTGGTGTAAGCTCCTATTGAAATTATCACACTGCATTGTTACACTCTTGTGTGCTCCTGCAGTCCTCACTGGATATCATCTATGTTGATATGTGTGGCTGTCATCCCCATACAATATACGGTGTGGATAAATACAAATTGCTTAATACTAATCAGTTGAACTTGTGGCCGCATTGCATTCTGGCCTGTTGAGGTAGTTTGAAGAAATCACTCAGAGGCAACATCTCAGCAGATTTTAACCCATTTTCATTTGCATATCTTGAGGTCAGAGGTCAAGGAACCCCTTTGAAAATTGCCATGTTAGTTTTTCCTCACCAAATTGTAAATTTAGAACATTATATAGCCTGCTTTGCCAAAGAAGACCTAGGTTTTCAAGTTTGATACAATATGAGTATACTCACTCACACACACTCACTAGCCTTAAAACTAAGCTTGCTAAACCCTAAAATGGCAAATTGCATTAATGTATTAAAGAAATTAGAAGCATGAACATTTGTTTTAACCAGACATAACTAAAACAACCTACCTCCCATTCCTCCCACCACCCTCCCTCATACCTCCCAACAAACATTTTTTGTACATCTTGACTTGATTTATATCTAGACCTTGCTCAAACTCACCCCAAGAATTGAAGTACACATACTCTTAGTGGTACAAACACAATGCTTTTTTTAAATTAAACTTTCCCCTTCAATAATAACTCTCCGTTTGAGAAAATTATTGTATGTTACCCAGAAGTAAATTATTTCTTGCTTTATACATAATTTTTCAACAGTTAAATTCCGTTAAATTCTACCAGGCTCATGAATTTCAAAGCATGTGAGTTCGCCATGCTAGCGTGTTCACATATCTTACATTAACTCTCCTGATGGCATTTTTCATGCATTTAGTATGCATGACGAGAGCAATGTGCTTTTGTACGTGTTACCCCGAACCTCCACACAATATTAGTGAACCATACAGAGTGTACAATGCTTTATGAGTCAGAATGTGTCTGTTTTTTTTTTTCCCCAGAACTGCAATGATCCATGCCAACTTTGCTTGCACATATCTTATATGAGATTTTGTAGAAAAGGTTTCATGTAAAAAAGCACGATGGAACAATTTTGTGAAGTGAAGACTGGTATTTATGCTCTTGACTGGCTGACGGACGTGAGTGATATTGTTCTGTTTAGTGATGTAAAGGACTTGGGGGCGGCAGTAGCTCAGTCCGTAGGGACTTGGGTTAGGTCCCCCCATGGACCAAGACCAACTGGTTGCTGGAGAAGTGACAGTTTACCTCTTGGGCACTGCCGAGGTACCCCTGAGCAAGGCACCGAACCCCCAACTGCTCTGGGCGCTTGTCAGGAGCAGCCCCATCACTCTGACATCTCTCCATTGACGCATGTATATGTACTGTGTGAACAACAGAGTGTAAAACTGAATTTCCCCACTGTGGGACTAATAAAGGAATATCTTCTTCTTCTTCTTCTTCTTCTTCTTCTTCTTCTTAAAGCAGGGTACAGAGAGAGTTCAGGCTTCTGTTTAAAATCATAGATTAGGCTGGTGGAAGACAGGAAAGCTGCAAATGCAAAACATTGTGAAGCTGAAGTTCATAGCAGGCCCCGCAGATCAAGTTGGCTAGGTGTAGTGAAAGTGTCTCTGGGAAGGAGCTGAAGTGGAGGGAGACTAAGTTCGATAAAGCATAGCTAGAGACAGCGGAGCTTAGTTTAAGCAACGGCAGCCTAACACAGGAAATAGTCCAGGTAGAAAGCAGGATTCAGGATCTTTGTGAGGATTTAGCAAAAAAAAAAAAAAAAAAAAGAAATTGTGCATACAGTGATGAGAAAAACTAAAATAGGTGCTTTACTTTCCTTGCTAAAAATATCAACCCTATTATTCTCAAAACATAGTCAAGTGGCTTTGTCAGTTGAAACCAGTAGAAGACAAGACACAGCAACAGTTAATTGACAACTGGGCTGAATACAAAATAGAGTAATCTGTGCAAATTTGCTTCTCAAAGAAGACTGAAGTTAAGACACAGTCAAACTGGAGCATTCTGGGAAGGGCACACATCCGTGTCAAAAACATGAGGATTCACAGTTTTGTTTTTTGGTGGCTTTTAAAGCCAATTGGAGCAAACTTTAATGGCTGCACTTGAGCAGCTGGAGCATCACTTCTAGTCTTCTAAAATGCTGCTCCTTGCTCCAATTAAATTTGCAATTCTCCAGCTCCGTTCCACTCGAATGCTCTGCATGAAACAAAACCATGGAAGCATACTGTATCTGGTAATTGGCAGTGTGCGATGGGGTGCGCTGTTGCTGTCCTAAACCTTCTTTGCTTCCTTTTCCTAATCCCACACCTTCTTCCTCCCCCCCATTATATCCAATCACAATTGACCCATCCATTAACCCTTTCTTATTCAGATTTAAAGGTATAACATGTAAATGAAATAAATCTTCACAGCTCAATGAGTTGAGAGGGTGAGAGAGCAGCAATGCAGTTTAGGGAACTATAGAGTGACTGAAAAGCAGTGAATCCAAGAAATTTAACATTATTTTTTGATTGTTTCCCAGCGGAAACTACACACAGCTAACTCTGCATAATTCTGCAGGAAGGTGCCGAGTTGCCAGATTTTAAATGAATGCAGACTTCCCGTCTGCTGGCTGTGGCTCAGCACTGCTCTTGTCAAACTACAGACACACACCGATCACAGCTGCATTCGGCACAGAGAGGAGCATAGGGATCACTGGAACACAGACGCATAACACAACCCGTTGTCATTCGTGAAATATGGTATGGCATCGAACAGAGTAAAGGGGGACTTGTGAGTTGGTATCAGAAGCCAAGGGGCGTGACAAAGTGGCAATATTTGACCACATGAACAGACTGCGCACCCTGTTGGATGGGGGTTACACCCCCATGTGGGGCCCAAAGGCTGTTTGCAGATGCCCAGCAGTGTCCCAAGTAAAGCAAATTAAGAAGCAAAGAGAAGATACAAGAAGAGGGTGGCATGATCTCTCCAGAAACAGACATCAGCACAAATGTCCAAAAATGATGATTGAGAGAGATTATTTTTGTATCAGTCTATACATTGTTTTTTAGTTAATTATTGCATTTTATGCCTTTAGAACGGTCCTGGGGTCAATGAATTGTGTTGCTTTTTTTTTTTTTTAATCATGAAGTGCATCTTGTTAAAACTTTTGATAAACTGAAGTAAGCCAGAGTTAATTGTGCTCTCTCTCTCTCTCTCTCTCTCTCTCTCTCTCTCTCTCTCTCTCTCTTTCTCTCTGTCTCTCTCTCCCTCTCGCACTCTAATTATCCATCCAGACATAGTGGAATAAACTGACTGACTGTATTATTATCTTGTCTACTCTGTTCTCTCCGCTCCCCTACAGTTGATATGCCGCATGTGTGTGTGTGTGTGTGTGTGTAGCATGTGGGTTGTGTATGTAGGTGTTGCTGCTTGTGGGCACCTCTTTGTATATGCTTCATACTAATTTGTCACTCTTTGCGTTTGTGGGTGAGCACACGCATCTTTGTTTTTGAGATTTGCAGCTGCATTTTTGTGTGTTTCCATGCATCTGTGGCTGTCATTGTGTGTTTTGTGTGTGTGCCAAGGAGGTAAAGGCCTGTTCCCTCTTGATTAGTGTCCAGTGAAATAAAAATTTCTGGGCTGTCTCGGCCTTTTTACAAACCTGTGCATGTGCGAGAGAGACACAGAGAGAGGGAGAGAGAGGAGAGAAAATAGGGACTTTGACCATAAAGTATTCCCCCTGGCTTAGTGTCCTGCTGTGAGGTTGAGCAGTTTGCTCCATTGACGTCAAGCAACTGAAGGATGGTCAGATATCCATGAAAACATACTCATCGGGCCATTTGTGTGTGCACATTTGTGTGTATGTGCCCGCAAAAAGATCCAAATGTCAAATCAGATGTTTTAAGAGGTAAAACTGTCCACTCCTGCTGACCCCTCTCAGCCAGCGCTGTCACATCCATTCAGCTTAATGTGTCCCAAACCACAAACCAAAACTCTAGCAGGCTTGCTGTCAAAGCATGAACGTAGAAACTGTGCAGTGTTACAGTAACGTGCTGTACATAGTCACATGGATGAATACACAGACACATCAACCAATCTTAGAGAATTTTGTAACTCCATTTCTACTTTAAGGCCACTTTTGGCCAGGTTTTCTATTCATATTCAATTGCATTATTGTGCCTGGGGACAGAAGGGGTCACGTCCCTCCTATATATCCATCCATCGTCAACCGTTTATCCCGTTGGGGGTCGTGGGGGGGCTGGAGCCGATCCCAGCTGGTGGGCATTTTTGTAAAGGGGAGACTTTTGGGTACCAAAAGAATCTATTTTCATCCACATATCTTGAGGTCAGAGGTCACAGGACACCTTTGAAAATGGCCATGACAGTTTTTTTCTTCCTCAAGTTTAGCACAAGATTGGAGCTTTATTTAACCTTCGTCATGAATCCTAATTAAAATATACCAAAAGTAAAATTTCAGAGTAATCTGCTGTATATTATGTCGTTGTATTCTAATTATTGATGCATATCAAATTTGCTCTCACACCAGCCTAAAAAATGGGCTCGCGCCTGAGTTTGCTTGACACACCAAACGGGTTGGATGAAACCCTTAAAACATTCAATGATCCATCCATCCGCTTTTCCCGTTGGGGGTCGCGGGGGGGCTGGAGCCGATCCCAGCTGGCATTGGGCGAAGGCGGGGTTCACCCTGGACAGGTCGCCAGTCCATCGCAGGGCACATAGAGACAGACAACATATAGACAGACAACTATTCACGCTCACATTCACACCTACGGGCAATTTAGAGTAATCAGTTAACCTAAACTGCATGTCTTTGGACTGTGGGAGGAAGCCGGAGTACCCGGAGAAAACCCACGCTAACACGGGGAGAACATGCAAACTCCACACAGAAGAGCCCCAAGCCGCAATGGAACCTGTGACCCTCTTGCTGTGAGGCAACAGCACTAACCACTGCACCACCGTGCAGCCCCCCCCTCCTATATATGAAAAATCTAATTTTTTAATACATGTAATGACCAGCCTGGTTGGTTCCTTGAATGTCTGACTGCAGATTTTGCCCTTGATCATATTCCATCATAGTAATGCAATCTTAGCAAAATTAAAATTGCCAGAATTAATTTCTTAATTGATTAATAGCCTAAATATTGTAATACAAGTATCTGTAAATCTACAATGATGAACTGATTAATCAATTAGTTGCCAAATATTAAATTAATTAGCAAACAGTTTGATAATCGATCAGTTTGAGAATGTTTTTTTTCTATGAAAAAAAGAGTCAAAATGATCTGATTCCAGCTTCTTAAATGTGAATAAATTTTATGCACAGTTTCTTTACCCTTAACTATGACATTAAACTAAATATTTTTTGAGTTGTGGACAAAACAAGACATTTTCGGATGTCATCTTGGGAAACACTGATCAACAGTTTACACAAATTTAGAAACTAGACTAATTGAGTAAATGCACAATAACAATGAATATATTTGTTAGTTGCAGCCCTAATGCTGTTTTTCATTTCCTATCCCTCCCTTCTGTATTATCTGTTTTAAAAAGTGCCAGTTTAGTGTGGATCTATCATCCCATAAAATAGCATATACGTAACTGCAACAACATGCAGAATGCACAAAGACACTGAATTCAGTAAAGCTATACACATATTGAACAAAAAACTCAGCGTTGAGGCATTAGTCAATCAGTATTATGGAAACTGAAGTGAACACCAGGTTTATGTCTGACATGGTGGACTTTTAATAACCTCGTTATCTGAAACTGTTCAGATATTCTGTGTCACATTTTAGGGGAGCTCATCAAAAATAGATTGGCACATTTCAGCATTGTAAAAGTTTAAATTCCTCTGCTGCCATTGGTGCTCTCTATTTTGGAAAGATCTTATAGAACTTATAGAAAATGATTCCTCTTTCACATTTAAAGCAAGTAAGCAAATTAGTAGGCATCCCTTTACTCTCAACTGAGAGCCTGCTTGGAAATAAGGAGTGTAACAAACCTGTGGTGTGTTTGGATGCATGCAACAAATAGATACAATGTGCGGGTGTATGGATTAAAAAGAAAATTAAGAAAAAAAACAAATGAGAGAGCGAAGAAGAAAATTAATGTATTGATGTGTGCAAGAGAGCAGAGAATCAAATGTGTGGATGTATGTGCAGACCTCAACATGCATACATCACATGCATAGCCGTAAGAGTGTGCATACTCACCATATATCCCTCCATATATCCTTATATGTGTGTGTAATGGACTAGGGTCTAACGTAATTTCACGCTTCAGGATAAAAGTGACTTCTCCATTTAGTCTATCCGGGCTTTTCTATTTGATGCAGCAAACTAATCTGCGCTTCCACAGGAGATTGTTTCTCACTCACTCACTGACTTATTAAGCTGATAATAATATACTGGCAGACTGCTATAGCCTCCTAAGATGTGCTTCAGGAATGTATTCTGCTGCACTACCTAGCCTCTATAGGAACAAAGAAAGACATCTTTGGTGGCATTTTGTGAGTCCAAGAAATGGCTGATATTGTGTCAATAAAAAGTGTTGATTCAAACAAAAAATATTTTTTTAAAACCTCCATGAAAGGAGGCTTTATTGCAGGACTATTTTATTGGACTGTACTTTGTTTGTCTAGTTTTTGCTAGGTGTACCTAATATACTTGCAACTGAGTGAAGGCATTCTGCACTTCCTTTATGTACAGCAGAGGTGTGGACTTGAGTCACATGATTTGGTGACTAAATAAATAAACTGGGCTTTAACCCCAGTGACTGTCCAAAGTGAAGTGAAGTCCAAAGATTAAAAAGCATGTTATTTAACAAGTGTGTGAACAAAGACAATCAACTACCTGGCTCCAGAGATAACTCTGACAATATTGGACATGTTGGGTTTATTTGCTATGATTGGGTTTATTTATTTTATTTACTTTTCAAGAGATCCTTTATTCAGGAAGAGAATTTAATCATGAGGAAATAACTGAACTGAACAAACTTTCAAAATTTCTGTCTTTTGTTGTTAATGCTGAATCACCCAAAAGTGGTGTTTTTTTTGTTTAACTCTGAACTCCGTATGTATATCTCCATAATACTATTGGGACTTTGTCTTACACAAAATACAGTGGTGCAGGGATGGTGTGTTTTTGTAGGCCAGCCCGAAAATTAGAATCGCATGGGTTCCCGTGACAAAAAGCCAATGGGATTTTTCCATTGGGTTACTGTATTGTACAGTATATGCAACAAATCTGTAAAAGTGGATGTGTCAGTGTGATGATGATGTTTTGTAGTCTCATTTAGTCACCTTTTTTGAGACACTGAGAATCTTCACAGTTCACAAGGATGAATTTTCTGACAATTTACTGATGTATTTTATATTGTAGAATAAATCTTAAAAAAAAATCTCTTAAGCTTGATCTTATATAGATTTTATTTCAGGCATCTAACTAAAAACCCATTCAGAAAACCAATTGACTTCCAAGCGAGGGAACCTACAGTGCTAAAATGCTAGCTCATTTCTGAGTTTTAGGAGTCATTCCTGCACCAATTTATTCCCAAGATCCACTTTGTTTGAATTGATCCAACAGTGTCCAATCAAGTTGCAGGAGAAAACCACGAAGAACTAATGTTACTTTACTCGGTACAGCTACTCTTGTTAAAATGGCAATACTTTTGGTAAAGAGTGCATTATCATTTGTTTAGGACTCAAAACTCAAAGTTTAGAACTTGGGACCTGCCTGTCTTTACTTTGGACTTGACTTGCAACTTGAGTGTAAAGAGACTTACTTGGGACTTGCAAAACAATGACTTGGTCCCACCTCTGAGGTACAATACATATATGTATACTTAGCATATGAATTAGGTCTAGTAGCAGTAACAAAATCAGTAGACGCCGCAGTAGCTGCAGTGGAGTATGTAGGATTCTTGTGTATAAGTACTAAGATGTAATTGCAGCACTGCTGTCATCCTGGAGATGTCTCAATAACAACAGTTCATCTGTACACTCTCTGGGGATCAGGCAGCTGTGAGCCTGGACTGTGGCTAAATGCAATGTCCCAAAGGACGGATATACCCACAGAACACTACAGCATGGGAAAAGAAAAGCAGGGATAGAGAGATGGGAAAAAGAAAAGAAAAAAGATACAGTAGAAGAGTGTAGTTAACTTGACAGCTGCAATGTGAAGATATGTTTACAAGACCATGAGGTTTAAAAAAGTAATATGGACCAGCACTGAATTTTGAATGAAAACAATTATTTTTTGAAGCTCTATAAGAACCAGAAATGTTTCATTTAAAAAAAAAAAAGCTAGAGCTAGAGGCATGATGTGAAAGAGAGGGATATGGGAAGTAGAAACTCCGCTTGTGTTTGGGATAAACAAACAGTCCCTTCTGGATGTTCAGACACACGCATGCTCACACACACGCACACATGTTGCGGTGGGCGGATGAAAGGAGTCTCACACAAACATAGCTCCTGTGTCGAATGAGCCGCTCTTATTGTGGAAAAACACAGAGATGTTGGTCTTGGCCGGACAAGAATGTGGGCTGTATTGGTGTTGTGCGCGTGTGTGAGTGTGTGTATGTGTGTGTAGTGCGTGTGTGCTGCAATGAAAGTTTAAAGTTGCTAGTTATCTGCTTCAAACAGTCAGCACACATACATACACGCTCATAGCAAGTCTAATTATCTGTTTTACAGTGTGAACTTGGCTGTTTTTGGCACATTTTGAATTGTACATCTAAGGACATGTGTGTGCACACCACCGGTTACTTCCTCTTTCCATCACTCCCTTCAATCCTTTTCAAATTGCATTTCTTTTTTTTCTTTTTTCTCTCACATTATGTAGGGTACCTGTTCATACTGTCCGCCTAAATTTGCCTCGCTAGCTTTCAAGTGTTTGGGAGGGCAAATCACACAGAATCTGATCAAATACCATGCTGCTGCAAGGTGAAATCTTTGTAGCTTTTACTGAGTCAACCCTTCAGAAACTGCATAACATTCAGCTATTTTTTTTTTGTGTGTGTGTGTCTTTAATTTGAATGCGAAAAGCATTCAGTTAGCCTTGAACTGGTTTCTTACATTGTGAGTTTTATAAACTCTTGGTGAATTTTCTGTTAAGATCAAAGTGTTCTATAGGCCCTTACGATACCAATGCATTCTACATTCTGTATCCTGATTCCAACAGGCAAAGTTAATTAATTAGTTAATTAGGTAGTTAATTGAACACAAAAATGTGTTATGTTAAAGCAGTGAAAAAACAGCTCCTCTACCACACTGTGATGAATCATAAGTGAATGATGAACCATTAGGTGTCAAGGAAACAGTACACTATTGTGAAGACACAAGCTCAATAATACATTACAAGTAATCTTGTTAGTTTGAATTTAGAGAGAGTTACCCCAAAGTCTTTGTGACTAACCAAAGGTGTGAAACTAGTCTGATTCACTGTTGGAATGAGGGCCTGATGCATCTGATTGCAATTATCCATGTGGCATAATATGAATGTGCTTGAGTGCCAAGTGAAGGGGTGAGAGTCAGCCTGGGCCAGAGACCCGACATGCGGGGCAGTTTGGGTCAGACTCAGGTCTGGCTCATTAACTTCTCTGCTTTCACTGTGCACTCTGCACCACAGAGCACACATATGCGGTTGTGTGCTATGATATATCATTAATGAGGAAAACATTACTTGCATTCTCTTATTGAAACAGTTTTTCGAGACATCTGTTTTGAGTTTATCAATTACCTGCAGCGATCCCGCAGCAGCAGAAACATTACTTGAATTTTCTGCAAAAAAAGGATGTCATCTCATCTTATTCCCTTTTCGCCTCACACTATTCATCATGCATATGTAGCACCAAAAATCAGCCTGATTACATATCACCGTAACACTGATTAAAAACCTCTAAATACTTCTATAATCAAAATAAGGCTTGGAAGACTAATGCTTTCTAGTTCTGATGATGTTTTAGTTTGCATCCATCCACCATGAAATGTTCTGAATGAATAACGCATTTGCAGAGCCTGTGAGAGGCAGGTGACATTTGCTACTTAACCGCCATGTCTGTGTAAATGTTCACAAGAATCTTCTAGAAGTCATGAACATTGTTAAATTGAACGACATGCAGACTTATTCATGAAGCAGCAAACCTGCAAATCTTTAGCATGAGCCATTCCTTCGATACCTTGTTAACAGAGAGAAAAACAAAAAATAATTCACGTACATGTTTAGAAGCATATAACACTTCTATGTATGTGCACACACCTGCACACGTTTGTCTGTGGGTGTGCGATAAAAGTGAGATTAACTGTATCAGAAAACTCAGAAGAGAAAAGAAATAATTTCAGATTTATTTCAGCATCTCTGGAGGGGAAAGTTATTGTGTGCTAATCGGAGAGAAAGATGAAATCATCAAAGCAATACTACAGTCTACTGAGTCCGCCTGCATCTCCATGCTCAGTTTGCTTTCTCATTTCTCCCTCAACCTCCCTCTGCTTTGTGTCTCTGTCTTCTCCCTCCCTGTTTAGTCTCTTTTTTTTCTTCTTTTTTCCTCCAAGCCTCTCCCTTTTACACACTCCTCTCTTGAGCATCCTTTCTGTCAATGTTCCTCAATTTGCCTCTGTATCTCAGATATGCATCTTTTGTTACGACTTCAGTTATATGTGAGCAGCAAAATAAAACACAATTTGTTTCAGATCAGTCTTTTACATTTTATAATTTATGAGCCAAGAGAGTAGCACAGTTTTGACAAATAAATATTCAGTTCTGTTGTTGACGTTGTTGTATGACATGCTTCCTGCTGCTAGATACTACAAAATGGTGGCAGAAAATAAACAAAAACAGGGTTAAATGTCCATACTAATAATATTTTGCTGGAGAGAAAACTTACTCAGCATTTTTATGCCTACAACCAGTATCGTAATGGCAGCAGATATTGAGTCTGTCACACAACATCCAGTGTTGTCAAATTACAATGTTGGCATTCAAATTGGATTTGTTGGCCTCAGGCTCTTTATGTATATCCATATATGGGTTTTCTTGTCTCTTCTTACTTTCCATACAGCATCTTAATGTTGTCACTGTCATGTCTGTCTCATAATTCTGATCACATTATATGTATTTTTTAACTGAAGCTCAGTTGAAACATCCTGTCTTGCGTCTGCGGTCCTGTTGCAATATCTCTGTAAGCTTATTAAGAAATAATTAACCTAATTCACTTTTGCTTTCGGCAGAGTGTCCCGGTGGTATTTTATAGTACAGACTTACAATGAAACGAGAGATAGTTGACAGCGTGAAAATACTTTGGGGAAATGAAGATGAAATTATTAATAACATTGCACTGTTGCACTGGGCATGCAAGCTTTTTATTGCTTATTTGAAATACCAAGCAAAGGGGGGAAAAAATGAGTTGGCAAAAAAATAGATTTGTCCGGAACCTCCAGTTTATTTAGTGCAAAAGATGATTTGAGCATTATAAACATTATGTTTGACTTAACACACCCTCTGGCATTGTGGGTCCATAGGTTTCGGACAGCAGGGGCTGTGAGTCATCCACATGCATAAACATACATTGTTGATTGGAAACATTACTGTGGCCCTGACACATTGTTTTTGTGTTTATATCAGTTTGTGAACTTGTGATTCACTAACTTTTGTTCTTGTATTTAAATAGCAGAGGCCAACAGAAATGGTGTTTAAATGTTTGTTAACTTGTTAACATTTTTTTATGCCCGAGGACCCCTTTAAAAACGAGATGGTGCATCTCAAGGGGTTTATCCTCTCATAAATTTTGAAATGAAATGAAAGTAATATCTAACTATCTAACTTGCTACATTACCCTATTGTAACACTTTGTTTAACAGGTCTGGTTTACACTAATCAACAATTACAATTAGTTACTATTTCTTGTAATGGCATATTCCCACCAGGCAGCTGCAAAGTAATAATTGCATTTTTTTTTTTCTGCTGCTGGGCAACAGGAGTCACAGGATCTGTTTACTGATTGGTTGTGAGCCCTCTCTGGCAGCACTTTGCCACTAAACGTGAAACTTTTCCCATACTCAGTTTGGCTACATGTTGCCGCTGAATCACATGGCTGCAGCACGCTGAGCTCGGGAGCAGCTGCCGTAGCTTTTCATAGACATTCCGTGGCAGCTCGCCGTAGGCTGCACTTCGCCAGCGGTCTGGTGTGAATTCAGCATAAGTGTATCAATAGAACACATTCTCCGTTTTCCTAGAAATAGTACCATATTACAGAGTTCTTTTCAGGAAACATCTTGGAAATTACTAAAAAACTATTCAGAAATTATTGACCCATACAGGGAAGTTTTACTCAATTCTCTGTTGGCTTGTTACTGTACTAATAAAATGAAATTGTGTATGTCTTCATATAATAAAAGACAACAGAAAACTAGACACGATGGATCACACCAGCCGTGAATCCAAGTTGGGCCAGGGGCTTAGAGTTGGGGGCCAATGCACCCTTATCCATTACTACTCTACTTCTGGTGCCCTTACTTGGACTACACCCATCTTCAAACTTAACCTTCATTTTGATCTCAACTACACACCTGTTAAATTTTGTCACTGCATCTTGCACTGTTAAGACGCTGTCATGGTCACAAAATATGTCCACAGACATATACATAAACACCTTGCAAAGTACTCAAAACCATGTCTGGTAGTTTCAGGTATGCTCACACAGATGCAAGCATTTAGGTTGCTGGCTCCTTGGCTTGCCTGTTGTTAGACTTAATACATGTCATAAACATATATTGGCCTCTTAATGCAGACATCACACAGTGAATGGGGTATGTAATGTCAAGCATGGTATAGTTTAGTTTCAATTAAAACAAACAAACAAAAAAGCTTTTGTTAAAACGAAAGACAATATACAGTACAAGTGATGCCATGAAGTGTCTTGAGGGTAGATTAAAAAAAAAAAAAAAAAAAAAAAGATATATAAACATCACAATTCAGGTGGTTAGATACCAAGCACTGACATAAAATACAATATGATTAAGATGGGGTCGGTGACAAAAAGCGATATGTGCCATTTATCTAACAGGACAAAACATGCTTCCGCTGCTCCTCCAACCAGCCTTTCATTTCCTTCTGTCCATCTTTGCTCTCGGTTGATAATGATCTTGGCAGGCCACAATGAATAATGTACACTTACCGTAATGGTCGGAAGAGGTTCAGAGAACACACACAAGGGCCATGCATGCACGCACACACACACATTTCATGAGCGCACAAACATACATGCAGTGATTTGCTCAGAGTATCAAAGAGGTGCACAAATGGAAACTCTCCCAACATACGCTCAGAGTCAGATGTGCACAAAATACACATTCACGTGCACACACTATACAACTGAGGGTAATTCCTTCATTTCTTAATGATGGGCATCTGAGAGTAGGGAATGTAAATTATTAAGGCATACAGCAATTAGATACATAACACTCCCAGGGAGACATACACTCACTCTGGACACACACAGTATGTAAGATGCATGAACACAAGGAACACAAACACTTTCAAACATATTATAAAGATTGTTTTAAGCATAAAGTAGGCACACATGTATGAACTAATCCATTCAAAGCCACGCTCACTGTGTACACAATTGAGCATGCAGCGAACGTGTTATCACAACTCTCTCTAACAGATATGATATCAAAGCTAATTATAGGTGTCATTCATTTGAAACCAAAATGAAAGGATCTGACTTAACGCTCTGAAATGTAATCCTTCTTTGAAGATGAGTATGTCTCGCACATTCCTAAGAGTTGCATACATGTCACTAATGTCACAAACACAGAGGTCTTTAATTAGGATTAGGATATACAGTATACACTCACCGGCCACATAATTAGGTACTGGTCAGAGTATTTCAGAAACTGCTGGTCTACTGGGATCTACTGGGATTTTCACACACAACCATATCGAGGGTTTACAGAGAATGGTTCAAAAAAGAGAAAATATCCAGGGAGCGGCAGTTGTGTGGACGAAAATGCCTGTGAGAGGTCAGAGGAGAATGAGCAGAAAGGTTTGAGATGATGGAAAGGTAACACTAACTCAAACAACCACTCGTTACAACCAAGGAATGCAGCATACCATCTCTAAATGCACAACGCGTCAAACCTTGAAAAAGAAGGGCTACGGCAGCAGAAGACCACACACCCATCCTCTGATGGCTACTTCCAGCAGGATAATGCACAATGTCACAAAGCTCATATCATCTCAAACTGGTTTCTTGAACATGACACTGTTCTCCACAGTCACCAGATCTCAGTACAATAGAGCATCTTTGCAATGTGGCGGAACGGGAGATTCGCATCATAGATGCGCAACTGACAAATCTGTAGCAACTGCGTGATGCCCTCATGTCAATATGGACCAAAATCTGAGAGGAATGTTTCCAACACCTTGTTGAAAGTATGCCACAAAGAATTAAGGTGGTTCTGAAGGCAAAAGGTGGTCCAACAAAGTGGGCAAAACTTTGATTTACGTAAAACTAGCAATCCCACAATTTAACAAAACAGAAAAAAACACTGTAGTGCAAGTAAGAGACACTCAGATTCTATAGGGACATATTTGTATGTGAAATTGTAATCTGCAAACTTGCTATAATGTCTATATGTATGAAATAAATGCAGTGGGGATAAAAAAAAAATCTATCTCCCATCATGTTGTTGTGTGCAAAAAAACCCTGCTTTGTCTTTACTGTCTTGATCCTGTGACCTCCAGGTTAATGGCGGGCTAGTGTCAAACACCTCTAGCGTCAAATACCCTTTTAGAAAAGGTATTAGAGCAGCTTATTAGATCTGGACGCTGGTGTCATTACAGAATTCAATCTTGACGGGTCTAACTCATTTCTAGGGCTCCAGACACATTTCCTGGGCGACAATGTCTGCTGTCCATTGCAGTTTGACAAAACATGAATAATTCATTTGAGGTTTCTACATGACAACATTTTTTTCACACCTTCAAAATCCTCTGGATATAGGAAGCCGGGCAGTTGCCTATTTTAAAACTCATCATGCAGGCTGTAGCAATGTCAAGGGCAATGTGTACAGCTTTTGAAACATGTGAGGATCAAGCATTTGAGGAACATTACTTACCCTTCTGTCCTTAGAGGTGGAAGGTATTACTGGCTATTGAACGTGAATTCAGATGCAAAGATAAACCATTCAGCTGGAATTAATGGCCTCACGGGTAAATGGAACATAATCTATTCGATTACATACTGGTGTCATAGACTGAAGGCACCAGGGTAATGTGAAACAGGATGTCATCATTCATATAATCATTGGTTTAATGGCTATTCAGACTTTCATGGAACATTGCAATTTGTTCATTGTTTTTATTTAAGTATAGCTTACATGAGCTAAAGCATTATGATTGGTAGGACTGCTTTCACTTGGATGAGCCACAGATTTATTTTATTTTGGTGGCTGAGTTCAGATTTTGGGTATTTTTTTTTTTTTTTTTTGTTGTGATGACTCTGACTCTTTTGAGCTTTCCTCATCCCTTACACTCATCCCAAATGTTGCATCCATGGATGTATTCTGAGAACTGCGTACTATTCTCCAAATACTCTTCTCAGAAATTCCCAATACAGATGAATAGTTGACCTTGTCTATCTCATGAGGTTTCCTTTCAACTGTTTCACAGATACATTTTATATAATTGTATATTTGAAAAATACTTTGGGGCCCAAGGGACCATTATTACTTTTAGGCATTATACTTTCGGGTTGTCCATATGACTTCCAATCCATTAGAATAAACATAATATCTTAGGAATGCGTGGAATGATTTTCTTAAAATTTGCCACAAATGTCTAGTTGGACTCAATGACAAAATGATTAGATTTTGGTGGTCAAAGGTCAAGGTCACTGCGACCTCACAAAACACATTTTAGGCCATAACTCAAGAATCCATGTGCTAAGTATGACAATTTAACACAAATGTTTAACAGAATAAAATGATGAAGTGATGACATTTTGGACAGACATGGATGTGAACTGCAACTTTACTTGTTGGTGGAGGCATACAACCATGTGGTGATAGTTCTAGTTTTATCCATCCATCCATCCATCCATCCATCGTCAACCGCTTTTCCTGTTAGGGGTCACGGGAGGGCTGGAGCCGATCCCAGCTGGCATTGGGCGAAGGCGGCGTACACCCTGGACAGGTCGCCAGTCCATCGCAGGGCACATAGAGACAGACAACATAGAGACAGACAACCAATCACGCTCACATCCACACCTACGGGCAATTTAGAGTCATCAATTAACCTAAACAGCATGTCTTTGGACTGTGGGAGGAAGCCGGAGTACCCAGAGTAAACCCACGCTAACACGGGGAGAACATGCAAACTCCACACAGAAGAGTCCCAAGCCGGAATCGAACCTGCGACCCTCTTGCTGTGAGGCAACAGCGCTAACCACTGCACCAGGTCTAGTTTTATGTATTTATTTATTTTGGTACAGCAGTGGGCCAATGCAGCACAATTGCCACAATGTATTTAACTCTCTTACAGTAATGCATCCATTTATGCATGCATCTAACTAAGATAGTCAGTTATTGACCTTCCCTCCCTCCCTCTCTTCCTCCCTCCCTCCAGTGCCTGCTGCTGGCCCTCTAGTGTCAAACTGAGAGCCCTGGTTGAGGCATACATGCATTTTTGAGTTGTACCAGACAGTATAGTGCATCAACGCTCTACTTTGCAGCCTGTGTACACTTGTGTCTCCTATCCTTGTAGCGACTGTGTCATTGCTCCACCTCTGCTCAGCGTCTGCTCTTCCAGTGGGGTAGCGGCCCTCCTGCTCCAGTCAGGCTGACAGTCACTCCCTGTCTTCTCTCATGACTAGAAAATACAGCTCTTGAAGAATCACTTCACATTCTTCTCCCCTACTGTGCCACCCGTTTCTCACTGCACCTGATCTGGCTTTTGTATTTAAAGGAAAACAAAAACCATTGCTTTCTGTGTTACAGCACACTCATTGTAAGTCTCTCTGTATATGAGCCCCAGCTAAATAGGGGGAGTGCTAATGAAAAAATGTAAAGCAGGTGGCTGCCAACTTAAAGGATTAATCTTAACTTGCATTTAAGTAATCCTATATGGTATCTCCATATACAGCCCATAGCAATTAAAGTTTGTGTTTTTGATAATCATGTTTATTTAGCTTAATGATTTCATTTAGAAATAGAGGTCAAACATTTTCATTGACAACAAAATAACTTGCAATGACTGTCATGGTGAAAGTAATCTATTTAATTTGTTTTGTGTGTCTCAGTGTTCATATTTGGGGTGTTGCATATGTGGTTATGCGAATACTTGTGTGTGTACTCAGTGCACAAGCAACGATAAATGCATGGCAACATCTGACTACTACCCCTAAACCCACATGAAAATTGATCTGTGTATAATCTGACCGGGGAATTTCCCTTGGCAGCATCAAAACTAGTCATTTACCCTTCACACAGTGGTTATGTGATGTGCTCACAAACACACACACAGTGAAGCTAGTCATTCCAATGGCAGCCTTGCTGACGTGCTTTTTGGTTTTTGGGTCACGTTCAAGGCTGAAGTGTTTTGCTTCGGCGTTGTTGACTGTGTATAAATGGGATGTGTTCGTACGTCTGCACGACTAATGATATGGGTGCTGCCTTTGGTCTTGCCACACAAACAGCCAGCCACAAGCCAGAGGAAGGAAAGACAGATGCTGCATCCCAAATCACACACTAAGCACTGCATGCTCAATATACATACTGTCGTTCCACTTTCAAGGTAATAACATGTCTATGCAAATTTGTTTTAATGCTACTAATGTCTTTGATGCATTAACACAACTTGCGATTTTTAGTGTGTAGTTGTAGTGGGCTCAGTTTTAATGCTAGAGAGAAGATATTGGCATCGTATGGAACTTGAAAACCTAAGAATCCACTGGTACAAACCATTTCATACTTGGAGACTAAATAATGCTCCAAATTTATGCAAAATTTTGGCAAGGAAAAACTGTCATGGCCATTTTGGGTTCCTTGACCTCTGACCTCAAGATATGCGAATGAAAGTGGGTTCTATGAGTATCCATTACAGACATGCCCACTTTATGATAATCACATGCAGTTTTGGGCAAGTCATAGTCAAGTCAGCACACTGACACACGGACAGCTGTTGTTGCCTGCTGGGTTTGAGTTTGTCCGGTTATGATTTGAGCATACTTTTTTAAGGTAAATGCAGTATCTGGGAGGGTTTGAGGACAATATTTGTCATTGTTTTAGGTTGTTAATTTATTTCCAATAATAATATATATACATATCTTTGCATAAAGCAAGCTTATTTGGCTACTCCTTTGTTGATAAAAATATTAACCACTTGAGAACTGTCCCTTTAAGGTACATTTTAAGCAGATAAAAAAACTTGTTAATATTCGTGATTAACTATGGATAAACATGCAATTAATTCCAATTAAATATTTTAAGCAACTGACAGCCGTATTAAAATATATATTATGCCTAGCAAAGTGAAAGCTTACATATACGCTTAACTTGTTTGATATGAACATTGTCGTAATTGCCACATTGCAATATGGGATATTTATGCAAGCGTAGTGTCCAGTGTTTGCATACTGTAATATGTGGTAATATTTCACCAGAAATTTCATACAAGGGCAAAATCAGCCATTTTATTTATTTTTTGATTATATTTGGTGCTGCTCTGCTTTATTCTGTTTTTGGAGGTTAAAAGCAACTAGAACTGGGTGATCACATCATGTTTAAGACTACACATATTGTAATACACCATCAGTGCTGCTTGAATCAAGCATGTTAGTACATGAGTCGAGAAAAAAATAATTACGTAAAGAAGTGGCGTGTGATCTGTAAAATCAATGCTATCATAGTCCGTTATTGATCTTCAAATGTACTTCTCTGCTCCTTCGTGTGTCTGACTTTCTGTTTGTCTCTTTCTTAGATTCATTTTCACTCTCCTCGGCCTCCCTCTCTCCCACTCTGTCTCTAAAGTGATTTGATATCATGTGATTAATGACGGACATTAGACGCTTCAATATCAATGTGTCTTAGAGTTCACCAGATACAGCCCTTGTAGCATCTGGCTATCCATGTGTGGGTCTGTGTGTATGTGCATGTACTGTATCTGAGTTGCTCTGCTTGTGTGTACACAAATTACCTTTTAGTGAAAGCAGAGAAACACACCAACACATAAAATGCTTTTTTCCAGTTGGTAATTTATGTGCAAACACACATGGATTCATACGCATGCATGTCAGGGAGTTTATTAAAAATGTAATTAAGGTTCAGACACCTTGAAATGGCGCCACAGTAATTTGTTTACCGTCATCATCTCCAAATAATGAGCAAAGCTACAAACATACCCTTAGAATTCCTGAAATAGCATGGCCTCCGATATGCCGACACCAACTGAATTATCAACTTTTCTTTCTCGTTTCTTTTTAATGGCTGACGAGCAATAAAGGTGCAATAAAGGAAACATGGCAGTTGTGTAAAATGTGTTTAATGGTGGGTGAAGATTGTTTGTTGTTTTCCTTATTTTTGGTTCTCTGACGGTTAGAATTTCTCACCTTAACTGAAAATATATGTGACAGCAGACATTTAGACAAAGTGACTTTCCCATACTATCGTAATTAACGCTTCTCAATTTGAAATTCAAAACATTAAAGCTGCAGAAGGTATAAATTTAGCAAATATGCTAAAAAAATATATTTTTATAAACCAGCCACTATATCCTGACAGTAGTGCATGAGACTGATAATCTGAAAAAAAAAAGGTATCCTCCGGTATTCCTAACACATTCCTGAGCGGAAATTCAGTTTTTTCACTTTGTTAATTTTTACAGTAAACACAGACCTGAAATACATACATGCACAAACAGGACCTATATACATGCATTAATGGAGAGATGTCAGAGAAAAGGGGGCTGCTCCTGACAAGCGACAAGTTGGAAGTTTGGTGCTTTGCTGAAGGGCACCTCGGCAGTACCCAACTTCTCGCCTCAAATGTCAGAATTATCTTGTAGTGTACTGAGAAAGTACTGAGAAAGTCTGTGACCTGGCCACCATGTTGAGAACAGTTGAAGGAATACCAAGCACTGCCCACCAATAGGAGCATAGCCAATAGGAACGCTCTCTGTCTGAAATGACCTGTGATTAGCCAAAGTCTTCCGTCACAGGCTAGGTTTTTTTAAAGCCTAAAAACATAACCATAGATATGCTATATGCAATAGATAGGCTCTGATTGATTCTGATTGTGTTTGCGTTATTGTGTTATTATATGTAATGAAGGGTATTCTCATATTTGAAGTTGAGTACAGCTGCCTCACTTCAGTTTGTTCTATGATTACTTTTAGATCAAATCACAAGATTAATAGAGTCTTTTAAAGAGACATTTGACCCTGCAGGAAATAAGCTGAAAATAAATACACTAAAATATCTCCACCTGTAAGCCTGAGAACAAGATAAAAATGCTCACTAAACTTCACAGCAGCCGTGTATTATAGCTGTTTTTTAACCTGGCAGGCTGTTGTTTGTACATTATAAAGAGCAGTTTTGTCCTCTGTGTGTGTCTGATAAGAGGATTTGTGAGGTTTAAGGCAGCAATACTTTGCACGTTCTATAAGCCCCACATTTGTTGTTCACTTTTTTTTTTTTTTTTTTTTTTACCATCATCCCACTTTGCCATGTCACTTTTCATTCATTTATTTATTGTTTCCTTCTGTGATGACACAGAAATACTTTGCTGGATTTAAATTGGACAAGCACCATTGTTGTTTTCATGAGACAACTGCGCAAATGAAAGATAGAACATAAAACATGGTTCATATATTTTATTGTTTTTATGGTGCAATCTCATATATCTGCTGCTTCCAATTGGTTTGGTTTTACTGCATGATGTGAAGAGTGTATGAAAAGATTCAAGCAACAGCAGAAAAAGACTGAAACTAAATCACATTATGGGTGCATATTAAACATGTAAATCATCTTAACTTTTACATAAATTATGTTTTCAAATAAACTGACAGAAAGGTAGATGTTTAGAGATGACAGAAGTATGAACTTTTTAAACTGTGAGTGTTTATCACTTACTGTTAACTTACAACTTACTGTTAAAAGCCAGAAATTTGAATGTATATTTCTTAATACAGCAGTCAAGGATACAACCCTTCCTTTACAGTATGACTCTTTAATAGGATAAGGAAAAACCTCCCAAAAAATCCTTTTAATTGGGAAAATATAACCTCAGAAACCTCAGAAATCACAAAGGAGAGAGCTAAGACGGACAGATGTGCAATACATTTTGTGTGTACAGAGAGACAACATCATGAAAATGTGACACTGACAATCCATATGACAAAAATATTAATACATACAGTATAATGTTACCATACTGTTTATGAAGAGATGGACACAGGAGGATGTGAAGCAGCTTTCAGGCTTTGCCTGTGCAACACAACATCCTCTCCACCATGTAACCAAGAGAGGGGACAAGATTTTTGTTTTTAGTTCACAGTTGCTTTAGTAATGTAAACATACGTTTCCATCGCCGATAAGATCCTTTATTCTGAATTGAACCAACCACCAGTCAAATAGTAATTTAATATTTAACTAACTATTTGACAGTTAGGGCAAAACGATGGGTTTTGAGTTTGGATTTAAAGGCCTCCAAAGAACCAGACTGTCTGATGTTCATAGGGAGGTTATTCTAGAGGAAGGGGGCTTGATAAGAAAAGGCCCTTTGGACTGCTGACATCTTTTTCACGCCCTGTATTCTGAGAGCAGAAAGTCGTGAGTAGAGTAGACAGTTTAAGTAGACAGTAAGAGGGTGCATGCCCATTTATAATTTTCATCAGAAGTATGATCTGATCTGACATGGATCGTGAGCCAAGGCAATAATGCTAAAACTGGTATAATATGGTCAGATTTCCTAGTTTCAGTTGACAGCCCGAGACATGGCAGAGGATTTGGTGTCAAAGCGAAACGCAAACGCGCCTATCAGATATAAATCCAGATATAAAATGGTTTGGTCAGAAAGTAGATTTGAAGTGACCCATTCTGATACAAGATAATTAAGTTATGCCATGATATTAGTTATAACACATTACAATTTCATAAAAAAAGTAACTATAGGACAGTAGCACTCTTTTGCATTCTGTGTCTTTTGAATAAAATGTTACTTTTTCAATCATATATTTTCATGATATTGTTAAAATTATTGTAATAATATCAAATTGTATTGAGATTGTGAACCCAGTATTGTGTATTGTATCATAAGGTGAGTGAATCATCACAGCTTTAGCAGATAGTCTTTTGATTTATGTCAGCTTTTTTAGAAATTCTCAAAACTGTCAATTCGCAATATCAAAAGGGCTCTTTTTTAACACCACACAGCTGCAGAACTATCTCATAGATGATGCCGCCTGTCAAGATATCACAGATCCTAATCACACTTGAAAATGTCACAGGCCATGAAGTCAGATGCTGCTGTCTGAGGAAACACTGTATTTATAGGCTTTGCTTGTGGTCTCCCATGATGCATCAGGGGAACATCTCTGTCTCTCTTCATCCTCTGACAGCGCATCGCTCTCCTGCTCCTCCTTTTCCTCTGTCGCTCCTCTCTAATTTTACCTCAGACTCAGTCTGTAATTTATTATACCATCTGTTGCATGGACCCATATTCACATGGCAATGAACTAATGTACTGGGCACTTAGCTGAGCACAGTCCCCCTTATCAGACTACGCTTCCTCAACCTGCTCCAACGTGTATTCCATTCACCAGTGGATTTTATATTTAAGCAGTATGAGCAATAAAACAAGCATTTTTATTTTTTTTCACGACAGAAAAAGTCAATCTTTTATTCAAAAAGTGAGATGTGGCAGCAGCTGCATTGTCAGGGGAGAAATTGGTATCTCTTTCTCTGTTATGATGGATTTCTCTCTGTATTTTTGTTGAAAGTCAGTGTAAGATGATAAACTCCATCATAGCTGCTGTGGATTTATCTTGACGTCACTGCCTCTACAGTTAGCTTCTTCTCTTTGAAATGGGAAACACAGCAGAACAAAATGGGTCCCGTAAAGTGAAAAGCACAGTTATAAAGTATTTTAGGGTGGACTTTGCCATTAAGTTTAGATGCACTATATATCTATAGAATGAGGACATCTCTGTATTGTCATGGTTTGGGTTACAAACAGACAGCAACCTCCATTTCTGAAAAATGAAGCCAATACTGAAGTGCCTTGAACTTGCAATATCTAACAGCGCCCAGGGGTGACTCCTCTGGTTGCATAAGGAAGTGTGAATGAGTTTATGGTCTCAGTCACCATAGTTTCAAGTCTTATTCAGTGCAGCATGATGCGAAGTTAGTGAATTATGGTCCCATTTAGAATCAAATAGACAATGAAGAAGGGTATACTTTTGGGCATGGCTACCTTGTGATTGACAGGTTGCTACCACGGTGTTCTCCAGTCTGGGAGTTGTCCGTGTTTTTGTCTTACAACTTTAACACTTTGAGTGTGTTTTCAATTCATGAAAGTTAATTATAACATTTTGGTTGATTAAAATGCCACCTCTGGTTCCAAAAAAAAAAAAAAAAAAAAGTAAAAAAATCGTGGTCCACAAACCAATGAGTGACTACGTCCCCTTCTTATATTCAGTCAGTGGTTCCAAATAAGGGAAATCTTAATGCTAGATCATTCAGAGATATTTGTGACCTGCTCTATCAGTTGCACCACATTCTTGTAAAAAACACGTTTTACATAAAAACGTGGATTTGGGGCTGTTTTGTTTTTGTTTTTCTACGCGTCTGAATCTCAGCTTTAATTTTAGTGTAAGAATCAATATAAAATTCAAATGATAAATATGGTTTTGAAGCTTTTAAGCGTAACATTGTTGTTGTTTTATTTTTCTTTCCTGGAAGGTCGCTGTTTACTGATGTGGCTCAATAAAATTTATTGACCAATGACACATGGTTGACAGAGGAAATAGCTAGCTTGACAAAATGGATTCATGTGTGGACAACGGAGCTCAACTTTTAAATCCAATTCCAGTTAGAGGTGCTACATGTGACAACAACTGGACCAACTTCATTTCAGATTATTTCAGCGTACTGGGTGATGAGGACTTGGACAGCCTGGCTAACGCTAGGCTAGCGCTCAAGCCACTGATCAGGACGGAAAAAATGAATTAGACGAAGATATTCTGCTCATGACTGAGCCCATGATGGCACACAATTAAGAAGAAGAAGAAGAAGAAGAAGATCACTAGGGGAAATTCAATTTACACTCTGTTGTTAACTTATACACAGTACATGCAGACCCGAAACACACACATGCACAAACATGCAACAATGGAGAGATGTCAGAGTGATGGGGCTGCTCCTGACAAGCGCCCCGAGCAGTTGGGGGTTTGGTGCCTTGCTCAGGGGCACCTCGGCAGTGCCCAAGAGGTAAACTGGCACCTCTCCAGCTACCAGTTCACACTCAGTTCTTGGTCCATGTCGGGACTTGAACCGGTGACCCTCCGGTTCCCAAGCCAACTCCCTACAGACTGAGCTACTGCCGCCCCCAATGTGTCTGATTATAGTTATGAATGAGGATAGTGAAATTGAGTGAAATCGCCCAGAGCGTAGCTTCAAACTGTACAACAGCACCACTATCTACCAGCTCTTTTATTTGTATGTGAACATAATCCAGGCAGCTGTTACCTCCTCACCACACCAACTATTATGAAAATAATATACAAACGTCATTTCTAGGAGACATTATTGCTTGGAGAGACACAAAATGTGACAAAATCATTTTAAATAACGAAAGAACTAGTTTTACATTTAGTAAAATTACAGTTTTTAGATCATCTGATATCATATGGTGAATAGGCTATGCTTCTGAATATAGGGGTGTATTAATATGGAAATTATGATGCTTCATTCAGGAATGATTCAGCACGATGATCAGGCTTCATTCAACAATGATTCAGCATGATTCATCCCAAAGTCTTTGAGATGACTTGATTTTGTCACTTTATGCTTTATGTCATTTTGTAGATGAAAAACATCTGGTTCTTCCTGTGAAGATAAGCTCCCACATATGACTTTCAAAGGCTACTGTTTACTCTAAGAGAAGCCAGCAGAAATAGCACAAGCACCACAATTTCATTTAGTTTTCTATTTTGTTTATTACACACACACACACACACACACACACATATATATATATATACACATATATAGTGTGTATATATATATATATATATATATATATATATATATATATATATATATATATATATATATATATATATATATATATATATATATATATATATATATATATATATATATATATATATATATATATATACATGGACTTCTAGGCCTGTCTACTGTACTGCTTGTGGTCATCCATGTGCACGTGGCAATGCACACTTGTATGCATGAAGGTATATGTAGGCTACATCATGAAAAGTTGGGTGTCACTTTTGACAATATTGTTTTCATTTTGACTTGAGTCCTAAAAATGTGTTTTAATGTATGTGAAAAATGGCTGAGTATGAATTATTATCTATAATGTCCTTTTGATGACAGTCAAACTTTGGAAGAGCATACTTCATAGAATATTTGGCGTAGAAAGATAATCTTGGTATTGCCATAGGTCTGAGATGCCCCTCTTTACAGATATACACTGAAAATGTGTTTCTGAGTCAATGTGACTCAAAAGTTTTCCTGTTTCAACCTGAAAATGTGGCGATAGTTCAATGTAGAACAACCTGACTGTCCTGCACAGAACCCTAATTTCAAACCTCATGTAACACCTGTAGGATGAACTGGAACATCATCTGGGACCCAGGTCTTATTGCCCAACATCAGTGAGTGAACTCACTCTTGCTCTTGTAGCTGAATGGGAGCAAATCCCTGCATCCACGTTCCAAAATCTTGTGTGACACCTTCCTACATGCCATCACATGTGGGTTTGAACATTTGTCATTTCAGGCATCTCAGCTATACTAAATTAAACACTGCATGGGAATTTAGGCACAAATGTAGTCAGAACTTTGTATTTCTCCAATTAAAATCCATTTAATCTTTATCCCATTCCATCTCCCCTTGTCGAGAGATTGCTTACCCTCTGGTCTTTCTGTCTCCCTTTTTCTTTCCTTCTGTGTTGATTTATCCTTCTCCGGCTACAGACTGTCACCTCATGTTTAGTGTGAGGAGCGATGGAGAGGAGGGGAAACGGGAGAGAAGGAAGCTATGCATGAAAAAAAACATGAGAACAGTATGGGAGCTCAGGATGGCAGTTGAGATGGGATTTGGTGTTTAATGTTTTGTGTGTGTGTGTGTGTGTGTGTGTGTGTGTGTGTGTGTGTGTTTCAGACCAATATGCACAAAAAGGTGTATGCAGTTGGCTGAATGTGAATTCTGTGTTTGAGACAGTTTTGTGCCTTTGTGATTATTTGTCTGAAAATCTGTTTGTGTGTGTGTGTGTGTGTGTGTGTGTGTGTGTGTGTGTGTGTGTGGCATGTGTGTGGGTGAGTGGGGACGCACCCTCAAAGAGCATTCCACGGCAGGGGGTCATTCATGATTTCATCACCCAAGCGCTACATAAAGCTCTCTGAAACACTCCTCCTTTTCTCTCTACCCCTCTTTGCTTCTTTCCCATGCTCCCTTTCTTTTTTCAAGTCTTTCCTGCAGCTTTCTTCACACTGTGTTTTCCCTGCCCTCTCTGCTATTTTACAATTCTCCGGTCCTCAATGCTTTCCCCCGTCTTTCTTCCTTCTCTCATCGGTGGATTTACTCCACTTCTACCCTTATCTCCTCCTGGTTTTCTTTGAGTTTATCTCCATTCTTCATCTTTTTTTTTTTCTCTCGACTTCTGTGTCTAAATGTTTTTTAGCAATTCAATCTCCCTCTCTCTCCGCTCCGTCTCTGTCTTGTTTGCTGTAAAATGATTCAGGGACGCGAATTGAACCTTTTCAATAGAGATATTTAAATCCACCATTTCATTCATATATACAGTAGATGTTCAAGCATAGATACACGCCCATGACACACACACAACACACACAAGCATATATATATATATATATATATATGTGTGTGTGTGTGTTGTAGCATTTGAGATGTTATTCTATTATTATTATTATTATTATTATTATTATTATTCTTTAAACAAATCTGACCATTCTGTGGCACCAAAACCCTGTTATCATTACTCAAGGGGAAAATGGTGGCACCATTGGATGATCATTATCTGTGATTTTTGTAACCACAAGAGTTAGTGCAGCTGGGGTCCAGTTATAACTCAGACTACATTAGAAGGAATAAATAACGAATCTTGTGTCAATCTCAGCCAGTCAGTTACACAGTAACCTGAGCCACTCAATGTTTCATAGTAAAAGAGCCCAGACTAACTCTACTACTACTATTGCTACTTTTGATTTGGTTTATTTCAACTGGTAACTTTTATGAAAGCTCCTAGTAAGAGTAGCCATGGCAAGCCATATGCAGTTGCATGGTGCTTTGCATATGGACCTCATCCCTTCAATTAAATGTAGCAGATGGAGGGTACCATTTCTGCAGCCATCAGATGACCACTGAGATGCAATCAACGGAAAGGGAAAGCTTTAATAATAACAGATATTATTAATTAGAATTAAAATGATCTCTTAGCCTCCCCCACTCTAGACTGTGTCATACTCAATTTATTACCTTGTTTCCAATGAAATTGTGCTCCTGCAGTTGCATGCAAGCATTCCCTGTGGTTGAAGAAATCTTTATTTATTTATTTATTATTACTTTTTTTTTTATCTGATGTGTTGTCATTTCCCCCTAATGTAATTTTGTCTTTAAAACCAGAGATAGAATTATTAAAAATCATAATCTTTAAATAAGAAGTGGGCATAGTCACCATTACATCACCCATTGGTTTGTGGACTAGGATGTGGAAGCCTCAAGTTTGAAATGCAGTTACCTGTCTAATAAAAGGTCAATCCTATTGGTTACACAGTCACCGCAAAATGTGCCAGTATCTCTCTCCTGGAGTTGTGCACATTTTGTGATTTTTATTATCACTCTCAAATGGTCTGTTGGGAATTGATGATGGGCACCGTTCTCTCAGCACTGTATTGTGAGCAGCGCATCAAATAACATTTTTTTTTTTTTTTTTTTTTTTTTTTTTTTTTTTTTATTTTTTTCTTACTTTTTATAGTGTCCTATTTTGAGAGTATGGAAATATTGGAGGCTATTTTCTCTGAACTGAAACATCAAATGACTGTCTTCTTGGAAATCTATAACCCCCCCCCCCCCACACACACACACACACACACACACACACACACACACTGTGCTAAGAGCACAATAGGACTTGTAGATGATGGACTGGCTTCCTTCATCTGTCTGCAGTAAATGCAAACACTCTGTCTCGCACACACCTCATTGGCATGCCTATATGCCTGCACATGTCCTGTCAGATCCAAGAAGGCATTTAAAACACTAACAAGACCTCTGTTCACTTTGGCCTCATGCCAACCTGCAACACACACATATAAGCATGCATGCACACAGAGCACCCATACAGCCACGCAGACAAGCACTTGCAGGTTATGCAGATAAAATGAACGCATATACATGAATGAACACATACATGTACAACTCCATGTGAAAAAGTTCTACAATTACACTGGCATATTTTGATAGAGAATTCTCTAACACCCCAGGTGACTGCCCCCCTCTGTGTTGGAAAAATACACGCTCACACACACACACACACACACACACACACACACACACACACACACACACACGGTTTCCATCAGCCAGATGAAATAATGCCCTTCAAAGTAACCGCACAATCAACAGCACCAAAGTTCTGACCGAGGATCTTACTACAGTGTGTGTGTCTCATAAATGTGTATTTATGCGTGTTTGTGTGTGTATGTGTGTGTGTGTGTGTGAGTCTGCAGACGGGAGAGAAAAGGTCTTTTCGCAGGTGACATCAGTGGTATTTGTGTGCCACAGCATGCAGCGGTTAGTCATGTCACATTCCATCCACATCCAGCTGACACCATAGCTTGCCCTTTGATATTCTGAAGCACACAGACTCACACACGCGTGTTACACATAGATGGATTGAAAATGCACGGAGGACCCACGTGTACAACACCGGGCTGTTCTCACACACCGCTTGGAGCTATAGCTACAAAAATGAATACAAAAAAAAATAACCCACAAAATCAATTGTATGTAATTTGAAGCTTTAAAAAGAGCGACCAAGGCTGTGTAGAGAGGAGGTTGGGGTGGATGAGTGGGTCAAAAATCACTAGTTTTCACCCAGGAGAGGTGCGTGTTAATTAATTTGTCACATAGCTTCAGTACTAGAGTTAAGCCAATTCTGTAATTATTTTAACCCAAGACAATCCTTTTCCTAAACTTGACTAAGGATTGAAAAGAAGTAAATTGACACAAGTCACATGTTAGTGGACCTTAACACACACAAAAAATGAGGATTAACTTTTCATAAGATGTTATATAAACCGTTGTGTGAGGATATGTTGTCAACACGCAAGCAAGCAGGTGATGTAATCATGTCCCTGTACACTTCAGAGAGCATTAATGCAAATGTGTACTTTTCACATATATACAGTATACATACATCTCTTTGGGGGGGGGGGGGGGGGGGGTCAGAAATCTACTTGCCCACAGTAAATCTATATTTTTATTTATTAGCTGTTATCAAATAAAGAATAAAGTTGTCATGTTTAATCTTTATTACCTCCGCCAAGGAGGTAATGTTTTTGCCGGCATTTATCTGTCTGTTTGTTTGTGTTTAAGATAACTCAAAAACTTATGTACGGATTTTGATGAAATTTTCAGGGTGTGTCGAATATGTGAAAAGGAACTGATTTAATTTTGGGGGTCTGGATCCGGAAGAAATCCTGGATTCTGGATCACTTTGAAATTTTCGTTAACATTGGGGTAAATGGGACCCAAAAAATTGTTTCTCAATATCTCTGGTAATTGTTGCCCAAAGCTCATGACTCAGGGATTAACAATGTGTACTTCTATCAAATCCCAAAGGCTGATCCAGATCTGATCCAGATGGCGGATTTTATAGCAATTTATATAAAAAAAATGGGGGTACTCTTACATTTTGGCCTAATGTATTGTGAGTTTTATGTTGTGTCTTGTATATATGTTCTATGTTTGCCACTGATATAAAATTCTTTTTAAAAAAAATGTAGGATTTTTATTTTGGAGTGAATTACAATATGGGGGGAAACTATGGTGCTTGGCGGAGGTCTGCGCTCTCCGAGTGCTTTTCTAGTTTCAGTAAATGAAATGTGGCATTCGCCCACATCCTCTAACACCATCCAACTAAACTCATGTATCCAGGACAATTGAAGTGACTGCTTACGCTCATAAAGTTTGTCTTAATGCCACCATTTTCTTGTGAGTGCCAGACTATTTCACATATGCAACTCAAAGCAGAGAGGAGAAGGAAGTGAAATGGCTCACTCCATACTTCCATCAACTGCTCTGGAAAAAAAAATGTTTAATTCTATTTTTGGTGCAAGTGAGTTGCTAGATAGCCCAACGTGGCATTTTGCTTGCCCCAGGCAATCGCGCAATCCTTATTGTTGAGCCCTGCAAGCCAATATGTTCCACTAATCTACAAGTGGCGGCAGTCAACAAGTTACCGTAATGCACCGTTGCAATGTGCCAGTAAAAAGATGTAGAGTGCTAGATGATATAAATGTGGGTTTGAATGATGCAGATATCAAAATATATAGAAAATTGGTTCCGTACTTTTGCTTTTGAATTGGCACATCCCTGTAGCCTTCCTCTCAAAGTTCTCACCCCTCTTCCTTTTTTTAAACCTATTTTTCACTGTCAGATTAAAGCTTTGTCCATTACACGCATCAAACCTCTGTGAATATATTTCACTCTGCTACATTTTAGTGGACTATAGTGAACAATGAGCTTTTTTTTTTCCTCTTTTCAATAGTTTCAGTGTAATGGAGAGCAGACACAGAGCAGCTCTCAACCTGCCAGAAGAACACTAATGTGTTTATAATGAGGACCAAGTGCATTATGACTAATGTCACAATGAATGAATTTCAAAGTGAAACTCTTAATGCACTCCTTCCTTTGTGCTCCCATATACGGCATTTTGCAAAGGAGCCTTTGTAATGAAGTAGGTGAAACATTTCATCTGGTTGTGACAGAGGATGCTGCGATTTTATAATATTTTACATTTTAAATTTGAATTCAGTACCAAAATAAAGAAACTAAAGGTGGAATAACTAGTGTGCGAGCGGAGTAGTCTGAAATGAAAAAAAAGGCTATTTGAAGCCACTAATGTAATTTTTTATGTAACCACCAAAGGCTAGATTCTTTGCATTTCAGAGATGCTATAAGGAACTTAGGGATAAGAGGAAAATGAATAAATGTTTTTCTCAGCCACAACCTATCATTTGTTTAGACTGAAAACAAACCCCAACCACAGATATCCTGTGTGAAGCCAGACAGGAGGTTGCACTGTTATGACAGGCAATCTGCAAGACCTGTGGCCTTGGCCGGGTTTGCCCATGGCCTTGTCCAGTCGGCCACTGTGTGGGTAACTGATTGGATGTACTGCATGTCTGGATGTGTG
The DNA here is from genome assembly GCA_947000775.1 of Pterois miles. Taxonomy (NCBI): domain Eukaryota; kingdom Metazoa; phylum Chordata; class Actinopteri; order Perciformes; family Scorpaenidae; genus Pterois; species Pterois miles. The sequence continues at coordinate 15,839,248 of CAMQGK010000229.1, read as the reverse complement.
TGTTCAACTTCAGTTGTAGTTAATGGTAGCAGGTAGTGTTTAGCCACAGGGACACTGACCCCATAAACCTCAATATAGTCCAAATGTAGCACAGACTTTGGGACGCTGTTATATTGTTGTTTTTCAAATAGTGGCACACACTACTTCAGCAACACTCACATGCAAAAAAATAAAAATCTAATGAAGGGTTTGAAGGATTAAAATACACACAAGGACACTTCCTGGAGGATGTTATTGCCAGGACATTATATTTGCAGTTATAAACAAGTGTGCCAGCAAGGGAGGAGATGCAGATTAGACAGAGTTTATTTGAATGTTACACCAGTAGCAACTAGACCAATACAAAAATACTATTTTAAGACTTCTTCTCCACTGTAGAATTGCTTTTCCCAGACCTTTGCTGTCTGCACTGAGGGTTCGGTGCATTTGGTGAAGGGTGACAGGTGTTTTTAAATCCAGGTGCAGTGCCGAAAAGCTGTCTCATGTCCACGTCCAAACAGTGATCTGGGCTTCACTTCAATCAAACTGCAGTGAGGTCCCCCAGGGGTTCACACCAGATGTGAAACCCGCTGCATGTTTGAAGTTAAATAGTATGAGTTAGAGGAGGTTTTACATTAACATTGTCCATCATTATGTGAGGTGCGGCAGTAAGAAAGTGATCAGAACAATGAGACAGAACAAATTATTAAATCTGTTGTCTACCAAATTGTCTTTTATGATGGAAGTGATAACATGTACAGCTGCACAATGTACTTGTTAAGAAGGAAAAAACGGTTGAGTTGAGTCAATACAATCCCAAATCTAATCTAATGTTTTTGTTTTTGTTTGTTTGTTTGTTTTGTTTTTAGGGCTATTTAATGGTGATTAATCACATGATTGTGCGTAGTTAATCACAAATTAATCACACATTATTTTATCTGTACCATAGAGGGAGATTTGTATTATATTGTATTTGTATATGTGAAGTATTTAATACACTTATCAACATGGGAGTGGACAAATATGCTTGCTTTATGAAAATGTATATATTTTTTATTGGAAATAAGTTAACAACAGAAAACAATGACAAATATTGTCCATAAAGCCTCACAGGTACTGCATTTAGCTTAAAAAAATATGCTCAAATCATAACAACTCAAGCCTGACAGCCAACAACAGCTGTCAGTGTGTCATTTTGTTGAACTGTGACTTGCCCAAAACTGCACATAATTACCATAAAGTGAGCATGTCTGTAAAGGGAAACCTCGTGGGTACCCATAGAATCCATTTTCATTCACATATCTTGAGGTCAGAGGTCAAAAGAACCCCTTTGAAAATGGTCACTCCAGTTTTTCCTCACCAAAATTTAACATAAATTTGCAGCATTATTTAACCTCCTACATGATAAACTAGTATGAATACTATATGATGCCAATATCTTCACTCCAGCGTTAACACTGAGTCTGTTGCAACCTAATAACCACAATTTGTGTTAATGTGTTAAACAAATAAGTGGCGTTAAAATTAATTTCCGGTATCACATTATTATCACATTAATGGAATCAGCTTGTTTGTTTTTGATTTGACAAAAGAAGCCCAAGTGCTCAAACAAAACAGTCTAAAACTAGCAAAATATTCAGATCAGACTCAAATCAGGAACTATCTGATCAAAGAAAATGTAGTAGTAGTGAATTGAACAGACAAGCTGTCAGCTTTCAGTACATTTCTTTTTCATTCTTGTTATGAATATACTGATATTCAGTCAGTTAGAAAAGTGTTCCATACCCAGTGTTGAGTGTATAAAACTCTCATTTTCATTTTTGGCACAGCTATTTTTTTCTTCTATCCTGTTGTTTTACTCATTCAAAATTATCATTTCTTTTTCCTCTTTTTTAATCTCTCAGTCTCTAACAGTGATAGAGACAGCCATGGCGTAATCTTCAGTCTAATCTGTTAATCCCATTAATTATCGCTCAGCCATTATTCTACCCTGTTATAATCCCCCCCAGAGACCTCCACCACACATAAATACAGATGGGAACCAGTGCACTGCATGTCCGTAACAAACAAAACAAAAAAACCCCCCACAACATTATGCAAGCAAATCAAACTTGATTCACATAGAAAAGCTAAAACATCAACAAATGACACAATGCAAAATAAAGTAAGAAATGTAGGCTGTATTAGGACCAGTGTAGGTAAAACATAATAAATGTAAATATGTCTATTCGTTTAATACACTGGCAGAAAATGTGGTGTTTGTATTCATGTATGTTGTTGTACATTTCTGGTATCTTTCTGTTTGCCGTTCACAGAGAACTTGGGAGCAACTGAAAATAAGAGAAGAAAAAGAGAATAAAGAAAAAATAAAAATAAAATCAACAACATTTGGAGTTGCATCATTTCAGACAGCTATGTCGGCATCATAGTTTTAAGATTTCATTTGAAACTGTCAGCGAGAGTCATACCCACAGACAGTTCAAAAGGGGAAGTCCATCGAAGCAATGGTCTTCATCCTGGCCTGGGGCCAGTGTTGGAGAAACATGGAGATGAAGAGGGGACATACTTTATTCAGACGGCAGTCCTTTCAGTTATGTTGCAGTGATCTCAAAATCCCTACACCACTAACCAGTAAAAAAGTTCACAACTGCCACTTTTTTATCATTGACAAAGTAAATCAAGAGTATCAAGAGTATTGGATGGTATCAAATAGTAGATGGGTCAAGGATGCATGTTTTCTTGCTGTAATTTCTGTAACAACAACAGCCAATTTGTTAAAACCTCTTTTTCGAACACACAGAATGGACTCCCAGCTTGGTGCTCATACGCACAATACCCTGTGTTAAAGAGGCTTTTTAGAGCTGTTAACAGATGAGAAGACCACACAGGGATTTTTCTCATTATTGGTAAAATCTTTGTTGTTTCGTCAAAACTAAAGATGTTCTTTGAAACATTTGAAAATGTCAGAGCAGACAAGCTTTTTTTTTTTTTTTTTGACCATTTACGATCAGCTTCCCTGGAGTTTTTCTTCAGCATTTTCCTTCTCCAGGGGTGCGTTTTTGTTTGCGAGTTTATCTGGTGGGATAATACCAGCGGTAGCCTTCTGCTCATTATGGAAGCTGTTCTCTAAATTATCACAGGAGGAGGGAAGTAAAGTCGTAAACGCCTCGTAAACATCTCCTCGGAGTGGGTAAATAAGTAAACTATTTATTTAACACTTCAGAAACATTAACAAAAATGTCACAATGAAGCTGCATTCATTCCTTTGCATCTTCAGAGGAATTGATTATTGTATTATAATATATATTGTGGTACAATCCTGCTCAGTATAATTTAGGATAGGATGTCACTTTTTTGGAATAAGTGAGTTCCTCTTTGCAAGGGTGACACATGAGACTGCACACACATCCCAAATATGACCTCTAGTGGGACATGAGCTTGCAAGCATGTAAATGTGCTCAAAGCCTCAAAAAGCAAGCTGATGCACAGACCATAATTCATTCGCCCAGACCACTTAGCCTTATTAGTCTACAACAAAAGATTAATATTTCAAAACCATAAACAACAAAACAAACGGTGAAGCCACCACGGCACCATAACTCAGGCCCAGGCCACTTAACGTTATTGTAAACCAAATATTTAATATTTCAAACCATAAAGTAAAACAAACAGACAAGCTCTTTGTCCAGCTGGAGTGCCATCAATCCTCCTCTCCTCCATTCTTTACTCTCACTTCTTTCAACCCTCCCACTTCGTTTGTGCATTGTTTAGTTGTGTGTTTCAGTTTATCAAACTAATCAAACGCTCTAAATGGAACAGCTGTCTATGTCTGCAGGGAGGGAGAGGAAGATTAAGGAAACCAAGGGGATGTAAAGAGAAAGACAAAATGGAAAAGTTGACTGAGAGAATCGTGATGACAAGGAAACGAGGGAGAAGAAAGAGTACGCAAGAGAAGGAGAGGACAGCAGACTGCGAGGGAGGATGAGAGTGGTTTTGAACAGTTTACAAAGTGCAGCGTGCACGTGATGTGAGAGGGATGGAGAGGGAGCGGCAAAGTAATTAACAAAAGGAGAAGCAGTACATGAGTCAGAAATAACACATGGATATTGCATTTGGAAGGAAAAGATGGAAAAACAAAGAAACTGCAGAAAAAAAAAATAAAACGGATGGAAAAATGAGGCTGGCAGAGAAGCAGAAAAAAAAAAGCTATTAGTGATTGTCTAGGTGATCAGTTTTTGTTGCTATTATTGCATCTGGGCCCTGATGCAGACCAGAGTCAGCTCAAACATAACACACCATCAGTCACACACTAATGACTAGCTAGCTTGTGTGCTGCTGCAAGTGTGTGTGTGTGGGGGGATAGTATACTTGGTTTTTATCTATTTGCAAGGTTCAGCAGTCATCACATGCATTTCTCAGTGTAGTCCTTTTTTCTGTACTGAAAGCCCAATTTAGTAGAAATGATTTTTTTATTGTACGACTAACTGAAAAGAAAGATCAGTCTTACATTTGCGGGCCCTGTGTTGGTGGAGCGTGTTGGTCCTTTGTCTTTCGACAAATTACATGATGATTTGTTTTATTCTTTTCATTGTACAAATCAGGCTGCTCTCATACACCGTTCATAATTAAGCCTACAAAAAGCAATGTAATGTGTAGATATCCCATAAAATCAATTTGTTTGTAATACACATAATTGTGAACCAGGAAGTATAAAGAGCAACATACGCTGTGAAGGAAGGAGGTTGGGGTGGATGGGTGGGTCCAGAAACAATGGACTTTTGGCCAGGAGACTGTTCGTGTCCTGTGTGAATCCAGTCAGCTTTTATTTATACACATAACTTCTATACCTGAGAGTTTATTGTTTGTTTTTAAGGCTTTAAATAGGCTGGCACTACCTTATCTAGCCGAACTATTGCACCTTCGTACTCCAGTTAGAGCATTAAGGTCGAGCAATCAGATGCTCCTGGATGTCCCAAGAGCTAGACTCAAAAACAGAGGAATCCAAGCTTTTGTGGTGGTGGTCTCTAGAACAGCTTACCTCCTCTTATTAAAACAGCTCAGACTGTTTTTTTTTTTTTTTTTCTTTTTGTGTTGCAAATACTGCTATTTATGCGCAAATTATGTTTGTTGTTTTACCCATAACAGTTCATATTGTTGCTTGCTTTGAATAATTCTTATTATGTACATGCTCATCACTTTGGTCAACTGCAATTGTTTTTAAATGTGGTCCTGTATATGAACAAATCTTGACTTGGCTTGACTTAACCAAATTGTTTCCTGTGAAGACAACATTTATTTTGAAATGACAGTATGCATGTAATCTGTGGAAATTGAAGTGTTGCTGGATATTCACAGGAAAACGCACTAAAAATAATGAATAACTTTGCATGAAGATATGGAGCACTAAAACTGAACATTTTAAAATCTTAAAAAACACTTTTTCGGTGCTTGTGCACATACATTTGGGTATCTGGAGTGTCTACCAACCCACAAACTGTGAAATAAGACAATGCAGTCAGTTTTTCTGTGGGCTGCCTAGGTCAGAAAACGTGATTCAACAAGCCATTCAGATTAGAATACATTGCCCACAGCTTGAACAACCTTTACAAACGGGCATCGGGAGGGTTACTTCAGCTGACAGGAGCTAAAACAGAGCATTTCAGACAGAGGGTGAATACATGTATATTCAGATAGACAGTATGAGAACAATAATGTTTTTTTTAAAGCATGTAAACATGTTCTAGTAGAAACCCAAATTATGAACCTGAAAATTAGTATATGTCACTTTTAAACTACTTGTGCTTGTGTAATATGTTCATAATAACCTTCTAAAATGGTCCCAAGACTGCTACCATGACATTATATGTCTGATATAGATCCATTTGATAGGTTTAGCACGTCTAAATGTAATAACTGTTGGTCTGATTGACAGATTGGTATTGTGATTCTTGTTTCCTACATTGTTATTGGTGTCTTTACTGATTGGATTAACAGTCATCAATACGTCATCTGACAGCTGTGTCTGCAGGTCTTTTTGTATTGTGTCACCCAACCCAAGCCTTTATTGAGATTATAATGGACTGGAAGTGCTATTGATTAGAAAATGAAGGGGATCTGGTTTAGATTATTCCAGCTGATTCTGGATTTCATGGACAGTATTGGTTCTTAATTTCATCTGCAGATGGTGTGCCTCGCTAAGGGTTTGTGTGTGTGTTAACCTCATCTGTGGTCACACACAAACACACTATCTTATTTACCACTCTCCACTTCTCTTGCATTTGACAGAATTCTCCATAATTAGTTTGGCCGAGGCTGCTCTGCTGTTTTTAATGGGGTGAAATGATTTCACCGCATCAGCACAGAGGTTTGGAAAAGTTCATCCAACCACTCAATATCTCAAACCCCCAACTTTGTGTGTGTGTGCTGCCCTGAATCAGTGTGTATGTGTTTGTATCTTTGTGTTTGCAACATGCATTTTTGCAGTTCTGTCTTTGTAATGACTTATTGATCTGACGACAAACTAATTTGTCACTATGGAAGTGTGCCTGATGGTCAACGCTCGACACGTCTCTTTCTCTCGTTCACTTTGTATAATTCTAACTCTCTGTCGCTCCTCTGGGCTCCAGTTTCACTTTCCATCCCTCTGAACGTCTTTCGCTCTCTCTGTAATTCTCCCTCCCTTTCACTCCGTCCGAACGACAGACCTCGCCTTGATGTGGCTGTGCTGTGATATCCGAGGGAAAGCAATCTGTCTTGTGTGATTTTGTGGTCAGAAGTTAAAGTTTCATACAGCGCTGGCCATTGTAGAAGTCCCCACATCCTGCGTCTATCCCACTTCTCTACTCTACTCACCATGAAACCGCTGTGGAAGGCCACCATATCCTGCAGCAATCCTCCATGATTACCACAGCTGTTTCCAAATGATTCCTCATGAGGGTGAAGTGAGGAGGGAGCCGGATCGCATTAAATAAAGCACTTTGAAAAATTAATGCTATTCCCATTTTAAGATTTGCTTAAATCATTTCATTTTGTTGGCTATCAGTGTGAGTGATGTGCTGCTTTTTCTTTTAATATGCGTTGTCTTTTATGTGTGATCGTATCGTATCCTTTTATGTTATCATCTCTTTTAATAACACAAAGTGCCTTCTAACAAAGTTGTTTGTATTGAAGGCACCGTATAAATAAGTGGATTTGACTTTTTAATGGAAAGTACCCACCTTCAACTTTCACTTTTTTTTGTGAAGTATTTACTAGGTTTGCTATGACTCATGATAATCTCGTGTAAAAGCCACAGTAGCTCAGCATCATGTCAAGAGCATTTTAGGAAAGTACAAATACTGAGTAGCATTCTGTGAGTGAAGCAGCATTAGGCATCTCCGCACACTGGAAGATCATTCCTACAAGATGTGTAATTTGATGTCAAACCATCACTTGTCTAGGGTAAAAGGCCAGAGATGACATGAATTGACATATGACACTTTATTTAAACATTGTTTTCTTGCACTCATGAGAAAGTTGATTTGTGATCTTGAGAAGAAGCTTGTTTGTTGCTCATACTGTTTCATAATTTTGACCGAAAGAAAGCTTTATTCTGCAATATCGACATTGTCCAAATCTTTGAGCTAGTTTTTGCATGATCACAGTAGAGGCAGACCGATTAATCGTTGGCGATAGGATGTTTTACAAACTATCGGCAGGACTGGACGCCGACGGTGATTGATGAATGCGCAGCCTCCACCAATCACGCTGGGATGTACATTATTGTTTTGCATGGAGGCTCCATACACAAAGTCAACGTAGAAAAGGCGAAAAAAGTTATCTCTCAAATATACCATAACACAACACTATCCGTTCATTGTAAAATTTCTTAACAATCTGGTATCCTTTCTTCCAAATAATCCAGCCATGTAAATCCATTCATGAAATGAAATTGCACACTTTAGGAACTGCTTTACCCCGGAAATATGCACAAACATTAATGGCTTGTAATATTGGCAATTAACAACATAAAAGGACACACAACTGAACCAATCTGCCCAGTCTTACTGCACGCCACAGCACAGCAAATAGACCATATTCCAATGATGTAAGTCAGACTTCAATATTCCTGCACTAATGATAACATTCAGAGCATCAAAAACTGGTTAAAAATATGCTGTGTGTAAAAGCAGATGTGGCTGCTACAGAGATAAAGAAGATATTGGTCGATCAATTTTCTATCGCCTTTTTCCTGCTCCAAACTATCATTGTTATATCGTTCAAACTCCAGATCACAAAAGTCGGTATGATGACCTCATAAAATAATCATTTCACTAGAAATAACATTTACTGTGGTTGCATCCAAAATTCAATGTCATTTGCTATTTAGTAAGTTAAAACAGTATGTTAGATTTTTTTTGAATGTCTGAAACCTTTAGTATATAACCAATGGCATGTGAGTTCCATGCTATTCTGGTGAAATTATGCAGTATACAAACAGCGACATAAATATCCCACAATGCCCACATACTACTGTTTATTCACATAAAAGTATGTTAAAAAATAGCACATCAGCGTTTCTGTAGGGGTCTAAAATCCAAAAACTTGAATTTAAGGCCTCAAAATGTCTAAAATTCCCATGAAATGTCTTAAAAACTGTTTTGGCAGGTTATTAATGTTAGTTTCATTTAATAAAAGAAATACATTATCTTACTTTTAAATGTATTGTTTTTTGAGCACACCATAACAAAACTAACTACTTCAGTGCTAAAACCAGGTAAAAAATGAGTAAATATAAGTTAGGGCTGCACAGTTAATCAAATTTTAATCACAGTTTTGGCTTCCCACAATTAAATGAACTGAGCGCTGAGTGCTGCAATATGCTCTACTCACAGAAAACTAACCCTAACAACTTTGAAGTAGTCATAAATCGAATTGTTTTATAATGTAACTGCTGAGAAACAATCAGATTCCATTCTAATGTAATCTTGTAAAATTGGATTTCTGACTAGAAACTTTAATAACTACAGTTGTTTGAAGGACATGTTTTCACAGTAATATAAAATAGATAAAAGAAAGGGAATTATGACCTGTTTTACTTCCTAACATTACCTTGAAGCAGCATATGATATATAGTTAAAACTACTACTTTCAAGATTTTTTTTTAATCAATAAAAATAAAACAATTTATTCCCTAATCATTTGACTTTTGTGTTTTTATGCAAATAACCACTATAGATGATAACAACAAAGTACAAGGATAACATTTAGACTTTTTGATAGCTGGAAGTTAGTACAAACTTGACTGCAATCAGCCAGTATTGTTCCACGCATGGATCTACAGCATCAATGCCAAACGACCTTAAGACAGCGTTTGGAGCTACACTCACACTAAAAGCTGAAATGCTCTACGCATGGTAACAAAGTATCCGTCATATAGCAGCAATGACAATATTGTTGTTCCAATTTTCTTTCATATTGTTAGTACTTTCTTGAGACTTTCGTTAGTATGGGTGTGAAACAGGTCTTAAATTGCATCCATAATGGTCTTGAAACAGTATTAAAATGTCTTAAATTTGATTTGTTGGCATCTGTAGATATCCTATACGTAGTACTAATATATTTTCTGTACCAGTTTCTGGTTTAAGGGCAAACAGAAGAAAAAACATATCCAGACAGATCACTCATTCATTGATTAGCCAACTTTATTATAATGAGTCTATAAAATGACAATAAAAAATGTGGAACATATTTTAAATTTGCTTGAAACATTTCAAAATCAACATGGTATTTTCCTTGACAAAGAAAAGCCACAGATTTTCAAATTTGAAAAGCTAGAACTACCATATCACACTTGGTGTTGGACCTACCAATCGATTCAGGGCTAGCTGAATTGCACTCTTAAGTCTTAATTTGTTACTTTCAGTGGATGGAGTGTTTGCTTGCAGTCCAACTAGATGATTAAGATCTATAACAGGGGTGTATTTTTCATTAACTTAGCACAGCTTTTATCAGGCCTATCTGGTCTACAGTAAATGGTGAACCGTCGCTCTTCTAAACTGTGTGACAGAGTGGGACTTGTGCTAACTGCTGCATGTGTGAAAACTTTCTCCCTCTGGGTTTGTGGAGGGGTTGCTGTTGTCTGATTTCTCTAAAGGAGATTAATGAAAGGAGTACAAACAGAGAAGGAGGGGACAGACGGAGGGATGAGAGAGAGGCCGCAAGGAAGGGAGAGAGGGAGGGAGGGAGTGTACGGGTAGGAGGGTTGTAGTGGTGGGAGGCGTGTGTGTGTGTGTGTGTGTGTGTGTGTGTGTGTGTGTGTGTGTGGTTGGGGACTCCTCTGTGAAGTCCATTCATGCCCTGCTGAATCAATGGAATTCTTTCTCCCACTCTCTGGTTTTCCCTTTTTCTTTCACATTTTCTCATTCCCTCACATACTCTCTCTCTCTCCATCATCTGGTTATTCTCTCTCTCTCTCTCTGTCTCTCTCTCTTTTATGGTTTCTATCCCTCTCTCGCCCAGCATTCCTCCTGTCTTGCCTGTCACGGCCTTATGTCTGTGATGTCATTCAGGACAAAGAAGCCAAGCTTGCCTGGAATGTGAGACTGACTGAGAGAGAGAGAGAGAGAGAGATGGCGAGAGAAGCAGAGAATGGGAGAGAAAAAGTAAAAGTGAGAGAGGAAACATGGAGATAAAATGGTAAATATAATAAAAATGTCAACACAGTGAATTGCACTTTCATGTCAGAAAGTTATGCCTTCTCTTTATTGCAACATTATGGAAGTATATAAGTATATTAAATATTTGAGTTAATGAAATAACTGGTTCTGCACATTGCTCAGAACAGATGTTTTCAAAAGATGTAGGAACGATGCAGGGTTTTAGGGCATGTGCAATGACATTTTTCTACTGCATCCTCAGTGTACCACTGTAATATCTTGTTGGTTACATATTGTTTTAAGCTGATTGTAGCTGTGCAGTCTCCTCATGGGGAGAATAAAATATATTGTATCTTATCTTATTTGCACGTTGGGTTTCTCCATGCACCTGTCCCTTACATCTCACGCCTCACTAGTTTTGCCTCATGTCTCTCCCTCTGTGCGTGGCCTGGCCTGGTGTGGCGTGGCATGGGGTGGTGTGAACAAGAACAAAATAAAACTCACCATAACCGCCTGGATTAATCTTTCCAACAAACTCTCCCAATGTACTCTGCCAATCGCTGATAGCTGATATATTCGTCCAATCGCCTGACCATAATGAATACATTCCAAACAGGAACTGCTAATCACTAATTTGTCTGCTTTTGATGGTTCCAAGTTGTTAACCTACTGAATTCATGGCAACAATTTTACTTCTTACTTTACTTTTGTTTGCATCTATGCATCTAAGTATCATGATAGCTGTGGTTTAAAAACTTGATATCATTAATATAAACTTATTTCATATTGCACTATCAATATTTGATGATGCCACAGTGGGCTTCACATTGTCAGACTTTGAATACTACTGGTTTAGAATAATAAATCCCCCCTTTGTGTCTTTTCTGCTTTCAAAATGTCAAATGTCCTGATCTTAAAAAAATATACAACATATTTTTTTTTTCTTTTATATTATCATGAAACTTGTGTACAAAATAACATATTACCCCCGGACAGGTTAATTAGATTTTAGCTCATCTAAATATAATTCAGTAGAATCAATTCAGGGGCGTTAAAGTTTGCAGTTTTGTTCTGTCTTTTCTTTGACTTTCTGTTTCTATAAACAGTGAAGCAGCTGCACTTCTTAATCATTGCTAATCAAACAATAGATTTCATATTAGATTTTCATTTTAGTTCCACACAATGACTATTTTATCTTTCACATATGAAAAATTGTGAACTATGTGTATTAAGATATACTGCACTGTAAATATAATATAGTAGTCATCCATTTGTAAAGCACTTTTCAAAAAAACAGGTTGCAAAGTGCCTCCCACATGGTGACAGATTAAACACTGATGATGATGAAATGATAAAAGGAAATGGAAAATATATATGTTTTGAGAAAAGGTGTAATAGATAATACTCAAGCAGCCAGGGTTGCATCCTCAATGTGCTGAATATCCCTGAATAGTGTCACCAAACCTGATATTATGTAACATAACTCCAATAAATAAGTCAAAGTGGTGTTTGTTGTGATTGGTGGAAATACAAATGTGTAGGCTGGAGTTGTCGGAGATGGAGTTAATGGCCTGAAAGTATTTGCGACTATTATTTAGCAAAGTCTCTGTCAAGTTACTATGAGACCAGATAGTGATCAGCTATCCCCAAAGGCATTATCTCACGTTGACAATGACGTAACTGGTATGAAGACATGACATTCCCATAACAAAGTCAATACAACAAATGCATTCAAAGATCTTAAAAAATGTAGGGGTCAATTTGTCCAGAAATTAGGGGTCAGTTTACTCTTCCTTTTAGCTGCTCCTGTTGCCAGGGAGCACTTCCCTGTTGGCTGTTTGGGAACTATTTTCATCCTCCGGGGAAATGAGTGACGGCGGTCTTTCTTTCTTTACATCGCGCTGGTATGCATGTTCTTACATACCGATGGATGTTGTTTGTGTGCACTTGTGAATGAATGGATATGGAATATAGCAACGTTCCCAAGGTTGTCAAGCTGCTGAATGAATAAATCTGCACGCTGGCGGTGCCAGTGAGTGACATATAAATGTTTCTGCATGTTTTCCCTCGATCCTCACTTCAGCTGATGCCAAGGTTAGAAAGAATGCGGGAAAGGGTACAAGATGAAAAGTGGTGGAAAAACTTGCTAAAGAGGAACATAAAAGTCATGATGGAAAATAGAGCACGAGGACAGGAAAATAAAGAAGGTGAGAGAGGAAGAGGGCAGATAAAGGGGGGGAGAGGAGAGACAGAGAAGGTAAAGAAAAAACGACAATCTGAAAGGCAGAGAAAGAAAAGGTAACATCAGGGGAGAGCAGAGAATCACATTGATATTCTGTCTAAGGCAGAGCCGCTGTGTGTGTCCCAATAGAGGAATATTTATGTCTGACCACACACACACACACACACACACACACACACACACACATATGCGTGTGGAGTGTGACCTCTCTACAGAGGCCTGTCCGTCAGACAGACATGCTGATGGATGAAGCTGTCAGTGCCTGTGTGTCTCGCTTATCAGGCAGCCAAATACCCCTCTCTGTAGACCACACACACACACACACACACACACACACACACACACACACACAGAGGCATGAACTGACACACATACAAGCACACATTGAGACACTTACAAAGAGGAGGGAACAGCAGAGCAGATAGAAGGTGAGAGTTGACGAAATCAGTAAGCTGGAGAGAGGAGAAAATGTTAGAAGAGATGTTATGTTCTTCTGTCTTTCTCTCTGAGCTGACCACCTGCCACCATTGTCAAACAATACTATTTATATCAGTTTTTCTCTGAGGATAGACTGCTGCGAGATGTGTTAGCGTGACGATGAGATGCCTGTTGTGTGGAGGCAGCTAACCTCTACCGAAGAGAGGAGCTCTGAGTCCCCGGTAACTCCAAAGTTGTCTTATGTTGTGTCTTCATAGCTGCCGGCTAGCTCACCAGTTGTCTTGCCTATGTTTGCTTGGTAACACTGTATTAATGCTAGAGCAGTGGTGGCCTGTGGCGAGCTGCCCTGCAATGCCTATGAAAATCTGAGGCGGCTGCTCTCCAGCTCAGTGAGCTTCGGCTGTTTGATTCCGTGGGGCATAGTGTGACCAAACTAAAAGTTGACAAAAGCTTAACTTTTAGCAGCAAAGTGCAGTCAGAGAGTATCCGCAGCCAATTAGTAAGTAGATCCTGTGACCCCTGTGACATGACTGATGTTACAAAGAATTTTGTCACCTGAAACACATGAACACACCTCCTGGCCACAGAAAATTGTAATTATTGCTGCAAAGCTGCACTTGGTCAGTCAATGGAGCAAAGATAACAGTATCTGTTGATGGTCCTTAAATATCTCCTAATCATGGGCTGGCTGCTTGTTTAATCATTATGTCTTTTTTCTATTCCTACATGTGTTAAATACAAAAAAATGTACCGTGGTTTAGAAGATTGGTAATTGTTTAAAGGCATAATGAGCTGGATTTGTTGGTTGCAGTTTGTAAACAAGTTGGCCGCGACTCAATGCGCTGCGGAGCTCGCAAACGGGTGAAACCAACCCCAGTTTCACTTTTGTTTTGGAAGGAGCATTGTGCGGCAACATTGTTTTTTAGTGCCGTGTCCAACATTTTTGTTGCTTCCGCTTTAATGCATTGCTTACACCTGGTAACTGCGTTTTCGTAAAGGTTGACGCACAGAAATGTCCTGAACACAGCAAAAATAAAAAACAGACAGACATTCACACCAAGAGTGGCAAGCACCTGCATATTGTAGGATCAGATTATCTAAAGAAAGAGACTGATTTTTGATTATAGTAGGCTTTTAGGCTATGTGCTTTTACAAATTCACTTACTTTCTTACATAACACTCTGTCACACTTGTCTGTCTTCACCCAGTGGTCGGTAGTCGTCATGGCATAGTTAATAGATGATAAGGATAACCTCATCTCTGCAGGACACTTCTATCACTGTGTCCTTGTTTACATCTGTCTAGCATTAATTATCGACTCAGGGTTGTAGTTTGCAAAGCTTAATTAAACAACCTATTCATTCAAGAGTGAAACAACAGGGACATTAGGGGTTTGAAAAAAAGTTGATTCATCTATCACAGTTTTTCAAAATTAATTTAGAATCATTTTTTTAATGCCAGAATCAATATATTTGCTTCATTTGAGTCTATTGTTGTAGTCTGAGTAACATGACGTAATATCCATCCTGTGTACGCCAACCAAAACATTCCGCTGCAAGCCGCAGTGGGTGGAAATGACAAAAGTACAAGATGACAAAATGGTAAACGTTACTCGTACAGTAAAGTATGGAAACACTTTGGGTACATACATGGGTCATACACATGTGACTACGTCCAATTTTCTAAATAAGGGGGTTAAGAGAACAGTATATGCAAAATACATGTATGGAAATAAATTGGTTATATATTATATTCACCAAAAGTATAAAACGTTACATGCCCCTTATAAATTGAAAAGAAATACCACTAATTTACCACTTTATGCTTTGATTTTTGGGTTGCTGAAAAAATAATAATACCTGACTATGGCTGATGTATTTGACTTCAGAACATCTCTGACAACATACATACTGAAACAGTTTTACTGAATCAATAAATAAATCAGTATATCAAAAAATCTCAAAATATATCGAATTGGCACCCAAGTATCTTGATGGTATCAAATCAGGAGATCGGTGAATCATCCCATCCCTAAGGGACATGTGGTATAACTGCTTTTATACGATAAAGTGACAGCATACTGTATATCACCTCTTTCTATGCACAGTGCTTATGTATACTGTGTAAAGTGAAGCATCATGAGCAATGCCCAGAGGAGATGGGAAAGCTCTTTCCAATTTTCCAAGTGAGTGTTTCTTGGGAGAAGGGGAGCGAGACTCAGCATGCTCTCATCCTTGCTCCTCTTTACATTCTCAGGTAGTTGGCATGGGGCTGTGTGTGTGTGTGTGTGTGTGTGTGTGTGTGTGTGTGTGTGTGTGTGTGTGTGTGTGTGTGTGTGTGTGTGTGTGTGTGTGGGGCGCTCACCCACACAGCAGTAAATTCTGTTATCCTTGGGGGTCCGGCTGTGCAAGGATTACACTGGCATCCCACTCTGGTTTTAAAACGCAAACAAACACAGGTACACACACACACACACAATCCTGCACACAGTAACACACATAGACACACATTCCAAGACATACCTGCACACTTTTACACACACACATAGGTACACGCACAACAGCTCGGCTTTGCTACGGCTCCACTTTTCAATTTTCAGCTCAATTACATTCCACTGTTACCTATTCTAAACCAAGATCCCATTTTTCCCTCAGGACACACACACACACACACACACACACACACACACACACACACACACACTTATTTAACGGTACTGCATCCCACTTAAGCCCAAGATTGTGTAGCCTCCTCAACTTTCACTGCAAGTGAGAATCACTTGGTACTGTGGAGACTTTGATGAACTTTTTTTTTCTTCTGTTTACTCCCTATAGAAAGGAGGATGTTAAAATTTAAGAACACTGGATTATATGAATTTTCACTGGTGCTTTATTGAGAATAAATCTTGAGCAACAAGTGTTCAGTTTATAAAATTATAAGATACAGAATGCACTGACCCCAACCTTGAAATTAGGACAGAAAATGTTCCCAGTCCCTTCTTAATTTCTTTACTTTCAAAGCTAAACAATGCACCAAGAGCGCCCCTTCAAGGCCAGAGAAAATAAGACCTTCTGATATTCCAGGAAAATGAGCACAGATCATAGCACTACATACTGTATTTAAAATTAAAAGCCCATTTTATAGACCACAACTGTGAAGAACAAAACTCATAAGGCACACTGTCAGAATCAGTATGAAGGAGTATGGCAATAAATCTCAGAATGAAAAATAAGTTTTAAATCTAAGAATCTTTCATTAAAACAAAACCAGAAGTGAAGCATTATTTCAGTCTGCTTTTAATCAAATTCCCATGCTGGATTAAATACAACTGCTGTGTTTGCATGGCAATGGAAGTGCATTGTGTCAATAAAACCTGGTAAAATCAAGTATTATTAGTTTATTGCACAACAATAAAAAAAGTCAGTTTCAACACGTGACTTCAAGATGAATTTGCTTTAAGTTGAAATCAGTCTTAGTCTTCTACTGAGTCTTCTACATTTTTAAAATGTGTCCAAATGTGCAAACACACACACACACACACACACACACGCACACACACACACACACACACACACACACACACACACACACACACACACACACACACACACACACACACACACACACACAGACTCTCTCTCTCACACTCCGTGGTCCTAATAGCATTGCAGGCGAGCGTACAAAGAGAACAAACACCCATGTAATGTGGCGGTTCCCTCTCATTGACACTGGGCACTGGAATGCAACACGGGGGGGCCCAGGGACATGGTGTGTGTGTGTGTGTGTGTGTGTGTGTGTGTGTGTGTGTGTACACCATCCTGTCAGATTAGCCTATAATGATTAGCATTACTGAGAACTGACAGCAAGAGGAAGGAACAATGAGTGTCATTTATCCTCTTTTTTCTCTCTCTTGCCCACTCACTTTCTTTTTTAGCTCTGTTCCTTGCTTTTAATCTCTGACCCCCCCCTCACCCCTCACTCCCCATCATCCCCATGTCTCCCTCACCGTCTGCCTGCCTCTCACTTAATCTATTTATTCCCACATTGAGTAGAATTCACTCTGTAAAAGAGGATAGAAATGAATTAAATATAATTTCCTGATATACTTTCGATTACAGTACTGGAATATGTTCAAGATGACACACACACATTCTGCAATCCGACTCAACCACTAAAAACAGCCTGGCTGATAAAATGTAATGACAGGTTGCCATCTCAAAGCCCTGTAATATAACTGAGGCGCTGTGTGCCAATAAAGCTGTTTGTAATCAACTAATGATAGGTTGCGAGGATTGAGGTTGAGGCTGGCTGATACCCATGATTTGAATTCACCACCAAAAAAGAAAAAAAAAAAAAAAAAAGGGGGGGGGGGGGGGGGCGAGATAGAGAAGGGAAGCAATGAAAAAGGATGATTAGAAAAGCAAAAGTAAGCAAAAAAGGGACAGAAAAATTATACATAAACTCTCCCCTGCATTCAGCCTTTTTCTCTCTGAAACTAGTGATCTTCATTTGCATTTGAAAAATCACTTTATAACAGTGATTTTTCAACTAGGTGCTGGCATCAAGCAATGAGCTACAGTCTACAGCCTCTATATATATATATATATATATATATATATATATATATATATATATATATATATAGTAAAACTAAAAATGTTTTGCCATTTTTTATCAAAAGGAATTAACAGAATGCAATACATGTAAACATGTGCATTATGTATAGAGCTAGAAAGACAGGCAAACAGGCTGTTCCCCTACATGATTCGTAGCTATAACTACGAAACAGTAATTCGCTGTAATTTGTATATATCCCACAAAATCAGTTTGTATGTAATACATATTATTGTGAACCATAAAGTATAAAGTGTGACAGCGTAGGGAGGAGGTCGGGGTGGCTGGGTGGGTCAAAAACAACAGACTTTCACCCAAGAGACCGGTGTAAGTGTGCCATGTGAAACCAGAAGTCAGCATTCATTTATTTGTTGTGTAATTTCCTTACTTACATTACACCACTTCTGGAATGATTCACAATCTTTGTTCTAAACCTAACTAAGTAGTTTTTGTCATGTAACTTCCATTCTAAAGTTGCATGACTTCCACTGTTATTCTGATCCAAATCGCAATATTTTCCTAAAACTAAGTAGTTGGCTTGCCTAATCTTAACCAAGTTAATTTTTTCTGAAACCTAACTAAGTACTTCTGTGGCCTAAACCTAACCAAGTTGATCTTTTTCTAAACCTAAGTAATTTTATTTTGAAAAGACTGGAGTGGAAATTGACACATATCACATTACTGGACATTCATAGGTAAATGCACAAAAAATGAGAAATAACATTTTGTAAGAAATCCATTCTATGAGGATACGCTGAACAGTTACAATGACATACTGCAGTGGTTCCTCAAGTTAAATCTGAAGGGTCACAAGATGATTATAAGATAGAAAAGAAGTAAAAAGAACATACATCGGCTACACAAACAGTTTATAGTCTTTTTCTTGCTTATTTATTGAAAAAATACTAAACATCCCTGACAATGGAAAATCACTCAGTGGTTGAAGTGCAAACCTGTGTAAAAGTCACTTTAAAGGGTGATGAGCAAAGAAGGAACAACTGTCTTATGGATTCACTAAAGTCGACTTCAATATCATGAAACCTTTAGGGAAGAAGGCTGTATTTTTCATTTATGTTTGTCAGATCTCTTCCCAATTGTGTTATATCACAAAGTCTACTTCAGAATGTGGATTTGGTTGAAGTCAGAGAGGAATAAAGTAGGATGAAAAAATGTTAAAGGCATCAGCTTGTTTGTTTGCGTCTCTGAATCCAAACAGGACTCGAAGGAATGAGGATAGGTGTGATAAGCGCATCCTGTTGTGGTTGTGAGCCTTTGCCAAAATGCCACTGAGGGAATGAGATCAGTTTGTTCCTCCATTTAACCATGTAGACTGACTCCAACTTGCTTTATCGCTTCGGTTTAGCTCTGCTCCTTGCCCGTTCTTGCCTCCGGGACTGAAAAGTTAGGGACGTTTTCTCTCAAGGGCGAGGGAATTGAATTTTATGATTGCGCTATCTTCTTTGGAATCTTCACAGAGTGACACGTTACAATGCATTAGATGGGATGCATCCTTTATTCTTCACACTGTTATTTCCATGCTGTGAAGCTTGCTCTTTGTTGACAAGCAATAAATCACATCTGGGATGCACAGTGACCAGGTCATTCTACTCTGAGCTGAAGGGAATGTAGCAACTGTGGAAGGAACAGTTCACATCCAATTTCAGCATCTGCATTGACACAGTGATATCCTTTCATGTACATTATGGAAATAATAATTTAATTTTAGTTGCTGTTGATGCATATTAGTAGGGCTGCATCTAATGATATTCTCATTGTCGATTAGTAGATTATCTGCTGGATTTATCGATTAGTTTGTGTGTCTTGTTTCCGCCACAACTCAAAAATATTCAGTTTATTGTCACAGAGCAGTAAAGAAAAAATATTCACATTTAAGAAATTACTCAAACCAATTAATCGATTATTGGAATAGTTGGAAATTAAATAGTTGACGACTCCTTTTATTAATTTATTATAGTTTCCTTGAAATCGTCATTGTGGACAGCGGAATCTAGTACAGTAACACAATATAAGCATATCACCATGGACCCAAGAAGAATGAAAGCATCCATCATTTCAGCAAGTGGCCCAAAACGACACATAGAATATGTTTAAATGACAAAGCCCTCTAACAGCCACAGCATTATGACGGGAGCAGAGATAAAAGTCAGGTGATGTTATTACAAAGCCATAAAGTCCAGGGAGGAGGTCAGTGTGGATGGACGGGTCAAACCACTGGAGATCGCTATTCTTTTCCTGTTGCAAGCCAACAGTTTTGATTGCTTTTTTTTTTTTTTTCTTTAAATAAAGCATGACCAAGTGTTTGTTATTGCCACTACCGTACTATGAATCACAGCTAAGCTGAAAATGGAACTCTCAGTCACCAGTGAGGAGAACTGCACAGCTAAAAGCTGTTCATTTGGTCAGTGAAAGTGGGGTTTCAGTGTAGTCAGTTCACTTTGAAAAGGAGTTGACAAAGATTCATTTGTTCATATACAGAACACCTTTAATTTGTAATAGTTTTGGAAGGCACAAACTTAATGGTGTCATCAGGATGACAGCTGAATGCTTTTAGAGGACGTGGACAAACAATGGATTGTGTTGTTTAAAGGGGACATATCATGAAAAACTAATTTTTTTCAGTGCTTGTGCATATACTATACATTTGGGTATCTGGAGTACCTGCAAACCCACAAACTGTGAAATTGGCAGCCTAGTCAATTTTCTGTGTGCAGTCTGGATCAGAAAACATGACTCAACAAGCCATTCAGATTTGTCTCCCCTTCCTATGTCACATGTAGGCTCATCAGAATATATTGCCCACAGTTTAACAACCTTTGAAAAGGTGCTTTGTATTTTTGCAAGCCAATCAGAGCCTGTATGAACTTGAAAATGAATATATAATATGTCACCTTTAAATAGAAGAACTTGTTGCACCATGACACAATACTACTTTAAGTCGGTCTGCCTTGCCCTATCTAGTACCAATCTAGCAACACTCTTTGAACCAGGTCAGGCAAAAGCTTTGGCTTTCCCTGTAGATCCAGGGTGAGTTTACCCAAATGAACCTGCATGCCAAATCTAAAATGAAATAGGTAATCTCCCAAAGCTTGCTGCCTTTTCCCCAACACAGTAATACTACTCTTAAAGTATTGTTAGCTTATTAACTGACACATACATGTACAGCATTTCTCATGGATATATCTGCAGAGGTGAGAGTTATATTTTGTATTTTTTGTTTTTTTTTTGTTAGTTCAACTCTGATGTCAAAAAGGGTTGACATCTTCTAGCATGGTGGCTGGGGACCTTGGATAGATGGGCTAGTCCACAACTGGTATGTGGAGGACCTGATGTAGCTTTAAGTCTCATGTAAACATTCCATTAAACAGCATAACAGTGCTACCAAGAATAACTGTTATTATAGCCCTAAGCTGTACCGAACTGCATAAAATACTGTCTCTTTGTGTTGTTTAGTTTTGCTGGTTGTGTGTGTGTTCTAGCATGCTCTTTTGCTTTCAGGCAGTCACAGTGTGTGCATGTGTGTGTGTGTGTGTGTGTGTGTGTGTGTGTGTGTGTGTGTGTGTGTGTGGGCGTGTGTGTGCAGCTGCCTGTTTGCTCTTTCTCTATCAGTAGATGTGTGCATCTGAAGGCTTCAGACTGTGCAGAACGACACCTTTCATAACTCCATAAAAAGAACACATGCATGTAAAAAGACAGCACAGACTGCTCCTGCTTAAAGCAGCTGGCTGAATTCACAATAATGGCCTCAAGCTTTACAGGGCAGACACTTTTGATTTCACTATGTCTCTCTGTCTATCCATATGTCTGTCTAGCTTTGGATCTGACAGCTAAATTTAAAGGAGTCAGCTGTTTCGATTCATACGTTGGGGATTTGGTTGGTACCTGCCTGTCTCATCTCTCACTGTGTGTGAGTGATGGCAGTTAGCTGGCTGTGCATGTGGCAGACTGACACCTCTGATTGGTCAATCCCGGCTTGTCACTCATTTTAGCATCATGGACACAGCAGCCAAGAGGCAATTGTCGTGGCAGTGACAGAGCCTCAGGCTATTATTGCCGAGGTGAAACAGAGCTTTACCTCTTAGTTAGACTTGAGACATCTCAACTGAACAGCTTTAATACACTCACATTTCAATTTTGCACGGTAAAACATTGCTTACTGCTTAGTAGTACTGACTGGAGTCTCTGTGATAAAATGGCAATTTCTGGTTTCATTAGTGTGCTGGCATTGTGTAACCTCAACAGCTTTCCTCCCTTCACCTGCAACTTTCTCCAAGAGCCTTGTGAAACATCAGTGTGATGTACCCATATTTTACCCTCACTTTGTTTCAGTGGGAAAGTGTGGCTGAAGTTGTTATTGAGGTGGTACTGAGGCAGAAAGTTTGTGTGTCTTGTGTTAAGAAGATGCTCCAAAGAAATAGGGGGCAGAATTTCACCTCTAATACTGGGTCCATAAGTACATCTAAATTTACAGTCATTAGTTAATGAAAAAAAAAACAGTAGGGCAAGAATATGCAAAATTTAACCAAACTTCTGCAATATACTATACTGCTGTATTTAATCTTTGTGTGGTGTTGTGGTGCCTGTAGTTTACGTTAGCCATCTGCATGTTTGTTACCAAGTGTATGGTCCGTGTATGCTTTGATGGTTTGTTTATTGGATTAAATCCAAAGTGACAGAAACGAGAAAATGATCCGCACCCTAGGTTCATCCTCCTGACGGCTAGGATCACCCTAGTCAGCAGCGGCAGCAATGCCGGGAGTCACAGCAGGCTGGTAGAGTGTTGGACCCAACCTGTGTAATGACAGCAACAGAAAGTTATTATAGTGGCTAAATTATTAAAAAAAGACACATTTCGATCACTGTGAGTCTTCATCAGGGCTTAAAACCACATGTTGCACACTCTACTCTAAGCGTAGCATGCATTATTGACAAGCACTTGGGGCGACTCTACTTCTTCGCCCTCTCGTGCTGGACTGAGGGAAGACTAGATGCCACTATCACTTCTTGAGAAACAAGCGCTATTATAAGACAGGATGGGCCGGGGCTAGTTGGTTAGCATGCTCATTTCAGTAGATAGATCTCTGCAACACAATACATAGATGCCTTTGTGGACACTCTTGACATGCAGTTGATAGTGCTAGTTAATTATTTTAAATGTTTTAAACTAAAATTCTGTTCAGATCTTATACATTGAACCTACAAGAAGAATGGGCAATGTAGAACTTGTTGAGGATTTGACCCCTGTCTGATACAAAAAGTGGTTGTCAAATTGGTGAGATATGTGTCAAGGGAAGAGCACAGGGAAATAATTGGTCTGTCTCCATCTCCCACTTGGAAAGTGAAAGATCATGACTATTGATGGCTTCAGTTTTGAGTGTCAACCTGTATTACTTACAGTGTGACACGGTGCTAGACTCCATCATCTGTTAACCAAAGTGTTTGACCTGCTGCGGTGACCCTGACCAAGGCGATTAAGCCTTAACCCTGCTAGCCTTGCTCTGAGGGAGTTCAAAACCACTGAATACCTAAAGTGACATCAGTTATGAATCAGAATAACAGAAATCTAAAACTTTTCAGATAATTGTGTTTGCTTTTGTTTTGTCCTTGAGGCAGTCGGTGCCAGATCTTTCTTGTGAACTGAAAAAGGAATTGAAACAGTGTGGAGAAAGGTCCGGACATGTGAGGGCGCAGCTTGAAAAATTCAATTCCCAGTTTCACGAAGAAGATTACTTTTTAAACGAAGGAATCACTCACGCTGCACTGTTTCTCAACTTTCCTGGCAATCTTCACCGCCCTGTCGAGACAAATAATAATGAAATATGGTAAGAATGAAGTAGCATGAAAGGAATGCCTGGCCTCTCATAAGCTTCTGGATTCAATGCTACTAGTTTGTGCAGAGGTCTGGGGCAAGTTAAGCACACTGAGGATGACCAAATCACATAGCATCACAAATAGCAATATAAATAAAATATAATATAGAAGAATATGGATGTGTTTTTTTGTGTGCCATCTGCATTAGAATATGAACAGCTATTATTATGAATATTAAACAGCATAGATAAAAAGCAGAGAAAAAGAAAGTGAATGGAAATAATTGAAAATGACAGGGATTGAGAGGAGGGAAAGGAAAGAGAGACAAGTGGGAATGGAGCACTGGGCAGTGAAAGAATTTGCTCTCCTGCTAAGAGATAATAGCAGTCTCTCAAAACAAATTCAGATTCCCATGCTGCAGTTTTTCAGCTACATTTCTGATGCAATATTAAACAATGATCACTCATTTATGGTAATTCATGGAGCAGTTTTTGGGAATGAAACGCTTTCCATATAATAGTTGCATTATCACATCAAATCTCAGATTTATACACACACAAATTCCAAGTATTGAATGAATTTATAAGCCAATGGTCATGAAACCTACTTGGTCATCTCATAACACCTTTTCCATCAGACATTTTGTGTTATGGAAACAGTTGAAAAGTCCAAACAGGAAGTGCTTGAGGTGAGATTTTGTTAAGAGGTGTGAAGCCGCTTTGGAGCCTTCTTTTATTTCCTAAGCGGTGATTCCTGAGCTTTGAAATAAATTTGTGATGTCAGGTGGCTAAGTGAGCATGTGGGTATGAGAGAGAGAGACAGAACGGAGGGGAAGAAGGAATCTAAGTGTGCAGGTATAATGGTCGTCTTCCTGTGTCTGACCTCAAGAGCTGCGGAGGTCAATGCAAACCTTTCAACAGCTCCTTCCCTCTATACCTCTCTGCAGTCCTCTCAGTGGATAATTCTGGTTTGTTACAGCTATGATTTTGCAGATTTGGCCATCATTTCTAATGGTTATAACATTGTTGTTAAACCTAGTGTAGGCAGATTGGTGCAAATATGATTAGAAAAAGCTATTTTTATAAAACGGTCACTATATTGTGACATGAGTAGTGCATGAGACAGGTAATCTGAAAAAAAGAATTATGTGCATTTGTGTCCTCTGATGTCCTCTGGTACTGCTAATGGCATCTGCAAGATGTCACAGACCAGAGGAAAATAACTAGTGAGAGCCAAGCTTGTGCCTTGCCATCTCTGAGCAGCTGACAATCACTCGCAAACTCCAAACTAGACAGATCAGATATTAATTAATATTCTGTTACTGTCATTACTATGTCTTGGATAGAATGTTTTCAGAAACATCTTGTAGTGTACAGTTTAACTGGAAAAGTTCTTTGATCCGGCAGCCATGTTGAAATCAGTTGAGGAAATACCAAGCACCACCCACCAGCCAAAGCACACTTCCTCATCCATAAACGATACACTACAAGAAGTTTCTGAAAACATTTTATCCGAGAAATAGCCACTACAGTAACAGAATGTTAATTAATATTTGATCAGCACTGCCTATTTGACCATTTCATTGGAGTTTGCGAGTGACCCAATGAATGAACAGCCAATAGAAATGCTCTCTTTATGAAATGATCTGTGAATGGCCGAAGAATCTGTGAAGGCTAGATTTCTAAAGTGTGAATCAGAGCCATGGGGAGGTAGAGAAGTCGAGTTTTCTTTCAGAACACTTGACCTATAATATGCTGAAAGTTTTTGATAGAACTTTTGCCTAACAGTGCCAAAAATATTCTGCCTAATGCTGCTTTTAACAGATGATTTATCTCTTTAAACTGACCTCAGTTTCCTTTTTTGTGGTTCTCTTCATCTTTGTCCCTCTGTCTCTCTCACTTATCAACTCCTGATGCTCTCATAAGGTATTCATCCTCCTTTCATTCATTCATCTCTCACACACGGCTGTTTCCAATTGGCCCGGAGACATTCCTGGAATGCCAGGGCATCATTGTTTTGTGCAGTGTGTGTGTATATGTGCATGTGTGTGTGCACCCGCTGCTCCAGCGTTCACTCCCTCGCATTGAAGACCAGTTGAGAGAGAAACGAAGTTAGGTACAGAAGACAAAGTCGAAAAGGAGCAAAGTACAGAAAAGAGCGCTTGGTGTACATGTGTTTCAATTGTTATGCCTTGAGTCAGTAAATTAATGTCAGAGATTGTGTAAACAAGACTGGAAGTTCTGTATAATCAAATAGCGTTGCAATAAAAGGCACACCCACTCACAAATACACAAAGAGTGCACACAATTTGTTATGTCTCAGAGACAAATCCAAAATTACTAAAGATGCCCTGTTTTCTTTTTAGACACATATATAAAATGATGTACAATGAAAGCTAAGCTACTACAAAGGAAACGAAAGTCTATGATAATAGTTTAAAGGCACTCAGATGTCATAAACTGGCATACAGACATACTTTTAATGAGACATACAAGTGCACATACTGTGTAGACAAATGCATGCACTTTTCAATTTGTTTACATATAGTACACACACTAATCACACACACTCACATGTGCGTTCATGCTTCGGGATAGCTTTGGAAAGCCGGATAAAAATATTACACCACAATTACATTACCGTTAGCCACGACAGCTGGTCTGGACAAAAAGGCACCACAGCGTCTCCATCTCTGTCTCTCTTTGACTTTGTCTTACAGTTTTATTTACATTCCTCTCTCTCCCATGACACATGACTAAGCTAATCTAAAACGCAGCGAGCCCAGCGTTGGCAGGGCAGAGTCAAGCGCAGACCAAAGCCATCTGCCTAAACGAGTTATGCCATTTGGGGAGCGGCACCGACTCCAAGAGGAGCCAGATCCTCCCAGAAGAATTTCTAATATGAAAAACGTAATTTTTTTAAAAAACCAAATAAGATGTGCCTGATGGATAGGCAGACTGACTGATAGACAGATGGCTTTGTTCGCTATTGTCAGTCCCTTGGTGCGTTATTCTGACACTTAACTGTGTTCAGCAGAGATTGTGTTATGTTTGTCAAATTGATTCAATAAAAGCAAAAAGTGAATGGAAGCATGAATAAAGATTCAGACCCAGGAAGGTTTGTAATTTTGTGTTTTTGTCGAGGCCAAAGACAGTTTGAACATCATATGCTGACGATTTTGTATTTGAAAAAAAAAAAAGTGAATGAATGGAGAAACTGGAAGAAAAGGCATTCATCCTTGTTGTCATAGAGAGAGAATCCACTACAAACACACACAAGCAGAGAAAGATGTGAATGTGTGCACACACACACAGGGACGCATAAGGACAAACACACACAAAGCAACAGGGAGGCTACTAACACAACCCAAATAGCAATTACTACAGCGTCTGCAGCCTAGCAACCAGGGCCACTGGATGTCATTGTCCCTCATCACGTTTCTGTGTGTGTGTATTTGTGCGCGCCCTCCTGTGACAAAGATCCTCTTTTGCGAGGACCCGGAATTTTTGTGTGACAGGTTTAGAATAGTGGGAGAGAAGAAGAAAAAGTGTGGCTTATAGGGGGAGTATGAGAGAAAGAAAGAACTGCAATATCAATTTATTTAGAGCAAAGCACAGTGCTCCAGGACTACCTACATTATGACTTTAATCATGTAATCAGTTAAAATGGAGATACATATATACACATATTGTTCTATGGCTCTAATGCATGTTCATCCATGTTCTTATCATGTTATCTGTATGTCAACTATATGTAAAAAAACATTTGAGTAGTAATGCACTAATATTTGTCAATTTCCTAAAATATAAAATATGTGCACATAAAAGTATCAGATGTGATATGAAATAATAAGATAATTGCTCTCATTATATGAAACATAAATATGCACTGACCTTATGATCTAACATTTTGGTGGAGGCTAACAGACATTTAAAACTACATGTCACTGTGATTCTCCAGGGAGTCGATGTTCACTAAGGCCCCGATCCCATCGCGACGCGTCGCTACAGGCACTGCCACTTCAAAAACACCTTAGCAAAACAGCATAGTGTGCCTGTTGATCAACCGAGCGATTGAATTCAAGCATAGCATTTATAGTGTATCATAATTAAATACTGCTAATATCAAACTTTCGTTGGCATTTACAATCATCGCACAATTATTCCAGCATTACAACAGGAAGTACGTGGTAAAGTGGTAAAGCCTCTTGCTTGATCTGAGTGGCTGCTTGGGCAGTGACGAGTGGTACCACTACACATGTTACAGGGTTTATTTTAACTTCATTGTGTGTCTAAAAACTGCAAGAGAGGAGTGCACGGCAGGCGGCACTGTATCATGCTTTTCAAGCAACATGTCTGATGTGTGGTCAGGGCCTATATCAATTAAATCCCTGAGCATTTGCTTCACTTAGAAATATGTAATATTTATAAAATTAGAGATGCTCCAACTGCCATTTCATTGAGATGTACAGATTGAAAGAACAGTGTATAGCATGACAGATGAAACATCTGTGAGTAGGAATTTGAAAGATATATGTAGACTGCACTTCTGAAAATGTTTGTTCTAAAGCCAGGTGCCCAACCAGGGCTTGTGTTGATTTCTCTTTTGATTTGTGGTCTCATTATGATTCATGTGGCACAGTCTACAGTAAGTTGAGTCTCTGACCTATTACCATTTGAAAGTAACCTTACTAACCACTCTGGCATGCGCACATGCAGGTGTGTGTTTCATGAGGCTAACAAAGAGCATCCTCAAAATCACATTCAGTGTTTAGCAATTCAAACCAGGTGATGAAAGCGGACTAATTCAAATAACATTATTCATGAGCGGCGTCCTGTCTCTGCCACCAATTCAGGTTTGGTGGTTCACCAATGAATGTCATTTTAATTAGAATTATTGTTCAATGTACATTCATATTCATACCATCTTTGTTCCCTGTTTTGTCTAGGTACATTATCACTTGTTCTGTCTTGTCTTTCCTGGTTCAACCTCTATTTTCTCTCTTTTTGGGCATGTGCATGTGTATGTGTTGTGTGTCTGAAAGTTTTTCAAGGTTACATTAGTAAAGAACGAAAGAATGCTGTCTTATCTCATCTCCTGTCCAATTTTCATGTATTTCACTTACTCTTTTTTATCCTCTTTTTTTTCTTTTCTCCCAGTTTCTTGCCTCCTCTTTACTACTTTGCCCTTATTTCCCTCCTTTCTTTCCTCCGGCATTTCATACATTGTCATTGAACCAATAATTTTTTTTTCCTGTAAGCCATTCATTGTGTTTTATTATTTAGTTAATTCAGGTTTAAAGCACCAACATGAACATTGGAAAGCTGTGCAGAAGTGCCCCTAAACCCGGTAGACAGAATGTTTTTGGCATCATTGGGCAAAAAATTCATAATAATCTTTCAGCATATTGTAATTCAAGCATTGTGGGTGATAATTAGACTTCTGCACCTCCACTTGCCTTTAGCCCGTGATGGGAGACTTTGGCCAAACACAGGTCATTTTAGAGAAAACATTCTTATTGTGCATTCCTATTGGCTGTGCTCTGGCTGGTGGCCCTGCTTAGTATTTCCTCAACTGATTTCAAAATGGCTGCCGAGTCACAAACTTTCTCATTTTACAGCTAAACAGTACAGGAGCACCAGTGGACACAGAGCCACACATTGTTTTTAACCTGTCTTATTACCTGTCTCATGCACTACTGTCAGGATATAGTGACCATTTTATAAAAATAACTTTTTTTATCATATTTGGTCCATTTCTACTCACCACAGCTTTAAGTTACACTTCATCCAGTGGCAGCTGGCTCTAAAAAAAACTCTAACTGCATTGAAGACTTACATTGGGAAAGAAACTGCAACTCTGTAAACTGTTCAACTTCTCAGTACGAACAATTGAATAGTCCAAAAGTTATAAAATGCAATAAAATAGCCAAATCCAGGGTTATTTTTGTTCTGCTGTTCATGTGAATGACTGAGCATTGGCTGGGAGATGAAGTTAAACACAACACTAATGTGTTGCTCTATGGGCTCAATGCATATGGAAATTTTATACTTGGCAATCAAGGATTTCATTAATGAGCAACTTTCATAGGAATGAATGGGAGCCCACCTCCAATGCTGTATCCAGTTCTCTTTATATATCCATGGTTCGAACTTGATGATTTTAATTTTCGCCTTCACTTTTACAATATATTAAACCCTACTGACCCACATCTATGAGGCTTGTAACGACTGATAACTGTTATCATTATTATCGTCAATTTTGGTACAATTCTAGATAGTTTTATATTGTAAGGTTAAAACTTACCATATACTCATTTACTTAATGCAAGCAATCCAAGGCTTGTTATCTCAAATCACATGAACTTTGCAAGTTGCTTTTATTGGGCAATGTTTTAGCAATTTATATCAGCATTAGTCCAGTTTTTGATTTGTCTTTGCTTCTTTCTGTGTGTTACGCTTGGCTTTTAAACCATGATGAACAGCTGTCATTACACATTAACATCTGTCTCACTGTACATATAAACCCTTGTGTTATTATGGGGGGTCATTTAGTATTAATTGTTCAGATCACGTTCTCTCTCCTAACAATCTACACACCTAAGTCCCGTCAGAGGAGCCCTGCAGCATGAACTGCCCTTCTAGGCTTGTCATCCTTGTCTGGTTAAGTGAACTAAATTAAATGAGTAAACACTCCAGAGTGCAAATAAACCACTCCAAACATGGCTGGCGTGAATACACACTTATGCTTATCCTCTTCAGGCTTATATTCCTTCACCATTCAGCTTTTTCTCTTTATTAACCTCTCCTCTGCTGCTTTTTTTTTCTCTTTAAAACCTTGATTTTATTGTTGGAATTGTAAGTTCTCCAGGTTCTTTATAAGTCGGTTTGATTGATGATGGCTAATACTACAAAGCTGATAGGAATACCTGCAGCTCTCATTGTTTGTTTGTGTGTGTGTGTACGAGAGGGTATGTTTTTCTTTGACATAGTGTGTGCGTGACTTTGGTTGAAGCTCTCAGATGAGGAGCCAATTGATTGAGATCGCCCCAATTAGTCCCTGAGATTAATTGAGTGTGATTGGATGTCATCCCCAGCGCCTCATCGTTGACATTATTGACAGGCTAATTAGTTGCCATGGTGACCACTTAAACACAGCTGATTGTTCTTGACTCTGAAATGACCTCATAGCAGCCAATCAAGCCTATACCTCTTGCTTGTGGGCATGTGTGTGTTTTTTGCCCAAATACACCTTAAGGGGCATTCCAAAGATACCACAGTTAGAAACTAATTAGACAGGATGCCGATACAGTGTGTGGAAATGTTTGTATTTTTTACTGAATGATCACAAACACAAAACATAGGATTACTCATATTTGTTTTTCATCAAGAAAAGGTTATTTATCCAAGAGGGAGGTTTCAGTGTCCAAAAGTAAGCTGACAGATAAAAAAGAAGGATTCAAACCACATTTTACACAAGTGCTGAAACTACTAAACATTGCAGAGTAATGATGTTAAAACTGGCTGCAAATGAATAACCTTAATAGTGATAATGGTGATGAGGAAAATACTTGAGATACAGTGGATGAATCAGGCAAAAAGGAAAAAAGGAATGAAAACACATTGCAGAAGAGTGAATTGTCCATCTGTGTTCTGTAACTGTGCCTTTCCATTCTATTTTATTCCACTGTTCTTTTTCCGAGACACTGCTTCTTTTTGCCACAAAATGCTCTTTTCTAAGTGACTATCAGGACATTTTGTGGTCAACAGTATAATCAGCTTTTTAAAACAGTGCTCATGGTGATAGAGCTTTTATTAGATGGTGAGTAATTGTAGCATTACTTTTGCCTTTTGCAACATAAATGATTAACTCATTCATTCTCACTCATTCACTCATTTACAGTATATTCTAAACTAAATGATGATGAAACCAATGATACTCATCTTGTTAGCCAAAGTTAAAGTAATATACAGTATGTCTATCTTTTAATGACAACATTTACTTATTTATTTTAGGGCTGTCAAAGTTAACACATTAACGCAAATTTGTTTTAATGCCACAACTACATTAACTTGCAATTTTTAGGTTGTAGCAGGCTCAATCTTAAAGCTAGAGTGAAGATACTGCTATCATATAAAACTAGAAAGGAATCCATTGGTACCATGTCATACTAGCTTTTTGCAAAAGAAGACATGCTACAGTTTGGCAAGGAAAAACTGATAAGGCCATTTTCAAAGGGGTCCCTTTAACTGAAAATGGGTTCTGTGGGTACCCAAAAGTCTCTCCTTTACAGACATGCCCGCTTTATGATAATCACATGCAGTTTTGGGCAAGTCATAGTCAAATCAGCACACACTGATAGCTGTTGTTGCCTGTTTGGCTTGAGTTTGGCATGTTATGATTTGAGCATATTCCTCGTGCTAAATACAGTTCCTGTGAGGGTTTCTGGACAATATTTGTATTGTTTTGTTGTTTGTTGATTTCCAGTAATAATTATATACATACATTTGCTTAAAGCAAGCACATTTACAAGTAAGTACATACAAATCTCTGTTTAGGGTACATTTTGGCAACAGTCAGGCCATTGCTGAAAGAACATTCAGAACACAATTTCAAACACTTCTTTATCAGATTAACTCAGTTTTCAAGATCACATATCTAGAAATCTCCATCTCAAAACTACTGAACATAGCAGAAGAGGTTATTTACAATATTCCACTGCTCTCCATACTACTTGAATTAGGCAAAGACCCCTCTTTTTCTCATTGTTCTGAATAATTATTAGGGCCCAAGCACCGACCGAAGGTTGTCGAGGACCCTATTGAAATCGCTCTGTTTGTTATTATTATGCGGTAAAATGGTTATTTTGAGGGCCTAAACATGCTCAAAAAGTGCTCAAAGTTTGCACACTTATCAGAGTTGATGAAAATATGACATTTTAAGGGTCTCGGACTTGGGCCTTCAAAAATGGCTAGCTAGCGCCCCCTACAAAATTGGAAAGAGCCCCTAGCTCACATTTCAGCTAGGTGTATGAAATTTGGCAGGTATATGTATCATGCTGAGATGTACAAAAAAGCCTCTTGGAGGTATATTGTAAACACAACAGGAAGTCAGCCATTTTGACTTGAATGTGCGATTATAGGGCTTTTTTGCCATTTCCACACACTGTACTTTAACAAACTTCTCCTACAGTTTGAACCCGATCGACTTCAAAATTGTTCAGTACCATCTTAAGACATTTGTGATGAAAAGTTGTTCAAGTCATGCGCTTTTATGAAACGACGTTGACATGGCATGGCGGAGAATAAAAATGGTTCGGTTGGCAATATTGACTCATAGTCATAGCGCCACCTCCTGGCAACATGAAATCAGCGTTATGTGACAACAATCATCTGATCCATATGAGATGTACATTGTGTGATCCACACTGGACAATGTGAAACATAATGTATGTTTAGATCATGTTCTCTAGCGCCACATAGTGGACACAGGAAGTGGTGAAAAAATTGCAGTACATTGTTTCCTGTGCTGCTCAGTCCACACATGAAATGAATGTAACAAGCGATGCAGCAAGCGATAGACATTCAAATGTACGGGTGTGTTGACCGGCGTCCCGCCAGCACTGCCGACGCCGACTTGCAAGAAGGTGCGAAGGCCCATTCATCGCTGCTTGCAGCTTTAATTACCTTTTTTTTTCTGGACACACCCTGAAAAGCCCTGTCTGAAAAAACATTGGAAGCTATCGTTTTCCCACAGGGGAGAGATATCCTGCTCGACTGGGTAGCTCATGCAGTTTTTCCCATGTCCACACTCAATGGTTAGTGGCTCTTAAAAAGGATGACCCATCCCACCCATTCAGCTCTGGTGTACATTACTGAGTATAAATGCAGAATTAAATTGTGTGAATCTAGCTGTTATCAGTCGACCTATCTTATCAGGAGTATGTATTACTGACTGGCTGATATCCAATATTAAATAATGAAAGTCCAAGGCTAGCCCCATGCTGTCAGAGTGATATACTGCAGCAATCCCAACCAGTGAAGCACCATGTGTGGAATGACAAAAGAAGAGAAAATACATCAGAGGTGGAAAATGATTTATCAGTAAAAAAAATAACATATAGAAATGTGTTTTTGTGATGCCCCACTGTACACTCACTGTATGCTACATGCAGTAGAGATAACAAGGGTGAAAGGGTAAGAAGCTGAGGAGAGAAAGGGGGAGTGGTAGACAAGTATGCGGTTGACTAGCCATGAAGAAAAGACCCTAATCTTGGAGGAGGCCAGAGTTGGTGTAACATCACTCTTTCTGGTCAACCTCTTGTATTCTTCTTATGCTCTACCACTCCAATATCCTTCCTTTCCCCACACAGCACCCCCCCCCCCCTCCTTTTTTTTCCTTCCACTGTCTCTCCAGTTTCACCTATCTGTTCTCCATCACCTTCTGCTTTATTCCTTTTCTCAAATCATTGAAATTAGACTGAGTTGTTTCATAGATTGAGTGCCCTGGGTCACACCATATTCCACTAGGTGTTCAGTTCACTTTTTCTTATCCATACAACATTCAGCAGGGCTCCAGAGTGCAAATATTTTGTTTGCATTTGCGACCAAAAATCTGTGGAGTGCAACTAAATATTTTCATTGGGCACACCTGACAGGTCTGTGTGTGTGTGTGTGTGTTGTGTGTGTGTGTGTGTGTATGTATGCCCTACTCCTCTTTGAGCAACATCATAACCATAAAACATACTGGTAATTCAAAATGAAGACAGCTAGTTTGAAGACAACTTGATTGTTTTTCGTCAAGAAAAATGCTGTGTCCATTGTCCATTTCACCTGTCCCTGGCCCTGAACGGCCCAGCCCAGACCGCTCCACCACCTATTTCTACGGTCCCGTAAGATGCCTAAACCTGAACACTGCACCAGATTAATTTCAGAAGTGGGGAGAATAAAAAGAGTGTGTGACTGTGTATGTGACACTACAATATATTTAATGACAAGACAAGAAAACTTAACCGCTTGTTTTTCTCAGTTCCAACGATGGCCAAGCACCAAGCACTCTCCTTCTGTCACTTGACTACCGTATTTTTCACACTATAAGGCACACTGGATTATAAGGTGCATTAAGTGAAACAAAACGGTCAGATAAGTCAATCTTTATTCAATTCATTTAATAACTCAATTACTTCAATAACTCTCAACATTTTTTCATTTGTAACGCATGAAATGCAAAACAATACACTCATGTTTCAGTTCATTCCTCTTCTACAAATCCAACAAATCCTTCATCAGTGTCTGAGTTAAACAGTTGGGTGATTTTAAGTGGTCCTTATAGTGAGACACTACACACTACACAAACATTTCATCACGCTTCTCGTATACCAATTTAATATGTAAGCATGTGGATAACTTACGGTACCATAGGTAGAAACTCACTATCAACATGTCTAAGCAACCCGCCCTATTTTTTCCCTGATGCATTCAGGCTCTAAGATGAGTATTTGGCAATGGTACCATCACACATTAAATTGAATCTGGTCTTGAACATGACCTTTGGTAACAAGATCCTCTACTGATACAAATTGACTGAATTTGCCTGGGCTTGAGGTTTATGGAAAATATAAGTGATACTGTAATACCTAAAAGAAGTTTCAGTAGCATGTACATAAGAAATTTTAATTACTCCCTCTCTCTGAGTCTGTCCTTAATGTATGTATTATAATAAGATAAAGAAAAAAAAATGCCAGTAATCACAACAAAACAAATTAAAAGCATAATACATAACCAAAGACGCCACTTCATTTAACGTGAGTAGCAGTGACATTTTTAATGAAATATTTGATCGAGAATTAATTATTCAAGAAGGAAATGTGTAATTAGGCATAGCTGCTTTGCGTTTGATTAATGTGATCTATGTTACTCTGATACCGCCTTGGTACGTCTCTTTTCTTCTTCATGTCGCTTTCTCAAACTCTGCATAGTTCTTAATTACGTACTGTACCTATTAGTTAACTGTCTTGGCCTTTCTCTTGTTTTCTGTAGTTCCCCCTCGGGAGCCCACAGTCACCTGTCGATCCAACACCTACCCTAAAGGCTTCTACTGCAGCTGGCACCAGCAGTACCCGACGTACATCCCCACTACCTTTGAAGTGGACGTACAGTAAGTGCTTTTGTTTTGTGTCTGGGTGCATCTCCATGGTTTTGCTGTGATCTTGGAACACAACATCCTTGCAGTAAATAAGCCTGACAGGACAAGAGTCAACCATGTAGTTACAAATAGCAAGGGTGGCCAAAACTGCAACAATATCATATACGTTTTAATACACCAAAATGATACTTTGCAGGTGTAGTGTTTAGGATTTGGTGGCATCTAATGGTGAGGTTGTGGATTGCAAATAACTGAAGCTTCTCCCGCATGCCAAGCTTGTACAACTATAGTGAATGAAAAATGCGAACGGCCCTCTCTAGAGCCAGTGTCTGGTTTGCCCCTTCTGGGCTACTGTAGAAACATGGGGGCCAGCTCCATGAACAGCAATTGCTCTGTATGTAGATATAAACAGCTCATTCTAAGGTAACGAAAAAAACAACAATTCTTATTTTCTGGTGATTATACACTAAAGATATCATGCTTTATATTATACTGTATATCATATATTATTAATATTATATTCTGTTTTCTGCCAATAGATGCCCGTTAAATGCTACACACTGTTTTCTTTAAGCTGTATTTCTCTTAATTTATGGAGAAAAAAAACACACAGAAAAAACATAACATTTAGTGAGTTTTAGTGGCAAAACTTTAAACTGAAACACCAAAACGGCCCATGAAAATTATCATTTTGAGATTATAAGAAGGGGTTTATAGAAAAAATAATCTAATTTTGGTTACGCTCTAGAGTTAATCACCTGTCTCCACCTGTCCTCGGGCATCCAGGCATGTTTCAAGAGTAAGTAGAGCTTAGATACTGTGTGGATGGAAACCCAGGGAGTCTGTTTCCGTCAAGGTCCCTTTGATATCCCCAGATCACAGATTCCCACAGCTCACACCACAGCAGGTGGACTCTGCCCTCATTAATGTTGTAACGCCAATATTATTCAGTTTGAATAATCATGAGCAGTGGGACACAGAGAGGTATAGATGAAAAGGACAACAAAGAGATTGACAGAAAGAGCAGTCCACATCAGCCATTCAACAAGTGTTGTGTTGAGCGATGCCGCCCTTATTTTCTAGCAAGCCATCAGCTTCACACTGTTCTGAACAGCATGATTTTGATTCAAGAGAAGAACCTAATTTAATGACATTGCAAAAGGACATTTAGGACCAAAAACCACACTAAAAAATGTACAATAAGTAAAGCTGAGGAGGTATAGTCAGCAGTTTTTAGTGTTAGAATTAGGGATGTCACTCAATTAAAATATATAATTGCAAATTAATCACGATTGTCCACAGTTAATCATGATAAATTGCAACTTAAACACACAAAATGAAACTTAGCAGGAGATCTGTAAACTATTCAATACTCAATTTTAACATGAGTGGGCAAATATGCTTGCTTTATGCAAATGTACAGTATGTATATATACATTGTTCAGAAACCCTTCAAACTAAGGGTTTTTCCAAGCCAAAAATTTAGGACAGGTTTTGAGCATTATGCAGTCTCCTTCATGATAAGCTACATGGTTGGTACAACTGGTTCCTTGGGTTTTCTAATTTCATGTGATAGCAGTGTCACTGCAGCTTTAAAATTGAGCCTGCCACAATCTTAAAATCACAAGTTGCATTAAAGAAAGTTTGTGTCATTATGTCTGACAGCCCTAATTACTGTACAATTAAAATTATGTCCACAGCTTTGGTGTCCTTAACCAGGTTCCAATTCTACACTGGAAATATAACACCTGTCCTTGTTTCCCTCTCCTCTCCAGACACAACCAGCGTTCACTGGAGGTGCAAAAAGATCCAGACCATAAGAACCGCTGCCGTGTGCGTTTTCCTGAGGTCTTCTCGAGCTTCCCCTACAAAGTGACTGTAACGTCAGTCAATGACTTGGGGAAATCCACAACCTCCATTATTTTCGAAGAGGCCAATATAGGTAAGATAGATGTTGTCATGAGTTGTTATGCCATGGTGTCATACTACATGTTTGTGACCAAATTTGATAGAAAACGATGCCTGGTGAAGCACCCGCGTTTTCTGAAAGTTTCAAAGGGAACACAATGACATTTTGAAAATCCCAGACATAGTTCCTCCTCAATTCATTCAGGCTGCAGAATATTAATGCTTTTCATTGAAGTTAACAAACAAGTCTTTTTTTAAAGTTCAGGGACATATCCGAGATCATTTTCCCACACAGATTGACAAATATTTGGCAACGGAAATAAGGACTAAAACGCAGAATGTCGAGGCATCTCTGTGAGGATGCCAACCCTTGAGCAATGTTAATGCATTTTGTTTGACCACAGATGACTGATTTCATTGACTTCTGGTTCCCTTTGGAGATTTGTTGCGCACACAGTTATGCTCAGTGCCAGAGAGACAAAGAAAATTGGAATTTCATCAGCCAAATAAATGTCACTCAGCTGAAAGGAGAGTGCACAGCCTTTTTTTTTTTTTTTTTTTTTTTGCTTCAACCAACAGCATAGTCCATTAGTGAGAAACCCACTGACTGTGCACCCCTGTCATTACCAAAGGCACTGGATAATAAACACGCCACCTCTGAACCTTTTCTGCTGCAAACAGTATTTAATTGAGGCTTGGACGGGATGTGACAGTCACAAATCAAAGGTCTGGTTTCTCCCTGAAAAGTGCCAGATAACACCAGCTGCCATGTAAGCACATTTTACTCATATTTAATGTAAGAACTAACTAGAAAAGTTAGTTCGTCCTTGGCTATTTTTTAAATTACAATCGTCATGGTCATGTGGTAAGTAGTTTAAAAAAAAAAGCAATTTGGATTGTGAAGTTTTTGTTCACTTAGGCTGCAGAAAGCTACATAATAACAGCGAGACTCTTAGAATTCATAAGCGACTCAGGCTAGAAAGCAGTGAAGAGGAGAAATTCATTTTAAAGAAGGAATGAGAAGTGCTTTAATAGATAAGGGAAGTGCTGCCAGCAGTCCTCGGCTCTGTTGTATTGCTCAGAGCGCGATATGGGTGTGCATGACGCATAAACACACACAGACACCAGTGGGGCTGCGAGTGATTGTGTGTGTTGGCCGAGAGGGTGAGGTATTGAAAAAGAGAGAGAGAGAGAGTGTGTGTGTGTGTGTGTGTGTGTGTTTGTGTGTGTGGGTGTACATAAGAAACCGAATGAGGCAGTGACATGCTCTGCCAAGCCCCAGACACAGGACTCATGAAAATGCTAATGCTAGCCGGATTAGCGTCCTTGGCTGAGGAAATATCCCTCAACTATTGGTGATAGCAAAACACCCCACTGCTCTTTTCTTTCCCTCCACTTTCTCTTTTGGTCCTGCATGCCTTTCTTGTGACTTTGTACTTCTTCTTCCTCTGTTCCCTCCTATTTCTGCTTCTTCGTCCACTATCATCAGCCAGATCTGCTCAGATACATGTGAAAATGCCATTTATGTGCCAGATATGGAATTTTCAAAGTTTGCTTTAAAGCCTAAGGAAGACCTTCGTCGGCAACAGATGGCTCAATACCACTTTTTAATGTCCAATACCGATACTGCAACTTTGACTTTCTGCCGATATTGATACCATATTTTTCATGTTTATGTATTTAATAATGTTTGTTACTTTGCAGATTCAGGTTGTTGATCCAAAATATAAAGAAGTATAATAAACAGAGGTGGTAGTAAGTGCAAGTCACAAGCAAGTATTATGTCTTAACCTTCAAGTCTCAAGCAAGTTGCTAGTTGCTATGGCAGACCTGGCGGCAGAAACAAATTAAAGAGGGGGGCATTACATTTTTTCGGGGGGGGGGGGCGCACTTTTTCAACTTAAATTTCATTTGCTTCACTACACTACACTACACTACGCACTACACAGCACTACATCCCAAAATCTAAAAAACAAACTTTGTTAACATGCATTTTCATGCATGCACAGTCACACACTAATATGCACACACCATAGGTGTTTTTATCAGGAAGACTAACTTGCCGCACCTGTTGAGTATTTGGGTGGGATCAGAAAGAAAGCATTATTATGGTTGGGTACAAAAGAGGCTATGACAATTATGAAATCATAACTTATCACATTAACCATTCACCACCTTCAATCACACGGCTATCCCCGTCATGACGCACTGACAGTTTAGGAGTTCTGTACAGTTTCCCTCTGAGGAAACTTATTGTTGTCTGGGCCTACGTATACTATTTTCAACTTGTTTTGTCTCAGGCTATTATAATTAAAATTGTGGTACTCAAATGAAACTTTTGGTCAGGATGGAGACAACCACTGAAAGACTGAACAGACAGGCCCTGAGGGAGTTAGAAGCAGAGTGAAATGCCTGTTGACGTGCAGAAGGAACTGTGTAGAATAATTAATCAAAACAACACATTTGGTGTGCACATAAGCACGGAGGGTTCTGTGGTTGAAAACTAAATCTAAGCAGCAGATCTGCTGTTTTTTTTTTTTTTTTTTTTTTTAAATAATTGTGCCTTGACAGCGCACACCATCACTCTCTTCCTGATCCAGGAAATAGACTGGATTTTTTTTTTCTTTTTCCTCTGATGTCCAGTCCAGTTATGGTCATATGGGTAGACTTTATGAACTCTGGTGTTAACAGGCTAAAGCTTGCTTCCCCTGACTAAAATGCTCTATATGATCGCTTGCTTTTTGTTTTTTCATGTAACTGATAACGCAAGACAGCTGTTATGATTGATCACAACACTTACACCCACACTTGAACACAAGACCAGCATTTTGCAACAGCCTTAGATGCCTTTTCATTATAGAAAATGCTAGTTGAAAGGCCAAAATGTTTTCAAATTTATCAAAATTAGTGTGGATGTGCTCTTGCCCCCATCTTGCTGTCTTCTTCTTCTTGTTTTTAGCATCGTTTGCCTTCTCTCACCCCTCCTCTCTCTCCTCCCCTCATCTCCTCCGTGTTTCTGCATTGTTAAAAGTCTTTCTCACGCCATTCTAAAGTTGTAAGCCACATTCATTATCAGGGACAACGAGGCAGATCGTAAATAAATAAAACAATTTCATGCTTCCTGGTGCACTTCTGAATTCTGAGTGGGAGTAAGACGATTCTCAACTGTCCTTGTTCATCCAAGCAAAGCTGGGATGAAATTAGATGAGATTTTGTGTGTGTGTGTGTGTGTGTGTGTGTGTGTGTGTGTGTGTGTGTGTGTGTGTGTGTGTGTGTGTGTGTGTCCTCGCATGTGCACGATGTGGGTACAGTTACAAAGAGAACCCTCAAGGAAGCTCCAGACTCATCAAATGATAACTTAAAGCTTTCCGGTGCCAAGATGATCAAATGGCGACTGATCTTGTCAAAGTGTGAGGACTTCAAAAGTTAAAGCCTTTTTACATACACAGTTTTTTTTTTTTTTTTTAAATAAACTCTGACATTAGCCCACCTGAGCATGATTATGTATGACATTATTAATTAACAGTGATAAAAATGAATTTGCTGTAACCTAATTTCAAAGTGGGGTGTAGCTGCAGTAGCTTTTCAATGACACCATTAAATCATCTGTCACTTTC
Organism: Pterois miles; assembly: GCA_947000775.1. Taxonomy (NCBI): domain Eukaryota; kingdom Metazoa; phylum Chordata; class Actinopteri; order Perciformes; family Scorpaenidae; genus Pterois; species Pterois miles. Next base: position 15,797,840 of record CAMQGK010000229.1, on the reverse strand, counting down.
ATCCTTTCAATTAATAGTTAAAAAATGGAGTTCTAATATTCAGGTTGCATTTGTGGTTACCAGGAGTAGTCAGAAAAGGTAGACTTCAGTAGAATCTCAGTTAAGAGCTAAATGATAAGTAATTCAAAATACTACTAATAACACTTATAACACTTATTTACCCAAACTGTCTCATTTTTATTTCCTCTGGCATTATGAAATGAGTAGCCCAAACTCATGAGCAGGTTGTCTTTTTGTAACTGTGTTGTATCTCTTTGTGGTTGTTGTCTCTTTGTAGATGTTTTGTTTGTCTTTATGTTTGTTGTAAATCTTTGTAGTTGTTTTGTGTCTCTTTGTTACTGTTTTGTATCTCTTTGTAGTTGCTTTGTGTATCTTTGTAGTTATTTTGTCTCTTTGTAATTGCTTTGTATCTCTTTGTAGTTGTTTTACATCCATTTGAAGCTTATATGTGTCTTTGTGGTCACTTTTTGGTTTTGTAGTCGTTTTGTGTCTATAGTCATTTTGTGTCTCTTTGTAGTTATTTTGTGTCTCTGTTGGGATTTTGTGTCTCTTTGTAGTTATTTTGTGTCTCTGTAGGGATTTTGTGTCTCTTTGTAGTTGTTTTGTGTCTCTTTGTAGTTATTTTGTTTCTCTTTGGAGTCATTCTGCATCCCTTTGTAGTTTTTTGTGTGTCTTTGCTGTCATTTTGTGTATGTAGTTATTTTGTGTCTCTTTGTACTCATTTTGCCTCCCTTTGTAGTAGTTTTGTGTCTCTCTGTGGCCATTTTGTGTCTCATTGTAGTTGTTGTATGTCTCTTTTTAGCTGTGTTGTTTCTTTAATATTTGTTTAATGTATCTTTGTATTTGTTTTGTGTCTATTTGTAGCCATTTTATGTGTCCCTTTGTGTATCTTTGTAGTTATTTTGTCTGTTTGTAGTTGCTTTGTGTCTCTTTGTAGTTTCTTTGTTTGTAGTCATTTAGCATCCATTTGAAGTTGACTTGAGTCTCTTTGTGGTTGTTTTGTGTATTTTATGTCTCTCTGTGGTTGTTTTCTGTCTCTTTATAGTCTGCAATTGTTTTGTGTCTCTTTGTAGTCACTTCATCCCTTTGTAGTTGTTTTGCGTCTCTGTAGGGAATTTATGTAGGTGTTTTTGTGTCTCTTTGTAGTTGTGTTGTGACTCTCTGTAGTTGTTTTGTGTCTCTTTGTTGTCTTTTTGTAGCTTTGTGGTTGTTTTGCCTCTATTTTAGTTGATATGCATCTTTTTTTAGTCCCTGACATTTTGGGCCCCTGGTAGGCTGGTTCAGTAATCCATCCAAGCTCAGACTACGATGACAGGCTGATTTGTTATTCAAGACTATTTGTTGGTCTAATAAAAATTTGTTTGTCTTGATATTTTGCTGATTCCATCAGACTCAGCTCTCTCCAAAAGGGAAGTCAGAGATCAGTGTTGGCTACAAAAAAAGCACAACTAGAGCTGGCATTGTTTTAGAGGCATATTTACTAAGAGCTGCACTAATTGCTAATCATGCACAGACTGCAATAAGTCCAACTATCTCTGTGACAGCAGTGAATTTCCAACTTAAAATCCCAAAGGCACAAGCCTAGTCTCAAGTGCTGCAGATCTGCTTCAAATTAATAAACACCGCAAGGTAGAGATCAGGTTGTTGTGTCCCCCTTGTAGCTGAGTTGGGAGATGAAGGGCTGACAAGTGTAGTCATATTACGGGTATGGTACGAGTCCCTGTGGTCTGACTTTTCAAGATAAGCAGTAGTATGACTGTAATTTAGAATTTCTTTTGAACAAGAGAAAATCTGACATAGACCTTTCTGATGTGCTTTTTTTAAAATTCATACTTATTCTCTTTGCCTGCTGTAGCTTTGAACAAGTAAGACAGCAGCCATGTGAATTTGGAGCATAGAATTTCTAGTCATTTAATTATGTGAGCAGGAGATTTGGGGTAATTTCTCTTTAATGAGCTGATGAGGAATCCAATTCAGTAATTTCCTGTTTCCTGTGCTCCACCACTGCCAAGCTTTACATATTAAATAGTAGAAATGAACTATCCCACAAAATCTACACCCACAATATGCTAGTGCACATAGAGTAGCATTTTTTGCACACTTAACATAGAGTTTAGTCGCAGTTACGTCCTAATTAAAATACAGTCTGCTTCCAACAATGAGGCTTTAATCTGGGACTTCAGTATGACGTGTCTTTGACCACTACTACCCAGCTGTTACAACTCTTGTAACATCAAATTTTTGTCTATTTGTTCTATTTTCCTTTTTTTAAACTTGTTTTTGTAAGATTTCACTGAAGATTGAAGCACTGTACTTCAACATCTGTTCTGTTGTAAAACGATTTATAGATTCCACTTTTTTTGTCTTGTTTCTTTTTGAAAAGCCCATTTATTTGAATTTATCTATTTGGTGAGAGGTAAGAGATGAGCTAAAGAGTTTTCATGTCTTTTTTTATCATGCAGGCACACATGGCTGCATTAAGTGTGGGGACTATATCATGAATAGTAATGGTTTTAAAAACACTACAGTCAGATAACAGTATGTACTACATTTCGTAGGCCTAGATCTATATGTAGATTTAACTTTTGCTGATCTCTTCTGTTTCACCACTTGATTTCTGCACAATCTTAGCCACCAGGACAGCCTTTAAGCAACACTTTTTTCTTTTTTGAAAGAAAGATTACCCACTCTCCCTCCCACTCTTTTGTTCCATTTTCAGCAGACAGTGAATATAATGGTCTTGCAAGTAGCTGTTTGAAAGATTAGACTTTTATGTTACGCTATACCTGTTCACTTGCATCACCAGCAAAGAGAAAGAATGGGCTGTAGCAACTGTTGCAACATGAGACTGAAAGGAAGAAAAAGGCACAGTAATGTGGACGCAAATGTGAATGAACAGAGTCAAGGGAGGCATGACAGACGTTTTCAGGCCAAGTGTGGACAATGGGATTTCATGAAATTATACCCTTATGATCACACATCTTATTTTTTCTTTCTTCTTTTTTTACCACTCTTATGTTGCTACATCTTTTAACATCTTTAACATTAAGGGCCTTATTTAAACGAACATGGCCTAAAGTGCATTTAGGGTGTGCCCAACCTCACTGTTGCTAGTTAAACGGTGCATAATCTGGGGGCAAAGGAAGGCGCAAGGGGCAAAGGCTTGTATTTAGTCTCTTAATGAATCATAGGTGTGTTCTGGCGATAACATGAACTAAATCAATCAGAGAGTCATCTCACAAGATGGCTTTAAAAGCCAGATGCACCTTCTCCTATCCTATTTAAATGTCCGAGTCTGCAAATTGGAGACGCAAGGAGCTTTCTGCAGTGAACATATTTTTTTTGAAAGGCTAAACACCACCAATTATGTACTGAAATACAATATTTGGTTAAATAAAACAAAAAATCATTACATCTGTCTTTTTAAAATAAATTTTGACTTTTGGACTTTACAAAAACTCTGAAGTTATTGGAAATCAGGCAAATCTTATTCCAGTATTGTCTTATCCTGATGAGTTTCATATTCTGTTTACTGACTAGAGGGTACTCTGTTTACTTTGTCACTGACCATTGGGGGGGGGGGTGCTGAATTATTGTTGCTGCGGCCTATTGTGAAGAGAGTGAAAGGACCCTCTACCTCCACCATTTCCCAATCCTCTGTCTCATCAACAACTCCATTTAACTGCATATGAGCAAATGCTCGATATTTATCAATTTCTGGGGAAGAAAGTGCTGCTGCACATCCCTGTTTGTGTAACAAGCAGTTAGTGTTTGTGTACAAACATTTTGAACCCACCCACAGCAAGTAGGCACATCTTACAATCTAATAATGATGGTACATTCTTAAAAGTAAAAATGTACCCTAACAGGAAATGCTGCACCAGACTTTAGACCAGGTTTTTGTTGGTCAATGGCACAATCACGCTCTGCTGCCTCAACATAGCAATGTGCCAACAGTGCACCGGACCACACTTCATACTGGACCACACTTTGCGCACAGGTGGGCGCAAGTAGGGTGCGTCACTTTGTGCTGCTATGTGCCACTTTGTACCACTTTGTGCTGGTTGTAAGGCAGGGCCGTAAGAGGTATTGCTCTGTCTACCCTCATTACACTCCCTTATTTATTTTTCTAGAATTTATTATGCAGTTGTTGGCAATTGTGAATCCTCAGAACAAAATTGACAGCTTATGTGTGTCTACTTGCAACATTACTTCAAGTTTATTAAAGTCTTTGAGCCCCTTAATCTGTTCCTCACTGGTTCTGCATGTTTCTGATTATTTTCAGGAAATCTGCTTTGGTCAGTGAAGTCGTAGACTTTTACTTATTGTCTCAACGGATTTTAAACTTATCGTTTAAGTCCTTTCCGTCTTTCAGCTTGAGTATTAATATGGCTTGGTCAGGTCATCAAAAGAAGGATGTGTTCATTACTCATGCAACACAAAGCTCACACTCTGTTTCAAGTCAGATGAATACTTTAAAAGCCTTTGGGACACCCCACCCTTACAGATTTCTCTCCATTTTGTTCTGTCCTTGTGCATGTTTCCCTCTGTACTGTTGGACAAAGCGGATGTGGACATAGATGATGAATTTCTGCTCTTTGGTCTCCCCTGACTTCACTTTGGTTTCACTCTGCCTGTATGCATGTTTTTTTTCTTTCTCTCTTTCTTTCTTCCCCTCCCTATTTCATCCTTTTACACCTTTACTTGAAGAAGGTCACAATGAGATTAACATCTCTTTCTCAAGGGAGAAAGCTGTCTGTCTCCTTTTATCTGTCTCTTATCTCCATCAGTCTTTCATATTTTTAATCATTCAGTCTATGAAGGTCATACTGAGAGAGATGCCTTTCTGTTTGTTTGCGTGTCTGTATTTCTCTGTGATCTGTCTGTTTACGTGCCTTTCTATACGTATGTTGTTATGTGTTTTAGCCAAATTGATTTCATGCTCTGGTACTATATCTTTCTGTGTATTAGCAGACATTCGGGTTGTAACACCCACTATCCCTTCCCTATTGTAATGCAATATGTGTATCTAGCTGAGAAAACGTATCACGTAGCTGAAGTGGAAGGCCAGTATGTTCCCGAGTGAGGGAGATCCAACAAAGACTGGGTCATTCAATATCTTCTGAAAAGCATTGAACTGAAGTCTCTTGATCTCTCTGTCTGTGTGTCTTTCTCAGTTGACAGGAAACACAACATTTATACATGCCTTTTCATCAGGGACTCGTGGCTTCTCATCTTCTGCCTTGCGATAGTTCCCTCAAACATTCTCTGCTGCTGTCTTTGTCTTCACTCTTTCACTGATAAATGAATAAATGTCATCCCCATTCTTTCTCTGTCTAGTTATTTTCCATCATGGTGACCTTACTACAAAATATAAAATACTACAATAATGATAATAGTAGTCCTTAGTCATTAGAAGAAGGAGATGTCTTCTCAAGAGTTGTAAGTAGAGAGACCCTGTCCTATATATGGCTTTCTTAACCTTAAAGGGTTAATGTTAAAAAAAAAGGAAGAATGGTCAAGAGAAGTGTATTAGAGGCTGGGCTATCCTGACTTTTAGTTCCTATTATGAGTCAAGGTTCAAAAAGTCTACATCATGCAACTCAATAGCATCTTTCATTCAGCCACTTAGACTGTTGTCAGGTTATTAAATAGTGTTATAAACTCCATATGTGGTGGAGGTGGTGGGGGTTTGGAGGGATGGGTGAAGGTGGTTGGGGATGATTGATGGGACACAAAAATACAGGGCTTTTCACCCACGAGATGGAGTTCGCATCCTGTGTGAAACCAACAACATGTAGTTTTCGTTGTGTTTGCAACCTTTTGAAACATAGTTATTTTAGCCAAAATAATAATCACAGTGTTTTTCCCTGAACTAAACAAGTGGTTTTGTTGCATAAACCTAAAAATGTTGTATTTTTTTTTTTTTTTTGGCTTAGCCTAAAGAAGCTTTATTGTTTGTGTTCAAAATGTTTCATTCAGTTTTACATGGTTGGAAGCTGTTGCTTTTAAGTTTCGCTTCACTTTTATAACACAGTAGGCGTAGTAGGCCCCTACTGACTCACATCTATGGGGCTTATAGTGGCCCATAACGCCTATTTAATCGCATGATAAAAATCAAATTGGGTAGACCTTTCCATACTTTGGCTTTCTCTACCCCCATGTTTCAAACTCCACGTCTTCAATTTATAATGTTTTTTTTTTTCTGTCAGTTATTTAAATTCTCCAACCTAAATGCATATTCACAGTATCGTGGGAAAAGCTCTGCGTTATTGTATATGTGGTGTGTTGTGACAACACTAAGTGAAGCAGCATCAAATATTAAAATTTGTGAAGCTCTGACCTGAGCTTTCCTGACCACTGCTTGAACTGAAAGATGGATGAAAGATGTTTCTCACCATTCCTACAACAAATGAGCCGTATATCGAGGCCAGACAAAAAAAAAAACAAAAGAAAAACATATTTGCTAGAAAAAATATCTGCATGCAGATGCAGCCACAAGGTTTGCTACAAAAACACTGAGAAAGGTAGCAATCGACTGCTGGCAGCATTGACATTGTAGCTAAGTTAGCACTGCATTAAACACTGCTGTGAGAAGTGCAGACCTTTTATGTGTTAAACTGATGGGATACTCTTTTAACTAATTGTTGTTATCCACTCCACAGTTAAACCAGACCCCCCAGAGCGAGTGACGGCGACCCCAATCCGTTTCAACGCCCGAAGACTGGAGGTGTCCTGGCACAGCCCTGCCACCTGGCCCGACATTGACAACTTCCCACTGAAATACTTCCTTCGATACCGGCCGCTCATTCGAGAGCAGTGGCAGCATGTGAGTAGCTGCTGTGTGTGTGTGTGTGTGTGTGTGTGGGTGGGTGGGTGTGTGTGTGTGGGCGTGTATTACTCATGTGGGTTGTGGGGATATAAATCTGTTTACACAGTCACATTGTGGGGACTCGCCTTCCTTTTGAAGACAAAACGCACGTTCTTGTAATGTAAATCATTACATGTTACGATAAAGACTTTGTTTAAGGTCAGGGTAAGGTTAGGTTTAGGTTAAGGTTAGGGTAAGGGTTAGGATTAAGCAAGTAGTGACTATGGTTAGGAATAGAGTAAGTCTCCAGCCAATGTAAGTCAATGTAATGGCCCCTAAAGTGATGGAAACATGACTGGGTGTGTGTGAGAGAGAGTTCACACAACCCCACAGTTTAGCATTTGTTTTTTTGAGGTCATGAGTCAACACATTGAACTCCAATGAAAGCTGAACACATGGACATTAATCACACATTGTTAAAAGGAACTCCTAACTTATGACTTTTGCATAGCTTGTCCTGAAAAAAAAAATCTGGCCGACACATGTAATGACAACGCCATAAGCCAAAAGTTAAGGGAGTTCTAAACGGTTGAGAGTGTTTGTGCAGATACAGCTCCATTACCAAAAGCTGTAAGTCAACATTGAAAAACACCTGTTAGATTATGATTCATTATGTGGTATTTGAAAACCTCTGGTGAGCATGTCTCGTTTCTTGTCTGGGAGTGAAGTTCCAAAGAAAAGGACTGGCCTTCCTCCATTGTTAAAGATTAAGTTTCACCTCATTGCAAAAATATTTCTCGAAAGGAAATGGTAAATTTTCTAGAGGCAGGATAGATTTAACAATTTTACCAAGCAATGGTAGCTTATCTAATATTTTTTAGTCAACTGAAGAAATATAGGAGTATATTTTTTTTTGAGATAAAGCAAAAAAAACAAAACATTCTTTGTCCAGAGAGGTGCCTTTGACAACAGTTAAAAGTGAAATGGTCCAACCTGTAGCCATTTGAGTTTGAGCCCTAGACAGACATAATCGCTCTTTGGTGTATGTTACTGTATCTGACTGTTTCTTGTGGGTTCAGATCCCTCAGGGCGTCGTATAGTAAAAGCATATGTGTCCACTATAGGATTCCTGGGATGAAAGCTCCCTCCACTAAGGTCTAACATTGCAGCATTATTATCATGCCCGTCAATGGTTCGCAAAGGTGTTGTTCCAGGAACTTGAGTTATGATCTCTCACATGGAAATGAACACGTGTGAATTATAAGACCAATACCCATTTTCTTTTTCAGCCTTTCTCTCACTCTTTCCGTCCTGTATGTATCCTTCAACAAGTGTCTCTGTCTCTGTCATTACCTCACTATATCAATATTTCCATCATTTGTTCTCACTCTTTCCTATATTTCTTTTGTTTTACTATCGCAGGAGATAGTAAAAGTTTCTCTGGATGCACCATTGAGTGAGAAGTTTATTTGGTATTATTTTTAAGTATTGCTTGTGTCATTTGTTCAGTATAATATATATTAAACTATCAATTGATTAAGTGCATGATTGTCTATAGTTTATCATGATTAATTGTAAATTAATCACATTTTTTTATCTGTTCAAAATGTACCTTAAAGGGAGATTTATCAAGTATTTAATACTCTTATCAACATGGATGTGGGCAAATATGCTTGCTTTATGTAAATGTATGTATATATGTATTATCGGAAAACACTTAACAACACAAAACAATGACAAATACTGTCTAGAAACCCTCACAAGTACTGCATTTAACATAAACATATACTTAATTTAAAAAAAAAAATGGCAAACTGCAGCCCAACAGGCCACAGCAGCTGTTTGTGTGTCAGTGGGCTGACTTGACTATGATTTGCCCTAAACTGTATGTGATTATCATTAAGTTGGCATGTCTGTAAAGGGTAGACTCATGCGTACTCATAGAACCAATTTCCATTCACATGAGGTCAGAGGTCAAGAGACCCCTTTGAAAATAGTCATGGCAGTTTTTCCTCGCTAAGATTTGGCATAAGTTTGGAGCATTATTTAGCCTCCATTGCGAAAGCTAGTATGACATGGTTGATTTATTAGGTTTTATAGTTTCTTATGATACCATTATCTTTGCTCTAGCTTTAAAACTGAGCCAGCTACAACCTAAAAATCGCAAGTTGTATTAATGCACCAGGGAAATTAGTGGTGCTAAAGCAAATAAAGTTTGACAGCCCTAACACATACTATATATACAGTATAAAATAATATAAAACATCCAATCATTTTCAGGCTGTGATTACTTGGCCCCATATGGCATTGTTTTCACCAAAGATGTGAATGCACTTGAGATGAGTAAGCTCTCAGGACATCCTTGATTTTAATTCCCCCCAATTAGGCTGCTTTCAGACCCTTCACAGCAATGAACTGGGGGCTTATTGTTTGCAACTGATCAACAGAATATTAATTACAGCAATTGAAACTATTATTTAATTTTTCAAGTGATTTATCAAGTACAAGGTTCCTGGTTCCTGCTCCTCAAATATGAATATTTGCTCTGAACTGATTTTTGTTTTTTGAAGATTTTAGCAAATTTGATGACTTTAGATTGGACTTCACAAAATAAAAAAAAACAAACAAAAAAAAAAAAAACACTTGACATGAAAATACTTGATACCTTCCCACACGGCCAAAGATTAAAAAGAATCATTTAAAAAGTGTGTGTACGAAGATGATCAATTCCAACAATTTGAGACATCCTTTGAGAGATCCTTTATTGATTTGTTTATTGCTGAATCCTGGAAAAATAGTGTTTCTTTATTGAACTCTGGACTCCCCAGCTCAACTTTGTTTGAACCAATCCAGCAGCATCTATTCAAGTTGCAAGAGAAAACCATGAAGAACTAATGTTACCAGTTGGCTCCAGTTACTCTGTTTTCAACTGAGCACAATATGACTAGTTTAGGACTGGAAACTCAAAGTTTAGGACTTGGAACTTGTCAGTCTTGATTTGGGACTTGTCTGCAAAGGTTTACATGTGCCTTGCAAAAACAATGACTTGGTCCCACTCTGGCGTGTGACATTTGATGGAATGATTATGGAATGATAAAGAAAATCAAGAAATGGAACAATAAATCACAATAGACCTAAATCTAGTTGTCCAAATGTTGCTCACAAACATGTATATACAGTATACCACGGTTATCTAGCTACATGTTAGATCTATGAACAAACCTCTAGTCACCCAATCACACATGTGAAGACATACTGTTATTATCTACACACATGTACATGCAGACTCACTCTCTCTCACTGACACAGCAGTTGGAATGAAGAATGTTATAATAATCTTTGTGGTATAAAGTGATGATTAAACCTGACACACACTCTCAGTTCCCCTTCTCACCCTCACCACTAATCAATCAATATGGGAACTGGTGCGTAATGTGAAAGGCGGGAAACCTTAAGTCAATATTTGGATTGGGTAAGAACACATAATTTGGAAATTACATAAATACAGTTGATGACAGCTGAAAAACCGCAGGTTTTTTTTTTTTTTTTTTTTTGCAGTGTTCTTTGATGAATGCCTCTGTGGTCATGGTTTTAATTTCTGTAGCAGTTAGTGTGGTTTTCAGAATGGGGAAATCTGAACCACCTCTAGACTTGTGAACATTTTTATGGCTGCACTTCTGCCCCTTTTGTTAGGTGTTGGTTAACAGTGTTGGCGGCTGTGTCAATACCACAGAAAGTGTGCAATTGCAGTTAATAGATCACTAATAGTCTAAGATGAACATGTTAGAGTGTAGAGTAAAAACAAAATACTGATCGACATTGGTCATTTTATAGACCAAACAACAATCAATTAATTGAGAAAATCAACAGATTAATCCTCAATGAATATTATCATTAGTTGTAGCTATATGAAAATAACAAACAAACTCAATATACCTTTGCTTGTGCAGTTTTCATAAAGGCATATATTATATTGGTTGCCATGTTATGAGTAGGGACCTCTATATATGTAATTTATATTGGTAATGGCAGCTTGTCACTGGCTGCTGCCATTAGAGCCGATCATGGCTGAATATACTGCAGACTGCATTTTGAGAGACTATAGTAGTTGCACACTGTTGTAGAAAACATTTAGGTTTAAAGCTATCAAGCCATGACATAAATCACTGAGAGTTAAATGAGCTTGCCAAAATAAGATGCACTGTTTATTGGCCCCATATAAATGTCATTAATTATAACCTCAGATGTTGAATACTAATTGAAGTGACTAGTATAGCTCAGGAATTTACCTTTAAATGTGGTTAGACAGCAGAGCTGGGTGCGAATGACTTTCACGTTTTGAAATGTGTTTTGAGTTAGGAATGAAAGTGGTGGTGTTCTCAGATTGATCTGCAGAGGAAACCATCTATCCTGCTGAGGAATGAAGGGTTTGACCGGCCCAGATATTAGAGTGATGAAGATTCAGACAGAAGGAGGAAAATGGGGGAAATTTTGAAGTAGAGATGAATGGAGTGCATCAGAAAAGGATTAAAATTGAATATGTAGTAAACTCTGGTACACACAATAAAGAGAAAGAATCAGCATATACAGTATAAGTGAGATAGACATTCGTAGATAGCATTTGCACTTAAGTTATGGAGTGACAATCCTAGGATGAGTGATGAAGAATGGGATCGAGAAAAGGAAGACACATTGTTAAAGACCACATACAAGTCTAAGACTACATTATTTGATTATAAGAATTGAAAGAAGATTGGATGGTCGATGAGATGGTGAGAAAAAGAGAAATTCTCATATGGAGAGCCAGGCGCAAATAGACAGATAAATGGATAAAAGCGTGAGAGACAAGGAGAAAAAGGGATGACTAAAGACTACTTTGAAAGTGAAGTTTTATAAGCCATCAATTACAAGGTTTTTCAAGTTAAAGAAAGATAGATGAATGGTTCAAGAGAAGAAAAGAGAGAGGAATGGCAATGACTTCTGGTATATGTTAAGCCGTAAAACCGTCTGTGAAACTGTGAAACAGAGAGAGGGGACTCCAGACTTAACTGATATACAACCATTAGAAAGCGCAACATAGATTTAATGGACATAACCTGTATATTCATTTGGGGTTTTTTGTATCGGTGCCTAGTATGGTCTCCTTTGGTTGGGACTGAAACATTAATTGACCAAGAATGTTAAAATGATGAGGAAAGCAACTGAGGTGCAGCAAAAAGCTCAGTTTTACAACAAACAGTGGAACTGTATGATGCTGCATCTTGACAGGCATCATTGCTCACTGACACTCATTGATTCATGATTATTCACCACAGTATATTTCCATCAGTGCTCCAGAAAAGTGGCGATCTCATCACATTTGCTCCCACACACAATTACAGGTTCAAAGAACTTTATTTAAACAAGCTTAATAAGTAGGTGTCAATATGCAAACTCAAAAGCAATAATTGCAATCTGACATGATACGGAAAGAAATGATGAATCTCTGCTCGACAGATGTAGCAAGTGAAGCCAATGCGGTAGTTCCTTAAACTTGCCATCTTTCTCATAGCCAGCAGGGGGCAACTCTTCTCGTTGCAAAAACAAGTATGATTGTATAAAAGTCTATTAGAAAATGGTCCTACTTCTCAAGATTGTAAACACAAGTTTATGACATCAATCGCTAGTTTCAAGTCTTCTCCAATACAGCATGATGTTCATTTAGTAAATTATGGTCCTATTTAGAGTCAAATAGACCATAAAGCAGGAGATGGAGACCTTGTTATTGGCGGGTCTGGAAGTTGTCCATGTTTTCGTCTTAGAACTTTAACCATTCCATGTGTTTTCAGTTCATGAAAGCTAATTATAATATTTTATAATATTTTGGTCACCTAAAAATATCTGGTTAAGCAGTCAGTTGTCCTTAGCGCCACCCTCTTATGTCACTTCTGGTTGCAAAACACCAAGATGGTGATGGCCAAAATGCCGAACTTCAGGTTTCAAAATGGCAGTCCAGAAACCAATGGGTGATGTCACAGTGACAACGTCCACGTCTTATATACAGTCTATGGGAAGGACTAGAGTTAACACGTCAAAAGCTGCTCTAATACAACCGTAAATTCTCAAGAGAAACTCAACTAAAAGAGGGGAATTTTACTCTCAATTACAACAGAGTATTTGGGCCACTGTTAGAGACAAAATATGACTTAATTCTTGAAATCTGAGATTATTATATGTAAAAATACAGTTCTGTGTCCTTATCTCTCTCCTCCAAGTGGTGAGATTTATTAAGTGTTTCCTACCATATCAGCAGAGCATAAAACACATAATGCATAATACATAACATAATGCACAGCAGACAGGGGAGGGCAGATTTTTTTTAAATAGTTTGACTTTATTCTCATTAAATTATGACTTTATTATCATAATATTACAACTGTCTCAAAATAGTACAACTTTATTCTTGACTTCTCGGAGAACACAGATATGTGCGATATGTATTGAATGTGCAAAATGTTTTGAACATGAGCAGATTTTTTTTCTGCAACAGCTTAAGTCCACCAATAAATGAATTTATAAATGGACTAATATTAATTTATGAATCACTGACATGAATAGGTGGCACTTTCACATTTAAAGATTACTTTATTTTTAAGAGCAAAAGTTACAAAATAGGACAGGAGAGTCGATCATGCCAATGTGTGTTGACTCAGCAGAGTTAACATCAATGGTTTTGTTTTGTTTTCATACCACCCTTCACAGTCAGTTTACTGAGAAGTGAACTCAAACCCATACTGCAATTAAAGCAATGGTTCAGTAACTGTAATAAGAACAATTTCAAATTACTCTGTATTATTTCCGTGGTATGAAATGCTATAATTGCCCTTTGGGGACGATGCTGCACTCGTGTTTCAATGCAGACACTCTCAGACAGAAATGAACACATGCACATACAGATGCATATATACTCTTAAACGCTGGCATGCATATCGATGAATACACACACGCACACACACACACACACACACACACACACACACTGACAAAGATGCTCACACATGTTCTTGTTCTTCCAATTACAAAGATTAATATACATGCAAATGCTATCCAAGCACTCTAATGCGTATATTATGCATGAGTGCACATTTGAAAACAAAAAGCACACACAGACATTCAGACATTAACAGACATTCAATGCATGCACAAATAGCACGCTGCAAAAAAATCTCATCTCATCAACTCATTACTGAGTCCTAAAAGTCCTGAAACTGTCTGTGCAGTGAGATCATTTCAGTGTTTTTAGTGCCTATGATCCTAAGAATTTCGTACAATCAGTGTCATTTTTCTAAATTGTAAGCCGTCAACCTTATTCTCACTTGTTTATATGGTAGCACTAACTTCTGGAAAAGTATTAAATTTGATTTGCACTGGAAATATACTGAAATACTCTTACTACACTGGAAGATTTTTCAGTTTTAAAGGAACAGTGTGAAAGATTTGGCGACATGAGTACAACCGAGTACCCCTTTGCTCACTCCACCCTTTCCAAAACTGCAATAACGTGAGCCACCAGGTGCAAAACCAAGGTAATGCCGTTCACCTTACATAGAGGCCATCCTTACCGTAATAACCGTATTTCAGGAGCAACAGAAGTCAGGCGGTTTTGCACTCTGTGGCTCATGTTTCTTCAGCTTCACAAGCATGTAAGCTACAGTGGCAAACACAATAACGTGAAAACGTGAATTACCCTAACAAAAGCCAGTGTTTGGTTTGTCCATTCTGGGTTTCTGTAGAAACATGGGGGCAGAGCTGGCCCTGACCAGTTTGGTGCCCTGGACAAGACTTTAGCTGGAGCCCCTCACCTCTATTTTTATATGCACTAGTAAGAGCGCCCTGCCATGAGTTTCTTAGGATTGACATAGCCTTTTAACCTGCTTATAATATAGCTACTATGTTAACTGCGATTATGAAACAAAAAACAAAAATTAAATCTGACCATAATACACCAGTAACAGTTACATATTGAAAAAAAAGAAGGTGAACTAATATACTGTACATCTTTTAAATGAAATTATCTTGGTTGAATAAGCCAAAAATGAATCTGCAGCCTACTGGTCTGCCAATTTCTATCATAGTTGAAGAATTTAAAAGTGAAAAATGGAGCCATAGGTAATATTTTAATTTGACTCTGCCTGTCTCATGATCTTAAAATTTGAAGTATAGTCCTCCTCAGTCAGTTCTTGGTTTACTTGGCCTATTTTTAATCATCTGAAAATGATCTGACTGGCATTAATATCAGTGTGTTTTGAAGGCCAGGTTTCAGTTTTTAAGATAGTGGAAATACAGCAGTATCATATGAATCTTGAGATTGTGATGAATTGGTTAATACCACACGTGCAAACTTAGTGGGTAAATATTGCTCCAAAGTTAAGCTGTTTTTGCCGCGAGGTGCGCAACACCTCAGTGGCAATGGTCAAGCCCCCTCTGTGCCCTATCCACAGTGCATGATGGGCATGTGCCTAGTAGCAGCGCTACATGGCGTCCAGCTCCGTGAAGAGGACCCGCTCTCTATGTAGCTGTGAAGAGCTCATTCTAAGCCCAAAAAAAACACAAGGATTCAAAGTTTCAGGGGATTATACACTAATGAAAACATATGGATATTATATTCAATATCTGCCAATAAATAATACATTTTACTCACTGTTCCTTTAAGACAACAAGACTTTAAAGCCTAAAAAAATTCCAAATGTTGATTGATTGTACATTTCACTATGCATGCACAGACCCACAATGTACATCAGCATTATCCGCCCACATGCTGTCCATGCACTGTCACACCCACACATATTATATGTACATACATGAAACACTGAGATGTTGATGATGTGAGAAACATGAATCCACAGAGAAACAGAGGGACGCAATAAAGGGGGCAGCCAGAACAGAGAGGGGAGGTGGAATTTGTGTCCGCTTGGTCAACACAGCTTAGCCTTTCGCTCATTTATCCATCCCACATTTTTTTCCTCCTTTGTCCTTCTGTCTGACATTCTGCATCCCCCATCTCCCTCCTTCCCTCCCCCCGCCTTATTTTCTTTGTCGTTTTTTCTCCCTCTGTCATTTTCCTTCCCTCCCTCATTCTCCTCTGTCCTTATGTCTTCGTCAATATTGCTTCACTTTCCTATCACTCTTCTCTTCACTTCTCTTTCTCTCTCCATCTGCTCATCGAAGTAATAATGGTCTTTGTATGTTTGCCAAAAGTCACTCTCATCCTGCAAGCACTTAGGTGAATCAATAGTGAGTCAGGAGCTGTGTGTGTGTAGTTGTAAGTAGATTCACAAAGATATACTGTATGTGATTGTGCATGTGTGTGCCTGCTATGTACTTTGTGATGGTGTGTGTAACATTATTGTCATGGCAAAGAAAAAGCTGAGATTGGCAGTGAATAACTTGACATTGAACACCATGAAACGTAAACAGTGGCTCTTATTCCCTGTTTTTTTCTTTTCTTTTTTCTCTCATCCTCCTCACCTTTTCACTTTCACATCCCTTTCTACCACCAGCTACCACTTTTCCCTCTCTCAGCGATCCTCGGTTTTACCATCACCCACTCATTCATCCATCCATCCATCCATCCTTCCTTCCATCCAAGCATTAAGCCAGCTATCTAACCAACCATCCCTCAAGTCATCCATTTGTATCTATGGGTGCACATGATAAATGTTTAGACCTTGTTTAGGGGAAAACATCCCATCTAAAGGACACTGCCGCGGACAGATCATTTTTCATATCTTTCTAACACACACACACAAACACACACACACACACACACACACACACACACACACACACACACACACACACACACCAGATAGTTTCAATCCTATCACATGTGAAAGTTATCATCATTTAGCTCTGCTGTCAACATACATGAAAGTGCACATTACGTACACGCAGAGGTACATACTGTAGATGTATTATGAGCAGTGCAGTCTGCTGGCTTTGACAGAATCAAATAGAAAATATAATGTACATGCTTTTATATAAATCAGATTTGCTCTCTTTGTTCTCTCCCAATGGGGAAGTACGAAAAAAAAAATCATAAGAAATATATGAGAAGGGGGCTAACACAGTAAATATAAATAGAGAAACAGAGAGAAAGCCAGGCCAACATGGACTGAGTTCACTATTATATAAAGAGATGTCAAAAATGTCACTCCTCAAAGAGAGAGCTCTCTTTTTATCCTGTGTACAGGATTTTTCCCAGTTTGCAATTGGGATATATCAGTGTTATCTATTTGCGTGTGGTGCTTTGGAGGTCTTACAGTGTATGGGTGAATGAAGATGAATGGGGCCACTGCCCTCTCCTCTGCCTCTATTGATTTCTATATCACAATGTCAATCCTTGGGCTGTCACACACACACTCTTATCTGCTCTGAAATGTCAGGACACACATGTGCACTGGGGGCTTGTGTTTCATGGCCAATAAAGTTCAGTTAGTACGAACGATGCAGTCACCAAATGAAACATGGAAGTCGCTAAAGCTTGTTACGATCCGACAATTTGATTTGATTTGTCCCAGAGAAACACAGTGAGGAAGAAGAAGAAGCAGTGTGTCGCATTTAGGGGGATCTATTGGTAGCAGGGCTGTCGATCAGTTAATCACGATTAATCTTATTATCCATAGTAAGCCACAATTAATCACAAATCAATTACATTTTTTTAATTGTTCAAAATGTACCTTAAAGGGATATTTGTCAAGTATTTAATAATCTCATTAACATGGGAGTGGGCGAATATGCTGCTTCATGCAAATGTATGTATATATGTATTGTTCAGAATTAATTAACATAAAATGACAAATATTGTCCAGAAACCCTCACAGGTACTGCATTTAGCTGTCAGTGTGTTGACTTATGATTTGCCCAGAATTACATGTGGTTATGATAAAGTGGGCATGTCTGTAAAGGGGAGACTCATGGGTACACATAGAACACATTTTTATACATATATTTTGAGGTCAGAGGTCAAGGGACCCCTTTGAAAATCACTTCCTTAGCTAAATTTAGCATAACTTTGGAACAATATTTATTCGTGACAAGCTACACAGCCACTACAGCCTAAAAACCGTAAGTTGTGTTAATGTGTTAAAGAACAAATTTGTGTAAATGTATTATTATCGCATTAACGTTGACAGCCCTAATTGTCAGAAATGGAATATAATATTAACAAGTAGTGTTTGCATAAGTGTATAATCACCTGAAAATAAGAATTGTTGTGTTTTTGTTATGTTAGAATGAGCTGTTACGTAGGGAGCGGGTCCTCTTCACAGAGCCGGGTGCCATATTTCTACAGTAGCCCATTGGACAAACCAAACACTGGCTCCATATAGGACCTTTCACGTTTACACATTTTCGCATTGTCCATAGTTCTCACATGCTTGGCACACAGAAGAAGTTTCAGTTGGTTGGAATCTGCAACCTTACCACAAAATGCTGCCAAATCCTACACACTACACCTATAAAACAGTCCAGTTCTCCATTGCGCTACATTACTAATTTAAGCAAGTTTCAGTCTACAAGTTGTTTTTAACTCTGTACTTGAGCGAAAAGAAATGAGTGGCTGCCAAGATGGGAAAAATACGTTGGTCAGTATTGGTTGTTTAACATGCTTCAAGCGCATCCAAATGTCACACTTCTATGAGGCATTTTCTGAAGAATTTGTAGAAACTTTTTTTTTTACCCAGAGGCAACAACCGCTGATGCGCAGTGCCAGCTGAAATTGAGCAGCGCCGCTCACTTTGGAGGGCTGTGGTTGGGCTGGCGTACAGCAGTTTTACCACTCATCATGCTCTGTCAGCTTCCGCTTTTATCATGCATAAGAACACGCAGCAACACAGGGGTCCGTCTGGCGATTTGAATGAGAGACTGATGGTTTAATTTAAGGCTTTCTGACAAATGATTCAAATAAAGAGGCAGCCTCAGAGTGTGCATAAATTATCACTGACAATTTGCTTGAAATAAATATATGCAACGCTCACTGTGCTGTATCTATACATGCCTTTGACAACCAGTTTCTCAGCAGCATCTATAACAATTAATGCTATTGGTCATTTGTTTTATGAGTTTGATTATCTGATAAAACAGCACTTGTTGTAACAGCCACTTAGAAGACCTGGATGTCTGTCCAGCATAAATCAACACAACATAATATCTAAATCTTAGTAGTTATCAAAAGTCACAAACCTAAACAGCTTTTAGTACAAGTCTACTCAGTTGATCTGAAGACAATCTGTCCATTAAATTTCAGATAAATGTATTAGAGTTTTATACAGCCAGCCAAGTAAACTCCTAATTTATTTTAAACTTCATTGCCAGGGCTAAATGATCATAAAAGTAAGCACTGACAGGGTGAGAGTTTCTCAGGCAGTCATGGTAGAGGGTAGAGCATAGAGCAGCATCTGATATGATATATTCAAGAGTGAAAGCCTGAATTGTATCTGTGTTTTTTCTCAAAACTTGTTTTAAACGAGCCAAGCGATATTGGTTACGTCATTCACTTCCACTGACTACTGCAATGCACTTTGACATTTACATGACACGTGCATTGTTTATCAACAGCGTGGTTTCAGAACCATGGACAGAGAGTAAGCACTAGCCCTGAAAGTCGCAGCTTTTTTTAGTGGGCTGCAAACAGTTGTTCCTACGTGCTGCAAAAAGGTGTTTCTAGTGCCGCAAACAACTAATTCTTTTGGACTGCAAGCAGCTGTTTCTAGCCCTGCAAACAGCTGTTTCCAGGGGCTGCAAACAGCTGTTTCTAGCACCACAAACAGCAGTTTCTACACTGCAAGCAACTTTTTCTGTTGGGCCGTAAAAGTCTTTCTCTACACACTGCAAGCAGCTGTTTCTACGTGCAAACAGCTGTATTTAGCACTGCACATACCTGTTTCTACATGCCGCAAACAGCGGTTTCTGGTGGGCTACAAACAGCTGTTTCTAACGCCACAAAAAAACGGTTTCTAGTTCGCGCCACAAACGTCTTTATCTAGCACTGCAAATAGCTGTCTCTAATGCCACAAATAGCTGTTTCTAGCACCGAAAATAGCCATTTCTAATGCCACAAATAGCTGTTTCTAGTGCAAACAGTACAAACAGTTGTTAGTTGTCTAGCACCATCGTTCAAAAATTCAAAATATTTAGCACTCTGGTAGTACTATGTTCTTAGGTGAGTGCTCTGATTAAAAAATGTATGCTTTGATTTTGAAACAGTAGCCTTGTTATTATTTAGCTATTGAAAACAGGACCCTGTTGCAATTTTTAGCAGCCCCCTCAGTCACTTCATCCTGGCTTTTGGCCTGGGTGTCAGACTAAAAAAGTGTTCTGTAACTACTGAATAGTAATATAGGCCAATGTCTGTTCCAGTGCATATCCCCCCACCCCCTCTGTGGGCACTGAAATTACGCTAAAAAAACTCACAGGCCTATGAACAGAGAATTTGTTAAAGAAAGGGGAAGAAGAAAGAAGGGGATGAATTCTGATTCAAATTTTATTTTTCATGACTCGTTCATGTTTGACATTTTTGACATGCCGACAAGCCGAGTTAATGCTGAGACACCTCCACTGCCGTCACCGTGTTGTTGAAACTGCCACATGCTTTTTAAGGGTGCAAGGTCTAGTTCGGGATTTTCAATTGGCCGGGGGGGTTTAGCTTCCTTTTACAGTAATTGCTGCTACGGCGATTGGGGCTTCAAAGAGAGAAATACTGTTTGAGAAATTACCCCTGGACCTGCCATTTCTGCGTGTGTGTTCTCAAATGGGAGGAGTATGCAGTGGAAAAATGGGAGCTGTCAGTCAACCTAATGAGACCAACCTTCTCAGTGCACACACATACACACACGGAGCGCCATCGGGCCAGTGGAAGTGCCATATAATTGGGTTTCCTTTCCAGGACAACAGACATGCTCACTGGATTAGATCTGACCACCGACGCCAATTCTGTGCATGTCTCCTTCTCTCTGCTTTTCCTTCTCCTTTTTGCCTCTTTTTCCTCTGTCTCCTTTTTTTGCATCTCTCTCAGACTCGTCATTTCCCCATGTTCCTTTCTGTCTGTCTACTCTTGTCTTTCTTTACATATTTTTTTTTCTGTTTTCTTCCAACTGTTCCCCATATCCAATAGTCCTTTCCATCTGTTACCTATATGTATGGTGCTTTATCCCATAACATGTGTCTATAGATAGTAGTCTATATATGGTGCATATGACCGAATGTATAATAGCAACTATAATACCCCTGATGCAGGTTAGAATAAAAATGTTTAATGTAATTTTATTAGACTAATTGGACCCATATAGGCCCTGCTGTTGGTGGTTGGGTGTTTCTCCTTTACTTTAAATTTCTACAACACCACAGTAAATATATATTTGTAAGATATAAAATGAGATTAAACTTTATTGATCCCAGTGGGAAAGTTATTTGATGTTTTTTTTTTTTTTTTTTTTTGCAACAGTAAACACAAGCACCAGAATAATGATTAAATAAGGCACAAGAAAGAAGGTTGCAGAGTAGGAGTTATGAGGTGAATGGCACCAATAAAGAGACAGACGAGAAGGGAGAGCATAGGTAAGGAAAGGGGGAAATAAAAAAAAGTATGTGTGAAAAGCAAAGGGTCACTTCTTTTTCTCACAATTCCTTAAGCAGTCCCTGCGGAATGTTCACATCTCCTCTCTCTGCCCCTCTCATTGTCTGGAGCTGTGTAGTGTGTATGTGTGTGTGTGTTAAGCTGTGTTTTCTGTGCAGTTTCAAGAATTCAAGAAATTAGTAAAAAACTCATTGTAAGCTCATATGTAGTTGTTTTTTTTTAAATAATAGATTGTTTATCTCAAAATGTCCTGTTCAAAAGTCTCTCTTTTTATTTCATGACACGTTTGCCAGTAACACTTTCATTTCTGCCACTTGTTATTTCATAATGTCACTTTTTATGTCCCAGTGCTGCTGTCTATTTCAAAATGTTACCTTTTATTTCATAATGTCCCTTTCTGTTTTAAAATGTCACATTTTATTACATAATTTCACATTTTATTTCGTAATGTCACCTTTCCTGGCAGTGGTTTTGTCACCGTTCTCTCATCTTTCAGCCAGTCACATGTCTCTTAAAGTCCCAGTGAAACAGAAGTTAGTGTCTTTAGCTTCCGTGCTGTGGCACATCCCCCAGTGAAACAGATTTAAATCAAATCCTTTTTTTTTCCCCAAGCATTTGATTGGACTGCAAATAAGTGGGCAGGCTTAGAATGTAGCATGACGCAGAGCTCAACAACTGTTATCACGTTCGGCCAGTTAGCACCTGTTAGCTAGAGCAACAACAATGTCAAAGCTTATTCTGAATCAATTATGTAGCTGCACAATACACAGACAAAGAAAGTAACAACTGTTTTTATTTAGTTTAACAAGGCTGTCGATACCACTTACCATGCTGTGTTGCTAATAAGTGAAAGCCCAGCAGCAAAGCTATGCCTCTGCCATTTTGGACTGAAAGTGACAACCGCCTAAAAAATGCTGTACAAAAGTAAAACAAATTTAATTTATTATATTGTTATATTTAATGGCTGTGTGTCTGAGTGTGTGAGTAACCAAGGACATAAATGGAAGGTAGAAAAATCCAGCCCATACATTTTGAGAGCAATCTCAAACTTTTGTCAAGTTTTGTGAAGAAAGAAAGAAAGAAAGATATTCCTTTATTAGTCCCACAGTGGGGAAATTCAGTTTTACACTCTGATGTTCACACAGTACATATACATGTCAATGGAGAGATGTCAGAGTGAGGGGGCTGCTCCTGACAAGCGCCCAGAACAGTTGGGGGTTTGGTGCCTTGCTCAAGGGCACCTCGGCAGTGCCCAAGAGGTAAACTAGCACCTCTCCAGTTGGTCTTGGTCCATGGGGGTCTTGAACCCGTGACGTCCGCGTCCTAACCCAAGTCCTTACAGACTGAGCTACTGCCGAGGTTCTCCAAAATCAATGTCCAATAGACCACAGACCATGGAGGTTGTGCCCTTTGCTTTTGCCCTGCATATTAGTAGCTAGCCCACAATTACAGTAAATTCTGTTTATATCATGCTACTAGCATTACTAGCTGTTGGCCGATTGCTTGGGAATAGAGACGTTAATACATTAATCATGGTACAGGCATATAGCATACAGCCCATAGGTATATTATAAGATGATAAAAGTTATGAATTACAGCCAAATACAGCTAGCAGGAAGCTGGCAGAACCGGATATGCCATACATATGAGCATGCATGGTGGTGCAGTCCCGTGGGTCTGACGCACGTCCATTATGCCAAGGTAAATAACTCTGAATTTTAATATTAATTAATTTTACAACTTTTTGGACATAATGATTCAAAAGAAGGCTATTAAATTGTTCATATTAGAGAGCAGATTTACCTTAAAAAAAAAACAAAAAAAACGATCCTCTGAGTTATCAGACTTACCTTTACGTATCCATGGTCATGGACTCGTTGACATTTTCAGTCCAAAATTGCGGCAGCCCAACCGCAGTGCCATCTTGCAGCTGTTATCAAAAAAGCATCAGAGTTTTCCCTCTTTACTTGTATACTGTTTGATGTTAGCTAGCTCTGGTTGCATAACCACAGAGAGAAACTGTCTTTTTGCTCTAGTTGTGTGTCTCTCTCTGTGGAACTTCTTTAGAATCAAAATGCTGTTGAGATAACTGGATCAATCAACTAACACTGGAGCCTTGTTGGGCTAAATAAAGTTAGAGTTTTGGTTACTGTGTCTGTGCATTGCGTTAACTTACAGCAGCAGATAGTTGGTTCATCAGAATGACTTTGGCGATGCTGTTGCTTTAGATCGTGTTTATTGAGTCTTCAGCCAAGTAAAATGTTTATTCAGCACTCATCTTAAAACTGCTTACTGAAAAGCAGCTGTTGAACTTGGTTTAGGGAAGAAGCAACAATGAATTAGCATTCCCATGCATGTTCAAAGGGCTAGAAAATCCAGGTGTGCTGCCTCTCATGTGGATTCCCCAATAATACCAGGCGGCTGACATATCTGCATTCTCCAGTTGATCGTCAAACATTCATGCTCACATATGCTGTTTACAATCAACAGACATATGGTGTTTATGAAGGAAATGAGGAAATTTCTCCAAAGTGAGGATATTTAGGGATCATTACTTTCAAAATAGACCATTTGGTGGTCATTCCACTTGGGTAAAATCTTTATTATTATCATTATCGTATTATATCTTGGGGGTTAGTGCATACAAGATACAGTATTTACACTGAGTCAATGGGACACGATTATGATAAGGTAAATATTTGGATATTGGGAGTGTGTTTGTACCTACTTTCCTTTGTGTCAGTGTGTGTGGATGAGTCACACACATACAAATGCATGTGCAAAATTTTCTAAACAGCTCAGTATACAATACATCAGCCCTTCAGAGACATACACACAGAGAGCGAGAGGGAGCGCAACAAGTAAATATTAGTGCTGTCAGGCGATTAAGAAAATTAATCTAATTAATTACAGGATTTGTAATTAATTAATCTAATTAATCGCATTTTAATCTCATACCTGCTAAAGGCCCCCAAATAAAGAATTTGAATTCTAGGACATTACAAAATCGTAGTGCATGACTAATCAATAGAATACACCAAGAAGAGAAAATTTGAAATCCATATTTTTATTGGTTAAGTGTGCTTTATAAATGAAATTCAAAAGAAAAAAGGTCAAGCGCATCAGCAAACCAATTAGGCCAGGTGCATTTCTCAAAAATGCAATACAAATACAGTTAAATAAAATAAATAAAATTCAGAAATAAAATAAGGCTGAGTCTCAAATAGGCACATAGGCAGACTCTCAATCAAAATGAATACTAAAGCTGACTCAATACAGCAATTCAAAATGAATAGTATAACATGCCTCTAAATAAGGCAACATCAATAGCAAGATGCCAACAGCATTTCCTTTAAAAGGGTCAGCTAACGTTACAGGAACTGACAACAGACAACTCTATGTGTCCTTGAGCCAGTTGCTCAGACAAACAAGCTTATTTACATTGTGTGAGTGTGAGGCTGCCATCTTCTTTTCAATGATGTTACCTGCGAGTGAAAAGAGTCTCTCACATGGCACAGACGTGGCAGCAGTAGCCAGGTAGGAGGAGAGGACAGCTGTTCATAAGCTCCTGCGTGAGCTGCGCACCACTCCAGTGGACACTCATGCATTCCAATGCACGGCTCAGCTTTGTAGCGGGCTAGAGGCCCCTGCTCCTCCTTGTCCGAGTCAGAGTCCGAGTGAAAGGTCCGAGTGGGCTTGCCTCGCTCTCCTGTGTCGCGTCCATCTCTGTTGTCAGTCACCCTGCTTTTGACTAGTGGCGCAGGTACAAAGTGACGCCACTGCAGCCTACGGGTCACTCAATGGGCCAAATTTAAAATGCTTGCGCATTGACTTGCCACTCATGATTAATTGCGTTAATTTTTATAGCGCGTTAATTTGCAGCGTAATTAATTAATCTAATTAACGCGTTAAACTGACAGCCCTAGTAAATATACATCGTTTCACCACCACCGCCACAACACACAGGCTTGGTCTTGCAGTGTGAATGATCTGACAGCATTTTTTTTGGCAGCAATAGCAACAGCCTCTCCAAAATGCATCTCCTCCTCCCATCTATCTCACATTCTCAGTCCCCCCCAACTAGCATGTGATATTAAGTGCTGCTCACACTTCTCCCTGTTTAGCCACTTGGCAACGCAGCAACACATCCATCTCTCTGGAAGTGTTTATCTACAGGCTGTTTACTCCATTTACCCCTGCACGTATAAACATATGCATAGTTCGCATGCATGTGCACACACATACACGCACAAATTCCACATCAGCCTTGAAAACACAAGGAGCAATGCAAGAAACATGTACTGACATGAGTGTAAACATGTGCATACAAAGAAACACAAACGTATGTTTTTTACATTCATATCAAACACAAGCAGAGACGCAAAAATATGGCAACACATGCAATAAGTTACATGAACACACAGAATCAAAAAGATGTATGTGTGTGGCTGAACTTTCACCAGCTTTCACACTGTAGACATTAGTATGCAAACACGCGCACATCACAGTCAGGAAGGAATGCTGATAGAAGCTATGGTTGGATACGCTGGTTGGGCCACATATAAACAGTGGAAGTTTTAGCCTAAAAGACTGCACACAGATCCGTTAACGCACACATGTAAACACACTATATATACTAAAGAATATCCACACAGCACTCAAAGGGAACATGCAACACGCACACATGCTCGGATGACATTGTTATTGCATTCCACTAATGAAATTAAGCCTATAAATGTACTGCTCGGTTAGGTAGATAAAGCCTGAATTTCCGTCCAAATGGGGAGAGCGGGGGAGAGACAAAGAGTTACAGCAGATAGAGAGAGGCAAAGTTGAAAATGGAAGGGTCAACTTTACAGAGAGGGTGAGTGATGAGAGACAGATTACAGGAAGGCAGGGGAAGCACAGAGGTCGGGGATGTACCAGGGGGCTATTTGTCAGATTGACACCAGATTTGCACATCCTGACAAACTGAAAGGGAAACTCCAAGTGGAGGTTTTGTTAAAATGATATGGTGGTGTGAAGGGTTTTTAATGAAATCACAGACTCTTTTGAGCAGCCCAGGAGGTATCTATTGAAAGGGCAACTCTGTTTTATTACAACTTAGGTCTTATTTTTGTAGTTTTGGCTGTCATCTCCATAAGTAATACATTATGTTTGCATAGTGATATATTGTAGTAGAAGCAGAGTGGGTGTCTTGCACAACTTCCAAAATGCATGGAGAAGGGAAAAAGTCTGAAGAGGTCAACACTCTAGCAGCACTTGCAGTATAATTAACTTGGGCTGCAACTAACGATTATTTTCATTGTCAATTAATCTGTCAATTATTTTCTTGATTAATCCATTAGTTGTTTGTGCTATAAAATGTCAGAAAATGGTTTAAAAAAAAAAGGCCAATCAGTGTTTCCCAAAGCAGGATGATGTCCTCAAATGTCTTGTTTTGTCCACAGCTCAAAGATATTCAGTTTATTGTCACATAGTAAAGAAACCAGAAAATATCCACATTTAAGGAATCAGAGAATTTTGACTTTACTTGATTAATTGATTATCAATTAAATAGCCGACAACTAATTGATTAACTATACATTCAGTTTTATTGTAAGACCAACATTCTGCTTAGCCCTTCTCACAATAAAGTTGTTCATCATACTACAAATTTTTCCTGAAGTTTTTACCCCTGATGTACATACTCACAATTAACTGATTATTAGGTGTCCATGGATCTATCAATACACAGCACAGACAGAGCAGCTTCTATAATGGTTGCGTTGCTTCTGGTGGAATCACAAGCATTGCCTTGGTGGTCACAATCAGCTCTGGTGGCTGCATCGTCAGAACGCGGCACGTCTGCTGGAGGCTACTAATCTGCATAAACCTCAGTCAGATAAAGTATCAATGAGTCAGGCCAGACTAGACTAATATTTTTAACTAAACAACCTCTCTGCCCCTGCACTCTCTGCTACTAGAGGATAGAACCAGGAGGACGGCAGGTTAACAAGAGGGATACATTTTGATCATTTTGCTGAGTACATTTTTATACCGTGATTGTTTACATCCAAGTTTTATACATGTATGACTACTCTATTCACCATCACTTGCACTCACACCACAAGAAACATTACCATAAACATGAATTGAGAATATACAGTAGCTAGATGTGCACTAATAATTCAATGTAATCAAGATGACCACAGCCAATTGCCAGAAGAAATCTAACTTTACTTTGCTGCTGTTCTCTCAAGATAAGATGCCATACAGTAGCAAATGTCCACTCTTCCAAAATGTATTGTTAGCATCGGCATAATGTGGTCAGTATATTGCTTATTACCAAATTTGAGTTTATACCTTTATATATTGTCCAGCTGACACAATAAATAAACTACTTGTTAAGTTAGGACAATAGAGGATTTCAGATTAACCTCCAGCCATAGATTCAGTGTGAATAATTTAGGTGTGTGTGTGTGTGTGTCTTGTTGCTCTGTTAGACTTCAGGAGGCAACAGGCATGTCACTAAATCATTTAATTCGACTCTGGGAGTAGCAAAGGCAGCACCCTCCTCCTCCCTATTTTTCCTTCAGTCTTTCAGACACAGGCCAAAGGCAAACAAACACACACACACACACACACACACACACACACACACACACACCCCCCCACAACGAACACACACAAAACTAACCGTAAATTAGAGAGGCAGCAAATCATTCTCTCATGCACAACTCCCGTGACTCAAACATTCAGTTCATTCCCTGTTACGCTCTGCAAATTAAAGTGTGCACAAAAGGCTTTCAAATCCTGGCATGCATTACATTGTGTCATACAATTATGTGGCATTGATGCCAAAGCTTTCTGGGATAATCATCAATTATGCCACTGGTATTTTGCAAGTGTGTCAGGGTGTCGGTATGTGTACGTGAGTGTGAGTGTGGAGGCTGTGGGGGCATTGAGGTTCAATCAATGCAACTGTGATATGTAAAACACTGCAGGGATAAAGCAGCAGACCTGACCTATGTACAGAATAATTATGAAAGAAAGGTGTATTGTAAATAAATAAGCACTGAATAAAAATTGTATACTGTATGGCACAGCTGAATCCACCTATCATAAAACATTAAAGGTTCAGGCTAGGATTACTATACTGAACACATTATTTATAAGTAGACCTATATAGGTAGAAGCGTATGACTTTCGGCACAAGTTACTCAGGACTTCATGATTGCCTTTTGTAGTTGAGGATTCATAACTTATCTTGTTTGAACATTCCTTACCTTTATAGCCATAGAACCCACCCAGAATCCAGGTATACAGTTATAAGAGTTGTGCCAATACCAATATCCGAAATGCATCTGAAAATCCAGGATCAGGTATGGGCAAGTACGCCAGTCTATGCACTGATCCGAAACCATAATTTATTAAAATCAACTTCTTTAACCAGAAATAAAAATGTATTTGTTCATGTTTTTCCAAAGGTTTAACCTAAGACCATACAACAAAGATGGTAATCATATCACATAAAAACATGGTCAGTAGTATACAGCTGTTCAACAATAATAAGAAGAAGAAGAAGAAAAAGAAGAAGAAGAAGAATATGTATTTTTTTTTTAGTGCTGTAGTATTTAAGAATTAAATACTCTTATCAACATGGGAGTGGACACGTATGCTTGCTTTATGCAACTGTACTGTATACTGCATATATATTATTGGAATTCAATTCACAACACAGAACAATGACAAATAATGTCCAGAAACCCTCAGGTACTGCGTTTAGCACAAAAGGTATGCTCAAATGCTCAAATCATAATAATGAATATCAAGTCCAACAGGCAACAACAGCTGTCAGTGTGCTGACGTAACTATGACTTACCCCACACTACATGTCTCATGTCACATCTGTAAAGAAGAGACTCGTGGGTACCCGTAGAACTCATTTTCATTCACATATTCTGAGGTCAGAGGTCAAAAGACCCCTTTGAAAATGGCCATGACAGTTTTTCCATCGCCAAGTTTGGAGTGTTATTTAACCTCTTTCGTCACAAGCTAGTACGACATGGTTGGTATCAATGGATTCCATAGGTTTTCTAGTTTCATACAATACCAGTATCTACACTAGCATTGAAACAGGCCGGTACAACCTCCAGAAGAGCGATTGCATTAATGTGTTAAAGAAATTAGTGGCGTTAAAATGAATTTGCATTAATGTGTTATTATGACGCTGACAGCCCTATTGTTTTTTCTGGTATTAGATTGGTACTCTGTATCTGCAAACATCTCAAGTTCAGGTATCAGTATTGGGAAGGAAAAAAATGTTATTAGAACATCCCTAGTTATAAGATTGTTTTGTTACTACTATATGAATATATTTTTAAAAATAAAATAGAAGTTACTTCAACGAACCCAAAGGTGCTGCCCCCTGATCCAAACTGACCACCTTCTCACCTCTGTTGGCTGTTTAGGTGGAGCTGTCTGACAGCACCTCCCACATTATCACCGATGCCTATGCTGGGAAGGAATACATCATCCAGGTAACATGTCCTGTCTTGCCATTCTACTTTACTGACACAATCAAAACTGAATTCAGTATTATCTACAGCAGCATTCAGGAACAATTGTTTCATCTAGAGCTGCAGCCTCAAAGCTTGGAAGCAAACTGTAAACAAACAGAAAACCTTCTTTACAACCAAAATCTCTTTCAAAGCAGTACAGTCCTTTACCCACTTCTTCTGCAGATTGGTTTTGGTCTTTGATAATTTTTTTGTATGTACATGCTGTTCTGACTGCCTTTTAAATTATATTACAGCTTATTAATGAATGCTTCTCATTTACCCATTACTTTCTACTATGCCTGTGTTCAACAGGTGGCTGCCAAGGACACAGAGATTGGAACATGGAGTGACTGGAGTGTTGCTGTCCATGCTACACCCTGGATTGAAGATCCTCTGCCGATCACTTCCACAACTGAAGTGGACTTTCCTACCGGTAGGTTACAGCCTGTACCTTTTATTCTTAACCTATGGATTGCTTTCAGAGTTGGTCAGCAACCCTGTACTGCACTGCACTGTCTGAGCTGAACATTTGAATTCTGAAAACACTAACCAATCCACAAATTCAAGACTGAAAGTTGTTCTTGTGTTGAGATTTATGCGAAGTTTCCCAATTCATGTAGCGGATCTGTGTGGCTGTACTGACGCACAACAGTGCTTTGAGCACTGAACATTTCACTCAAAACTATAAATATCAGGATTACCATATCATTCGATACATCGTCTGGGAACCATGAGTGTTTTTCTAAAATTGTGTTCCAATCCATCTAGATAGTTAATATATTTCATCAGCCAATGAAAACATTGACCTGCTGGTGGCGTTAGAGAAAAAAAATAATTATTAAAGTCATGAGGATTCATGGTCTGTGAATCATGAATGTCTGTACAAAATTGAATAGCAAGGCATCCAATAGTTATTGAGATATTTCACTCTGGACTAAAGTGGTGGACCACTGTTGATTTGACTAACAAGTGGCTTGAAAAGGTTCACATTAGTAGGATAAAATAAAGATAAGTAAAGGCTAAATGCAAATAAGTATCTAACAGTAATGTATTGAGATGGCTTGTCATGAATAGTTAATGACACACTTATTAATTCCCCAAATATGCAAGTTGACCTGTTCAAGAGAGAAATATAGAGATAGAGTGACAAAGGGCTTATACTGAGTGTGACTATATTATGGAGAGATATTATAATAGTATTTCTATAATGTGGTTTGGTTTTTATCAGTCTTGTAATCCATCAGGTGAGGAAATCATTATGATAATACAGTATTCCAATAATGTTTTTAACATTGTTCTTTATGCCCACGGCGGGTCACGCAGTAAATTTCCTGAACCAGTTAGGTATGAAATTAAAGTTTGGTTAATAACTTTTTTTATCATTAAATTGACTACACTGTAAGCGTTTGATAGCCTTGAACTTTTATCGCGGCTTAAGCTACAAGATCCGGCAGCCTCCAGACAAATTGACACACATCAACCTGAGCGCCTGAACAAGGCCTCGGGGAAACACTGTGCCCGTCTTTTAAAAATACCCATGTCTCCTCCTCCATCCTCAGAATGGCTCACTTAACATATAACAGCGCTACACTTTCATGGTTTTATTTATGCGTGAGAAATGATCATTTAACCTCAAATTCATGATCGATTAGTGTATTATGTGCGTCCCTTGACACACACACTCTCTTACACACAAGGACAAAAACTATCTGCGGGAATTATCTAGTTGGCAGCCCTTCAGCTTGTGGCAGAGATCAAGGATGACTCTCTTGTCAAATTGAAATCTCTCAACGCACTGATGATCCCTGAACAACAACACATCTATTCCAGGTCTGAACACTCTTTTGTATTCGTCTCTCTGACCACGCCGGAATAGCAAATGGAAGGAAACATTTTGAATGAATAAGCACTGAATATGATTTGACAGGTTTTGATGTCCACTCATGAAGTTAGATTGCAATCCTGCAGTGATCTTGTAAACGTAGGGAGTGTTTATCCATATCATTACCAGTTGCCTATCAGGCTTTACAGCAAAATATGGCATGTTTTGTATGTAGTTAAAAGCGTCAAGTGGTTGAAACTTTCAAGTCTGTGTCACCCATTTGCAGTTTAGTGTGATGTGAGGTATGCTTTTGCACCTATAATCATGCATATAGTGATGTCACAGTGTACTAGCCACTCCCCAACTACACTTCTCCATCACTGCAATGAGCAAACACCTCCAACCACTGGAAGATTATCATTAAAGTTAAGATTAATGTGTCACTGGATTTGATATAGCTATTGGCTGGAGTACAAACCTTGCAACAGAAAAAGCATGTAAATTGGTGAAAGACCAATGTGCAAAAAGGATCAGTATGTCCAACAATAAAACCCTCTCAGCAAACATTAAAAAAAAAAATCACATCCACCACAGAGGTTATTAATATTTTACAGCCAAAATCTAAACACCAACTTTAATTATACTGCATCACATAACTTCTGGGCAGACAGTCCACAGGTATTTGCTTTTCATACGCAAAGTGCTACAAACTGCAGATTTTTGGACTTGTTTTGCCTCAAAGTCCACATACAGGTTGGCCTTACCATGTGATCAGTGGAGATTGTTGAGCAGAACTCTGCCTCCTCTCTATGTTTATAATGATAATAATAATAATAATAATAATAATAATAATAATATATTATTATTATTATTATTATTATTATTATTATTATTATTATTATTATTATTATTATAAAAACAATAATAGTATTCTCCTAATATCAGTTTCTATAAAAGTGTAAAATGTTATTTTAAATGATTTGTGAATTAATAACACTGACATAGAAGAAAGAAAAAAAAAAAAAAAATGAAAGGACTATAAAGGGAAGAGCTATCCTAAAGCTGTGATTTACTGAAAACACCAACCCATTTTGAAGTCTTTCTAAGAAAACAGTCTACCTGTCCACTTAGCTTCCTTTCCCTCTTGCTGCCTGTCCAGTGACATAGCTCTGCAGTTTTACAGTCCAACAGTGACTCCTGTCGGTCACGAGCAGCGCTGCATGCTGATCATCACCCAGTCAACACTGAATCACGCCTAGAAACACACAAACGCATGCTAAACAGCACATACAGCATGCTCTAACACTCCCTCACACACAACACATACACACACAAGCAGTGCTACACACACATAATTAGCACCTTACTTATTATAACATGCACTGTAAACACACATAAACACTCACTCAGTACACAGTGTATTATGCTTGTTCTCAAGGAAAGAACAAGTTATTGGGATTCTCCTCATGCCTCTTCTCAATCCAGCTGCAGCTTCTCTGCTTCCCTTTCCTCTCTCCTTGTCCCTTCTCTCTTTCCTTCTCAGTCTTTGTTTTTCTTCTGGGTCTCTCTTTCTCTTTTTTCTGTCTTTTTATTTCTGTTTTTCTTTCACTGCTTTTCTATTGATCGCTTACTCTTTCAGTAACACTTCCCTTTTGTCTTATCTCTTATTCTGGCCTTCTGCCACCTTCTTTGCAGATGTTAGTTTCCCACCACCACCCCTCTTTCCATGCCATGCTCTCCACATTCTTCATTTCCATGTTCATATGGCTTATTCAGAGAGCAGGTCCAAAGCACAAGTGCTCCAATTGTGCTTTCCTGTTACTAAAATGTAGAAATGTTGAGTACCAGCCCACTTCGAGAACTGGTCTGATCTTTAAAAGAAAGGCAGTTGAGAACTAAAAAACAAGTAAGTACTTTTTTTTTTTAAGTTGTGCATAAAAAGAAGGATATACATAACCACAATATCAGTGCAGACATTTCAAAAATCAATTAAGTAATTATTCAGTTTCCATTGAATTTTACAAAATAGGAAAATATCCTATTTTGTGTCCTCAACTGGACCGATAAACATGCAAAGCTCAGCCAGGGCCTACGTTTTTTCCAGCTGGCCAGCTTGTTAACATCTACACACTGACCAATATTTCTTGGCTGCTGAGTCGGTTAGGAAATGAACAGTCTTCCTGTGACTTATTGATTGTGTAGCTCGCAGTCTGAACACACGGTTACACTTTGTCCATTTCCTCTCTGTCTTTCTCCTGTCTTACCTCTGCTACATTTCCTCTTCCTCCTATTTTTGTTTGTTTCTGTTGTTCTCGGTTCATACATGAGCGGGAACATGTCGCAACTCGTGGAGAGTTGCCCTTACGTGTCTGCTCTGTTTCCTGGCGTCAGCAGCCTCATTTCACATTGCCTAGTGACAAATTGACGACATTTAGAAATCCCATCCTCATTCCAGAAAGTAAAAAGCAGATATAGTCAAGGCTTTAAAAAGTCGTAACCATCTAAGTTTCTGCCTCGCCCACTCTGTGAGACAGAAACTGGACACTGTCTAGCACCAAACAGGCAACACTAGATATCACTTCTTATATTCTTCATGTCTGGATCTATTTATAAATGCTTAGTTTCTGCTTAATAAGCAGAGACCACCACAGCTAAATGTTGCAGCAAATACTGAAGTGTCTTGGTCCTCTTCTACTGCAAGCTGGCTTCAGTTCATAGGAAAACCAATATTTATTATGTCAGTAATGTGACATAGAATATTAAAATGCTTATTGTTGTTCATCCAAACATTTCAGCCGTTCGGGTTCTAGAAGAAAAAAATGTCATTCAGTTTCTCTATAGACAAAAATCCGCAATTGACATAATTCAACATATTCTCATACAACAGTTTGTATGATACATTATGAAAAGTTATTCCTCATTTTCTGTCTGTTTTCCTATGACTGTCCAGCAACACGTGTCAATTTCCACTCATTACATGCATACAGTCTTTTCAAAATAAACTTCCAACTTCTCAGGAAATATACAGGTTAGGTTTAGGCCACAAAACTACCTAGTTAGGTTTAGGAAAAGATTGTGGTTTCATATGGGGTACGAACTCCAATCTCCTGGGCAAAAGTTGGAGTGTTTTTTGACCTATTCATCTACCCGACTGCCTCTCTACGCAGTGTTTGCCATTCTTTACGTATCTTCGTGGTTCATGATTATGTGCATTACATACAACCTGATTTTGTGGGATGTATACAAATTTGTGTGCATTACGTTTCGTAGGTATTGCTGCGGTGCATGAGAACAGCCTGTAGTTGGAGCATTTCCAAGGTTTGGATGGATGCAAAAATGGCTCAGCAGTAGCCTATTAATGTTGAGTTTTTGAGTTAGAAAATATCAGTTTGTTTTTATAATAAGTAAAATGTACATGAAATGAGAAAAGAGTTTAACTGCAACTCGAATTTCCTTCCGGAGGTCAATAAAGGTTCATCTTATCTTATCTTATCTTATCTATCAACTCCCAAGAACGCAAAATGTCCAATCACTAACCTTAAACTTTAGGTGTGTACAAGGGCAAGTGGAAGCTGAAGTTTAGGCTTTGTAGAAATCTAAAAATAAAAGCACTTTTGAAGTTATAGGTCACTTTTGGATGAATCTGGCATCTCCTGCTCTGTGTTTGGTTTTCTGCAAAGACAAACCATCCTGTATTTACTACATTGGTTCCACTGACTGGCTCCTTCTTCATAGCAGTGAATGGTTATAGAGGTATTCGCCTCACCAGAGAAGCTTAAAAAAGACATGATTTTTCCAAAAAGAAGTTAAGATAAATAAAACATATAGCCATGAATAAGATAAACTTACATTAGAATTTATCCAGGAGAATCCTGTCTTGCATTTCTGTGGTGAGGATATCATTAAGAGAAAACTTTGAAATTGGAATTAACAATATAGGAAAAAAACAAAATTGGCTCCTCCTGCTTCGTTACTCTACTGTTGAGATGTCTCCATGGACTGGCAACAAGCACAACCTAAATCTAAGCATCATGAAACGACAGTATGGATGATTACAAATGCTGACTTTCTTACATCCGTCTACACTGGAATATCCTAAAGCCTTGGACATCAGCATTATCAGCATTAACAGGCATGATAGTTGGAGCTGAAGTCACTTCAGGGAATTTAATCTTATTGCCTTCTCTTCCCCTGCATTCTTTTCTATTCATTTTTCAAATCTCTCCCTCACTCTCCACTCTTTCTCTCCTCCTTTACCTGTTTTTATTTCCCACTGTTGCTCAATAATCATCTCTCCTCCCTCCTCACATCACTGTCTTGTCTCTCTGTCCCCAGCTACTTTGTTACATCAATGTACACCCCATAACTGTCTCTCTTCGTCGCCATCACATTATGTCTGCATAATTTTTATTTCCTCCACCACTCCAAAGCAAAATGTTTTGCTGCAGGCAGGGTAGTATTTCACTGAGCCGCTGAACATGTTAAATGCTCTCTCTCTCTCTCTCTCTCTCTCTCTCTCTCTCTCTCTCTCTCTCTCTCTCTCTCTCTCTCTGGCTATTTCACACCTGGCTGCTTCTTCCCAACTCCCAACACAGTAATAGACTACAGTCATTAATTAGAAGGAGAGGGAACTCATATTCTCTCTTCAGTAACAAAAATGCTGTGGGTTCTAAACTGAACGGCAAAATGGTGGGCATGAGTTACTATCTACTGTGCTGCCTGCAGCTGTAGCAATAGCTCTGTTTTTATAAAACATTAAACTGTGATATTTTTATTTGTCAAGCTGTGTCAGACCGAACTGAAGCACTAAAAACAGCTTAAGCACCGAGGCATTTTCAGCATATTTATGTTTGCCACAACTTTTAAGCCCCATACACATTAACATAACTGTTTAGAGTGGTTCAGGAATGAGTCCTAAAACCCAGAAATGATTTAGCATTTTAGCATTTAGTTTTTTTTTTTTTTTTTCTTTTATGAGTTTTTAGTTAGATTCCTGAAATGAGGTCTGTGGTCATCCCAAGCTTAAGGGATTTCAGCTGTTTTGTTCTATGATATAAAATATGTTAGTAAATATCCCACTTGTGAATCTTTAAGGCTATATGTGTCGTAAAAAAGACGGTGGCTAACAAGTGGCTAAATGAGACTATAAAACATCATCATGCCAAGTCGTCCACTTTTACAGCCTCGTTGTGCATACTTGCACTCATCTGACCGTGGTGTAGTTCATTTATAGCCTAACGTTAGCTTTTTACTCCTGCATGGTTGCATTTACACTTCAAAAATCATAAAAGTGGTGTTTTTGTGAAGATTATCTTACAGAACAAAATTTGCAAGTATCATAAATGTTTGTTTGGCACAGAGCTTATTTTCTATAACAATCCAAAATCCCAGTGGCTTTTGGTTGAGGGAACCCAGGGCAATGTTAAATTACTGGTTGGCCTACAAAATATGTCATCCCTTGAGTGATCTATTGGCTGAAAATGGCTTCTTTTCTTAATTTTTTTCATTGTTATTATGTTCCTATTATTGATCTAGTGGGATTTTACCATGACCTGAATGTTTTTGCTTTAAAGTGTCAGTTCATGTGAGGTCATCAGGAAGTCAAGTCTCTCAGTGCAGTCAAATGTAAAAGTCTTGTTACATCCCGACAGCAGTCAATAAATCAAATGCTCTGACAAAATAAAGAACAAAGAAATGTATCTGTGGCTGTCACAGGACTGTAATAAGCCCTGCCAGTCATTTAATTTGGGCTACTTGCCTGCCTGTCTACCTACCTGTCTAAATGTGTGCACTCTGTGCACTCAGTGTGCGTCACCGGAGCCTTCCATAACCTGTTAGCTTGAGGGCTGTGAGAACTAACAATAGCCATGATTGTTGTTTACGTTCACAATGATCATTTTGGGGGAGTGGCTTTGGAGGGAGGCCTAAAGTGACAGACTTTCATTGTCAACGCTGGGCTGGTTTTTCGGTTGGATCATTTTTAATATCTAGTGTAGTTTGTCAGCATTACCAACTCTACCTTTAAATGGGACTTGAAGAGGTCAGTATATACCGTATATTATGGGTGTGCAAATGGGTAGAATTTCAAAGTATGTTTTAGACCATCTCCTATCAGCAGTATATTAACTGCCACATTCCTGTTTTAACTTTCCTGCTCTATTCACTGTTTCCTTTACCTCAGGGTTTTCACCTCATCCTCCCCTTCCTTTTCTTGTAATTTCATTGCATCTCTCTATCTATTTTGCTCTGTCTCTTTCCTTCTTTCTGTCCATTTCTCCTCGGCTTTCGTATGAATGAGTTTTTTTTTTTTTTTGTCCAGTTCACTTCATAACTGCCTTGACAAGTCTCATATTGATTGAGCTTGCAGATTAGAATTGATTCCACTCTGCACCGTATTTCCCTTTCTGTTTGGTTGTTCCAGGTATGATGAGTGCTTTTCAGTGTGCATTCATCAATATGACGTTTTGGGTGTTTTGCCCCTTAGGAACAAAATGATTGTGGAACACTGTATACACTGTATACACTGTATAACCACAAAAACAAAAGAAAACTGAAGGAGAAATGAGAGTAAGGATTTAGAGAAACTTCCTTAAAATATGCTCAGTAAGGTTTATTGTGTTTTCTGGTTGTTTTTCCAGAGACTAAGACCTCCCCGATACCATCCTCCAACGCACCACAAAAGGCTGAACCTCCAGTGGGCAGAGCTGCCAGGCTCCTCACGTTTTTCTCCCCTTTGCTGTTAGGAATGCTGCTGCTGTTCATGTGGTGAGCAACGCACACACACACACACACACACACACACACACACACACACACACACACACACACACACACACACACACACACACACACACCCACGCACACTTCTTGTAATGAGTCTACAACCCTCATCCTTGAATTGATTATGAACTCCGTCATTCAGTCACATATTGGCAAGTCGATGCATGTCTATTGATGGCAAGAGCTTAGAACAAGAGCAACGATTGGGTAAGTTTGTTTTATGACCCAGCGGGGCGTTTTTGTTCATATTTTTCTGCAGAACCCCTGGAGGTATTGAGGCAAAATCCAATTTGAAGCTGTCCCATTTCATTAATTTTACAGGTTTTACTCTATAAATCATGCTGTAATAGTACATCTCACGTCAAAGATGTAGATGTTGAACAATGAATGTTGAAAAGCTGAATGTCACTTTTCACAGCAAAGCTCGCTGTAAAAGTGCAAATAGGATTTTTTTTTTTTTGTGCCCTGTTTGCTCACAAGAGAAACACTGCCAAACAGTAACGTGATAACGACACTGACTAAATGACATTAAACGTGGCTGCATCTCCAACTGAACACCAGCTGCTCACTTTAACCAATGAAGGACAAAGCAAGCCATGTTTAGTTGGATGAATATACTAAAGGCACATTCATGCCTATGTCCCTACCATACCCTCCACTACAGCGAGTCCAAATGGGCATCTGCTATGTGCTGTTTATGTGCTGATCATGAATGACAAGTTGTTTTTGTCATATAGGTCAATATTAGTTTATATTTCTACTCCCCTGCAGTTTGCACCACTAGATTTATCTGACAGCTTAA
The DNA here is from genome assembly GCA_947000775.1 of Pterois miles. Classification (NCBI taxonomy): domain Eukaryota; kingdom Metazoa; phylum Chordata; class Actinopteri; order Perciformes; family Scorpaenidae; genus Pterois; species Pterois miles. The sequence continues at coordinate 15,758,468 of CAMQGK010000229.1, read as the reverse complement.
GTTATCATCTACTTTACTTCACAGATTTAGCATAAAGAATGTTTGAGAAGCTTAGGAAATACAATTCATTGTTAAAGATTTAAAAAAGTGGTTCCTAAATGGTTTCATTTAAATAAGGCCTATTATGCTTATTTTCAGGTGCATATTGGTATTTTTGGTTTCTACTAGTTCTACTGTTTACATGCTTTAATGTTCAAATGTTTATTTTCCTGATACTGCAGCACATCTTTTCACCCTCCGTCTGAAATGCTTTATTTGAGCTCCTGGCCCGGTTGTCCTGAAAAGCCCAGTCTCTGCTCTGATTTGTGAGCTGACTCACTCTGTTGTGATTAGAACCAAATTCGTTGGACTCCAGTCCAGCTCTGCTATAACTTTGAGGGCCTGCTAAACTAGTCGCTAAGCTGGGATTATTAAAATGTGTTACTTGGTGACATGAATATATTATGGAAGAAAAGATGAGACTTCCAAGCAAGGTGTTTCAGGCAGTTTAGGAGCAGTGTTTCAATGGGGGAGAGTAACTCCCTTTGGCATGGACTTTGGGCTTTGTAACTTTGCAAACCTTTTTACGTGCACAAAATATATAAAAACTAAAAGAAAGGGGAAAAGCTCAAAATAATAATAGGTTCTCTTTAAATAACTGTTCTAGGCCCTAAGAGCTAAAATTTTCCAGCACAAATCTTAAGAATTCATACAAATTTATGTAGCTGGAATTTGTTTTTCATAACACCCCCATACAGTATTTCTCTTGTAGTCCTTTAAACCCACTTTAAAAGATAATGACGGACTGATAGATTATAAGCTATACAACCAGTATAAGGACTAACTATAAAAGGCAAATCACAAGTGACGCGTAAAACAGGTTCAACAAAATAGACAATTCTGTTGTTTGATGAGGTGCAGCTTGTGATGTCTAATTTATGCCTGTCTCTTTCTTTCCAGATGTAAATGTCTTATTCCTGAAGGGAGTAGGAGGAAGAAGAAGAAGAGGAGGAGGAGGCTGGTCTTTTTTCTATTTTGCACATGTTTCAAGGATACAGTGCATTGCTCATTTCTGTCCATTACACAGTTACTCACCGAGATTACTTAGACATGAAACCAGACGATGATAATGCGGTTCTGCATTTTTGATTAATGATGACCAAGAAATTCTTCAGAGGAACTTTTGAAAGCGGCTTCATCAACAGCAGCAGTAACAGGAGCAGCAACAACCACCACAACAACAACAACAGCAGCAGTGATATCAGCATAAACAGTCTTATATTACCCCCTGGTGGCTATGATGGGCCACAGCAGACTTTTTTTGGCAGACTGCAGTTTGGGAATCTCCTCCAAGAAAATCAACTCCTCAGATCATATAAAAAAAAAAAATCTCATTACATTTTTGTTCTTTTTTTTTAATTGATCATGATTCCATTTTCACTTTCCTCTGAAACTGCAACACTGTACAGACGAACACACTAGAGCATTTGTGAGTGTGTTTGTGTGTATGGTTACCGTAGCAGTCCCCATACAGCTAAATCATCATGCCAAAGACTCAACTTCACCATCCAACACAGTGGTTCCCAAACAATTCACTGAGCTTCCTGAAGCCTGTGTCTGCCTTCGTCTTGGGTTAAAAACCCCAAAAAGTTTTATGTGTGTGTGCTTGTGTGTACACAGCACCTGATGATGCCGAATCAAACAGTACACAAGTGAAACTTGGGATGAGTCTGAGGAACCCTGCAGCTCCTATTTGTGTAAACCCACCAGTTAACAAAGAAGCCACACGAGAACTCCATCAGACTCTGAATCTGCCAACTCCGACGACTGAATCAAACTGACGGAGCGAGTCAGGTTTTTGTTTTGTTTTGTTTTTTTCGATATGAGGACTAACACTTGGAAAAAGTCAGTAACGATAGTCTGGCTTATTTAGACAATTAGCTTTACACTCTGCTTTCAGTGACTGGCAAAGAGGACCTGGATTGTAAAAAACAAATAAAAAATAAAGTGGATTTGAGACTGAAAAATTCTTTGCCCACCCATTTGTTTTGGTTCGACGATGACAAAGTTGGTTATTGATACGAGCTACTTTAGTTTTCCATTCTGCTATGTGCTGTAAAATACATGAAACAGTTTGCTTTCCAAATTCTGACGCATTTACAAAGATACAAAAAAATGTCTTTTTGCAGTTTACATTTCAATAGCCAATATCACCAGTTAATATTATGTTATTCAAAGGAATATTGATGTGTTTTATTGTATTTTTTTATCTTATGGACAAATAATACAAACACACATATAGGATTTTAGTTGTTTGTTTTTTTTTCAGACATTCATAATGGCTTAATTCTCCTTGATCCTATTTTGTAAACTATGATATGTAACTTTAACATTGAACAAAAAGTTTATTATTTAATAATAATAATAATGTATGTATTAGCAGTAGAATGTCGTAACCTGTACCTGAGGTCTTTTTTATAGATGTATATACAATGACAGGTTTCAACCATTAAATGTGACCATTTCACAATGAATGATGACACCCTGGCCTCATACTTATTTTGCCTTTATGAACTAATAACACAACATGTCAAGGCCGTTATTCTTCCCGCTCTGGGAAGAATAACGTCTTCCTGCTCTGACCAGGTGATCCAGATCACTTTCTCCTGATAAAACAAGTTGAAGGAGAGATGTCAATGCAGGAGCAATAATGCATTATTTTTTAAACTGGCATAAAGACACGTGCATTTTCAATGAAATAACAGTGATTATGCATTTCTTATTTCCACATTCTGCCATAGACGAACGTTGCTTCATTTCAGGTTTTATAAACCAGTTCTTGTGACCTTGCAGATATTGTTTTTCTCACTTTTAATTCGATGGGGGGAAGTATGTTTAGAGATTCAGATGAGCTATATTGGCATTTCATTGACTATAGTACTCTTTATCTATGATGAATCACTCTCTCCACATTTTCTTGACTCTTATCCTCATTTTATTTCTCAACACAGGATTCATGTTCATTTTTTTTATTTATTTGATTATGCCTCAATCATTTGACATTAAATGTATCATGTAGTGCAGAGCAACCGAGAAAGATGCTGATTTGAGCAACTTTGAGAATTGTATTTTTTTTTATGCATGTGTTTATTAGTTTGCAAATTACTCCCTGAGATCCTCCTCCTGTTGAAGCAAGTTACCATCATTAGCATCCTGTTTAAAAAAAAAAAAATTACAAAAGGTCTCCAGATGTCACCAAAAACATGTTGTTTCCATCTTTATCTTTTCCAATGTCATGTTTGATGCCATGTCCTTAATCCAGAAGTGCATTTATAAAAGGATTCTTTCCCACTCAATGAAAAGTTCTATGCTAACATCTGCATGCTACCTGCTAACATGCTGATGTTTAGCAGGTTTGCTGTTTACCACGTTCACCATCTTAGTTTGGTGGGTTAGCATGCTATTGCTGCCTTCAAATGGAACTTGTAAGCTCATGGTCACACACGGGAAGTTGTGTACATGATAATATTGGCGGTGTGGTTAAGTCATGAAACCATTGCGAGGCAACGACAACATGGATGCTACAGCTGGGGTCTAGAAGTCAGTGAGGCAAACAATTTAGCAAACAAGCAAGTGGGTAACAATGCAGTAAATGCAAAAATGACACCATTGAGAAGCTTTCTTCACACATATTAGAAAATTACGAAGACAAACTCTATATGTACAACTTAAGTGTCAATTATTATCCACCAAAAATGAACTTCCAAGGCCTCCTCCATTTCTGAAAGCTTTAGCAAATAAGTCACAACTCGTGAAGTTGGAGCTTTCAGAAAATTTCCTCTTACAGAGTGATGAATACTAGATGAGGGGAGGCATTCATATGGACTCTTTTCCTGAACAAGACCCCATTTGAAGGTAGCATAATATTTGCTTACTAGTAATAAACACAAAGTACAGCTAAAGCTGCTGGGAATGTCATTGGTTTTGCAAGTATGTAGTCACAGATAAAAGTATTGATGATAGCACTAGAGGTAAAGTCACAGGATCAAAACAGATCACAATTCATCCTCTGGGGAACATGAATGTCTGTTCCATCTTTCATGGCAATCCACCAAGACAGATTTCTCAATAACGTCACTATAGAGAGAAAGCAAGAGAATCATTGAAGTCAGCAGGATTGATCATGTGGGGGCCATGAATATCTGTACTGATCTACAGACCAACATTGTCATCCTTTGAGCCATGCCACTAGCATGACTAAAAATGAAATGACTTTAAAACAGACAATTGTATGATCATCTGACTGCTCATGATTTTTTTTTGCCCCAAGACTATTTTGCATTGTTGAAGTGCATTATGGAAGACATACAGTCATTCTTCATCAATGAAACAATCATAATGAGCAACTTGAAAAAACTCAAAGTAGGACATGAATTACTCTGGCTAATATCAAAAGGCTATTAGTAGGCCTGTCAATCAATTAAAATATTTAATTGTAATTAATCGCATAATTGCCCATAGTTAATTATGATTAAGCACACATTTTTTATCTGTTCACAATGTGTTGTAACTTGTAAATCTGTCAAGTATTTAATACTCTTATCAACATGGAAGTGTGCAAATGGGCTTGCTTTATGCAAATGTATGTATATATTTATAATTGGAAATCAGTTAACAACAACAAACACAGTGACAAGTATTCTCCAGAAACCCTCACAGGTAGTGCATTTTGCCTAAGAAAATCATAACATGACAAACTGCAGCCCAACAGGCAACAACAGCTGTCAGTGTGCTGATCTGACTATGACTTGCTCCAAACTGCATGTGATTATCATAAAGTGGAGATTTCTGTAAAGAGGAGAAAATGATCTTGCCAGTTTGGAGCATTATTTAGTCTCCTTCCTAACATGCTAGTATGACATGCTTTAAAACTGACCCTGTTACAACCTAAAAATCCCAAGTTGTGTTAATTCCTAAAGGAAATGATCATTAAATTTGCGTTAATGATTTATTATCATGATAACTTTGACAGCCCTAGTTATCAGTCCTTCTACTCCCACTAACAACAAACAAGCCATTCTGCAGCTCTGACACTTTCCCCTCATTGTTCTGGTTCCCAGATGTGTACAGAGAGTTGCTTGAGGTTCTTCACCTGATGATGAAGAATCAGTCATTCTCACTTAGCAGAATGTGACAGTTGAATGAGTTTTTTTTTTATTTTCTTCTTCTTTTTCTGTTTCATGTTTGTGTCCCAGCAGTTGCAGAATGTCTCTTGAATGTAACAATCTTTCCCACCTTAAAGGATAATACCACTTTATTATGATTTGGGTCATGTTTTTGTAGATTTGGCCATCATTGCTGTAAGGTTATGAAAACATGTTGTTCACAAAAGTAACTGCTGAGATCTTGGAACACTGTGACATTGCCACAATAGTCTGATAGGGGGGACCAGAAATGCAAACTTTCAGATTATCAAACATTTTAAACAGTCTGTCTGTAAATTGTTATAGTTTGCAACAGATTGCTTTGGCAGTAATTGTACCCTTAATTTTTTCTGCCAAATGAGTTTGGCTAAAGTGAGGTTTCTGATCGTCGTGATCATCTAACTGCTCACGTTTCTTACGCTTCTTATCCCATCTGACAGCACGACATTCAGATCATGGCAGTTAACTTTCTCAGATAAATATAATATCAACAGCCTTATGCATTCAACAAGGAAATAAGAACAAAGGAGATGTTGGTCAAAACTCTCCTCTTGTGACCTTTAGCGCTCACTCTCCATTGCTTCCCTCTCTTTTTAATCTGTCTCACTATCTGTCTTCCCTCTCTCAAGCTCTTTCTTCTTTCAATATTCTGACAAGCTCTGGCAGGCCGACGTGGAGACCGAGGACAAATCAATACACCATCTAACAGCTGTCAGCTGGAGTCCTCTGTGTGTGCAGAGTGTATCTGCTGCCGTCGGTATTACATTCATTACTCTTTCCTTCCTCTCATTCTCCCCTTGCTTGTGCCATCCTTTTTTTTAAATGGGGTTTCGATGAGAACCCAATTAATATTTATAATGACAGGGCATGAAGGTGAAGTGAGAAGAAGGGCAAAGAGACCACGACAGAAGACTAGTGAGGACAAGCCTTATATATTGTCCTCATAGTTCTTTGTGTTGCAAGTAGTGAGAAAAAAGATTTTTTTTTTTTGCTCTTAGCAATCACATAACCTTTCACCTGATATTTCAACCAAACTAATTAAATGCAACTGAAATGTTCAGCCATGCTCCCTCTGTCTGCAGTCACAATGTAATCCACGGTAACCCCTATATCGGAAAGAGTGTGTGCGTGCGTTTGTGCATGCATGTGTGGGTGCGTACATGTGTATATATATACTGCATGTCATCCAGAGCCAGTTACAACAGCCTTGCTCTGCTCTAATGACTAGCTTGACCTTTCACTGATAACTGGATGAATGACACGATCTCTCCTTCCCACTCAATTCACCCCTGGCTTCTGGCTCTCCCTTCTTTAAACACACAAGTTGCTGCCTCTATATCTTTGCTCCTCAGCTTCCTTTATCTCTCTGTTTTACAATTCCTGTCTGTTTCTCACAAAGTGTTCTAACTTCATTTTCGTGCTACTTATTTATAGTACCTCGACGCACATTTTGTCACAACATCATCCTCTTATGAGTCATCCTTCATCTGGGCATTATTTCACACAGTTTTGAAGCCACATTTCAACATGTTCTCATCCCAACTCGTCATAAGGCGATGCTTTGTTGGAACCCTCTGTGTCACTTTTTGGTCGCAGTAAATATGTGCTTAATGTTGTGAATTAAACAAAAACACTTACTTAAGATTAGGCAGTGAAAATGACACTGTTATGAGCATGGAACATGAACGAACAGCTGACTGTAATGTGAAAGTGAAACGTAATGCATAGGAAATGAACAATTGGATCAAAGTCGTGTGTTTGTTGGACCACACTCAGTGGCCACTTTATTACACCTGTAAAATGTGATGCAATCCAATATAAAAGTTCTCCCAGGAATCTACTTTTACAAAGATTATAGTGCTCAGTTTTGATTGACACTGTCAGAGAGGTATTAACTTAAATATAATTAAGTTTGTAGTTTGCCGTGGTGTCAAAAAATACATGTAGCTTTGTCATACTCTAACTAAGCAACTTTTTTCATAACTGTCAATGGCTAAATTCAAAACTTTTTTTTCCCCTTATTTTTAGTAGTAATTTTGCTTTATTGGAGGAAAAAAATCCTGCATTTTCCCACAGGAGGGCAGCAGAGAAGCTCCTTCCCATGCACTGTCTATGGTGCTGAAACATTCAAACAGTCTCTATCTCTGTGCCTCTCTCCATGGTGCTGAATAATTCAGACAAATGGTATATCCCACTCTGATTTCATATCTCCTTTGTCCTTATGTGACCTGCAAATCAATTAAGTCCACCATCATGATGGGCTTTCCAGTTCCTTTGCTATTTGCAAAAGGGATGGGTGGAGTAGAATATCTGTATGTCATACTGCATTACTAACCATTTGTTAATGATTATGTCAGTGTTTAAATATAGGCAAACCCAAAATGTCATGTTCTTTTAATCTGGCCTGATTCTGACTGTTCCCCCAATTGCTTTTCACCTTTAAACACAGCAGAACATTGTCTTGTCTGCACTGTCATCTATGAAGAACTAGAACTGTAAGTTAGTGCTACAAAATGAGAGTTCATGTCCTGAGTCATTTTGCATTCGCCACAGTTACTGTCTGAACACTGGTGTCGGAGATGTTACTCACTCTGGACCTCAGCCCCATTGTCCAAATTGGGGTGTTTCTCGTGATTGCACTGATCTTGACAATCTCTTCAAGAACGGACTAAATTTTCAGATAACAGAAGCAGACATGTCTTTCAAATTACAAGGCAACTGTGGGCACTGTCACTCCATTCAAAACACATACATAATAAATGTATAAATCAGGAAATGTGGAGCTCAGTGGGACAGTGAGGGGCGAGCTTGCATGAGATCATGAAATACACTTTCAAAGGGCAGACAGAGCTTAAGTGGAGAAAAAGCAAGTCACAGATTGAATTTGAAATTCTAAATGAATTCCTACTGAGGAAGTCATTTCCAATAAAGGCAGCCAGGCTAATTAAAGTCATAATATTAAAAGGGATTAAACAGATATGATCTCAGATCATTAATAGTGATTATTAAAATTGGATTTTACATGAGTGGTGAAATTTTAATTTATTGCATGGCAAGTTTCATTTAATTTGAACAGACACGCCTATTTAAAAACCCTCCACTCAGCAGGTCTGCCTAATTTGAAACACAGGAGCCGATATTATCCACCAGTCAGGGTTCAATATTGGGATTATTCTGCCTTTCATAAACATAAAATAAAAACATTGTTTTAACAAGACCAAAAGCAACATTTACATTGCATGCCATACCTGTTGGTTTGCTGTAGTGCTGTACTGTTCATTATTGTATATTAGTCTCAAGCATATTATGGATCCTGAAACTGTGTAAACTATTGTGAGAGACACAAGATTCAGGCACTTCACAGCAAAATGTAACAAAGTACATTATCTCAAGTACTGTACTTGAGTGCTTTTGTTGACATACTTGTACTTTGTTTTTTTTATTATCTTATTCTAGTTTATACTTCTACTACATTACATATCCGAGGGAAATATTGTACTTTCTAATTCACTACATTTATTTGGCTCTCATAGTTACTTTTTACATGTAAAACATGATATACTTGTACGATATGATGCAGTACTATACTACTAATCTACCCAATAGTATACAGTGTATCTAAAATTGTCTCCATGTATGTTAAGTAAATGCTCTTACATGTATTCAGTTGTGATATAAACAGAATAAGAGAGAGAGATCAACCTTTATATTTTATGATAACGTAACACTGTGAAAGAAGCCATTCTACATAACGAGAACATATGAAACTTTAAATACATTTTGCTGAAAATACTTTATCTGTATTTAAGTAACATTTTGAATTCAGGACTTAAACTTGTAATGACGTGTTTTTAGACTGTGGTATTTAAAGGATCTGAATAGTTCTTCCACCACCGCACAATAGTTTATGTATGTTATTTAGCTACAGTATGGAGTTAGTTACAATATGTTGTGCCTTATGTTCATTCTGTCGTCTCTTTCATCCTGTAGTGGCGCTCAGAGAAACTACAGCCACTAAAAGTCAGCATCACCAAACATTAGTTCATGTATTAACAGACACATGGGTGTATCAGTGACCATATTAATTCCATTCACTGTATTTGTGTTACTTTTTTCATCCCTCTAGGAATGCAATGTTGCGTACTGTTACTTCCCTAAGTCACTTTGCTTTAGCCATGATTAATGTTTGTAGATGAATGTTACCAAGTTGCTTTTCCACCTTTGGTTAAAATCAACCAGTAATGGAGTGGAACTTCTCTTTTCCCAGAATAAGGTCCATCCTGTTCAAGTTATAGACTCATAAATAGAGGATTAAGCACTGCATTACCCTCTAATTTGGCTCTTGCCTCCCAGCTACAAAATTCAAGACTGACTACTAAACAAAACTTCAGTGTCCAACAGTGAACCTTTGGTAATGTGTGCTCATATAGTTTGTGTTAATAATGTTTAGTCCCAGTCCTGGTCACAGCACCAGTCAGGGCCCCCTTTTTCCTATAGACTCCCTAAAATTAAATATTAAATCTAAAATGGATTGAAGTTGAAAAATGCCGCAACTGGACATTGTAATAATAATACATTTCAATTATCTATAGTGTTATGTGTTCAAAATAGAAATAATTCTGCATTTACGAATTCCGGTTGGATCATCATAAAGAGAAACAGCTAAAAGATCTCAACCATAACCACTAGACAATTTAGCTCAGTTAAATCTGCAGTGGGCAGAATTGGAGCAAATATGTAATAGCAAAACAACCAGTCAGAGCCGAGCTGGAGTCTGCCATCCAGCTTTTATCAGTGAGAGAACAAACTTTCAACCTAAGCAGCGCTGATCAAGTATGAATCAATATTCTGTTACTGTAATGCTTATTTCTTGCCTCAAAGTTTCCAGAAACATCTTGTAGTGTACTGTTTATCTGTAAAATGAGAGTTTGTGATCCAGCACCAGCCGGAGCAAACTTTCACATTTTACAGCTAAACAGTACGGAAAACAGGTGAGAAATAATCATTACAGTAACAGAATAGTGACATATTTGATCAGCACTGCCTAGTTTTACGTTTGATCATTTCAATTGATTGACAGGTGCCTTTGCTGAATGAACAGCCAGTAGGAACGCTCAATAGGAACACTCTCTCTGTGAAATGACCTGTGAATGGCCAGTCTCCAGTCACGGACTGTATTTTTTAAATAAGATATTCCTTTATTGGTCCCACAGTGGGGAAATCCTGAAAACAGAGCCATGAGGAAGTGCAGAAGTCTAGTTTTCTCCCAAAATACTTTCTGAAAGGTTTTTATGGGATTTTTGCCAAGTGATGCCAAAAATAATTTTCTGCCTACTGCAGGTTTAATGGATATATTTTTAAACATAGCACATACAGTATATTAGTGTCCAATACATCAACAATTTGTATATAACTCATCCCTCCTGAGAAAGAGCCAAATAAGACAAATTCTCAATAAGCCTCTCTCCCATCTAGGCTGCAGTTTGCCAAATTAAACTTGGGTGTGGTTTCACAGAGGGTTGTTTTTCGTGCCAAATTCATAAATATCTTAATATTCCTTTGGCGTTACCTGGCTGTTCCACCTATGACCTGTGGGTGGCAGCAAAGCGCCACCGACCAGCAATAGTACCACAGAAGACAACAGAAGAAGTGTCAAGACTGACGCTCGGATAACTAATGCATGGCAATGTGGTGAGTATCGTTATATTTATCAACCGGTTGATTGAAAAGACTAAAAAATATTTGAATCAGCCACTATTCAATGGAATCGCACGTTTCAATAGTAGGCGAAGCGTGTCATGTTGTGAAATTCACGGCAGTTACGGCATACCTAATCGTGACAGCTGCTGTCCGCCTACACAAAGCAGCATCTCACTGTTAGCCAGTTAGCTCCTAGCTAGTAGCTAGCACGGCAGTGATTTTAACGTCGCTCGATAAGATAAGGTTATCTAGCATGTCTTTCTTTTTAAACGGTCTAACGTTGACTTGTTAATGTCAGTCTAATAAAAAATTACGTTACCATCACTAAGCCTTGCTGATGTTATATCAGGTAACCGGGAGCTAACAGCAGGTGACAAAAATAACTAGCTAGCTAATTAAAATTTCATACCAAGGGGCACAGCGTTGGAAGATTTCCTTTTCAAAAGCAAGAGACTGCTGTTACATCAGCAAGTGGAAACGATGAGATGCATTTAGACAGACTCCCAGATGAGTATGTCCTAAATTTCACTCAGTTGCATGAGAGACAGAGATCTATTATCTATTATGTTCCCTCTGGGTTCAAAAGACAAGAAATATGATCAGTGGTCTCTGAGATGAACACGCTATGTTATGATGGGAAGTGGTGAATTAGAGTATAGAAACGTAGTCTCAGGCTGTTTGCCTTCATTGTTCATGAAGCAGCAGAGTTTAAACTGACTTTTATTAGAATACAGGGATAACATTTAGATGAATGCTGCTGTGTATTTCAGATTTGCATAATTCAAGATTTAGTTCAATTCAGTTGAATTCAGTTGTAGTGGTGCCAATTGCAATGCTTCAGTGAAATCCAGTTTGTGCATTTATACTTACTGTGTTCAGTCTGTAAAGATAAACCTTCTATGTTAAATGTGATACCACAATATTATGCTTGTCAGTATTGTATAGATTGTGGAGGATGGAGCCCCCCTGTCAATCAAATAATTACATTGCAATATATAGAGAGGTCTGTGAAGGTTCTCATTCATCCAGGGCATATTCATTCTGGCAAAAATTAAATCGAAGGCAGCTGGACTTGGTCAGACTAGTGGGGCTAGTCAGACTGTAGCGTTCGAACTGTTGAAGCCACTTGGATAAGGGGAGAAACGTCTTCAGAGACAAATCTAAGTCCAGTTGCCATCGATTCAATTTTTGCCGGAAAAAATATATAAAGAGCATCTTGCACACATTATGTAGGCTCATAATTAATTATTTGCTATTTATATATATGTAGGACAGTTTGCGTAATGAAGAATTGGTACTAAAATGCCCTATACTGAAGTTTTATTCATATAATCTATATTATCTATGGCAATGTGATGCGCGCTTGTCTTTATTTGTGAAACAACATTTTATTTTCTTCTTTTCTATTCTTGTCACAAAGGCACACTGGCCAAATCTAGTAGTGGATCCAAACAGATCATTGTGCTGTATATAGGTTCACACCTTCACAGCAATGTATTTGGAATGTATATGCCTGTTTTGTGTTTACTTGGGGTGTCAATCGATTAAAATATTTAACTGCTGTTAATCTGTTCAAAATGTACCTTAAAGGTAGAAGTATTTTAATACTCTTATCAACATGGGAGTGGGCAAATATGCTTGCTTTATGTGAATGTGTTTATTTAATATTGGAAATCAGTACAAATATTGTGCAGAAGTCCTCACAAAATATCATAACATGGCATATTCATGCCCAACAGGCAGCAACAACTGTCAGTTTGTCAGTGTGCTGACTTGACTTTGACTTGCTCAAAATTGCATGTGATTATCATAAAGTGGGCATATCTTGAGGTCAGAGGTCAAGGGACCCCTTTGAAAATGGCCATGTTATTCCCTGCCAAAATTTAGGATATGTTTAGTGATTTCCTACTTTAATATGATGTCTATATTTCACTCTAGCTTTAAAACTGTGCCCACTACAACCAAATTTACCAAGTTAAATTTAACGGCCCGAGTGTTTACACGTCAGTCAAAAGAGTGCTTGGCTGACTTTTCTTGCAACCCAACCTTACCTACAGCTACCATACCCCTATTTTCTTCTCTTTCATTTTCCCTCATTAATCCCTCTCCTTCCTTCCTTCTCCAGTCTGCCTGACTCTTGCTGACCTTCAGTGGCGATTGGCCCACACAGCCATCACTCAACATGCAAGGATTCTACTCCAAGCTCGACTCCTCCCCCTCCTCGTCCCCATTATTGGGGTTGGGCCTCGGGGGAGACGGTGGTCCCGTACCTCTCAGCCTGGCTGTGGAGACGGAGAAAGCTCAGGCCCTCCTACAGACATTCAGCTCTGCCTCTCTACTGGCATCAGCCGGACTTGGTATGTTCTGTGTGGTGGCGGACCACACTCTGCAGTTGTCCGTCATCCAGAACCACCTGTGGCTGCGCGCTGTCTTGGACAACGCCACGCATGGATTGGTAGGGCTGTGGTCATGGGCAGTTGTTATTGGACTAAGGAAAAAGAGTGATCTGTATGAGGTGCTGCTTGCCGGTCTTCTGGCATCAATTATAGACTTGGACCACTTCTACATGGCAGGATCCCTGTCACTCAAGGTAAGACCTGCACTCTTACTGAGGGTTCTTCTTCATATCTGATAAGTGAGTCGTGACAAATATATGGAGTCAGAACACTCTCAAGATTAACCCTCATTCCACCAACTGGGGTCCCCACAGACCCCAGAGGTCTACTTTTTGTCATATCTCACAGGTACTTAATTCTATCATTGCAGTGTTTCATGACTTCACGACACTGTTTTCTGTTTGAATTAGTGCTTTTTTTTTTAAAATTATGTAACCAAAAAAGCCCAGTGTTTCCATCTTTTTTTCCAATGAAAGAACCTAGCAGCGCTAGCTCCAAAAGTCGCTAAATCTAGCGAGAACAGCACCCAAGTTGACAACACTGACAGTCCGTCTCTTCAGGCCTCTCTCCAAAGCCACTCCCCCAGAATTATCATAATGAATGTTAGCAATGAACATGTCTGTTAGTACTCACAGTTGTCAAGTTGGCAGCTTGTGGAAGATTCTGGTGATGTGCAATGAATGCACGGGTAGTGAACACAGATATGAGGCCAAGTGAAATTACTGGACGGGCTTATTACAGTTCTGCGATGGCAACAAATCCTGGATTTCTTCTATTTGTCTGGGCATTTGATTCATTGATTGCCGTCGTGAAGAGAAATTCAACAAATACAACCAAAAATTGTTTTGAAGAGGATTACCAACCATAGCTTTAAATATGGAGAGTGGCTAAGTCCATTTTCTTCTACTTCTTTCTGGATGGGAGATTGATAGATTATTTTAAATTAAATTTTTATGTATGTAACTTTATTTTCAACCAATTTCTTCTAGGGAGGTGTCATCTAAGGGCATTGTTAAAAGCTACATGCCTGTCGTAGTAGCTTTTATACTGTGTTCATTTTTAATTGATCAAGTTTTGACCCCTTCTTGTTTCATATCAGAGAAAATCCTAACAAGGACAAATGTGTGTTTTGCTCTTTTCTTTTTTTTCAAATTCACTTTAAGTACTGAATAGATATTTATTATGATATTATATAGTATATATTATTTATTCTGATGATAGGCTTGAATATATACATTACAAACTGATGGTGAGCAGTGACTTTAAAAACCTTGCTGAACTCTTTCTTCAGGGGTAACACATAATTCTGTGGCAAAGGGCTTACACTAATACTATTTGTAGATTGTGGAATGATATAATCTTGCTGAAGAACATCTCCCACTTTCTTCCAGGCTGCTGTCTCACTCCCTCAGCGTCCACCTCTTCACTGTTCATCTCTCATCCCCGTCCTCTGTCTCTCCCTCCGCTTCCTCATGTGGATCGGACGCCTCAAAGACGCTTGGTGCTCCTTGCCGTGGATGCTTTTCATTTCCATGGCGACGCACCACGTCCGTGACGCCGTGCGCCACGGCCTGTGGGTGTGCCCATTCGGCAACACGGCACCACTCCCCTACTGGCTGTACGTCAGCACCACGGCGACACTTCCTCACCTGTGTTCAGTGCTCATGTATCTGACGGGAACCAGGGACGTGATCTCCACCAAACACGGAGTGGCCATCGATGTTTAGACGTCACAGACGACGTCTAATTCTGATCTGGTATGGATCGCCTCTTGGCAAAAATGTTCTAAGCAACTTTAAGATACTTGAAATCACTGGAGGAAACAAGCTAAGATTTTTTTTTTTTCCACCCACAAGGATGAGGAAACTGTTACTATATGATGATGGAAAACAAACCTACAGTTTGGGTTTCCATGTATAGAGACATCTGTAAAATAACAAATTATGTTTGAAAATGGAACGTTCCAATATGTGTGCCAATCATGGATTTTTTTTTTCTGGGATTAAGGAAATGTTTCGGAATCCTGCTGACTTAAATGAAGAGTGATGTTATCTCCAGTAACAGTCTTATGGAGTGACCCTTTAAAGCTTTGACATATCGTTTTGCAGAGGCTTGCCTGTTCATCTACCCAAACTCTGGTAACGGATCCAGAACTTTATATCATTTCTTGGCTCCCGAACTCATCACCTGTATAATCACTTTCCATCCTCATCCTAAGAAGGAACACTCAAGGAAAAGCCAACCAAAGGTCATCCAAAGGCTGTATGACACTGACATATTGTTACCAGTGTCACCCTCAGTGCATCCAACAGTATATTACCACTGTTATTCCACAGTGCATTTAAAATTGCTCATCTGCCATATTAGTGAAATTTAAATGTAGAGTATGTCTTAAATCTATCACATTCCAATGACAGATCCTCTATTAATCACCACAAAACATTATCTTTGGTGTTAACGCCTTTACTATCCTACTATCCAGCTGTCACCTCTTTGCCACTCTCATTTTGCTGCTTGGATGAGCCTTATTGTCCAGACAAAAATAACTTTTTCCAGAGAAGCCACTTTTTGCAAATCAGTGGTTTCAGTGCCAACTATGTCAGTTGTGGTTATGGATCAGGATTTTGTGGCTCAATGCTAATGCCATGTCTAGATGCTACACAGTTTAGAAATAAGAAGAAATAACTTCTAAGAAATAAGAAAGAACCATCATTTATTTCTAAAATGTGTTTGTTGCTGAATTATTAAGATAATTATTCTAAGTTATGTTGGTTGTTGAAAGGTGAACTGGCTTTGTATACTGTGTGCATGAATCAGCCTGGTATTGGGAAATATTCCACTTTTAAGAGATACTCTGTGCTCAAGATGCTGAACAACTTACTGTAGATATTGGCTAGTTGGATTCCCACTATATCAATGACAGAAAACAGTTTTTATTTTCAGATTTTTTATTTATTTATTTATTTTTATTAAGCCTTTATTTTTGCAGAAATGGTGTTTTAAACAAGATACATACAAACATTTAAAACACAAAACAGTCTTATGGTATTTCAGATAACATGCGCACAAACATGGAACAGTGTGTAACATTTAGGCATCTATTGGTAGAAATATAATATAAAATATAAATATACTAATAAATCTGTTTTCTTTTGTGTATAATCACTTGAACTAGGGGTTGACCGATGCAAGTTTTTTTATGGCCGATGCCGTTTTTTTTTTTTTTTTTTTTTTTTACAGAATCAGGACTGCTGAATTTTTTGGGCTGATACTTTTGGATGATTGATCTGATAAAATATATTAGCTTAATAATAAAAATGACACAAAATTTCTCAACTTCAGTAGACATTTATTGAACAACACCTATGGTATGTCTCTCAAATCTACATTTTGTGTCTTCACTGCAGTGCACTTATATATTTTAAATAAAAGCAATGTATAAACTCAAATACATGAAACAGGTAATCAAAAAAAGTAACTTTGTCAAAAAATTTTGGATGAAAAAATTCGGCAGTCCTGATCAAGCACAGTGGATGTGATGAGTAAGTGACTGAGGCTGTGTGAGTGAAATGCAGCGCAGATTTTAGTGCAGTGATTTAAGAAAATTTTACATTTAAATCCAGCCAGCGGCGGTTTCGTGCATACGTTATTCATTTGCAGTCTGGACGCAGAGGGGTGAGCATCTCCTGCGAGGCCATGAGAGCCGTCAGTCTCCAATAACATTAGAAAAAGTTGCTAGTCGCTTTTTTTGAAAAATAATCGCTAGAGAGGTCTGAAAACTGGCTCAATATAGTTGGTAACCCTGCTGAGGTCTGCTGGTAGAATGCCAATTTGATTGACACAAGGGGCGGAGTCACATGTCTTCTACAGCAACAGCACCGGGCTGCCCGCTGATGCTTGATGATCGGCTTAATATGCTCAGACATCAGCTTGATGCCGATAATGGAGGGAAAAAAAATCACCGATTTATTGGTCGACTATGAAACTACGAATCGTGTTTTCGTTACCTTACAGTGAGCCATTTATATCTACATACAAAGTGGGCCTCCATGTTTCTTGAGTAGCCCAGAACGGACAAACCAAACACTGGCTCTAGATAGGACCATCCATGTTTTCACGGCGGCCTCCGCAGTTCGTTGCAACCTGCAACCATCACTAGATGCCGCCAGATCCATACACACTGTACCTTTAAAACACGTAAACATGCAGTATCAAGTCATAGTAGCTCACAGTATTTCAAACAACATACTGTACATGCAGATATTAAAGACAAAAAAAAAAAAAAAAACACAGTAGCAACTACAGAGTCATATAACAGGAAGACAGTTTCAAACAGGAAAGTCCAGGAGTATTATTTTTCACTGCTTTGGCTCAGTTGTTGCTAAGGATGAAATGACAAATGATTTTGTACTTAAGTGTTTGTATGATAAGCGTATGGTGTCCCAAGTTACCTCTCTAGTTCATATCAAACAAAGGAAGGATAAGGGAACAGAGGGCTGTACTTCGAAGCAAGTTCAACATCTTCTCCTTATCTGGTTTAACTGACCCTAACAACCACGATCCCGCTAAGCGGCCCTATGACGGTGGTTATCAATTTGGCTATGAGCGCGTGGACATAAAAGGGGTAGCGTTTGCTGCATATGAACAATCACGAACATGGACAATTATACCGTGAGCAGAGCGGCATGTTTTACAAACCAATAATATCAGACAAATACGAAGAAGTTAAAGACATAATCCAGATTAAAAAGGGTTTAAACTTCCAAATGTTGAAAGGATAGCTGGCAAAAGATAGTCCATTAAATCAAGATGTTGCTTACAGAATAGAATAGAAGCATAGAAGATTTTAGTTTTCCTTTTGGTGAAATAGTAGCATGTATGACACTTTCAGCCTTCTTTCAGCAGACTTACTTTCATATCTTAATAATCATCTACAGCATACATAAAAGAACCGGTAGCAAAGTAACGCAATGCAATATATAGAGTCTGCAGGACAGGACTGCAGGACTGTAAATGCATAACTGATGTATTTAATTATTTCTTTTTATTGGCTTCCATGTCTGTTTGAGTTTTTTCTGTCTTTTTTGCATTTGGCAATTTAAGCTGTGTTGCTATTAGCCTGGATTATGACTAACTTCTTTGGATTTTGTGTAATATTTTACAATCTGCACACCAATATTTGATTGGTCAGTAGGCGGAGCTTTTATATGAGTTGATCATATAAAGAGCAACCCCAAATTCTGCTTCATAGTACAGACATCTGATCTGGAAAGATGCTGAAAGTTTATTTTTGAAGTTTTAAACATTCAAGGGAAGGATTTGTTCGGTAGTGTGTATTGCTAGTAATATCTTCATATAACGTGATATTTACAGAAATATAAAATGGAAGAGTGATGTAAATGCTGCAATAACTTGCTGTATATTGTTCCACTGCAGTTTTTGTTATACTACTGTAATTAAATTATTGATCAGTACATACATACATATTTAAATCTCCAGGTGGCTTTTCAGTGGTGAAACCATGACGCGCAAAAGAACATGGGCTGTTTATTTTATCTATTTATCACATGAATATTATCATCCACTAAGACACAAAACATTTAGAGGTAGGAGGTCATTACACTGTTTTAGAGGTAGAGTGATCACACACAATCATTCTTCATTAATATTTTAATATATTTCACATAATGCAGAGTGGATTTAATGTTTTTTTAGAAGTTATAGTTAATTGAATGTAATTGTTTCAAGTATAAAAGGGATGGTGGACTCCTCAAGACGGTTCTAATAGTCGGCTTTGGAACATTAATTTTAGTTTAGCTTTTACAACATAATATCAGCCATAAGAAAAAACATGTTAATTTCTATCTGATTTTTTGTGTTTATGTTTTCTTGTGGAGCTGCGCCTGATTGTAAAGTTGTAGTGGTACTTGTTGTCCACTAGATTGCTGCAGTGAGCTGTAAATGTTCACTATGTGTTAATTTGGCACCAATCAGGTCCTGAAGTTGGAGAGTTGCAGCGTGTCATTGAAGAAAAAAAAAAAAAAAATCTTTGTGACCTAAATTTAAAAATGTATTTGTAGTTGAATTTTGGGAAGAAAAGGTCACACAATGGCTGATTAATTACCAATTATTTTGAGTAAAACAATCTTACTGTTGCTTATGTTCACAATGTGACCTTCATTAATGCAATATTATGAATTTTGCACATTTTATTTATTTTTTATTTAAATTATATTTTGCATTATTTGCTGAATATGTTTGTATTGACATGATTTCCCTTTTAAAGTATAGATGGTAAGAAGATTGTTTTAATGTAGTGTTCTTTTTATCCCAATAAAACATATCCTGTGTATATATCTTGTGTTTATCCATCAATACATGCTTGGCATACAATGTTAAGATTTTTTATAACATTTTTCATGGCATACTATGTTGTGACTGTAGGACCTCTATACCGCTATAGGACCTCTTTATGGCTTTCCAATTTAATACTTTTGTCTGACATACTATGTTATGAAACTTTTATGGCAAACGGACATTGAATGAATTTATTTCATGGTGCACAAGGTAAGGCATACGTTGGTATGAGATTTTTTGAGATTTTTGTGAGATACTATAATATTACTCAATGGTATACTTTGACTTATGATTTACATTACTATGGCTTTTTATATGATTTTTTATGGCATACTATACTGTGATTCATTGTTTTTTGATATTGATATTACTGCTGTATATATATGTTATATATATATATATATATATATATGTATATATATATATATATATATATATATATATATGTTGTATATATATATATATATATAACATCATATAGTGGCTTTTTTAAGACTGACAGTGTAATTACATTTTTTTCAGATACTATGACTGCTTTTTTCGACATACTATACACACAAAAACATGAATTTTCACTTTCTTAAATAATTGCTGAAGAATATTTACATTTTTTCCTTTTTTGAGATGCACGTGTATTTGACTTTTTTTTTTTTTTTTACTTTTTTCGACATACTAAACTGACTTTTTAAAAAAATTCTTTGACATGCTATGCTATGACTTTGTTCACATTTTTCCCCATACTATACTGTGAGTTTTTCTCAACATACTATACTATGACTTTTTTTGACAGTATACTATGACCCTTCTGTCATGCTCGACCTGTAGTATAATTTTTTTTACTCTTTTTGACACACTATACTGTTACTTTTTGTGGACATACTATTTTATGACTTTTAGTCAACATATTTTCATAACTCAGAAAAAAAAAGTTTGTCTTGGTAAAGTCACAGTATTGTATGTCAAAAAAGTCACTATACTATGTCGTAAAAAGCATAGAATAGTATGTTATACTATACTATGACTTTTTAGAAATACTATACTGTGACTTTTTTTTTTACTCTTTTTGACTTTCTATACTGTCTGGTTTTTGACATACTATATTATGTCCTTTTAAGACATGCAATTCTGTACAATACACACTCACTCAGTCATCATCAACAGCTTAGCTGGAGGGGAAACAGCTTCAGCAGGGGACCCTGAACTTCCCTTTCCTGGACCACATTAACCAGCTCTGACTGGGGGATCCCGAGGCGTTCCCAGGCCAGTGTGGAGATATAATCTTTCCATCTAGTCCAGGGTGTTCCCTGGGGCCTCCTCCCAGCTGGTATTGCCTGGAACACCTCCCTAGCAAAGCGCCCAGGGGGCATCCTTACCAGATGCCGAACCAGCTCAATTGGCTCCTTTCAACGCAAAGGAGGTGCGCGTTTTGGCCGATCTGGAACGCCTGCCAGAGGACAACAGTTCAAAAAGGTGGTGGCGGGGGTCGGTGTAGTCTTTGGTGATGCTGGTGGCTCTGCTGGAGTAATGTGAGGTGGCGATGTCAGCAGTTTTTTCAGCTGTTCTTTGTCTGCAGCAGAGCAGCCTGCATACAACACTGACATGCAGTATATTAGCAGACTCTGGTCGACCGGTAGAAGGCCAATAGCAGCTTCCTCTGTGTTGTTCCTCCTGAGCACTCTCAGGAAGTGAAGTCTCTGGATGTATAAATCCCCGCCCATTTCTAGCACCTGAGCTAACCGGTATGCATTGCTCAGGGGTTGTGACCCAGGTTGTATCTGAATGGTCATTACCGAAACGAAGGGTTCAGAATGGGTCACAAAACCCTGGCTCGCCCCCAGCCATTGGTGTGGAAGAGGTATCAGGACAATTATTTATTGATATGATGGACATATTTCTGGCTTTACTTTTCTATTATGTATATACTAATTTATTTTATTTGGATTAATACTGTTTTTAAATCTATGCTTCTTGTCTTTTATTGCACTATCCACTTGCTGCTGTAATGTGAGAATTTCCCCACTGTGGGACTAATAAAGGAATATCTTATCTTATCTTATCTTATCAGGACTTCACAGGAGCAGGGGAGGATGTGTTGCTGTGAAGTATTTGCATCAGAGATATTGTGCTGAGCTGTGGCCATTAATTAGA
Organism: Pterois miles; assembly: GCA_947000775.1. Taxonomy (NCBI): domain Eukaryota; kingdom Metazoa; phylum Chordata; class Actinopteri; order Perciformes; family Scorpaenidae; genus Pterois; species Pterois miles. The sequence goes on along the minus strand of CAMQGK010000229.1, from coordinate 15,736,684 downwards.
AATGTCCTGAATATAGCAGGAAGGAAGCAGTTGGCCTGAGCCTTCACGAGCTGCCATTCCACTGAATGAAGTACATAAAAGGACTACTTTCCCGATGTTCTCAGGGCTAAAACATCCGCCGTTTCTAATTCATCTTATCTTACAACCACATGCACTAGACATACAGAATGATACCCTGAAGACGCTAAAGATTCCATGACAACATTCACATCCTTTCAGTTGTACATCTTAAAAGATCATTTCATAAAGACAACAAAAGATGGCTTGAGCATTTGGTTTCATCACACTGTCACTATCAGATAATGGCAGCTTTCTAAAAGAGATAAGATTTGGCTTCAGGGGAAATTTGTTCATGTTTTTTCTGAGAATCACAAACAAAACACCAATGGCATGTGATAGACAACCGATCCGCTCCTCGACTGGCTAATCTGTTCAGAGTAATTGCATGTTTTTTACACCGCATTAGAAATTAGAAAAAAAAAAGAGAGAAGCAACATCAACCTCTGATGAAAACACAAATAAAAAAAAATAAATAAACAGAAGCTAAAAGTGTGATAAAATAGTATTTATTTCACAGACAAACAAGGACAGGAAGAAAAAAAACAGCTTATGGTGATATCTGTCGTACACATAAAGCAAAAAAAAAAAAAAAAAAAAGACTATGTACATCTGAGAATGGATGCCTGAGTGTAATTTGAGGTTTAAGAAATAAAACCAACAGGCTCCATCTGCTATCACATACTGCAGAGGAACATAGAAGAACTGATTATACCACAAAAGTGTCCATAAAAATCAAACACCACTAATGTGAAACAGAAAGGTGACAATCCATAGTTACACACCATACAGACAGAAAACAGATCACTTTGAAAGTCAAATATAGAACAGACAGGGTGTCCCACATAAAATTCAGTCTGATGGAGGGTTTATAAAATTTGCCTCAGTAAAGTGTCTTTGAAAAAATGTATCTTAAAATAAATCTTTTTAAAAACGTATTTCAGACTTTTATTTTGCTGTTCAGATTGGAAAAATATTAACTCTGTTACCCGTGAAACCGAGCACAAAAAATGTCTCTTCCCATGTCACTTACAGCACTTTCAAATTTACTATATTATTAATTGAATAAATGCTGCTGGGATGAGTATCGGCACCTCTAAATCTGAGGCCATGGTTCTCAGCAGAACACTGATGGATTGCCTATTCCGGTAGGGAATGAGTCCTGACCCCGAGTGAAGGAGTTCAAGAGTTTGCGAGTGAGGGGACGATGGAATGTGAAATTGGCCGGAGAATCAGAGCACCGGGGGCGGTATTACATTCGCTTAACTGCACTGATGTGATGAAAAGAGAGCTGAGCCGGAAGACAAAGCTCTCGATCTACCACTCAATCTTTGTTTCCACTCTCACCTATGGTCATGAGGTGCTGGGTCATAACCGGGACAACTAAATCGCAGGTACAAGCTGCCGAAATGGGTTTTCTCAGAAGGGCGGATGGCATCTCCCTTAGAGATAAGGTGAGAAGCTCAGTCATCTGTGACGGACTTGTTGAGGTGGTTCGGGCATCTGGTAAGGATGCCCCCTGGGCGCCTCCCTAGGGAGGTGTTCCAGGTACAACCAGCCTGGAGGAGGCCACGACAAAGTCCCAGGACTAGGTGGAGAGATTGTATCTCTACACTTGACTGGGAACGCTACAGGATCCCCCCAGTCAGTGAGACGGGAAGTTCGGGGTCCCCTGCTGGAGCTGTTGCCCTGCGACCCGACCCTGGTTGATGATGAACGAATGAATTTACTACCATAATATGTGTATTAATTATGCTGTATTAAACCAGGGATGCATCAATACCGATACCGGATATCAGGACCTGGATTGGGTATCGGTGACAATGGGGCTGATCTATTCAATTCAATTCTATGTTCATATACATTATATGTTGGAATTTTTAAGTTTTGACCAATTTGTTGCAGCATTAAAAATATTTAATTGTATTTGATTTGTAATCCCAGTTAATTTTGAAGAGTTTTTACCAAGCTGCTGGTCTATGATGTATTATTTAAATATGATTCAATAAAATTTTACCTGTGTATTCAGTTGTTATTTTGTTTTACAAAGTTAGGAAAGCAAAGTTTAAGTCATGCCTGATCCAGTTAATTCCACATAGTGAAGCATGCAGTTTATTAATTAAACACTGGTGTAGGATTGGTACTTGGTATCAGCTGATACCCAAAGTCCAGGTACCGTTACTGATATTGGGACTGAAAAAGTTGGATCAGTGCATCCCTGTGTTCAACAACATATATATTATTTTAGTTACAATAAATGAGCAGGTAGCAAGCTCATTACCTTGATTATGGTCACATTGACAAGACTATGAAGGCCTACAAAAGGATGGAAAAATAAATTCAATATCCAGGTATTACAAGCACTGAGGGGGAATAACGGATGACTTAATATTTGGAGGTAATGATTTCAAAAACACATACAATCATTAATTACTGACTAATAATTTTCAAATCGAATTTCAATTTTCAAAATTAATTTCGGGTATAATTTTGATTTTATTTAGTTTTTGTTAATAGATTATTTTGCTGGATGCAATTTTTTTTTTTCACAAACTCTAAACATTCAGATACTTTATGCTTTTATAGCAAACTCTGAACCAATGTTACTCCAATTCAAATAGAAAGTGAAAGGTCAGTTCTCTGTCAAATACCATTTGAATAATTTGAAAATGTTTGACTTTCTTTGTGCATGTTGCCACAGGAAGAGCCGGACAAAAAAGTTGTTCATCTGACTGCAAAGAAATTAATAAAACTGTTACGTTAGAGTAAAGCAAGTTGGATGAAGACGAGTTCAGTAAACAAATTGCCCATACAGTAATCGTACAGTAACACAGCTTCATATAACTGGGGAGAAAAACACAAATACACAATGCTGGGAAGGTTCTCCAGACATGGATTATCCTCAGACACTCACTAAAACTATTTTTCTATAGGGAATCTCCCTTCAGTCAGTGGGATTTCACATTGCAACGTTACACACAAACCTAAAAGTATGTATTGGCCGAATATTTATTGCCATTTGCTCCAATTAGATTCTTTGTAAGAAAGATATTTTTGTTAAGATTATTTTCCAATTCAACAAAATGCATGTTTTGTCTAATGGGTTTCACAATCAAACTGTATACAGTACACTGAATTGCAAAACTGCTAAATTTATCTAAGTTAAACCATGTCTGTGAAACTTTCCCCTTATAATATGTTTTTTTTCTACATATAAACATCATTTATAATAACATACATGAAATGTATTTTTTTTAAAGTGTGATATACAATAATATACAAAAAAAAAAAAAAGCTTCAATTGGATCCATGCATAATATGTGGAGCTAGCTTGAGAGAACATACAGTCGTCAAACTGGAAAAAAAAAGTCTGACTTAGATGCACCTTGTGTTTCTGACACAAACTACACAGCTTTGGATCAATAGAATATAACCATGTATGGAAGCCCATTTCTGCCAGTAACAAAAAAAAAAAAATGAAAAATTTGCTTTGCGATGGAAAAAAAGATCCTGTAAGTCAATATAATGACACATTTTCTTGAAATGAATTGGTATATCAACATAATGATGACTTTTCTCAAAAATAATGACTTTGTGTTGCAACATGAGAAACTTTCTCAAAATAATAACTAATGACATAGTATCACAAAATACAGAGACATTTGTTTTGAAATACCAACGCATTATTTGTAGAAATCTTATTGAGCTACTAAGTCATTGTTTTGATATACCAATTCATTACTTCAAGTTTCTCGTGATAATTCAATTCAATTTATATATATTAGAGCTGTCAAAGTTAATGGTGATGATGATCTCTAGAGTTATTAATGAAAATGGGTTCTGTGGGTACCCACAAGTCTCCCCTTTACAAACATGCCCACTTGATGACAATCACATGCAGTTTGTGGCAAGTCATAATCAATTCAGCACACTGACAGCTGTTGTTACCTGTTGGGCTGCAGTTTGCCACGTTATGATTTGAGTATATTTTTACGCTAAGTGCAATACCTGTTGTTTGCTTTGTGTTGTTAAATGACTTCTAATACTAACTATATACATACGTTTGCATAGAGCAAGCATATTTTCCCACTCACATGTTGATAAGAGTATTAAATCTCCCTTTAAGGTACATTTCAAACAGAGAAATGTGCAATTAATTTGCTATTAATCATGATCAAATATCTGAATCAATTGACAGCCCTTATTTATATAGCATCAAATCATAACAGAAGCTATCTCAAGACACACTATAATTTACAGAGACCCAACAGTATAATGACATTTTCATCACATTGGCAGAAATGGGCATCTATAACTACCAGACCAACACAGAGAAAAAAAAAAAGATTTTTTTTTTTTTTTTGTAAATGCAAGCACCCCACTCAAGCAGTAGAGCCTCTCACTTCCATCTGTTACAGACAGGACACAAAGTTTGCAGGTGTCAAAAGCAAAACTAAACCAGATGTACTGTTCTAGAGGTATTTGGCGCTTTTCATTCATTTTTCGTGAGTTGGTAGGACGTGAGACACGAGTACAGTGAGCGAGAGTCGCTCTTGTCAGGTAATCGGGTTGGTGCTCATCTCATGTTAACACCCACCAACCAACATGCTCTGATTCAGCTACATAAACTCAGCTTTCATGAGGTAACTGACCAGTCGGTGCATACTGGTGCATATCTGTCTGTTATTTAATGTGGTGTAAAAGAACATATGCTACTGAATGTTTCTACAGTATCTCTCCACAAACTATTTCATTTCAGATTAAGTGTTGATGGTAGCAGTGTGTGATCCCACTCAATGTGAAAAGAACCCATGTCAAAGTTAGGTGTGAGTTGCACTAGTAAGTTTTCTGCATCCATTTTCATTCCCATTTGAACTAAACCTACAACAGCACTGTCAGTGGGACTTGTTCGTGAGAGCAGCTTCCCCAAGGACTTTTAAGTAAGATGATTATTCCTCAAATTACTTTGATTTTATAAGTGCTTAATACATTTTTTTTTTAGCAGTCTAGCTTTTTTTCATTAAAATTAACCCCAGCTTTAAATCAACAACCTGCTTTTCATTTTATCGTTTAAGCAACCTTTAATAAGCTTTTGTATTTAGTTAAAATATGCCTCATATTGTTACTGCATTCCTCATCTGCAGGTAATATCAGTCTCACCAGAGATGAACCTGGCTGAATAGCTCCAAACAAATTACATGAAACACTGAACTCTTATCAAGTTAAAAAGGGGTTATAGTAACTTGAGCAGTGTAAGAATAGCCTAAGGCTGAATGCATTATTGATCGACGACAATTTTGATATTCAATTGTTTGTCATATATTATTTTATGTGCCAATTATTAAAGGTTGCACCCTCTCAAATTTAAGGATTTGATGCGTTTCTCTGTTTTATTTTGTTGTAAATTAAATATCTGACATTTCAAATATCTGGAAAAAAAAACAAAAAAACAGATTAATTGATAATGAAAATAATTGCTAAATAAAGTTTTAGTCCTACAGTGGATACTGTCATATTAAGTATGCATTTTAAATGCTTTAAAAGATATTGTCCCATCCTGATTTTAACTTACCACCGCTTGAGAATCTCATTTTTGTTGAGCCTCAGTGGATTAACGTCTCACCTTGCTGCAGTGAAGTACATGTGCACACCAGGACCCTGTGACATCAATGTTGAATTCACACCACACACAACCACTCCCATTAATGGTGTGTCCAGAGGTGAAACAAGGATGACACCTTCATCCACAGAGGGCAGCAAAACACTGCTTTTCAGCCTGGTGTTTTAAGAAAGAAATGTAAAAGCACACAATGAGCGAGAAGTTATTAGGGGCTGTTTGGAGTCTAGACAGAACAGCTGAATGTTTATGGTTAATATTCTCTGGTTAACTAAGTATCTATGTAATTTCATAATGCTGGTGGTTTGTGAAAGGCCAGTATCTTATTTTCTTATCTCACTTTTTTCCATGTGTGTCTTCACACACATTCAGTAACAATGGATGGATGGATAGAAAGAGGTATACCAAAAGAACACCTGTGCGAAAAGACACCAGACAATGAAACAAGCATATCATGCAACATAAAATCACTTGTCATAAATGAAATAAAGTCGAGGCAACCCAATCTGCCCACCCTGGACCTTATTCTCCATGTCCATCCCTCAGGTCAGGCCTCCTGCCTCTCAGCTGAGACCGTTAATGCCCGTAGTTACTGCTTTGGCATCAGATGCACACACAGAGACTGGCAGTTATGCTTCCTTCACAGCATTGAGTCGGTCGGTCAGTCGATGTAATAATGGATGCACTTTAATTTGTGACTTCTCCCGATGAATCTCAAAAAAAAAAAAAAAGAAATACAAGAACGTGAAGACTTTTGGGTGGGAGAAGAGAGGAAAGTTGTCCCAGAAAAAAATCTTCCACTTTCCACAAAAGAAAAAACAAAACTATGTTCTCTTGTTTGGCAGCTGCACTTCCTTACTTGTTGCTTAAAAATTCAAAAAAATGTTGCTCCTCTCCAAAAAGAGTGAGGAGTCAGTCCACCTGAAGCAGCACTGATTGTGAGTGAACTCAAATGTCCTGATGCAGTGTCACTCCTATTGTCCGCTGTGCGTGAACTGCAGTGAAGTTGTTGAAGTGAACATAAAGAAACAGAGTAGGGTCTGTTTTCCCTGTCCCCATGTACAGTAGGTGGAGTCTGCTGATGCATTATGGGTAGTGAAGTTAGATGTGACCGCTCAATAGGTCCAGGGAAACCTCGCAAAACATACCCTTCAGTCAGCTTTTTTTATTGGGTAACTTTACCCTACTCCGCAAAGTTCCGTGTATGAGTTCATCCCTGTCCCGGATCCTGGTTTGACCCTGGCTGATGCATTCTGGTTAATGTAGTTGAATACAGACAGTCAGCTTGCTACTGCGGTGAAGGCAAAGGCTGACTCTTGGGAGGAGCCCTAGAACGGGCTGACAAGGAGAAGATGCTTGAAATCAACCTGAGAAAAGAAGAAAAGAGAGGAGGGGAAGAGAGGAAAACAGAGTAGAGGAGAAGAGAGTGGAGGAAGAAAAGAAGACGACTTTAAAAAAAACATGTATAAATCATAATGTAATTAAGCACTGCCTTGAAAGTACAGATTTAAATAACAGAGCTGAATGAGAGATATGCAGGCATACTTACAGGGTTATAATCTGTGTGTGTGTGTGTGTGTGTGTGTGTGTGTGTGTGTGTGTGTGTGTGTGTGGCCTTATAATCACATGTTGGCTGACTATCTGAAGGGTTGTCTGAATGTTGTTTATAGCAGCACTTTGAACCATTTCAGTTATTACTAAGGCAAAGCTCTGCTATGCTCTTCTCACTGGCTTAACTCCCATTTGAGGGCATTTTGTGGTGCTCTTACAAATCTGAAAGAAGTGACACTTAATTAGGATTTTAATTATCTTCGCCACAGAGGCTGTTCGCCATCCAGAGGCTGTTCGCTATCCAGAGGTCTAAAACTATTTGCCAAACAAGCTAAACTAAGAACATAAACCGCCATGTGTGGCCAACGTTGGGGACTCAACATATTCACAACACATGTGCAACGAGACAAATGTGAGAGGAAAATTAAAGAGAGAAGATATTTCAACAGAAAAATTAGCTTGAAGCTTTAAACAAAACTTAAAAAAAAACTCAATGTCTGAATATATATGTGTCTCACATTAGATTGGCATGGACTTCATCTTGACCATCGAGGTGAGTTCCTGTTTTGTCCCATGATCGTGCCGTCTCTGCCTCACCCTGGAAATGTTACACAATGAGTAAACAACGAAAAAAAAAAAGTAAAAATGCCATGTTTTGAAAAAACAAAATCTTGCTCAAATACAGGGAGACAGACCACACAGCTGAGGCCTGTGGATGTGGGATACGTGTGTGTGTGTGTGTGTGTGTCTTACCACATGACAAAGATGAGGGAAAGGACGGTGGTGAGGATGACCACGGAGAACAAAACCAGCAGAATCACCAAACCCAAATTACCTTCATCCTCAGGATGTACAGAATCTGAATGGGAAGAGAGGGGGAAAAACAGAAGGGGATGTCAAAAAAAAAAAAACAACAACAACAGGGTGGGAGACACAGAGAGAGTGTTAAAGCATCAGAGAGGAGAGCTGACTCACTGATGAAAGGTTGGAGATCAAGAGGGAAACAGTGGAACAGATGCATGATAGCAGAGACGGATGTGAAAGTGTGGTCAAAAAGTTGAAAACCCAAAAACAAATAGAGTTAAAGGGATAGTCGGGGTGTTTTGAAGTGGGACTGTATGATGTACTGATCCATAGTCAGTGTATTGCCTACAATAAATATGATACACTTTATTGCCCCCTTGGGGAAATTTGTCTCGGACTCTGCTGGACACCATCAGCTGCCTCCACAGCAGCATCAATAAATAGAAACATATTTTAGCAAAACATATTCTAGCCACCTTAAAAAAAAAAAAAAAAAAAAAAAATATATATATATATATATATATATACACACACACACACACACACATATATATATATATATATATATATATATATATATATATATATATATATATATATATATATATATATACATATATATATATATATATATATATATATATATATATATACACACATGTATATATATGTATATACATATATATACACATGTATATATACACACACACACACACACACACACATATATATACATATATATATATATATATATATATATATATATATATATATATATATATATATACACACACACATATATATACATATACATATATATATATATATATATATATATATATATATATAATATACATATACATATATATATACACACACATATATATATATATACATATATATAAGTTTGTGTACATTATACTTAGAATATTTCTGACAGCAAACTATACTGTTTTTGTCAACTGAGTAGGGTTGGCAATATTATCATCCAAAAAACACTGAAGATGGATGCTGAAGATATATCTATATCTATATCTATTTTTTTTTTCTATGATTCGAGATCCAATTTGATACCACAGTTAAAAAAAAAAAAAAATCAACAAGCACTCCTTTATTAAAAACATTGATGTGAAATTATCTCCTCCAAACAAATGGATTCATTTAAGTTGCATTCAAACACATGACGAGAACATGTAATTAACCTTCACCCAAAAGTCATTTTGCTGAGCAAACCATGAACGCCTCATATTTGTATTTCAATGGCACCTCCGTTAGTAGCTTAGCTCTTTATCCAAGCTGTGCTGCCCACCGATTACTAACAGGTAACGCTACTAACTTTAGTCCTGCCGGTTTCAACACAGATTTGTTGTTCACAGTGTCGCATTAAAAGAGGAAGAGGGTGTGCCAGTCAGTACCAAATTAGTTTAGTAGAGCCATGCTGTTGAGTGCATTTTTTCTTTCTGTCGTGTCTCCGCTCCCATTTAAATTAGAACATGATACAGCATATGTATGCGTCATTCTGCATGTGTAACTGTCGGAAAGCATCAATAAAAGAGGAATTGATAATCATGGAGGCATGAGATGCCAAGAAAGCGGACAACTACTATTGCCATCACGGTACCTTTGGTACTGTAGACAAAGAGTACTGTCCGGTTTTTAGAATTTTGGCATCGACTTGGTACCGAAGTATCGGTTCCCGTGACATCCCTATTGCACTGAGAGGAGTTATGGTCTGGCTGCTCTTTGTGGAGGGAGTCGGAGGCAGACTTGCATATTCTGGATGGAGAGTTTTTAATGGGAGCAGAGATTTGTGGTATTTATCTTTAGTCTCGCCTTGTTTATTGCACAGTTTACAAATTACTTTGTCCGTTCATATCGGCGCATGCATATAGGAGTCGTGCTAAGTTGCAGCTGATGAGAACCCAACATTTACTGGCTTTGCTGCTTCATAATAAAGGCTTTTAAATAACAAAATAACGGGGGACTTTTATTGTGAAGAATATAGGAAATGAAATGTTTATCACTCTTTTACAGCCACTCCTTTTAGTAGCAAGTTTACTGTTGTGATGGAGAGGTAAATCCCTGCCGTGCTGGGCTGACACGCCGAGTCATGTATGGAAATATCCTACAAAACATAGTCTTGTGTCTTAAGGACTTGTAGCATTTATTAGATAGTTACAGCTGACTTCCTCTCACCATCATGCGATCAGACACTCTCTCTCTCTCTCGCTCTCTCTCTCTCTGTCTCTCTCGACCACAAACATTGACACTTGCTATCACTGAGCACACAACTTACACACTGAATTATTCCTTAAAGCAGTTTGCTACTTGTATAGCACATTTTAGTTAAAAAAAAAATAAATACAAACCTTAAAATTACATAGTCATCTAAGGCCAACCAGGCTTGTGATATACTGGCGGAATCCCGGTTTTCATCTTAATTGAATATCGTTCTCTTATCAAGGACACATAAATACTTTGAGGGTCATTCTGTAAGACAGAGGGTGTCATACCCTGTACAGATTGTAAAGCCCCCTGAAGCAAAATTGTGATTTTGGGCTATACAAAATAAATACATTGAATTGAAACTGAACTGAATTATTGTGACCAATCAATATCATGTCTAATGATACTCTTGTTATATCGCCCCAGTCTGGTGGAGTCTGGTGGCTTTGAAGACAGCCTAGATAATTTCCACTCTCAGTTCTGTTCCCCGTCAAAAAGGGCTGGCAATATAACGTGGTGAAAATATTTTAAATTTAGCATACACTAGCGCAGCATGATTATGGCCAAAATGCTAATCACAATTTTTGGATTTGGATCAATACTGATATCGCAATAATTTATCACAATTTTTCATTGATTTTAGCACCAACATTTTTCATTGCATTTTCACATTAGAATAAACAGAGCGCTGCTTTCACTTCCAAGCTGTGCTACATTCCTGTTAATGTACAAATAATTAGGGCTGCATGATTCTGGAAAAAAATGACACTGCATTGTCTTTTTTCTGCTATATATACATATATTGCACCATGAAAAAAATCAGGAAAATTCATCCTGCACTTTTGTTAGCTAGTTTTTTAAAGTTAATGTTCAATTTGGTGCACTTCCACAGCAAAACTTGCAGCATTAAGAGCTAGATAATCAATTATATGTGCTCAAGTTAATCATAAACACACTGACTGTACAGATAATATCTATACCCAGAAATGAAGCCAAAACATCTTGATGACCGGCTGGTGGCTAGCTATTAATTTGGGAAGCACTTGATTTGATATGAGCAGAGTTTTGAGCAGAACCCTTTTAACAACATTTTAAACGTGATCATGTGCATTTAATTGTGGGAAGTCAAAATTGTGATTGCAGTTAATATTAGATTAATTGTGCAGCCCTAGCATACACTTAAACTGATAGAGATTTTTTTTTTCAGGTGGGCCTTTGTTTGTAGTTGCTCCGGTATCCCTGTCTGTTTCTCCAAACTGGACAACACCACTTCAAAACAATGGAACTATCCTTTTAAGAAATAAGATGGACAAGAATACATAGTTAAATAAGACACACTACAACCTCACAGATCACTGGGTTATTGTCTTGTCATAAAGCAAAAACCTGTGAAAATATGTGTTTCAAATGTTTTGCACACCTGTTTCATCTTCTGTGCTTGTGTGTGTCTGAGACAAAATAAAGTGAGAAAAAAAAAATAGTGGTATGTGTGTGTGTTCTCAGATGGAACTGTTCTCTGGCGAGAAGTTAATTTTAAATGTGCCATTACAGCTTTCACACAAACATGTATTTATCATACTGAGAGGAGTAAACAACTCTTGCTCACACACACAAACAAGACAAAACATTGTCGAATGTGAGCTGTGAAACAGAGAAATATATACAGTAAAAAAGCATGGCAGAAACACACACAAAAAGAAAATAAAATGTACAAAAACACATTACTATTTATGAGCACATCTGTTGGACACACACACAAATAGAAGAAGAAGCCATCTGGTTCAAAGCAGACCAGCTTAAATCTGACAGCATCAGTCGCGCCGATTTTCAGCCTCTACTCTGCTGCCAAATCTCTGTCTATTTGTCTCCTTGTCTACACTATATGTGGGTCTGTGTGCATGTTTACTAGTACATGCTTCTTGTGTGTATCCTGCACTATTTTACAGGCTGCTTTTTCCTGTGTTTTTTGCCCAGGCATATATGAGCTGCTATGTACTTAACTTTTCATCCAGGGCACATACTGCAGAGAACATAACACCCTGCAGGTACAATTTACTGCAGTTATATGTAATTTGGTGATGAGGCCAGACACAGGGTACTTGTACTGCTCCATCTAGAGTATAATAACAGTAAATAACGTATTATTGCTGCATTAATGACTGATGCGGCTTCTTGCTGGTGCCAAATAAAAAATATACTCCTGCTGCCGTCACATAGATCACATCATCAGGCTTGAACTCAGACTGGCATGATTGTAAACAAGCAAGGAAAAGCCTAATTTCAACACTGATCCGATCTGACCTTTGATCAACTTTACTGTGTTAATAATTCACCTCAAAATGACATAATGGATGTTTTGGTTTTAATATAATGATACAAGTTTGGGTGCATTTAACTAAAAGTATTAGTTGTGGTAGAAGCAATACATAAGCATGCAATGATAGCAATGCAGCAGTGGATGTACAATACCTAGCGGTATCAATTACAGTAATAGTAACAGTAGTAGAGTATGTGTACTTTCAGCAGCAGTAGTAATTGTAATAGTAGCAGCTTTGGTAATTGTAGCAGGAACAACTGGAGTGGAAGAAGTAGCAGAATGGCTAATAGTAATGACAGTAATTGTACTACTGTTGCTCCTGAATACAATTGCATTGCAATTATTTGAAATAACTCACTGTGTGACTTGGCAGTGGAGGTTTCAGGTTTTGTGTTGAAGGGAAAAAAATAATCTGGAAAACTTTCCTCTGGCAGGAACTCATCTGCAGATTCAGTGGTGGAGTCTGTAGTATAAACAAAATGCACATGCATACATTTTAGGGATTTATTCTAGTGAGTAACAATGAATATGCATAAAGTACAAAGTCTGTTGTTAAAGGATAACTTTGGAATTTTTCAACCTGGACCCTATTTTCCCATGTCTTTGTGTAAAACTGACTAAACACTTTCTGAAATTGGTCCAGTATTGAGGGAGAGCGCTGTAAACAATATAGTGCTCTCGGCGCAAGCTGGCTCCATCATATACGTCCATTAAAAGAGCTTGTATTTGCCATGACAAGCTAACTGTTATTGTAAGTGGCTGACATTATGGACAGACTCGTTCAAGGAGAAATCAATAGAAATGACAAAACAATAGAAATGCAAGTGCCAGCTCGGCAGAGTTTGTTGTGTTGGAGCTTAGTGCTATCTAAAAGATTTTCAGCATCATGGCTGAATATTCAGATGATTTCCACAATGTGGATGAAGTCTTTGAATTTGATTTATACCAACCAGAGTATACACATATTCAGATTTCACAACAAGACTTCTCATTAATCAGGACTGGGACACAATAACAAACACACCAGATCAAACTAAAGTTTTGTTTTATTTCTTTGTAGGGTCCTTTCCATAATGTTGTCAGACACTTAAAATAATGATCTGAGCCTCTCAGTCACAAAAACAAGCACTTTTAGTGGACATAATGTTACATTGGCACTGCTCACTTGCCCTTGCAGCTTGTTTCGCGGCTGCCGGCTACAGCCTCCCTCAATTCTGGACCAATTTGAAAAATTGCTGTCCTCATTAGTCACTTAAACACAAAAACATGGGAAAACACATTGAAAAAAAAGTAGACACACCTCTTCTGTTTTTCTGTCAGTCATCATGAAGGCATGACTGGTCACTCTGTTTTTATTACTCATTAGTTCTTTATGAAACATGCAGAGCTGCAACTAACAATTATTTTTATAATCCATTGATTTGCTGACTATTTTCTAGATTAGTCATTTGGTCTATAAAACCTAAGAAAAATGTCCATTCCTCTTTCACAGAGTCCAGAATGACTTAAAATGTCTATTTATTGAGTTTCATTATCATGTTCATCTATTTGTGACTATATTGTGTCATCTCTCTGTGAAACACTTCTGTCCATGTTTGCTGCTTTTAAATGTACTCTAAAAATAGACTGACTTAGTCTTAGAAATTAACCTGAATTTTCTTTCTGACCTTCCCAAGGCTTGACGAGAAGCAGGTTACTCCATTCACTCCACTGGCTCTCAGAGTTCACCTCATCACGGGCTCGGATCTGTACTTGGTGGAGGTGACCAGCCAGGGCGTCAAATATCATGACTGGACTCTCTTCGGAGTAGACCTGATTGATGAAAAAAGAGACAGGACATTGTTTTTGGCCTTATTGTGGGTCCTGAGTGACATACCAAGCAAAAAGTCACTAAAAACATCATTCACTCATCAGACACATTTTTTTTTTTTAATTCCTTTGTGGGGACTTAATTTGTAAAATCAACTTACTCCCCTCCATCATATATTACTACTAATGCAAACCCAACATTTCCTACTGCTGCTACGTCACTTTAAAAACATTTAACTGGCGAAACACAAGTTGATTTTTATGATAAAACAGTTAAAGGAAATGCAAAGCTTTGTCACTGAGCCTGACACTGATGGCTATTGTCTACTTTAACAATTTTTGACAGCAGATCGGTTTCAAATATTGCAAGGAGTAATGGAACAAGATGAAGCAGACACAGTGAGCTGTTAGATGAAGAACTACAGGCTACAGGCTGCATAGTGAGGTAACCAACTACTTTCATTTTCGCTGTTCATAGGCTCATGCCGTGTGCAGCACAGATTAAGATCACAGTTGTTCACAGAATGATGGAAAAAGGCAAATCATTCCCTGACTTCTTTATTAAAACAACAATAGTTTGTTTTTCTGCCCCTAGTAGTCTTGGACCTGTAGTTTTAAACTGCATTTGCGACTGCCACCAGTAAACAGGGTGTAACCAAATCAAGGACTGAAATCTTACGGATTGCCACTTTAAGTAGTAGTAAGTTTAATGATGCTCCTGGGGCAAGATTTCATCTCCTTCAACATTAAAAAAGGAGTCATTTTGTCCCATATTTTGATATGTTCTTTCTTGCATTTAAGTATTATGTTCCGTAATTGGGTAGGGTTTCAGAAATAAGGTTGTTTGTGTTTGTTACCAATCACAGTAAGTAAATAAAAGTATACAAGTTTAGTTCCACTTGTTGGTATAATGTGGGAAACTACAGTTGTTTTTTCTTTAATAAATGTGTATAAATGTAAACAGTATATCAGTTTGATGAGATGCATGAGATAAATGCAGACGGCGCAGCAACAGTGAAACGAAACCTTGGGCCTTGCTTACTAACCTCTGACCAGTATATAGAGCCCTGAGGCCTGTATCTGATCTGAAACATAAGGGGAAAAGCATCATGCAAAGGCCAGGAAGATGGGAAGTCCCATGAGATGATCAGCCTCTTTGGATAGCCTTCTATCTCTTTCACCAACAGTGACTCTGGAGGGTCTGGTTTCACTGCAAAGATAGACAAAAAGAAAAAAGAAAGAACGAAGGAAGAAAGAAAGAAAGAAAGAAAGAAAGAAAGTGAGAATTAGCCACAAGGACTCCCTCTATGGTTGGTACTCTCTAAAAGACAACAAGAAAGTAAATTAGAAAAAAAGATATAAAGTGCAAAATGGTAGAATGTAACAAATCAAATCAAAGCACATTAAAATGTATGTGATGATCTACCTTTGCAACTTTGGGTAATTAAAAAGTAAATCCAACGTTGATTCATAAATGCTATTTTTTCTATGCGTATATCACCTTGTTCTTACTAAAACTCTGAATCTTGTCCCATATTCTCTCATCACTTTATTCATGTTTTGAAGCATATTCACACCACTGTGACAAAAGGAATGCAAAGATTGACAAAAGCGGTGAGCAATAACCAATAGGCACGCCGCTCCAGCTGCTATGAACACTGTCTCAAGGACTCTGTGAATGGCTCAGCTCAAGTCTGATGCCAGTAGCATTATCCAATACCAGTACCCTTAAAGTGATACAGATACTACACATAATGCCCACACCATTAGCATCGTTAGCTGCTAGCCCCCTGCTTTTACACCTCCGTGTGCAAGTAGGAAGGCAAGGTATCACAAATAAAAGTATTCATGTGGTGATTGGCTGCTAGGAAAACCAAACAAATAGTCTCTTTTTGCTAGATCTGGGCACAAAAAGTATCAGCTACAGGTACTGTTTGACTGAAGAACCTCCATTACTACTAGGTACTGGGTTATTTCAGAGTACTGATACCCAGCCATGCTTTCAATGCTTGTGTAGTTTAATCTGTTTAATGTGTTGTGTATCTCCACTAACTTTAGGCAAAATGTCAGTAGCCAATGGTTTTGCTATTGAAGAATAGCACAACCATGTGTGTGTTTTATGTGATCTTACATAGCTCATGTAACCTAAAACGGACAGATGTTGTCTCAGATCCCAGGGCGTTGGTCTCTGTGAGTCTCAGGGTATGGATGGTCTGCCAGAAGGCAGGATGATCTACATCACAGTGCTTGTGGGCAACATTCACAACGCATGGCCTCCACTCTTGACCAGTCCCCCTTGAAACCAAAACAAAAATTTTGTTGTATTCTGTTGGGTGAAAGACAACTTGGTGAAAAACAACTTAAGTCTGTGCTGGAAACTGCAGAAACGTGAGAACTGAAAGGTTGCTGCTGCTAAATACTGGAGCCAATGCCTGAGTTTCTTCAGTTGACACTTAGATAGTTTGAGAAACACTGCTGTAATGTGTTATGGTTAAAAGTTTCCACTGAGTACCATATGGCAGAGTGAAGGGAGGAGGCAGAGAAGGATAGTCAGGGTTCACATTAGGATACAACTCACACTATATGCACTTCATTCAAAATCTAACTCTGTGACACATGCACTATATTTAGTTTCCTTACAGCCCATTCTGAATGTGACCTTGGGTGTTGCTGTTTGACATGCAGTAACTCTCTCTTACCTGAAGGAGGCATTGTACTTGGCTGGCAGGAAGGTCTTTACCGACTCCACCCAGGAGCAGCGAACATGCGTGTGATTGGGCACTTGACAGGAAATGCTCAGCAGCCCAGGGGGGTCTGGGAAACAGGAGTCAGGCAGTTTATTTTCAGGACAAAGAGAGAGTTTGTTTTTTAAGGGTCCTATTAAAAAGAATGTTTTAAATGTCTTCCTGTCTAAAATGAACAGATCTGTGCTCTGGAGTCGCTATCATGAACCACAATATTTCAGGAGAAGCTTGGCCAGTACCATGGAAAACTCCCTGTCCCTCAAAAGGAAGCCCACTTAAGGAGCTACTTCCTGTTTGAGACAGTTACAGGAAGTAGAGGGCTTTGTCTATGTGACGGCCGATAAGACCTGTTTCCGCTGAGGACTAGTAGCGCTGTTCTGATCATTACTTCTGTATATACTGTATGTGTGTGTGTGTGTGTGTGTGTGTGTGTGTGTGTGTGTGTGTGTGTGTGTGGTGTGTGTGCATATACACACATACATGATGTTTTCTTGTATCCAGAGGGCCAACACATCAAATGTTGACAGAAGAAACTCATTCATTTAAAAAGCAGGAGACAGAAATATAAAAATAGAAATGAGAGAGAACCGTAGAGTAAATATCTTATATGAGGCAAATTCAAAAGAGATGAGAATGCCTGAGTAGGAGAAACGGAAATTATTTTATGCTTTTATGATGAATTATCCACAGACTGAACTGAACTGTGAGGAACTGGGATGCAGTCTAATGCACGAGGGACGTAGGCATGTTCCTGCTGCAAAGAGTGATGTTTTTAAAGCTGCAGTCCCATGGCGAGAAACTAAAAGTATGGCAGAGCTGTTAAAGTGTAATAACTTCTAAATTAGGCACTGTGAAGCTGGACAAGTCACAACACAACAACACTTACGGCCTAGCCTGAGTTTGACGGAGTGGAGGAGGAGCCCCCGGTTGTCATAGCAGCTGTAGTTGCCCTGTGCCGAGTGGTCGACGTGCAGCAGGACTAAGGTTCCATCTGATGTCACTCTGTGCCATGGCAACACTGAGCTGTGGTTGTGATGCCACACCACAGGTATCCTGGTTGGGAACATAAGAGTTTAATTATTATGCTTGTGAGGACTTCACTCACTAACCTGTAAGCCTAAGGGCCTGTGTCCACCAAAGTGCTTTCTCCTCTACTCCACTGGGAGCGCTTGAGAACGCTTTTGAGTCGCAGCATTTTTTCAGCTGAGATGCTTTGGTTGCGTCTATATGTGCAGAAGTGAACGTGTCGGCACAAGGTTAGAGTACTTGATGTGGTCCTTGCTCTGGATGAAGGGAAGGCTGAAGCCCGTGGGGAGAGAGGACGAACCTATCTAACTATGCGGGTTCATGAGATTTTATGAGCGAGGAAAAATCTTGGCGAGTATGATCGCTATGTTCAGATACAGATTCAGATCAAATATATTAACCCACATGGGAAAATGTGTTTGGTTGAGTGCTCCAGACATGAAGTCCACAGTTAAAACAATAGCATAACACATACAGTAAGACTACAACATAGTCTTTGTGGTAATCTAGTCGTCCCACCCCTCCTCCGCTGTGATTGGACCACTGGCTAAAAAGTGACAACGCAACGCTGCAATGCAGCGTTCTACCCAAAGCTGATAATTTTTCAACTCCCGGTGACCTGAATAAAATGCCGAACGCGAGGCACTGAGGTGCTCCCATTGCAAAGCATTGATAAAAAAAAAAAAGTGTCTTCTGTAAAATACGCTTCGGAGGACTCAGCCCCTTATACTCAACCAAAGACTTAAGAAAAAAAAAAAACTCTTTAAAAGGACATTATCTTCAGTATATAATACCTGTCTGCATATCACCACTTTCATTTTCATTTCATGTTTTTCTCACTGTCAGCAAACCCCATGCCAGTCCATCGTGCAATACAATAACTTTTGGACAACAATAAAGGTCTAGGGCACATGGGAATAAGATATAGTATGTCTTGTTCTTAAAACTTTAAGTTTTACATATAACATCTAATGTGTGTTTGCAGTTTACTGATTTTTCTTTGCTTTGAAAAGCTGCCACACTGCCTTTTTGCGCCTGTTTCAACAATGCAGCCAGTGTTTAACCCTTTGTATCGCAATAAGTTATCTTCCGTCAGACCACCATTAAATTGGAAGTTTTTCTTTCGTCCATTACCTTTAAGTCAAAGCTAAAAAAAATACAGTTGAGTATATAAATACAGCTAGATGGCTGATTAATGCATTCTAGTCTATGTTCTGCTTCTATGGGTATAAGGGTATAATGTGTATGTATGGGTATAAATCTTTCAAACTCCCATATGACCATGCAGGAAATATCTCTTTGTCTTTAGAAGACAAAGAAATGTACACAGGAAAGAGTATTCTTTCCTTACCTGATTTGTGACTTCCCGCATGCCAATGTCACATTGGAATCCAAGCGCCCATACTGCACGCCTGACACTGCAAACACAGACATAACATAAAATATTAATGCAAACCGTTGTCTTACAGTATGTGTACACTACACAATCTGACATACCATGTGTCCGCATTGTCTGTATCAATGTGATTTAAGCGCCACCATTTACAGTAGCGTCAACAGTATCACAATAACATGACCATACAAGGTTTGGGATCCAGCAGACACTAGGCTGAGGAGACTTTGGCAAGCAGTATAAAGCTGCTGCAGTGTTTTATTTTATTTATTTTTTCTGAGGGTTTATCATTATCACAATTAAAACAATATTACTCTGCATCAGTGAATCCACAATAAACAGAGAAGCAGTTAAGGATTTTAAGAAGATAACAAAAAGACATCAAACAGACTTAACTATTTAGAAACATGTTTGACAATAACATTGAAAAAATGAGCCTTTGTAATGTGAAAAGTGCAGATTCCATTCAGGGGCAAATTCACAAAGAATGTATTGTGGCCACTGACTAAACCATGAATTGCGCATAATTTGCAACCGCTATCTGCCTCATCTCAAGGTCCGATTCACAAAAGATATTGCGCTTATGATATTACAGCGCACACGGCCATAACATTTTGCAGCTGAATGCAATTTGCCATTTTTTTTTTTTTACATCTGATTACATATGTGGCTTCTGCGGCTGCTGTGAGGGGTATGAGACTGGGCTCAGGTCGGACTCGGGCTCATCTAACTTCTCTCCATTCATTGTGCCCATATATGCCTCTGTGCTGCAGAGCACACATATGTAATTGGGTGACATAATGCATCATTAATGAGACAAATATTCATTATTTTCTCTTATTTTACAGGAGTTTAAGACATGTGAGACATTTGTGTTAGTATTAAATATCATCAGTGATCCCATCACAGTAGAAACGATAAATGCGTCTCCCCATTAAGAGAGACGCTTTCGCATTAATGCACAATGAACAGCAGTGTAACTTCATTGATTACAGTATTTAAATGCTTTTTTTTTTCTGATGTATTTCCAAAAATGACATGTAGGTGATCTTTATTAATTTATTTTTTGTGCCACAACTGTCATTGCATCCCACAATAAATGGGTTTGAACGGACACCCCTTATAGATGCGCTTCAGTTACCACCACCTCTCTGAAGACGTAAATAATTTCACCGTAACTTTGTGAATAGGACTGTTTTTGCAACGAGGCTCATTTGCACAGCGATTAAATACTGTATGTTCAGATAGCACAGGAGCACCGAGACACTAGCAGCGCAGCTTTTTTTTTTCATATTTACTCGAGTTTAGTGGCCGCAATCATTTTGTAAATTTGCCGCTGGAGAACAACAGCCAAATCTGTTGATCTGGACAACTTTGAGGTGATTTCTGCCCATTGTTTTAATTTGCTTGTTCATAATTTTGATTTACTGACTACAGAAGATTCAACATCATCGTGGGCTTCCAGCCTTAACTTCACAAAGACCCAAACTAAACAAGTGACGACCATGCTATGGATTTTGGAACAATAGACATTCACTTTTTTTTTTTTACTCATTAAAAAAAAAAAAAAAAAATCGCCTCTAGTGGTTTCCAGCCATACAAATAGCCTCAGTTTTATCTACTGTGGTTTTAAGATATCCATCTCTAAGATTCTGTCTCCACCCGTATACAATGGGGGTGAATGGAATTTTGTCTCCAGACCTCAGCACATACAACCAAAGCAATATGTATGGTGAACTAGCCATTTAATTTGCCTGAAGACGAGATGTAGTCAAGTAGTTTTTCTCAGGTATATTATCCACAACAGTTTATAACTATCCATAAACGTGTCTAAAACTGTAAGTACAGTTAGTTTGGCTGTACTGAATAGAACCATTTGTATGAATAACTTAAAGGATGAGATAGAGGCTGCTAAACAGTCACTTGTCATCACATAAAACTGTAAGGTGCAGAATTGAAGCAATACTAAGTGTAGTGTATACCTGAGCAAATATGTGTGGTGACTCCCGTAATTGGCCAGGTTGATACTCTATCTGCAGTATGTGTGTGCATGTTTAACTTGGCTCCATAATATGAAAGCTGGCATTTACAGTAGATCTAAAGTGGAAAAACATCACTTTGACTGCCAGTCTACCACGGACACACTTTCATTTATTCTCAACCTCAATCGCTCAGGCATGCACACTCCCTGCTGGCCTCTCCTCCCTTAGTAATAAACAATTTGTCCCAGGTTACCGTTTTGTTTTTCTTTTTCATTTCTGATACAAGCTTCTTTTTGAGCGGCATTAAAGTTTGACTGGCATTAAAACCTAAAGCATTTAGATGAATCTTGCATCTTACACCAGTATGGCTCAAGGGGACTGGGCAAGTGAAGGTTTTTGGGGATGTTATTATTTAATTTACTCTATTGGTATATTTATGTTAGTTTCCCCTGCTGCAATAACTTCGTGTGCCCTTCAGGGACCAACTATCCTAAATTAAATTTTACTCAAACTGGAGTTGGAGGCTTTACTGAGGGCCTTTTCAATACTTGCTTTTCACTCACACCTAAAGCTCGCTTTTCTGGCCCTTCTGCTGTTGTTTTAGTGGCTGCACAGAATGAAGGAGCTGGGGAAAAGAGCAGCTAAGTGCTCCACAGTGATTTTGTGGCTACATTTATGTTTCTGAGTGGGGAAGCTAAAAAGGAGGACAATGAAACCTACTGAAAGTTTTTTTTTTTTTTTTTTTTTTTTTTTTTGGCTTTTTATGGTTAATAATCTGGGCAAAATGTAAGCCCCAAACAAAACTTTACATTACAAAAACTGAGCTACCTATGTTACACTAAAAGGACACATACACCACATTCTTCATATTATTTTCTTGTAAAAGTTAATTATTTTTGTTTTGTATTTTCATAATTCTGTCCACTATTGCAGTCTTGATGCCATTTTAATCAGGAAGATAATGGCTGAAATCAGGAAATAGTGCAACAGCACAGAGGAGTAGAGCAGACAGACGATCACACACTCCAGCTGAGCCAGATTGTTTAAAGTACTTAATGGGAGGTGAAATTAAAGGTGAAATATTGAATATATTGAAATTGCAATTCATGTTGTGACTGTGACATACATACCATATTAAATTGTAATTTTGTAATTTGTAAATTTCTCCACTGTGGGACTAATAAAGGAATATCTTATCTTATCTTATAATTTTACTTGTATTTTATTTAACAGATACATTTTTTGCTCCCATTTTTTATGCACTGAAGTCAAACATCTAAGACTTTTTCTATGTACACAAAAGGCCTATATCTCTCAAATATTGTTCATAAATTTGTCTAAATATGTGTTAGCGAGCACTTCTCCTTTGCCGAAGTAATCCATCCACCTCACAGGTTTGGCATCTCAAGATGCTGATTAAACAGCATGATTATTGCACAGGTGTGCCTTAGACAGGTCACAATAAAAGTCCACTCTAAAATGTGCAGTTTTATAACACAGCACAATGCCACAGATGTTGCAAGTCAATGCTGACTGCAGGAATGTCCACCAGAGCCGTTGCCTGTGAACTGAATGTTCATTTCTCTACCATCAGCGTCTCCAAAGGTGTTTCAGAGAATACGGCAGTACATCCAGCCGGCCTCACAACCACAGACCACGTGTAACCACACCAGCTCCTGCAACATTGTCTGAGACCAGCCACCCGGACAGCTGATGCAACAATCGATTTGCATAACCAAAGAATTTCTGCACAAACTTTCGGAAACCGTCTCAGGGAAGCTCATCTGCATGCTCATCGTCCTCACCGGGGTCTTGACCTGGCAGCAGTTCATCGTTGTAACCAAGCTGAGTGGGCAAATGCTCACCTTCAATGGCATCTGGCACTTTGGCAGAGGTGTTTTACCATACAGGGCAGATGACATAGCATGTATGGGGGGGTGAGAGGTTTGCTGATGTCAACGTTGTGAATCGAGTGGCCTATGGTGGCGGTGGGGTTATGGTATGGGCAGGTGTATGTTATGGACAACGAACACAGGTGCATTTTATTGATGGCACTTTGAATGCACAGAGATACTGTTACAAGATCCAGAGGCCCATTGTTGTGCCATTCATCCATCACCATCACCTCATGTTACAGCATGATAATGCACGGCCCCATGTTGCAAGGATCTGTACACAGTTCCTGGAAGCTGAAAACATACCAGTTCTTGCATGGCCTGCATACTCACTGGAAATGTCACCCATTGAGCATGTTTGGGATGCTCTGCATTGGCGTATAAGACAGACCACAATCACATTTTTTTTTTCACATTTTAGAGTGGCCTTTTACTGTGACCAGTCTAAAGCATACCTGTGCAATAATCATGCTGTCAATCAGCATCTTGAGATACCACACTTGTGAGGTGGATGGATTACTTCAGCAAAGGAGAAGTGCTCACTAAAAGAGATTTAGACAAATTTGTGGATAATATTTGAGGGAAATAGGCCTTTTGTGTACATAGAAAAAGTCTTAGATCTTTGACTTCAGCCCATGAAAAATGGGAGCAAAAACAAAAGTGTTGCGTTCATATTTTTGCTCAATGCATTTTAACTGAGTGATTCTATCCAACTCATCAGCTGTCTGTTGACAACTGCTGAGCTACTAGCTAGTTACCTGTCTGAAACTGATTTGAGGTAATAATCTAGACCATTATACTTTTTACACCAAAAAAATGCCACTATGTCGGTCTTTTATAAATAGCCAAAAGAATCTTGCATTAACAAGAGAAAAAGCCAAAAGATTGTTGTTTCACACTAGGCTTATCGCGGTAGTTGGTGTTACCGGTGTTACACGGTGGTTAGGCACACACTGATTTCATTACATACCCACCGCCCCACCGTCGGTTTGCTTTTACAGACCCACTTAGTTCATTCTGGGCGTATCAGTGCCGTGTTATCACTACAGTGATAGTGACTGCATTTCTCCATACTGAGGGGGCGGCAGTAGCTCAGTCCATAAGGACTTGGGTTAGGATGTGGAGGACCTGGGTTCAAATCCCCCATGGACCAAGACCAACTGGTTGCTGGAGAGGTGCCAGTTTACCTCTTGGGCACTGCCGAGGTGCCCCTGAGCAAGGCACCAAACCCCCAACTGCTCTGGGCGCTTGTCAGGAGCAGCCCCATCACTCTGACATCTCTCCATTGACATGTATATGTACTGTGTGAACTGTACTGTGTGAACAACAGAGTGTAAAACTGAATTTCCCCACTGTGGGACTAATAAAGGAATATCTTTCTTTCTTTCTTTTCTTTGAGTCTCCGCTCAGAATAGCAAGGTATGATATTTCACACACAAGGGATAATGTGAAGCGAAAAGCAAAAATGCCTAATGGCAAGATTTCAGATTTAAACCCAATACAATAAGGGATCCATAACATTGGGTAGGCCATCGCTGTGCAGATCACAGACGGTCACAGGGTGGAAACCTGCCCTGCTCTGCAGCAAACGTTGAACCGGAGAGGCCAGACACACTGCCACCTGATGGTGAAGACCAAAGTAAGCACGCTACACATATTGACCACCATCTTTTCTTGTAAAATGCCCGGCGTAATCAGTAATACCAGTGTTCTCACAAGTTTATGAACTGGTGGGAAAATTTCTTCACTGTAACGTCCCTATTTCACACACAAAATTTACCTAAGTTTACCAGCAACACTCATCATTATAGCTGGTGAAATCAACAGCTGCTGGCAAAACTTTCATTTTCTGTAGTTTATTAAGGAGACACTGATAATCATATAATTAACATTTAAGCCTAAAGTAATTAAAAGCTGTGGCTCTTGTGTTTTGACAATAGCACTTTCAAATTGTAATTTTGATATAAAAATGATAAATCATTCAGACCTAACATTCAGAAAAAATAACCAGTTGGTCAAACTTCTAAAAAATTTAATTGAATGTAAATATGAAACCATATCATTAAAATCTTCTTCTGTCTCTCTTATTATATTTTCCTCTGCTCAGTCTTTTTATTCAATGCAATTCTCTTGCTGGTTTTAAACCAGATTCTTTTTCCCTTTAACCACCAGAAATACACAAAGACACACACAGACACACCCCTCCCTCTGTGAGTGTGTGTTACCTGGGGCCTTGGTGCAGTGCAAAGAGTTGGCTGGTCTGAATGTGTGTATTCATGTTTTATTGGCAGTGAAGTACATTATTCCCCAAACCCGCAGCGTTCCACTCATATCTGATTCTGCCTTTGGCAAGAAGGCCCAGACGTGTGCACATGCATATACACACATATATGCATGAAACCACATACACACACTAATTCACACAGGAAGGCAGCAAGTTTCTCCTGACATTGAAATCAGATGGCAGGGTGGACACAGAAATTGCAAGCTAGATGAAACTCAGCTCTTTCCAAACAATAAAAAAGGACTCTGGAACTGCTGTAGGATAAAATTAATGGGAAGGGGAAACTTTGACAGTTTCACCTGAAGGGCCAATGGTGAGTGTTCTTATTGTTGGATAGATTAATTTGGCTGCTTTTAGAGGAGATACAGTAATAGAGGTAGAAAGAGGCAGAAACAAAGAAGGGAGAACAGTCAAAGAAAGGAAAAAAAAAGAAAGAAGAGCCAGTTACTTAATGCCAGACAGATCCCTTAAGAGCTGTGTGAGCCAAAAAAATGCTTCAACAATAGAATTATTGTTTGCAGAGTCAGTGCCAATCCAAAAACACATGCTTTTCTATTAAAAATAGAGTTACACATCAAAAATTAGACAGACAGAATCATGAAAATAAACAATGGTATGTTTTGACAAAAAAAGATCTCTGATAAAGATTCTGCTTAGAAAAATGTGTCAGTCTTTTATGGTACTGGCATCCTTGCATTTTGGATGTATTTCCTCACTCCTTTGTTCTGCAGTAAGTTTAGATCCAAGAAGTACTTTGAGTCAAGATAAGTCAAGAGTGCCCAAAATAGTTCACAAAGGAATCCATGCCTGATCCTTAACAGAAAGCGTGTTTCTATGTGTGTTTCAAATATGTCCTTGGGAAAATGACTTGCTGCTTGGTGCGCATGCAGACGTGTGCACGTGTTACCTTCATCAGTCCAATTTTGAGCACGACTGGGGTGCAGTGACCAAGATAAAAACCAGATGACTGTCAGACACACAGGACTGGACAAAAGGCCTGGCATCTGGAAAGAAAGAAAGAAAGAAAGAAAGACGGAGAGAGAGGTAGGAAAGGAACAATGATTAGGAGTTATTTTCAGAGCTAAAAGGTTTAGAAGTAAGCATCAACAACATCAGCAACAGCATTATCTTCATCATTTTGAGTCCATTTTGTACAAGTAAATTGGCACAAAAAGAAAATGTTGGGGAAAACAGCCAGAAATCTCTCATTTCTTTGGTCAGTTTCCTAACTAGCGATGTTAAAATTGTTTAGAAACAACATTTTGCGAGTAATCACTTCACAAGTCACACTAAGTCTGACTTTTCCTAATAGCAAATTCTGTTACATAAAGTCCAAAAATGCAAAGGCAAAGGTCAAGACAACTGGTCGCCTCAATCTCTCTCTAGTGGAATTGTTAGTGCAAGTCTTTCTCAAAATTAAAAACACATTTCTTAAAATGGAGAGAAACTATGTTGGAAATTATTATTTTATTTCCACTGGCTTTACTTTTCCCAGAGTAGTTCCACTCGTGCTGGAGATCAGATTTATTACCAGTTTTGTAGCATAAATCAACTCAACACATTTTCTATATAATTTAACCAAGATGTGCACACTGTAAAAAGTAGATGTCAGTAGAGTAGATATAGTATAAACGTGCAATTCTTTAAGAATTATACTATGGTCTTGTGGTGGTATTATGGTGAGCAGGACATGTGTCGTACATGGAACAGACTTTCTCTCTAATTTCAGTTCAGTTTAATAAAAAGGAGCTATACCAGCATAAAAGTGCTCACAATGACAGTGCCAACATGCTGATGTTAAACAGTTATGCTAATCAGCACTAAACACAAAGTACCGTATTTTCTGGACTATAAGGCGCACTTAAAATCCTTAAATTTTCTCAATATTTGACAGTGCGCCTTATAATACGGTGCCGCTTATATATGAATTCTGGTTGTGTTTACTGACCTCCTCAAACCAATTTTCAAAATGTTTATTTATGATTTTGGTTTCAACAACTTCAAAGTTGCACCGCTGGATGGATTGTAGGAGCATTACGGTAACAGTAGCCAGGCGCCTCGCGAAGTAATACGCACGGTTGCTGTGCTTTAACAGATAGGCACCATAGCATTATCATGTTTGTATAAGGAGCCCAAAATGGGGCGCGGATTTCAAGCTTAAGGCTATCAGTCACGCAGCAGAACATGGAATAGAGCAGCGGCGAGAGAATTTAATATTAATGAATCAATGGTACAGAAGTGGAGGAAGCAAGAAGATGACCTGCGCCACAAAAAGAAGACCAAACAGAGTTTCTGAGGGAACAAAGAACAGAGAGCAGCAGGTAGAGGCGTCTCTACAGTTTCTATTCGACTCAAGGCAGCAGCGGTAGCGCTCGACATGAAAATCAACGACTTCTGAGGAGGAGAAATCAAGAGACCGAACGGCTTTTTCCACAACTCTCCGCCCCTATTGATCTGCAACTCCATGCGTGCCCATCTCACCGACACTGTCAAAACGAAAGTAAAGAAAACTACATTCCGAAGAAAGAACTCCAACAGCTAAATATTGGTGTCAACAGGTCAAAAGTTAAACTGCGAGCTGCGTGGGAGCATTGGATGACAGAAGGCGAACACAGACAGGGAGGACAACGGCAGGGAGGAACGGCAGGGAGGCAACGCCGGGCGAGTTACTCCATTATCTGCCAATGGATCACGAAGGCAGGAATCATCACTGAACAGGTAAGTAACAGCAACGAAACTGACTCGGACAATGACGAGACGGATTTGGGCGTGCTTGACGCTGAAGTCGTCCAACTGTTTAACTCAGACTGGTGATAAAGGATTTGATGGATTTGTGGACGAGGAATGAACTGAAAAATATTGAGAGTTACTGAAGTTATTGAGCTGTTAAATTAATAGAATCAAGTTTGACTTATCTGACCGTTTTGTTTCGCTTATAATTCGGTGCATCTTATAATCCGGTGCGCCTTATGGTCCGGAAAATACGGTACAGCTGAGGCCAGTTTATGGAACATTCTTAAAAATAACATGAACAAGATATGTTTCATAAAACTGCTTTATGCAAAAACATTTCAAATTATGTGATTTCTTCCTACTGCGTAGTTGCTTGCTGTTGCAACATACATTATACTTTCAGCTGGACTCAATGGAAAGAATATTCTGAAAAAGTGTCTGTGGATGTGATGAAGTGTGAAAGACTGTGGTGTACGCGTTTGTGAGCTACTAAGCCCAGTCACACAAACAAACAGACTTACCTTATCTCTGGTGCCACTTATCTTTATAGAGCTTCATGTCAGAGACATATCAACATATTTAATAGCACCTCCACCATAAGAGAGCGAGATTAAAGCCCATAAAAACAGTTTCGATATATTTTTAGTGAGATGCATATCCTGTTCACATAGGATGTTACTGAAGCTGGGGACACAATAAAACAATGGCTGATCTATAGAAACACTTCAGCAATAAAAAAAAAAAAAAACATGGTTTGCTGCAGAATGAGCAATTTGTTTTATTCATCTTTTATCAGGCTTGTCATTTAGGACAGTGTTTTAGAGGAAATATGACCACAAGTTCCCCATACATTATTGTGCAGTGAAATAAATAAATGTGAAATGTGCTTTACTAGAATAAGTATACAAATTCCTCCAGAAAGACAAAGTGACAAATCATTTTAAATGGTAGCTAAAAAGATGAGGTTTGCTGTGATCACAGATTGGGGCTTTAAAGTCCCATTTAAAACCTCATCTTTAAAGGTGATCACGGCAACTGCCAGATGATGCATACAAAAGGTGGTTTGGGTTTTAAAAAAAAACACAGTAAAACATAGAAAGTGAAGATCAGGAAGACAGGAAAGACTGAATAAGATAACCTACAAATGTATGAAAAATGGTGGAAAAAAGCCAGAACAAATAATGAATTTCGTGTGTTTATTATGTCACTCCAATAGTCTTATTGTCTACGTCCAAAAGGGTTTGATGATTGAGCTGACAGCAAGCCTGAAAAGATGAAACTGAATCAGTTTTTCAGTCTACAGCGATGATGCAGCATGTCAAAGAAATTAGTGTCTTATCGTGTTTCTTTCTCTGAGACTGTTCCTTATCCTGCTTCACCTGTTGAACTGCTCAATGCCATGTTTCTATAGAGTAGATATGAGACATTTTCCGTGGGCTGAATAAAACTCTTGTGAAGTCAGCACAAAGCAGAGCTAAAGAGCTCACCGCTTTCGTTTACATAGAAACAAGATTTCTTTTCTGCTTCACAAAAAGCAAAATGTGTTGGCTGTGAATCACAGTGACCTTAACCTTATCTTACGTAATCTTTTAATATGCTGTACATCCTCAGTGAACTACACCCTCAAACTGCATTGAATGATGAGTCAGTGAGGTTCTCATTGATGCAGTTTCATATAAAATCTAAATACCACCAACATATTTTTAAATAGTTTGTCATATTTGAGAATAGTGCTGCTGCATTTAAAGGAAAATGAGCATCTTCTACTCTCCGTTTTTAATTGCACTGTGAATTCAAAAGTGCACATGCTCTTCTTTAATCATTAAAAATTAAACTTTGATTCATTATACTATCGGTGCATGTGTGTCCCTATCCACAGAAAGGGTTTTGAGGGATTGCAATTTCCTTTTCCAATACTTTTCCCTTTTTTTTTTTTGGGTGGGGTAGGTTCAAAGTTTGCTTTCACACCTGTAGTTTGGTCTGCTTAGTTTAGACCAAAACAGAAAAGATCTGCTTTAATCTTTAGTTCTGCTTTATCTTAGTAATTAGTTCTAGTCCGTGTTGCTTCACATTAGTCATGTTTCTATTCACATATTCTTGAGAAAGTGGATTTTGAAGTGGACTGGCTATGAAACATGGCTAACATGAAACGGCTGACATGAGAGAACAATTAAAACTTGCCTATTTGAAACACCATAGATGAGTTAAGTGACCAACCTCTACTTTTCCTACTCTGTTTATTGGCAGATGACAGCTCTGCATAGCCTATAGTGTCACCTTTTGACCAAACTATGCTGTAGCTGAATTTATCTGCTCCAAACCAGTTGATGCCTTGACAACTAAATGTGAACATGACTACTGACTTTTACAGGTGAAGTAAATGCACATGTACTGACAGGAAACTCATTTATAGACAGTTTCGGAGACTTTTTTGGAGTCATTCTACATAACCAGCAGTATATGGAGCAGCAGAGGAAAACCAAAAACAAGCTTATTCCAAAGACTCAGCAAATCATGCAGCACTTTACTGCACTTTCTTTATATCTTCTCTGGTGGTCACAGAGAGATCACAAAGAAACGCTGGGTGTGAGTATCATTAGCTGAGACTGCAACTGGACCTCAGAAATATGACAGGTCTAGACAGGAAGAAAAAAGCATGGAACAAATATGTACCACAATATAACAGGAGAAAATGTCAAATAAGAGGTTGCTTCTTGCGTCTGCTTGACAACCACATGCAGAGTTGTATGTGATACTGAACTACACAAATAAGCATTGAAGAGATTTGCCAAAAGGCTTTTTAAAATTTCCTTCGTGGCTCTGAGAATAAACCTGTATCCTCTGGATCTTGGCCTCTCTGTAAACATGAGGTCCACTGCCAAACAGATCATCTGTTTGTTTAAACCATAAATAAATATAATCAACTTTTCCTCAAGAGTACAAGGTGTTATGTTTAGCTCATACAAGTGCTGTGAGGCTGCCAGTGTCTAAACAATGGTAACATGTTTGGTGAATTATCAGACACCGATTGACAGTGTTGTAGGTGAATTTTAGATCGTGATTACCAGCGTTGTTGCTTGTGAAATAATAAGGGTGATGACGTCAGCTGTGTATGTCAAATAAGATGATGACTTGGCTTCAGCAAATGGGACGCTATCAAACAAAAGAGAGACAGGAAAACCTGCCCCATTTGTTTTCTATGACGTAAGCCCACACACGGGTAGTGTCGGGATACGCTACTGTCCTATTCATCAGCGTCAGCGCACGTCAACTCCTCATAAAAGCTGCAATTTTGACCACTCAGCGTTTCAGCACATCCCAATCTCTCTGTGTGCCAACTGACACAATGTGATGTGGTTCAACCTCTTTCTAACACAGCGTTATTTAGCTTCAGTGTTGCCTGTGATAATATGTGTGGACCTTAAAGAGACAGATTTCTATTTTGGAGTTATCAAAGTGTTTTTAAGCTTCAAAAACTTGCAACCTGCAAAATGTACAAATGTGGATTATATCTTTAAAGACATTTAAATTCTAAAATACATGAAAGAGGTCAATACTATTTAGTAAATAGCAGTACTTGAACCACTATTTTTTTTTTTTATAGCTTTTCTATTACTTCCCACACTCAGTTGAAAGTTAAAAAAATGTGATCCCACTCAATAAAACACACCATTAACAGCTTCAAACTTGTGGGAAAAGTATCATGGCCCATTTATTAACACGCCATTCGTCACTCTAAATCATCTTGGCCTGGCTTTCAAAACTTATTTTAGCAATTTAAGAGCAAAATGCACACGCATCAGCACATTACTAGATACAGACTGATCGATGGAAAAGGAGGTCATGAATTCTATTATCCAGTTCAGTGATCCGTGTACATCTGCCAAAACACAGATGACGAAAACTGTGCAATTGAGAATAAGACATTTAGTGGCTTCCAAGAAAAAAATCCAAAAGCGTAGACCAAGATCTGGAAGGGGGAGCAGAGATAACCTCTATTTTGATTGTGTCTTACGATGTAGCAGGATGGTGTTACATTCACCACTACGCCACTGTAACTTCACACTGCGCACTCAGCAAATTCAAATCTCGCCGACTCCCGTCTCCTTCACTTGCTTACATTCCTCTTCCTCCTCCCTTTGTGCTTTCTCAGGCTTCTTTACATTCAGTACATGTTGTACCTGTACTCCAGCTGGTACACCGGTCAACTCTTTTTATTTACGCGAACACAGAACTTTGAACAACACCTCACACTCCAATGAAAATGCCAGGTAGGGTTATAAATGCAAAAACATACTATACAGCCACTATTCTGTCTTTATGGTATGTAGCAGGCTTAAACTTAAAGCTACACCCCAAGGAATTGATTGGTACCAACCATCATCATGTTAGCTTATCATGAAGAGCACTAAATAACGCTCCAAAGTTACGCTAAATTTTGACAAGGAAAACTTGCATTTTCAAACAAAATATGTGAATGAAAACTCGGAGATGAACAGAGTGAAAACTGTACCTTATTAGATAAAACCGATGCTGACAAACTGCATAATTCACAGTTGAAACAAGGTAATAAATTACTATACACCTTATCACAATACTCGCAAAATGTTTAAAAACGTAATAAGAATGTATCTTGACTGAAGCATCTTGATAGTATCATGTCATGGTGTATCTGCTGCAAATATATTTCGCCGAAGGTGCACATCACTTATGGAGTACTCTATCTTTTGAGTATCTAATACTCAGCCTGTCAGCTTACATGGAGGCCTGAAATAAGTTTGTTCAGGGACACATTTCAAGTCTACAGGTGGTGATCCCTTTAATAGAAAACCATTTAACATACCTCAGTGTGCCCAACTACAATGGCAGTCTAAAAGCTGTGATATCTTAATGTGTCATTGCTGGGACTTGGGCAAATGGGATATGACCCTTTTATACATAGAAAAAAAAATATGTTTGCCTTGTCTAGAAATGTCTCTAGCGAATAAGCAGTAAATATTTGTTGATGGGCTTGAATGTGTTGAGGGAATATTGATTTAAATGCTTGACTGCAAAGTCTAGCCTGATGGTAAATCCCAGGGACACTTTTTCTTTGCTGTCAACCACTTTCAGTCTCTGTCGCTTATTTTTTTAGACCTTGATCCACACACACGCACACTCTAGTTTGCAGTCAGTCCTTGGCTATGAATTCTATCCCTCTAATGCCAGAACGTTCAAGGTTCAGTAAACATATTTATGTCATACTTAATAATGTGTTACCCTCTTCCCTTTCCTGCTTCCCTCCAGAGTAACTGGGGATCAGAAATGCAGGCTGCATCTCCCTGTACCTCCCCGTGCCTTCCCTTTGCCCTCATGTGATTGTTCCATTCTATCAATTCTCATTTGCCCTCTCTTATCTCTACCTCCCCCTCACCATCTTCAGAGGTCTATTTTCTCCCTCCCTGCCTGTGGTTTCCTGTACAGGCCCTCTTTATTTTCCATCGTTAATGCCACACAGTACAAGGTCCAGTAAACATGAGAACAATGCTGTTCCTTGAGAGCAAAATGCTAATCTATCCACGTTCCTACTAATACTTGAGTGTCAGTTGACCTGTTGCATTGTGCTCTTTCCAATAGCTCTGCTGTGTTTGTATGGTGGGTCTGTTCTAAGTGTGCATGATGGACAAGTTCCACACCAAAATTTGGAGTTATTACTGGCAGATGGCCATGTTAGAGGAACCATCCAACCAGCATATTTTATCCCAAACCAAGCTGCCTCAGCCAAAGAAAACACCAAACCAGGATCTTCCATTAGATACAGTAAAGGCTGCTTCATTTTTGAGACTCAAGAAGATGGCATTCATCCCTCCTTGTGTTTTAGAGTTTTGGCAAAAATATATTTTTTTTTCCAACACTGCAAGTACATAAATCTGAAGTTTCAATGTTCAATGCGCAGCAGGCTGTGATAGTGCTACTCCTTCGGTTTGATCTACTGGATGAAACCACGTGTGAGCTTTGAGACATGACTGTGGAGAGAAAAAACAGGAACGAGAAAAGTTTTCATCAATCTTTGCTGTGCAGATTCTTTCTTAGACTTAAAGTCTACAGTCCAAGACTACTGTAAAAAGACATTTGTGTCTGGTAAATAATATGAAAAGTATGTTGATTCAACTTATTTTCCCAAGTGAAAGTCTCATGTCAGATTAGGGCTGGGCAGTATATCGACATTATATCAGTATTGTGATATAAGACCAGACATCGTCTTAGATTTTTGATATCATGATATGGCATAAGTGTTGTCTTTTCCTGGTTTTAAAGGCTGCATTACAATAAAGTGATGTAATTTGAAATTACTAGACTGCTCTTGTTGTTATACTGTATTATTTGTCTTTACCTACTTGGTCAGCATGTCCACATTTTTGATGGTTATTTATAAAAAAAAAATTAAAACAGCACCAACAGTGAACCCTACAATGTCGTCTCAATATTGATAAGAAGTACTTGGTCAAAAATAGTGTGATACTTGATTTTGTCCATATCACCCAACCCTATATCTGATATGGACACTTCTCCTCTCAACATGAAATTAATCTGAACTGTCTTCTCAATAAAATGCTCAGTTCAAAGACAGCCAGATTCATAAATATTAGATGTTTGTTTTTTTTTTTCGCTGATGCAAAATAAACAAACCCAGTGACACCAGTGAAGGCACAGTTGAGCCCAATCCTCAGCCTATGAATGTATGCTGAAACTCCTTCTAGAAACCACTGAGATCTGTCAAAGCCACATATTACAACAAGCCACTTTCCTCAGCAGCTGGAGGAAGTCTTTCTGAAACTAAATGTGAAAAACCACACTTCCATCCAGTGTAAACACATCCATGGCGGGCTATGACGCCCAAAAGGTACCAACGTACCTGTACAGTGGTTCGGAACAAAATTCTTATCTTCACTCAACTCCTACTGCCGGGGGCGGCAGTAGCTCAGTCCGTAAGGACTTGGGTTAGGATGTGGAGGACCCGGGTTCAAATCCCCCATGGACCAAGACCAACTGGTTGCTGGAGAGGTGCCAGTTTACCTCTTGGGCACTGCCGAGGTGCCCCTGAGCAAGGCACCAAACCCCCAACTGCTCTGGGCGCTTGTCAGGAGCAGCTCCCTCACTCTGACATCTCTCCATTGACATGTATATGTACTGTGTGAACTGTACTGTGTGAACAACAGAGTGTAAAACTGAATTTCCCCACTGTGGGACTAATAAAAATATCTTTCTTTCTTTTCTTTCTTACTTACTGAGAGATAATACTTAATGTAAAATAACTGCCACATTACGCCAATATATCTGCCAATAGTAGACTAATGATGTCAAGAACCACTATAGGCTGCTCAAATTTCAACATTCTTTCTTTCCGTAGGTTGTGTGCATGTGAGGGTGTGTGTGATCGCAAGTCTATTCTGTGACTCACCCCCACCAGTCACCTTTCTACTGTAACTCTTCCAGCAAGAACCAGAATAGACAGGGGAATGTAGCCATGGATACTGTGACCAGGATGTGCCCATAACGGATGTATTCCCACATGCACAGGGATGCAAAACAACAGTGACGACCCAAATACACAATTTGCTCTTGAAAATAAAATGGCTCCTATTTTTGTAGACTTAGCAAATCCACACCAGAACCACAACCAGAGTAATTAAACATAATTGCAGAAAGAGAACATGCTTAAATTCCTGGGTGAAAAACATTCTTTCCGAGTCAACAGTAATAATAATGAGGTCAAGGGTGAGAGCCAAGGTATCCTGACCAAAATCAAACAATGGCTGTGCCTAGAAGCACTGGGGGAAAGGACAAATGGAAACAGGACTTCTGAGGAAAGGAAGAAGACGGGTTTTTTTATGTTTATTCTTTTCCATGAGCAAATCCAGAGTTGATGATAAAAAAGGAATTCATAGTAAAATGAGGTGTGCACAATCCAGCTCAAAAGAGCTCTCTTTTCCTCCCTGTGGCAGAATAATCCCACATGGTGAGTCACTCACACTCTGGCATGCCACTGCACATTCAGTCGGCTTTACAAGAGAAAGAAGCAAGGCGGTGAGAGGGGAGACGGACAGAGAAAGAAAGAGTGACGGGGGGAGGGAAAAAGAACAGAAATCAGGGGGCTAAAATACAGGGTAAAACTAACAGATGGGCAGAAACTTAGACATAAAGAGTTAAAAATGCAGAATAACAGACTAATAAAATTACACACAAAGTCAAATTAAAGTCTATTGAGTCAGTGTCTTTAACGTTTTCGGTACACACACGCATACACACTCACAGTTTTGCTGTCCGGTGACATAATTAATTATTACAGGATGTCCTGTTCATGAGGACAGGTCATTACTGTTTATGTCATACATTAAAGATTAACAAAGACTGATTAGCTTACCGCCTGCACAATTTGGTCATCAGTGCGTGTGTTTGTGTGTGTCATTGTGGGTACCTGTGCTCAAGTAATGATGAGAAGGAAATGATGGCAAGTTGAGTGATTAGCTAAGCTAAGTGATACAGTGTGTGAGCGTGAGGGGATGGACTCTGGAGTGTGTGCAAAGTGCGCATACGTGCACTAAACCAACATCAACACAAGGAGGTCAAGCCAGGATGGCAAAGGCGAATTGCAGTGGCTCTGGTGTTTACCCATGTCACTATGGCAACCGCTGCACACCATGTCCCTCTGACCTTTCCGGGCGATAACAACACTGCTGACTGATGTGTTTGTGTTGTGTTTCCATATGAGAAGCTCCTCGCTACGAGCCTGGCTCCCTGTGTGTTTGTGGACACCTTCTAAATATTTGGAGATATTGATTCAGAGGGATAAATGTGATAAAAAAAATGTGTTTTTTTCCTTGCCCATTTTATTTATTTTTCTAGCAAATGTTGTGCCAGTGATATTGGGATCTTTTGTTTGTGTAAACCAGATCAATCTGTTTTCTTTCACGAATAGTTATAAGGTTGTGTGACCTTATGGTCCCTCAATATTCAGAATATACCAGATGAAAACATTCAAAAATCAGGATGAAACTTAAAATTACTTTTAAATTGCCTTACTACTTACTTGCCTTAGGACTTTCACTTTTGGTTTATGTGGCGTCCCTAGTTGAAAAGGAAACTTTAAATGTAAGGAAACCTATTTCTAACCATGTTCATCTGACAAATACAACTCCATATCCAAATGACCAACTTTTTCACGTTTTTCCAATGGGCTACCTCCAGGTCTGAAATATGAAGCCTGTGAAGTCTCTGAGAAAATGACTCTACTTCTCACTTGATTTATTACCTCAGCAAACATTCTAGACATGACTTTATGGTCTCAATCGCTAGTTTGTAGTCTTCTTCAATACAGCATGATGTTCATTTAGTACATTCTGGTCCCATTTAGAGTCAAATAGATGATAAATCAGGGTATGCTTTAGGGCGTGGCTACTTTGTGATTGACAGGTCGCTACCAGAGGGTTGTCCAGTTGTCAGTGTTTTTGTCTTAGAACTTTAACCTTTTCAGTTCATGTTAATGTAACATTTTGGTCGCCTAAAAATGTCTTACTCGGCATTCAGTTGTACTTAGCTCCACCCTTTTGTGTCACTTCTGGTTGCAAAAAACCAAGATGGTCAGGGCCAAAATGACAAACCTGAGGGTTCAAAACAGCAGTCCACAAACCAATGGGGGATGTCACAGTGACTATGACCACTTCTTTATAAGCTATGGTTTTCTCCCTATTTTTGCGTTCTATTACTTGAGGCATACTGTATGAGAACAAAAAAGTCTGTGTTAAAATACCTAAAGAGTGATGCGAGCATTAATTATATACCACAGATGGTGGTAGATTAAAATGGCTCACACCATTTTCTGTCTCTCTTTCTGCCTCCACTGCCATTCCCTATCTTTCTTTTTAAATGCCAACATCCGTTTGACTGTCGCAAATTATATTATTTTCAGTGTGCTGTTTTAATTGCATTTGCATTTCATCTCTTTCCCTCTATGCATCTCATAGAAAAGCTTGACTTTGCAGCAATAAACTCACGTGTGGGTGTTACAACAGATGAAGAAGGGAGCAAAGTTGTCTTTTTCTTTCCCCACTTAGCTACATATGTCTGAGTGGAAGAATTACATATAAACAAAGTCTTGTCGGGCTCTGATGTTATATAAGTTGTCAGGAGGTCTGATGTGTCCATGAGCCTGTTTGCTCTGCAAAATAATCTGCTAAACACTTTGGCCTCATGGTCGGTCAGACGACACAATCTGGCACTCTCAGGACCAATTGAAGCCACACTAGATTTTATCTTTTTTACAAATTCTTACATTTGGTTGGTCCTGGCTGGCCAAGCACATGCAGTTTAAGCAGAGAGATCCTAGCAACAGCTAATGAGTGCTTAAATCAAAGTGGAAGGAATCCACAGAAGACAGAGATAACAGAGACATACAGAGAGAGATAAATGTTATTAGCAACCAGTAGGCAGAGGGAGAGAAAGGTTGTCAGGCTCTGAAATCAAAATCGTCTAATGTGGACAGGTCTCGAGTGCACACAAGATAAGAGAGCAATTGAAGTGGAGAAATGAGACGTTGTGTCCCTCCGGAGGATAAGAAAGGACGATAAGCATAGGAAATCTGTTACCAAGGAAAGGAAAGCAGCGGTGGAAACATTTGGATGAGATACAGACACAAACAGTTGTAGAGCTTTGATTTAGAAAAATATCTGACTCATAATTTGCCCAACAGGTGCCAAATTGAAGTCTTTAATTTCAACTAAATTCACCTGCTTCTCCCATGCTTATGTGTAGCCTAAACGATACACATTATTATACAGGCAACTATTAAATATTATAGTTAATCAGCTTTTTCTGAACTCATAATAATATGTAATATTGAGTTACATATTTTACAGAGTTCTAATTTCTAAATTAGTGATTCTGAGAAAAGAAATGGCGGACTCTGCTCCCTAAATACAGTAGCTATGAAGAACTTATTGTGAGCTAACAACAACACAACAATTCTTAGTTTCATGTGATTATATGCATGAAACTATAGTTATGAATATTATTTGTCTATTGCTACTAATAGATTAGCCAAAATGTTACATATTGTTCCTTTAAACTATGGGTTTAACACTGAAAAGAGAAATACAGACCGTACAGAATCTAAACCTTGCCAGAACAATCTAGCGGTGGAGCTGCTGGTCAAGCTGTTA
The DNA here is from genome assembly GCA_947000775.1 of Pterois miles. Taxonomy (NCBI): domain Eukaryota; kingdom Metazoa; phylum Chordata; class Actinopteri; order Perciformes; family Scorpaenidae; genus Pterois; species Pterois miles. Next base: position 15,697,048 of record CAMQGK010000229.1, on the reverse strand, counting down.
GGCTTACTTCCAACTTTTGCCCAAGCTTAAACACACAAGGAATAATGGCTGCCATGTGTGTACAGAGATAGCACCCAGCCAATCCACAGAACAAGGACTGAGTGTGCGTTTTCGCATGCATGTGTGTGAGCGAGAGAGGCAGAGACAGAGAGGAGGAGTGAGATTATTATATAGAAGTAATTACAGTATATGGTAAGCACTCAGATAACAGCAAACAGCTTTTTGGCTCATTTTTGAAAGCAGTATTTTCCATTAACTTTCAAAAAGTACAAATATTACTTTGTGTGTGCGTGTTTGGCACAAGTATTACAAACCTGTACTGTGCGTGTGTGTGTGTGTGTGTGTGTGTGTGTGTGTGTGTGTGTGTGTGTGTGTGTGTGTGTGTGTGTGGTGTGCAGCAGCAGTATCTTGGCTTTAGCTCTACAACACTGGAATTTCCTCCAGCTCTGCCGCCAGGGTAAGATGGCTACCACATGCCAGCTATTCACACACATGCAAACACACACACACACACACACACACAAATCCACACACTAACACAGTTGAATGAACGCCACAATCCGGCTAGTATACAAGTTTGTAATACTGAAGCCAACCTCACATATAAACAAACTCGCTGAAATGCATAATAGGGTGAAGGCTGAACTAAAAACACACACACGTTTGCACACGCATGTCCCTCAGCCTGTAAGTTAGAACCCACATGGATGCGTATGGTACATTTGTGGTTTCTGTTAAGGAATTCTGCTTCATATATACAGTATAATAAGAATAATTAGTATACCCCCATCACTAGTCAGTCAGATCTGAAGGCCTTGATAACAGCCGGTCTGCTTTCCTATCTTCCCCTCTGTCCTCCAAGGTTAGCACCAAGGGAGGGAGTCGCTCCCACAGCACATGCAGGCATGCTAGCAAAAACATCACACACACATAAATTAAACCTTTATGCCAGTCACACTGTGTCTCACTGATTAAATGTACTGTGTTGTTTTGTAGACAATGACATTGTTTGGGCTATTCTGCTATACACATGGAGCAGATTAAAATTCTCCTCGAGGCAAGGGGTCCTCAGGATTGGTTAGCTTCAGACTGTATGACTGATGTGATTCTAGTCTAAATTCAAATAAATTATTCATTATGGGTTATTCATTTTCCTTCACAGTTTTGATCATACAGGTGCATTTGTATGAACTGGAGAGAAAATGTGAACACTATGTAGAGCATCATGTACCACACACACACCAGAGGACAGTAAACATACCTCAATCATCTGCAGAATCTCTGATTTTGTCACATTTTGACAGTCCTGTTGTGCAACAGATACCCCACTGGGCTCACAAAAGCTTTTCCAGTTTGGCGATGGATAAAATAAACTACTCAAAAGGCACATGTATCATGCATGTAGTAATCAACGTAAATCTGCCAACTGTTTTGCTGTTCCTTTCTTATTTTTTTTTCTCTGTCAGCAAACGCTTTCAAGGAAGTGTATTAGTATTTAGGTGTGTATGACTCACCTCCATACATCTGAGGACATGTTTATTTTGTGTTATTGTGTGCACAATTCCAAAACCAAATAATAATACAACAGCTGGCCACAATGAAAAAAATGGTTATGACTAAGTTAAAGATGGTTATGACTCTGGGGAGGAACTAACAAACACTAAAAAATAAAGGCATTTTGGAAGAACTCCGACTCCAGTGTGTTTTGGGTATGAAATTGAAGATCAGGATAAATCTTGTTGCTATTTCACACTTTGAACTACTTTATTATTGCTTATTCAATTATGACTATAGCTAGTATGATGCACTCTGATTGTAAAGTGGATTACTGATATGTTGAGTGCCAGGAAAGTCAACAGTTTCAATAACTAATTCATCGCTTCAGTCATTTATTAAGGAAAAAAAGCTAACTATGTTCTGTTTCTAGCTTCTCAAATATGAAAATTCGCTTTTTTTCTCAATTTATAGCATTAGAAATTGATATCCTATCTTGCCTTAAAAAAAAAAAAAACATATGAAGATGAGCTCTAGGAAATTGTTAGGAAAATGTGTGTTTTATCAGCCCTAAAAACTATAGAAATATGGCATTTTCCAGACTGAGCCACTGTTTTGGCAAGGAAACAAGGAAGTATGTTAATAACTGATGACCAACAGGTTAATTTTAGCTGATGCTGGATGTTGTTAGCCAAGCCTCCATCAGCTGTATTTCTTTTGTACATCTAGTTCCTCATTCCTCCATCTTATCAAAGAGAGTTAAAGGGTAATCCCTGACAGAAACACGGTAAACTGTATGTGATGATATAGAAGGAAGAGTTCAAGAAAAAGTGTCAGCTGTATTAAATGGCAACTGCTTGATCCCAACCACAGACACACTTCAATCCCCTGCATGCAGCAGGTGTTAGGTGTTTATATCACACTGCTTAGGGAGGGATCTTAGGAAAAAAAAAACAGCACTCTATGCTGGCGCACAGTTGTAAATGTAGTAAGCACAACCATGAGCTAATGTATACCACAGCCAGGATTTGAATCTTCTGTCTCTCCGAGCTACAGTGGTACTGAAAAGGGAAGATCTGGAAAAAAAAAAAAAAACTCTGTGGGCTCAAAAACAGTTTAAGAATGGTAAAGCCACACTGCTAACTACAGAGGATTGGTAACTTAATCTCCTGAGAAGATAGAAAACTATTTGCTGCTAAGGAAATTTTTGGAGGGGACATATTATTACTGTACAACTGTAAAACCTAAGCAAATTTACTACTACTATCTATACTATGCCCAAAAGAAACTTTAAACAAAAAGAAACCTATTTCTAACCACTTCCAACTAACAAATACAGCAACTCCACATCCTAGGGATGTCACATAAACCAATACTTTGGTACCAAGACTGCGATAATTCAACTTGATGGCACTGGTTTTTCTACAGTATTGCAGGTAGGTACTGTTGATACTGTCAGAGCTTAAGACTAACAGCATGCTGTCAACCGGGGATGATAGAAAATGTGTTAGGGACGCAGTCCAGGGGACACACCATTTTCATTCTCTTATAATGCTACATTCCAAGTAATAAATGGCATTATAGCTGTGAACAGCTATAACGCCATTAAGCGCCAAGCTGTGTAGTGTGTGTACAGATATTTGTTGATGAATAAATATTATAACTCCTATGCTAAGCAGACCGAAGCCAACCTCCTTTATCTTGCATGTCAGCTCATACTGTGTTATGGTGGGCTCTTAAGTGGACTGGCTTTTATCCTTGAAGTGACGAGCCACTTCAAGGATAAATTTCCTTTAACCGTTTCTTTTAACCGTTTAACTGATAGTGTTAATCGGTTAAATTTCCTAATGTTTGTTGATGGTTAATTACTAACATCCCTAGTAGAAGCATAGTAAGCATAGTTCACATGGTGTGAACATGTTTTTCATACAAGGTAGGGGGGATCAGAAATTAATCATTTTCAGATTACAAAACAAACTGATCTCCGGGGCTACACGGTGGTGTAGTGGTTAGCACTCTCGCCTCACAGCAAGAGGGTCGCAAGTTCGATTCCAGCTTGGGACTCTTCTGTGTTAGTTTGCATGTTCTCCCCGTGTTAGCGTGGGTTTTCTCCCAGGTACTCCGGCTTCCTCCCACAGTCCAAAGACATGCTGTTTAGGTTAATTGATGACTCTAAATGTCCCGTAGGTGTGAATGTGAGCGTGAATGGTTGTTTGTCTATATGTTGTGTGTCTCTATGTGCCCTGCGATGGACTGGCGACCTGTCCAGGGTGAACCCCGCCGTCGCCCAATGCCAGCTGGGATCGGCTCCATCTATCTATGCTCTTGCCAAAGCAGCCAGACTCCATTGAAAAAAAACAGCAAATTTACTTTGCAGAACACGAGTTGTGTTATTACGATTGTGTTATTGTGTGACTTTGGTTTAGTTTTCAGCAAAGTCACACATAGCTAACCAATCAAGGCAGTGGTAGACAAGCAACCCTCATGTTCTGTAAGGTAAAATTACATGTTTTTTCCAATGAAGTCTGGTGGCTTTGGCAAGAGCATAGATGGGATATAATGGGTTCAGTTGCTTAAAAGGGCCGTCTCACAGCAAGAAAAAAGCAAAGAAAATATTCAAAATATAGCGTACACTTAAACTGATGGATTTATTTTTTAAGTAGGCCTTTCTTTTAGGTGGATAAAATAAGTTTTGATGAGGCCTCCGTCCACAGCAGTACGTTGTTTTTGTTCTGTGCAGTAACTCCTGTCTATAGACCATCATCTATTGTAGGTAACACACCTACCTACAAACTATTGATTTAAAGAATATTCTTCATCCTATGCTCCATACAGCATCATGCATACTATGCATGGATGCTTGTGTGTAACCACTGTTAACCTGTCTCAGCATAACTTCCGTTTTGAGTTTGGGCTGGCTGGCGGTCCTTTTGAAAGAGCATGAGGTGCATTTGTCTACCGAGGTGCAGTTAATTAGGAATACAACTATTAACCAAACCAGCTACAGAAAGCATAAGTTCTCGTGACATTTTGTTTACAAGCTCTGGTTTTCTTGTAAAGCGAACCTAAATGAACCAAGTGCAAAAAGGTGAACCTTTTCCACAAACAAAATCAACTGGAACATGTGATCTCACCTCTCAACATGTTTGGCTGTGTTAAACTATGCTTAACTGTTTGGACTACGTTCAACTGGAGTCAGCTGGCAGCACCAGAATAATACCGTAAACCGCAGCATTTTATAGCCGTGGTTTGGAAAATTCCATAGAGATAGAGTCCTAGTTAAGACTCTCAGTCATCTGTATGCTGACCTGAACATCTGTCAATACATCTACCACTGTGCCCTGACGAATCACACGGCCTAAGAGTATGTGATCGCAATTGTGTGCTTTTGTATCATGAGTCCACTTTTACACTCTTTGATTTAGTTTCTGAAATGTAGCAGAACAGTTTGAATTGCATTCTGGTAGCCAGAAGAAGATGATGGCCCAACAAACATCTGTTCTGTATGAGCCAATGACAGGCTCTTTAAACATACACCCACCTACCCACCCACATCTGCTCTCTGTTATCCAACAAGGCCTTACACAGAGACAGACACAGCCACAGGCGCATACACAGTCACACATACACAAATCTTTGCAGTGTGATCAATGACTAGCCCTGCGCTGCCAACCCATCATCAGAAACAGAAAGAGAAACAGGAAGGACGGGGAAAAGATGATTTTTTTTGTGTGACAGTAAAATAAAAATCTTCATTTTTTTTGGGGGGGGGGGGGGGTTAGTAATGTGGAACTGATTCTGTTACTGAAACAGCTGCATTTGCTTTCTGTGCTAACCAAACAAATAGCTCAATTATAACCACGATACATAGATCAGACGTGTGTCTGTTAACGGCTTGTTGTCAAGAGCCTGGAGAAAAGTACATAAGATGCATGAACACACACATACAGGCATATGCTGCTGATGATAGTTGTACCAAATTCTGTCCGAGCCAATAAGCCAGCGGGTTGGCCAGGCAACAAAGTCTGCCCAGTTCTGCTTTGCCACACTTCTCTGATGATCTGCTGTGTGAGTTATGAGCGTGCGCGCATGCGCATGCATGTGCAAATCCGCGCCCATGTACATTGACTGGCGCCACGCTACTGCTGGGAGCAATTATAAAGACATGAAGCAGATAGTCCAAGATTGCTGCTTTATGCAATGCCGAGAAACACACAGCATGAATATACACAAAAATATGATGAACTGAGATTCGTCTTTCAGAGTATCACCATTTGTTCACATTGACACTACGTCATTACAATAAGACAAATGAGTTCAAACATAGAGGATCCCAGGGGCTAAGGTAGGGCCTGTCATGCTCCAACAAACTATCCATGCAGTGAAGAATAAACACATTTCCCTTTGAGTCCTGATTTATGCAAAAGATCAAAATCTCACTTCTACAGCGTAGCATAACCTGGTCAAATCAGAACACACACACAATATCCATACAAAAGCTGATCTGTATAACTTGCTTCATAATCCTCATGTTTAGATTTTCAGAATCACCCTTAAAATTCCTCTTTCCGTTATCCAAGTCATATTGGCAGAAACTCCTCATATTCATCCCCAAAAATACACAAAAATGTGCTCTTTTTTTGCTATTAAAGAGGACTTTTTTCCCTTTCCTTAAGTGTGTTATATAGGTTTTTGTGCATGTAAAAGGTCTGCAAAGTTACAAAGCCCAAAGTCCACACCAAAGGCGTTACTCTCCCCCACATAGTAACTCCAGAACTGCCTGAAACATCGTGATGGAAGTCCAGCCTTTTCTTCCATAACATGGTGATGTCACCAAGTACTCATGCATTTGCATAATTCCTGCTTAGCGGCTAATTTGGTAACCCCGCAAACAAAATGAGTTAAAGCAGAGTTGGAGCAAAGTGCAAAGAGTTTCGTTCAGTTGGCAAATCACAATTGAGTGGGCCAGCTGACCAATAAGAACAGACTTGGCTTTTGAGTGTGAAAAGAGGTGCTGTTTCACAGCCAGTATGAGAAAAATAAAGCATTTTTTGAACATAAAAGCATGCAATTATGTTCTAGTAGAAACCTAAAACATACGTATACAATAAACCTGAAAATAACTTCTATTTAAATGTATTATTTCTTATATCCCTGAAACACTGATCTATCTATTCTTATATTTGTGGAAAGATTTTTTTTCATCACTCATGCAATAATAGCAATACTAGCGGCATGTCTAGCTAAGCAATGCAGCAGCTATGCCATAAACATGTTAATAAAAGGAGTGAAAATAAAAAAAAAAATGTTATTTGGATGTGGGAAAGATTTTACAAAAAGACAGACACAATACATTTCTATTTAAGTAAAAAACTTTTTCTTCATGGTATCATATTGCAAGCGAGAGTGTTTGTGTGGGTGTAAGTTCATGTATGTTTGACTTTCACCTACAGATGACCTTAAAGACAGCCGGCAAAAAGCTTTTGCCATGTGTTCAGCGGGAAGGAAACATACACCCAAACTACACAAACATGTAAAAGCATTCACGCACATACACACACGTACACACAAACAACATAGTAAACCCGCCCCCTACCACCCAATTCCACCCACCCACACGCACACACACACACACACACACACACACACACACACACACACACACACACACACACACACACACACACACACACACACACACACACACACACACACACACGACCCCTGTTCACTAGAGCGATGAGTCACTCTGCTGGGAACTCCATGCTTTCCCCATTACTACCGACTGGCTGACTGACTGTCCCAACACGCTGAGAGGAAGAGGTAGAGAGGTTAGTAGGTAACCAAATGGAGACAGGAGAAAGGGGTAAAGAAGGAAAAAAATAGAGACTGAGATGAAAAACAAACAATACTGAGAATGAGAGAAACAAACACATGAACCAAAAGTGTGTGAAACAGTTAGAGGAAAGAGAGGACAGACAGACAGACAGACAGGCTGAAAACAATTGTGTTTAATGTACCTCAATGGTAATTCAACTACACACAAGCACACAGTGAGAGAGTAAGTTTAACTTCCAGTCACAGCACACTGCAAACCAGAGGAAAAAACAATCCTAAGCGAGCATAAAAATGAGAAAGCCATGCTTTTTTAATTACTACTGTCTGACTGTCTGCTCAGAAATGCTGCTGGAAATGAGACAAAGGAGAGAAAGACACATACTGAATAATCTTAATGTAATCCACATTTAGTAGAAGAAAATGCCTGTCCTGTTAGTCAGCAACTTATATAAACACAACATTAACTGAATGTATATACAGTTCATAAAACCATTTACATTAGGATGCTATAAACTAAACACTTGGTAGGTCTTTCATTGAGTGGCAGAAAGTGATGCATTTCAAATGCTCACTGCAGAGTGAACTTTGATACCCTTATTTTACTTAACAAAAGAAGCCAACATTCTCAAAAGATCAATTCTGTCTTAGCACAAGCAGCTGTACAAGACCCATATCTAAATAAATTGCCAAAATTGTGACTGAATCAAGAGCTATCTGATCAAAGAATAAGTAAACAAGATTATGAATGTGACCAGCTTGTGACAGTTCTCTGTAATCAAGCTAGACACATTTTGGTCGGTACCGAGAAGATACTGAGGCTCAGTACTCTATAGCCACCATAGATTCATATTGTTGTAAAAACACCATAACAATGAGCTTTCACATCAACAATGGAGACAAAAATATAAACAAAAACAACCAATCTAATGACCCGCTGGGGCCAAAGGAAGCAAATCAAAACCAAATGGAAAAATGGAAACAAAAGAAAAAATACCAAATAATAACAAACGAACAAAAAGAAGAAATCCTGCGGATTACCCCCCCTTTGGTACATCTTGAGCTGTTAGGTTTATAGTTTGGGTATGTCACGTTTTCCCTTTTCAATTGTGTAAATGCGGAAATAAGCTGTAAGCATGATGAACTTGCATCATTTGAACACAGGGAGTAATTTACTCCAAATGATTTGTTCTTTTTAAACCGTACACTCATCATTTGGGATTTGTTTGTATTTAATTCATTGCAGATTGAGCAATGGATCTGAAATTGACGGAGGGATGGGGATAAAAAAAGACCTGCCTAAAATAAAAATCAAGAGGAAAAAAAATGGGAAAAAAATAACAAGAGAGAAAAAAATGAAGTAAATGAAGAACTAAAACAAATAAAAAAATGGAGATGTCCTTTTACATGGGCTGAAAAATGCATAAAATGACAGACTAGAAGGATCACGGCTAGATTAACTAAACTAAAGTCTGAATTAGTCTATATTCTTTCTTAATGTCTACTATGCACACCTTACTTTTCATTTCTTCAAATTTTTTTGTGCCACAAAAAAAAAATCACAAAGCAACTCAGATGCAGACTTTGAAAAAAAGCTAGCATTGGTGGGCTACCACATATCATTCAGAACATCAACTAAAACCACCATTAAAAACAGGAGGATAAAAAAATGCAAAAACAGTTTGGGCAGCTTGGTCTTTATGCCAAGCTGAATCAAAGTCTCTATGACTGGATCAGCCAACAAGATCACGCAGTAAAGCATACAGCCCCCATACACTGTATACGCGAAGGCTGAGGCAAAACACACACACACACAGATGGATTGAGTTTAGCTGCAGTGTACACTGTAGGATCTACAGTAGGACTATTCAGTCAAGACAGACAGTAGGGCAAACAGACTCTAAGCTGAAGCGAACACTCAAAAGCCTCATCTGCACTGTTCACTGCAGGTTCTACAGTGTGACTATTCAGACAAAACCAGACAGCAGAGCAAACGCATTTCATGTGAGTGAACACAGCAGGCTAAGTAAATTAGACAACCTCATTACTGTTGGAATTATTTGTTGGAAGCAGGATGCAACACAAACTATTACAAAGTTTCTTTCAGAGTAAATGATAAAGAGAAAGCCCTCATCAGACTGTTTGGCTCTGCTGCACAGACCTGGCTCACAAACTGCCGACGACCTTACTAGTTTGCTTTAGATAGTGAGGCAGATAGGGGGGGCTGATTTACAGTGCACCACCATGATTTGGTTTCAAAGTTTGTTGATTTTGAGACACTGTTTGTGCGTATGTGTGTGTGTGTGTGTGTGTGTGTGTGTGTGTGTGTGTGTGTCTGGAGTGACCCAGGAGATGGATTTAAAAGCCTGTCTGAGATCAAAAGCAGTAGGGAGAGGGAGGGAGCATTTCAGTGTTAAAGTCCGTCTAACCAGAAAAATCTCTTCATGATCACACTAGTTTAAGCATTAGTTTTACTCCATAACTTGACAGCTTCTATCAAATACAATGCGTTAATCAACTACACAATGTATTTATAGCTTTACAAGTTTAGTGAGCTGACGTGCAGTTTTACAGCTTTATAGTACATAAACTTTAGGGCTGTGTATTGGCAAGAATCTGGCGATACAATATGTATCATGACGAGCTGCAGTGACATTCATGAAAACTTGCTAACTCTGTTTCCACTGCACTTTGCCATTTGGTGCATTGATTAAAAACAAATCGACGCACCAACATTTCCAATTCAGCAAAGTGCAAAAGCTGTTTCACAATATTTGGACACTTTTTTTTTACTTGTTTGTGCACAAAATGTGCATAAAAGGTGGTTAGAAACTCTTAGAGACATTCTATGTTTGATGCCGCATACCTTCATGCTGCAATATCTATTAACAACTTCAATCTAATGTGTTCAACACCATGCATTTGGCAAAACAAAAGCTGAGGATCATTTGCCACCTCTATCCATCTATTCTAGACTGAAAGGATAGAATTTCATGTCTATCACTTACTTTAGCGTCGAGCTGTTTTTTTGAAATGCACTGATGTCAACACTGCCTGCTTGACTCATTGCAGTCAACCTTAACACCAGCAATAAAACTGTCTTCAAAAGAACATTCAGCTTGGCAGAAAAATTCCAAGAAACAGCAGTCGGTCGGCACAGACAATGCCATATTTAGCCAGCTCTGATCTACCCTTTATTCAAGGTAGACTTGATAAAGTGTGAACTCAGGACCCAGCCCAATTGTGATCAGCTCAAACATTTGAGGAATTTATTGGCCCTTTAAGCTGAAATCGGGCAGAATTGGATTTGCAAGATTTCACAGACCAGAGGAAAAACATTGGCATCTCTGAACAGCTGTCAATCACTAGCGAACTCTGATCAAACTAGGCAGCGTTGATCAAATATAAATTAATATTCTGTTAGTGTAATGCCTATTTCTCGCCTAAAATGTTTCAACATCTTGTAATGTACTGTTTTTGTGACCTGGCAGCCATGTTGAGATCAGCTGAGGAAATACAGAGCACTGCCCACCAGCCGGAGCAAACTTAGCTAAACAGCACACTATAAGATGTGTGTGAAAACATTTGAGGTAAGAAACAGGCATTACAGTAACAACGTGCTGGCTAGTTTGCCCATTAGTTTGGAGTTCATGAGTGACTGACAGCTGCTTCACTTGAATGAACAGCCAATAGGAACACTCTCTCTCTGAAATGGCCTGTCATAGGCCAAAGTCTCCCGTCACGGGCTAGATTTTTTTTAAAGCCTGAAAAACACAGCCAAGAGGAGGTGCAGAAGTCTAGTTATCTCTTATTGCCCAAAAATGCCAAAAATATTCTGCCTACTGCAGGTTTAATTAAGTAAATCATTATGAAAGTAACATTTATCTATGTATTACTTCGTTAGAAAAGACTTTAGCCTCCAAACATTTCCAAGAACATCTAACAACTACCAATGAACTTGAAATGTACTAAAACTACTCTGCTTTTATAAATGATCTGGACAATGCATACAGACATCTGAAATATTTTAACAGAATTATATAAAATAGATCTATGTATGAGTCTATACTACTGCATGGTTCGGGTAAAAAAAAACGGAACCGTTCGGTTCGCTAGTCACGGTTCGTGTATGTACCATTCGATTCATTTGAAACAGGTTATGAGGCTGATTGTGTATTCTTCTCAGCGCATTTATTGTCACACTAGAAAGTGACAGGCGTATGGGGTATAAGACATGCCCAATGTAACTGAAGCTGTGGTTGTGCATTGTGATTGGCTCAATTTCGGCAAGGGCGGACCAGATTTTACTGTGCATGTCTCAACTACCGCCACTGTGCTTATACTACCACAGATATTATACCTCCTAATCTCTCCACCATATGTTACCTCACCGGCTAACAGCGAATGGTAAACAAGTGTAAGTAAATGACTTTAGTTCCTTCAAGTCAGCAATGTTCAGTGGTTGCGTTCGGGGAGTTTATTGTGAAGGGAGTAGCAGTGAAGAGGTGATGCGCTGTTATTGACGAGGGTCCGAGCTACGGAGCCTCTGTGTTATTAACATATTATCCTCATAAAGTTTAAGAACAGCATAACCCTCGACTACAGAAGCTGAAACTAAAGCTAGCAATAGGCTCTGTAGTCTGTAGTTTAGGTTAGTTTGTCATGTATCTCAGTAGCAAACTCATCAACTGGCTGAGACAAAGCAGCTCCTCCTCTACCAGCGGTATCTGTAGTGGTTCTCATTAGCAGAAAGAGGAGGACAAGAGGACAGAGGAACAAACAGAGGACAGGAGGAAGAACTCATACTGTCTGATGTTTGTGTTCTTCAGTCTTTATAAACTTCACTCAGGAGTATGATTTATTAATGTTAGATTGTTTCCAGTGAGGTATGAATGAGTTTATATGGTGACTTTGCTGTCCTAGATGTGTCCTATTTTAAATATTCAATTCTAATCTGGTTCTGAATTTAAAAACATCCAGGCTGACATAAATATAGCTCATATGCACATTTCAATCTGTGTTTATTTATCACCAGTCATGTCATCATTGCAATACTGATTGTTATTGCACATGGCAGATTTCCCTCATGTGATGCTGACCAAGTATATGTTACTGTTCTAACTAGCTCTAGTACTGGCAGACCTGATGCTGCACTTTTTGTTGATGATTTGTTTTTATTTATTAGTTATTTTTACATAACACAGTGGCACTTTTCGTTTAGATAAGAAGTCCAGCCATAAAATGTGATACTGAAGACATGTTTTCTTCCTGATGTTAGTCTACTGTTATGAAGACAAAACGTTGTTGACTTATTTTGCCAAATAAATGAAATTAATGATTAAATTGAAGTTGGAAATTGGCTTCCTTGCTGTACCATAAATGTACCGAACTGAACTGAAAACCATGACCCCAAACCTTGAACCAAACCGAACCATGAATTTTACGAACCGTTCCACCCCTAACATTTAACCCTTTTTACTCATTAAAATATATTAACATTTTCTCACAAACATTTGATCTCCAATGTAGGTCTGCTCCTCACAGATTATCTTTCCTACTGCTTCTGTCAAAAAAAAAGAATTTGGACACCTTAAGCTGCTGTGTGAACAATGCACTCACATTGCGAAAACACCTTAGTGTAGTCCTCTTGGCTTCAATCTCATTTTGTTCCTGTCACCTGCCTGCCAAATCAGATATGATCACCATGCTCGATAACACCCATGTATCCTCCTTTGAGACTGCTAACACTCCATGAAGACAACAAACACAGCAGAGGCAAGGAGAGAGGGAAAACAAGGGCGGCAGACAGATAGAGTGAGACAGAATAAAATAATAAAGAGGTGGAAACAGGGAGGAACGGGGAGAGAAAGGTTAAGAGTGAGCAAAACTGAAAGGAGAGAGGAAGAGAGGGAAAAGAAGATGTGTGTTAAAGGTAGAAGCAGGTTACTTAACTGACATAGACGTTCCAGCAGAATAACGTCATCACACGCACGCACGCACGCACACACGCACACACGCACACACACACACACACACGCACACACCACACACACACACACACCGTTTCGGTACCCAAGAGACATTTTGCTACATCATAAATGCCACATTATTTAAACAGACAAGTCTATCAATTATGTATCCCAGTCCAGTAAAAATAGCCACCTTGTTGCAGCACAAACACATGAACACATCAGGGTTCACTAAAACACTTTATCTACTAAACTACATCACACACTTCTCTGTCTTAGATACATCTCAAACATTTAGGTAAATGGTGCTTACAGCCAAAGTGATGAGTGGTGATAGTTTCAAGCAAATTGTGGCCTCTAAAATCTAGACCACCCACTATTGCATTTGATCCATTTTGCTGAGACTCTTGTCCACAGTAAAATAAAAGAGTTAATAGGAGTGCTTTTAGTTTGTGCCAACTGTGTAAACTCTCTCATCTCCTTTAGATTCTTTCTTTTAGTGTCTGAACTCAGTTGGCACAAATGGAATGAAAATGACATGCTTTAAGACATTTAAAAATACTCTGCTCCGGACAATGATTTGTGTCTTGCATGTTTTTTTCCCCACAAGAAAGATTGATGAACCACTTAAAAAAATCCTCAAATTCCATCTGTTCTTCCTCCTTTACTTAAAGATTCAAAATCTAAATGATCATTTCAGGAGTTTCCCTTCTGAATAAAAGATGTCTCCTACTTTACTAAACCCATGTGCACAATGGAGGTTTCAAGTTTCCACACCACACTTGTGTAAGTTGCGTACTGTGGTTTGTGATTGGCTTAGCTGTGATGTCCTGCTGGTGTATCCAGGTGTTAAAATGAGGTTTAAGTTGAGCACAGAGAAATTTCCCCCCTTCAGCAGATTAATGTGCACATATATCATTCTGCACAGTGAAGCTCAGACATCCAAGTCAAATAACAATAATCTCAACACATTTCTAAGTGGATGAGGGCTTTAAATTCCCCAAGCACTGCGAAATTATTTTTGAAAATGTACAAGCCAGAGAACTAAAAAAAAGAAAACACACTGACAATGCATTTAAAATAAACATTCATAAATCACATATTCTCAAGAAGGGCTGTAAATTAACAGTTATTTTCATTATCCATTAATCTTGCAAATATTTTCTCAGTTAGTAATTGTCTATAAAATGTAAGAAAAAAGAGAATAATGCTGATTACAAATCTATGCGAATCCCCAACAATGTATTATCATACGTGACAAACACACATAAGCATCGAACTGTCCCAGATAAGGAAATAGAACTGGTGAATATTCTGACATTTTTGCTTGAAAAATTACTGAAATGATTACTAGTAATAATAGCAACTGATTCATTTTCTGTTGATCAGCTTATCAATTAATTATTTCAGCTCTTTTGCTGAGACAACCTTTTGTCTTCAAAGGATCACTACAATTTTCACCCCATGCAAATAATAATACAAATAAATAAAAAGATGGTCTGCCCATCTTAACGTCCTGCTTATTCAAAACAGACTCTTCCCCTCCTGCGTGTGGTGGCAAAAGCTTCTATGAGGTTAATTTAATCATGCAAAATGTTTTCACACACACAAACAGAGTCAAGACAAGGAGTATAATTTCAGATGACCATACACATAGATGCTCATGCATTATTCACAGCAGGAAATGTTCCTTTTCAACCACTTGCGCCACAATTGGAGATCTGATCTGAGATCTGAGCAGCAATTGATGACACAGAGTCTCCTCACTGTTTGAGGAATAAGAACCTGTCACCTCAATACCAATAGCTCATTCTCTAACATTAGAGTATCTCTTATTAATTTTTTAGTTTAATTTAGCAGGTTGCTAGCTGTGTGTCTGCCCAGCATAATGATACTATGTCTGCCCGGCGTAACGATAGCGATTGTCCGACAAACAATGTCTGCCGGTGGCCTCCTGTCACACACAGTCAGTCTGTCAGCACGGAGTAACTTTTGCGAGTTTCCAACAGACCGTGTGTGTGTGTAGCAGCGGTAAATGTGGGGTTTTTGGTGGAGTTATAGCTGCGAACGTAGCTGTAGCAGTGTGTGTACAGTGAACCCTCGTTTATCGCGGGAGTTGCGTTCCAAAAATAACCCGCGATAGGTGAAATCCGTGAAGTAGTCAGCTTTATTTTTTACTATTATTTTACAATGCAATACTGTACTATAGAATGAAACCAAAAATCAAAACCTGTTTTCAGGCCCAAAATTTGTTTAAGAAATAAAAATATTAACGTTTTCTTACAAATAACTATGATAGTTTAAAGAATTGTAAAACAATAATTTGAATACAAGACAGTATAGTAATGAATACAAGGTTGGAAACAGTCACTCGCGTATTTCACAGTCCCTCCAGCTGTGCCTCTCCGTCGTCACTCCGCTGTGCTGTAGCGTCTGTTTCAACTGCAGGCTGCGCAGGAGTCTGTCTCCGAGAGAACAACATCGTTATGGGTAGTTGTTGGCACTCTTTCTTTTTCAATAAGGATTCAGCACAATAAATGCACTGTAAAAAAAATCCGCGAAGCAGCGAAAGGTGAACCGCGTTATAGCGAGGGTTCACTGTATACTTTATTTGTCGGTGAATAAATGCTACATCTCTTACACTCAAGATCGGAGCCAACTTCCTGTATCTGTGACTCCGGCTCAGACTCTCTTAAAGTGGGCTCTTAAGGTGGACCAGCTTGTCCCCTTAAAGCGATGAGCCGCTCCCCTGAGTGTTGCTCAGCTTTTTAATTAATTATTAATATTTCTTTTACGCATTTAACCAATAGCGTTAATTGGTTACGATGCTTAATGTCAGTTAATGGTTAATTATTAACATCCCTACATTATATTCACCAGAGGTGTAAAACATTACATGTCCCTTATAATTTAAAAAGAAAATACCATTAATTTGTGAGGGGAAATGTCTATTCTTTGATTTTTGGGCTGCTGAAAAAATACATAAATAAATAATGCCTGACAATGACATGATATATTTGACTTCTTTGACTTGGACTACATGCATGCTGACAATCACATTTTTTTTTACTGTATTAATTTAGCTTCCTAAGTAAAAGTCCTGAGAAGAAATTCCACTTTTTCCCATGGTTTATATTGCAATACCAAAATACATATTGAATTGTATAAGTATTGCAATAGTATTTAATCAGGTGTTAGGTCTCATCCCAGCTACATACTAGGTATAGTCAGACAGACACTATGAGAAAAATAATGTATTTTTTGAACATTAAAGCATGTAAACGTGTTCTAGTAGAAACCCAAAATACAAGAATGAGCCTAAAAATGAGTATGATATGTCCCCTTTAAAGCCTCAGTGATTGAGAATTATCCACGCTGTCTAAGGTTTAACCGTGCTGTAGCCTTTTTGGCTCAAAGCCAGCTCTGCTAATGTCTTTAGAGCCTGGACAGACGTGATTCAGTCTGCCCAAACCTGGCATCAGTTGCCTACAAACCACACTTAAGGGATTACTGCTTGCTGTTGCAACACAATGTGTCTTTAGTATTGTGGAAGTATTTGTTTAGTACCAGTTAGCAGTGATATGCACTTCACAAAATCCACACATCTGAGAGAAATGTAACAATTCAACTATTTGTTTCACTAGTAAATGTGGATACTGGACACTGCCAGCTCTCTGGCACCCTAACTTGTAATGGAGACAGACAGATCTCTTCACTGCTTCTGAAAATAAGCCACACTGAGACGGCACAGTGAGTCTGCATTAATGAACCTCTTCAAATAACAAGATGGTGGATCTATGTGCTCAGCTGAAAAACTGCTTTAATTACATGTCTGCTTTACAAACATTTTCAGGCTGGCAGTGACGGTAAATATGAACACCTGCAGGGTGGGAGTCAACACCAAGCGGCCAAAATGCTGGCACATTTTTTTTTTTGCCACAGCAGCTTGTAAATCAATTCACAGTATTCTCCACGCTGGTTTGGCAAGTAACTGCTTGTGATTTGGAGGTAGGATTTTATACCTAAGCAAATCAATAGAGCGTTTTCCCAGCATAGACTTCATATTCTGCCAAGCTCTAATAATCTCCCCAGTTAGCTGTATTTTCACAGTCAACACAGCCCTGTACGGAGTAGTCACAGAATATACAGTATGGCTCGATGTTGCTTTCACTGGCAGGAATGCAGCAATATGTCAAAAGTGTACAGCAAATTTCATACACATAGCCTCGATGGTCATTATTTTTTGAGATATTTGTATGTTGGTCACAGTCGAATACAGCCAAACCCCACACAACCCCTTCTCCTTAAATTAGATGATAAAATGGTAAAAGAAGTCTTTGAATTTGGGGTTTAAAATTCCTCTGTGACCAATAGATAAAAAAGTTAGTTTCCTGCAGTTGAAGCCTGTAGAGGTCCAGAGGATCATAAAGCACATTTTGCATGGGAAGGAAGCACATTCTTCAACATTTATCGTTCATGGAATTTTCCTGTATGCATGCTGTTTTGCAGAATAACCAAGCTTCGCAGTCATTCACCCCAACAAGTGATAAGCTTACAGAGCTGTCAGCATCAACCAGTCCTCTGTCATTAGCCACTGCAGAAGTACACAAGTAAGTGCCTTATGCATGAATCTAGGGAAATACCAGACGTAACAAAGCTACTGTTACTTCAGTGGACTCTCCCTATAATACACATGTTTAATTGCAAGCTCTCCTAAGAAGTGTACAATTTCCTACTTTTACCTTAACTTTCTATGAAATGTTACTTTAGATAAGTTTGGGAAGACCCTGAGCAGTTCTCAGCTCCTCAACATTAGCCTAACATGGTGAAACAAGTAACGTCACCTAAGTTAACGCTGCTTAGCTAGTGTTAGCTTATGTTAATGAGCTAAAAGCACTGTCTGGTGGTGCAACAGAATAAATTAACTTAATCAACTAAGTGGGGTTATTGTGAAATACACTGCTCAAAAAAAAAAATAAAGGGAACACTAAAATAACATATCCTAGATCTCAATGAATGAAATATTCCAGAGAATCTTTATTCATTACATAGTGGAATACATTGAGAACAATATAACATTAAAAAAAATGAACAATGTAAATCAAAATTATTATCCCACGGAGGTCTGGATTCGGAATCATACTCAAAATAAAAGTGAAAAATCACATAACAGGCTGATACAACAGTCTTCAGACTGTCATGTCTGTCACGTTCTCAGTGTGAACTTGCTCTCATCCGTGAAGAGCACAGTGCACCAATAGCAAATCTGCCACTGTTCCTTGGCAAATGCCAATCGCCCTGCACAATGTTGGGCTGTAAGCACAAGCCCCACTTGTGGATGTCGGGCCCTCATTATCACCCTCGTTTCTGACAGTTTGAGCAGAAACATGCATATTAGTGGCCTGCTGGAGGTCATTTTGCAGAGTTCTGGCAGTGCTCCTCCTGTTCCTCCTAGCACAAAGGAGGACTTAATCAGCGGTCCGGCTGCTGGGTTGTTACCCTCCTATGGTCCCCTCCATGTCTCCTGGTATCTCCTCCATGCTCTGGACACTGTGCTGACAGACACAGCAAACCTTCTTGCCGCAGCTCGCATTGATGCGCCATCCTGGATGAGCTGCACTACCTGAGCAACTTCTGTGGGTTGTAGACACCGCCTCATGCTACCTCTAGGGGTGTGAGCACTGACAAAATACAAAAGTGACCAAAACATCACCCAGAAAGGATGAGAACAGAGAAATGGTCTGTGGTCACCACCTGCAGAACCACTCCTTTATAGGGGTTGTCTTGCTAATTGCCTCTCATTTCCACCTGTAGTCTGTTCCATTTGCACAACAGCTGGTGAAATTGATTCACAATCAATGTTGCTTCATAACTGGACAGGTTGATTTCACAGACGTATGAGTGACTTGGAGTTACATTGTGTTGTATTAGTGTTCCCTTTATTTTTTTGAGCAGTGTATAACACCCTAACTAGGGCAACCTAATGACCACAAATTTGATTTTAATCCAATTTAAATACATACTCATCTGTGTTCTGTGTATCTTAACATTTACGTAAGTTGCTACAAGCAACCACAGATGCATTCTGTTAGATTGTGGAACACACAAAGTGGTTGCCAGATTTGTCTATAGAACAAACTCTGCTGATACCTAATCATCTCTCTTTCACTGCCATTCTACTATATCTAATGTCTTCTCTCTTGTAAATGTAAACCAATACCAACCTTGCAAGTGGTACGAAAGGCCAGCTTCTATACCTCAGTGTTTTTATAAACTGAGATGTGTGCTAGAGATGTCAATATTGGATAAAGTGGGATGCAATGCTACTATGTATGAAGATTAAGTAAACAAGTAGATGATTGTTATTAGTGGGCACAGTAAACTGAAGACAACTCTGAGCTCATCCTGTTTAGAAATGGATCCATTATGCAAGTGCAGTTTGAAACTTCATACTCCTGCAGGCAGCTTCTTCCCTTACAGCTGCTGCTGTGATGGCAGCTTAAGTTAAATACACAAATGTGATACAGAGTAAGAAAAAAATACTTCATCCCCCACAATGACACAGTCTCCACCTGAGCTAATCAGTAACAACTGCGCTGCCGTCATTTGGCCTCAAACTGTTGTGCCAAAGACAATATTTCTGCAGCCAATGGGTAGGAAAATGGCTGTTATATAAAAGGAGAAAGGAACTGGTGACTACAACTCATAGGTCTATAAGCATTGTTTTCTGAGAGCTCGATCATGCTCTGTAACCATTTTGTTTTCAATATTAAGGTGACATTCTTTTGGTTGTCATTTTGTGCATTTTAAAAATAAAACTTCACATTTAAAGGAGCAATATGCAGCACTGACAGCTAGAGACTAAAATAGGTGACACCAGTCCAAATTCAAAACACTGGAGCCATGGCTTGTCCATTTCTTCAATACGACTGATAGCAGTTAGCGTGTGTTAGCATCACGGCATTTGCCACTGCACTGCAGTAGTCTAAATCACTTTCTTGACCGTGTGTCTCAAATACTCGTTGCCTTTATAACCCAGCTGCACAAGGACCACATAGAGATGTGCTAAGGTTTTCAAGTCGGGTAGAATCTAACGCTAACGTTATCTCGATTGATCCAGTTGCTTTGCTCTCTTCCATGGCTGCAGAAGGCTGTGTTTTCATGCCGATTTGTTTCATACGTGGCAACGAGGCGTTGAAATATGCAATGGACAGGATCATGCAGATCCAAAACAATAACAGACGTTACGGACCAGCATGGAAATTTCAATTCAGCATGTTTACTTAATCTCTGATGACATACATGGCAGTTTTATAATTCATTACAGTAAATATATTATATAATGGCATTCTTATGTTGAATTCATCTTGAATTTCTAGGATATCGTGTTCTTTAATAGCCTTACAGTGGTTATCCATTACAGTATTATATATAATAACAGGCCAAATGACAATGATCATATGACATGATGTTGAGATATTTTCAGAGTCAAAAAGTGGAGTCTGCTGGCAAAAACAGTTCTTCTATTTAAAACAGATGCAGCAAACTTCAGATGTTTGGCACCAGTTCCCATACATCAAGGAGCGAGTATAGGGTTTCTTTGCAGAGCTGCCATTATATTCAACCATCATTCCCCCATCAGACAGGGAGGTTTTTAGCTACCACTGACAGAATTTTTTTTTTCTTTTATGGAAAAAAACTTTCTTTAACTTAACTTAAAACGTTTATTACACTTTCACTATCACCACACTATCGTTGGCCTTATTGGTTGGTTGATTTCAAAACAAGCCACAGCTCCAACCCACAAGGTCGAGCCCTACTTAAGTGGCTCGACCTTGTGGCTTGGATCTGTTTAGTAAATGTAGAGCATCGCAGTAGAATAGAAGAATAGAACAGAAGAATTTAACAAGCCATATTGGGATTAAATAACGTACAACACTTTCTCACAGTAGAACTCCTCAAATGCAATGAACAACCGAGCTCAGAACTCCTTGTTTGAGTGTAGTATGTAAGTATGAGTGGGGATAAAGTGCATGAACAGCAGCACAGAGGAGAAGAAATACCCCGATCTAGGCCCCCTCAGAGTTGGTTTAATATCAAGAGCTGGCTCTTTCCGTCTCTGTCTCACACACACCAAGAACAGTATGGCCTCAGACCTGGCAAGCGGCGTTCAAGTTCTTGGAGCAGCTTTCTCTCTAATTTAAAAGTTGATTGCCGTGGGCCGTCTGTGTGTGTGTGTGTGTGTGTGTGTGTGTGTGTGTGTGTGTGTGTGTGTGTGACTAGTGAAATATGAGTGTGGAGAGCAGAGTATGGAGGCTTGGACTGCGTTTAGCTCTGTGTGCATGTGATTGTGGGAGCGTGTGCGTACTGGATCGTCTGAGTTTGTCTGTGTTTATGCATGTATGTGTGCATGCACGAGTCTGTGTGAAGGTCTAAGTGGAGCCTGTGCATACTTGTGTGTACAGAATGTGTGTGCATATATGTGGTTTTTGGCCACGAGCTGATGCAGAGATCGGACTGCCAGTGAGAGCTGTCTGCAGGGAATCAGGCAAAGCGAAAGCCAAGCTGAATAACAGTACCATTCTCTAACTAGAATGAGGTGTTTGGAGGTGAGTTTGGCTGAACAGAGCCATCGTATACAATGAACTAAAGCATATACTATTGCTGGGTACACACTACATGAGAATCAAGCTGATTTTGGTACCGATTCCCCCTTCCTGACAATCGTCAGCAAAGCCCAGATTTTTTGATGATTCTAAAGATTATCTTTCCAGATATTGAGATTTGTTAAGAGTACTTTTTGCACTCCCCCAATTGGCTTGGAAGTCCATCCTGGCTGCACAGATTTTAAATTGTAAATATTAAACATGTGCAATCTGATTTGATATCCTGTTGTGTGAGGGGGGACCCTGAGGACAGCCAATGATACAGTCATGTAAGAAAGAACGATAGCAAATTGAGAACCAAGCGAAAGGACAACCATCACTGTAGCCATGGTTGACGCATGAGCTAATGCAAAACGTGAAGCATAAAGTAGTAGTATAATGGACCTCAGAAGTGGAGGACCAACTTGTTGATTTGTGTCAAAAATGCAAGTGCTTTCTTCCAGCCCATCATCCGCCACTAAAGTCACGGTGGATCACAAGAGATTTGGCAAGCTATCCATTTTTTTAAGTCATAAGTGGAATCTGTTAGTGTGTGGCGTGCTGTTTTGGCCAAATAGCTTGTCACAACATACTTTAGGAACAAAATTCAACATAACATGTCATTGTGTGTGGTCTCATATTTTCAAAATTTGAAAAATCTTGTAGTGTGGGCCAGCCATAACTAAATCTTTATTGGTCTGGATTTATCACAAAAAGGGTAATTTTGGACTTTTGACAGATGTGACAAATGGAGGAATTTTACAGGAACAATGGGGCAGATGTAGGTCAAATCCCTGTCTCTGATTGGTTATTCCTCTCTGAGCATCCGTGTTATCATGTGTTACCTGAGAGCTACGCAAACTACAGACACTTACCTGGAACTACAGGTTAACTCTTGATAACTGTGCTCTAGCAAAAAATGTTTTTACTCCAAAGTTGGCCCGATACAGTCATCTTACAGTAAGTGTTATTCTAAGACTTTAAGTATGAGCTTCCCCTTTGACTACACTAACACGACTACACAAAGCCAAACTAAATGTATCACGTATGTGCCTGCAAGCCCAAGGGTATACACATTGGACCTTTTAGGATTTTCCGTAACACGTTTTATTACAAAGTAATATTTCATTTTTCTTACAACATGACAGGCTCCAAAGACATCAAAATGTGTAGATCTCAGCCATGCACCTTGGATTTCCCTTTCATTTTTGGATATCCCTGTAGCCCCAAAGTCCAAAAAGCACATTTGTTCATGGAGTGTATTTCTAAATAGTCTTTTTACAGTTTTTTGTGGTTACAGTGTTTATAAAACAAAAATACACTCCAGTTTTCCTCTTACAGAGACATAAGACTTGAGAATCCATGGGTAGGTTAACTTTTCAGATGCAAACAGCAAGGTGCTTGGTGGCTCTTGTTTTTCTTACTCTGTATGTACATTTTCTTTCACAGTGGTAAAGTTGTCAAGAGAGAGTAAAAGCTACTGTTCTGCTATGCGGGTTTCAAAGCCGGTTTTCGTGAATGTAATGTGCATTTGACAAGCTAGAGGTTAAATCTAAGAAGCATCTTCCTGCTCAGACCACCCAGTATTTGTACTGAAATCCATTAACAGCAAATACTTGTTATTGACAGATAAGCTACTGCAGGGAGTGTCCAGGTGTTCAGCTCCTCTCTCCCCAGAGGACATACACCCTGTTCAGACTTGGCATTAACTTTCGTCTTGAGTGATCCGATCACAAGTGGACAGCTTTAAGTACGTTTGTTCACATCTGACATTAGAGTGCATCTCCGCATACTCTCCAGTGACCATTTGTGATCGGATCTCACTTTCCCGCTCTATATGCAAATAAACATGAAGTAAATACTAGGAGTGATGGAAAAAATGGATTAACCTATGTCTTGCAATTCTGTAATACCAGAATCAATATATTTGCTTCATTTGAGTGTATGCAGAGGTAGAAGGAAGTTGTTGCTTTTACTGTTGTAATGAAAGTAACATGACATCATATCGGTTCCATATCCATCAACCAAAACAAACCACAGTCAGCCGCGACACGCCCAAAACACTGGGACAAAATTAAGAAATAATTCCTGACCACTGATGTATCTGACTTTCGAACATCTGAATTTAGATATGGTGTATTATAGTACAGGATATTAAGTCCCTAGAAGTATATGATTCAGCGTTTTCCCTTGGGCTACTGTTTAAAAAGTTAACAAAAATAGCAATAAATTACAATATCGAATCGCAATTCTTGTAGAATCGCAATACTTAAACTCAGTGCATATCGAATCGGCACCCAAGTATCATGACAGTATTGAATTGGGAGATAGGTGTATCATCCCAGCCCTATCAAACTGGGACATACACATCACAAGACTGGCTCTGTTTTACTGCCACAGGGAGTGTAGGAGGTAAACTGGCTCTAGTTGGTCAACAGACAGCCAACAGACTACAGTCTCTGAGTGTGAGCTGTTACCTTTCATCTCTCAACCACCCAACAGTGACAAGCAACTTGCCTATAAAAGCAGGAAAACCCAAATTGCTCAATACTGTTGCTTGTGATTGGGCCAATCTCAGTCAAACAGCCATGTGTGATGGGGACAACTTTACCCTGAAAGAAGGCAACATATACCAACCTGGCCATCCAACCACTGAAAGTGACTCCTCTGCACCAAACATCAACTTGAGAAACTTCTGAATTTTCTACAGCAAATTAAAATCCTGAATTAACCAGGGCTGTGTATTGCCTATATATTGCAATATACTGCAATAATTGAAGCAAGGCAATAAATAGTGAATCAACACACAACCATTTGTATAAAACCATAGCAAAAAGAAGTCACTATGTCAATGGCTACCATGGGGATCACCATCACACATGAATACAATTGGGCTCATTAGATCCACAAGAGCCTAAGCTTTACAATCATACCCAATTTATGCAATCCAAAGACTGTTCAGGGATATGCAGAAATATTCAAACACGTTTTTAGAAGAGGTGAAAATGACACATTTGTACCACATACAAAACACTGCACGGTTTTTGCCCACAGCCTAAACCGTTAATTGTTTAACCGTTAACTGAGAGTAAGCAATTCAACTGATTAACGCTTTTGGTTAAATGGTTAAAAAATATATTAATAATGAATCAATAAGCTGAGCAAAACTCAGAGGAGCAGCTCGTCACTTGTGACAGCCACAATTGCCTGACAAAAATGCTGAATGTTTTCAGTATCATGCAAAAATACATGAAAAAAAAAAAGATTTTACATTTAATCTAAATTGTGTTATAGCCTAAATGGATGAAATTCGATTCTTTTCTTGAAACACTCACACACACTGCAGGATAATCACTACCTCAGCTTGGCTTTGATTCAAAAGTACACTCATACATCACAATCCCACAGATTCATATCAAATGTGTCATTTTCTATCAAATAAAAAAAACAACAACCACCAACCAAACTAACCAAATGATGACTCAGAACGGATATACAAGTTTCCGACGCATGAATGAGAACGTCCTTCTGTGCCCTCAACAACATGTGCTCTGTACAACACAACATGTTTTCACTACATCGTCTCTGAAGCATCACAGGATGATAAACATGAGCATACCCCGCCGGGGTCACGTCACAGGTTTTATTGTGGGTATGGTTCAAATTTGGCCACGGATGCACAATGTTACATAGTGATGCAAGAGTATGGATCCCACATTTAAATCTTCCTAAAAACTTAACTTTGAATTTTTTAGTGGCTTTAAAATAGAAGAATAGCATCTCCCTTTATGACATGAACTTTGACCCACATTTTGCTTAAAACAGGGAGATATTTAAGAAAAAGAAATGAATTAGGATAAATGCGAGCAAAAGAGCTCACAGCCCTGCCTACCTCTATACCAACCTACCTTTCCTCTCCTACTTTACAGCCCCGGGGCTTCGTCTTTCTGCTTGGTCTGTTTGCATTCCTCTTGAGCTCTATTTAAAGGCTTGATCACTCCACTGGCTGAAGGATTGCACATCTGTAGAGAGACCCCATCCCACTGACTCTGTCTGTCTGTCTGTCTGTCTGCCTGTCTGTTTGTCTGTTTGTGTTTTAAGCAATCATAATTGCAGACTCAGCGCATTAACCTTTATTGCTGCCCCGGAACTAAAATTGTGTATATGAATATACAAAAAGAAAAAGCGGGGTAAAAACTAATGATGTTTATCACATCAACAAGTGCTCATTGGATGACTCAGGATTTCAATGCTTTATCTATACACTGCCAAGTGTTTTTCTGTGCTGGCATTTGAGAGCTAGAAGCAAAACAAGTCAATGAAAGTCAATGCAACAACAGAGAGTGCTTTTGATGTGTTGCGCTTCCTATCTTACTGTCCCTATAAAAAGTAGGGGTGGGAAAAAAAAATCAATTCACCTATGTATTGCATTTTTGTTGTTTTTATGATTTTGTAATCAATTTTTTTTATGCCAGAATCAATATATTGCTTAAATTGAGCCTGACACAAATCTCCGTTCCCCACTTAAAACTCACCATCTAAATAGTCTGCCACTGACTCTGACCACAAACAACAGCCAGACCAGAACTCCCATGGTTAGCAATCATCCCTCAGTCAAAGATAACAAAATATAAATGTGGCGAGACAGTAGGGCAGTTACTTGTCACCACTGATTGATCTGATTTATTGATCTCAGTATGTCCTTGTGTAAAATAGTCTATATATTGTGGCCACTTATATATTGCAATGTACGGTGTGTGTCTCCAGTCCATATATATTATATCTGTGTGTCTCTCTTGGACAGTAATATTGTTTATTATCTTTTCTTTCTTAAAACAACATTGTCAGTCGGGAAATTTCAATATTGCCCAATCCTAGCCAAAACTACAACTGGAGAGCACCCAAATACTGACATTTATGTTAAAATGTATTCTAACGGCCCTGACGGAGCAGACCGTGGATGTATAAAGAGAATGAGAGAGCTAGCGACAGGCTGGCAAAGTTAGTGGAAGTACACACATGATGATGTCATGCGTGTTTTCAAAATAAGGCGGGAAAGGTATATACAAAATACATGTATAAAAATACGACTGATGGATTATATACACCAGAAGTGTAAATTGTTACACGTCTCTTATAAATTCAAAGAAAAGAAGAAAATACCAATCATTTGTGAGGGACATCTATTAAATAATGCCTGACAATGACTGATATATTTGACGTCATCGCCACATACATGCTTAAAAATCAAACATTTTTTTCTGTATCGATTTAGATATTTTTCAAAGTAAAATGGCTGACATTTTAATGTTTAAATTTCAATGTTTTTCAAAGAAAAAGTCCCTAGAAGTGTATGATGATGAACAAAAATGGCAAAAAATCATAATATCAAATCACAATACTTAAAAATTGCAATACATATTGAATCTGCACCAAGTATCATATGGTCCCAGCCCTAATAAATAGCTGAATATACAGTGTTGCATGCACATAAACATACGGTTCACAAACCACAATTGCAACCAAGACAACATATAGGCTGAGTCTATGAAACTGAAGACGTTTCTATGACTTCCCATTACAATACAATACATTTAAGATCAAGCCAAATTCCATCAATAACGTCCAATACTTTGCTTGAATGCTGCTACTTTCTTCCTGCAACTTCCCAAAACAAATGTTCCAAATTAGCACAGCTGTTTAAGAAGAAAATAGCCCAGTTTATCACATATCAGACATAAAATTACAATACGTGATATAATAAATGCCATTCATTATTGTGACATGGTGGGAGGTGTAATTATAAAGCATGTAATTTTAAAAAACATGAATATAGCAAGTACTCAGGGTGCCACTCAAAGCTAGAGAGGGACCAACATTCAAGCTAGCAGCATGACACATCCCCACTGTGAATAACATTGGAGTAATTTCCCTGCGTTCCCTCCTGTCCCGTGTAGTGAGGCGGATAAACTTTTCGCCCCCCTACACACGCAGCTTGCTAGCCGCTAATTCACTCCTCCCTCGGTGTAAAACAGTTTAAAAACACAAAACGTACCTTGGAAAATCTCCCCGACTCAAACAGGCATTATTATGTTGTCGCCTTCCATAGTTGGGGCTTTTGTCGAGTTGTTCTTCGGCTCCCCGGACGGACTAGCGGGGCAAGAGAGCAACAAAGTCGGACAAGGAGGCGGAGGAAAAGGAGGGGAGGAAGGAGGCCAGACGTAGTCGACCGCCGCCTCGTTGGAGAAGCCGGCTGTCAATCACCCGGCTTAGTGGGCGGGTCCTCACTGGAAAGGGATTATGGAGGCTGAGCTATCAGCACTGATCCCAGGTCTGAGGTCTGAGGAATGTGGCATGGGAAAAAACTAGATACAGGCAGTCTCCTGCACCGGCATAATGATGGTTTACATTTGCCTTTCTTTTCAATCATGGGGACTTTGGCAGTAAACAGGTATTGAATATTGAAAGGTGATAATGTTTGGTAGTTTTGTAAGTGCAAAATTTAAGAGTAAATGAAGGACTGAATATAACAGCTATAGTTCACAAATGTTGCTTTCCTCAATTAGATCATTACAATCAAGATTATTATTTTCACAACAACCTTCTCCAGGTTTTACTCAGTTATTAAATTGTTAATTCTACTGCATCAGACCCTGATTTATTTACTTGTTTTCGCAGCTTTATCTGTTCTGTGATGAGTACAGAAATGCATTAAACCCATTAATGTTCCCAGTGCTGTATGCTTTAGCAGACGATAAATTGGATGATGGTGACATCTCATTATCCAACGCACCGACCTTTTACCCCCGCCCTCCTGTGAATATAAATGGCAATTGAAAAACTGCCAACATAATCTGTCAACATAACACAGTCTGATGCAACTCTACAGCCTCATGCCTCTCAGTGGAATATCTGAAGTCTAGCATAGTTATGGCACATTTCATAAAGATTTGATTAAAGATTTTACTGTTACTGTGTTTCATGTCATGTCAAATATACATGTTCAGTGGGATGGCCATATAAGAGCAATGCTATAAAAGGATTTTTTAAAGAATATAAACTGTACATGTAGCAACACATATGAATCTAAACTATTTTTGAAACAAACAGTTACAATAGCACAAAGCAGTAGACGCTGTATGCTCCCTCTTAGGTTTTTTTTTTTGTGAAGTAACTTTGACCTTTGACCTGGACAGACTGGACAAGAACCATTTGAATAAAAACTGTGGCAGTGTTGGCATCCAGCCCGGTCACCAAGCAAGCAACATTTATATCAATTCTTCCATTGAAAAAGGGGATTTCCAATTTGAGCAACTCCAGCCACCCCCTTTACTGACCCCTGACCTGTCTGTTGCAACTCGGTAGAGTAACTGGACATCTCATTAGGGACACCAACCAAGCCTAAATAAGAATTTTATCCATCGTCCTGCATGTTTTTTCTCACTCTGTATTTATTTACATATTTGTATTCTACATTCTTTGAAAAAAGTGCAACTGTTTCCCTCAATCTTTAGTTCTGGCTGTGTCAGAGTGGTGTTAATTCAAGTTTTAAGGCTAGTTTATGTTATTGTTAGACTGGACTGCATCTGCTCCTTGTTTTCCAACTGCATGTCCATCTGTGTGTTTTTTTTTTTTTTCTTTCAGTCTGACTTTTTGTCTTGCACCGAGTCTAACAGCCTGTCCATCTGCCTTACTGTTTGAGCCAATATATCTGCTCATTTGATCCCATCTGCCTACAGTATATCCTTTGTCATACCTGTCTTCATCTTTGCTTCTCTGTTAGAGCTGCCAAGGTTTTTTTTGTATATCAGTTAGCTATATCTGTTTATGCTGCATTCACATTTAACATCACTTATCATCAGATCCTAAACTGGTGAGTTTGCATAGTGCTCCTACATAAAATTGTAGCTGAAAGACACAGAAACTGGGAATGAACTTACATGTGCGACCCTTTGTATAGGTTCTTATTTTCAAATTGAAATAGACTGCTCATAATGTGTACTTATTGTATGCAAGTTTCTCAGTTATCAAACACAACTGTAAGTGCATTCTTTGACTATGAAAATGCAGTAATTTAGCCTCATCAGCCACCTGTTGCAGTATGTGATACGGTGTTGCTCCCCCCTGCTGGGAAATGTCCCACATTACATACAGCAGACGAAACTACAGACAAGGCAGATATTGGAGTTTGAGTTTATTTTGCTTATTTTGCTTTTGGACTAGAAGAATTTTATTTTAAGCTGGATTAGAATCTGCCACTTACCTTATAAGATAAGATAAGATAAGATGAAGCTTTATTAATCCCTGAAGGGAAATTCGGGTGTTATAGCAGCAGCAACAACAGTACAGATGAATACAATATAGTAAAAAGTAAAAGAGAAGGTGCAATGAAGGAAAAGAAGGTGCAATGAAGGAAATTGGCAATAAAATAAATAAGTAAACCAGTAATAAGTAAAGTGCACCAGGTGGGTGGGTATTGTATATGTATAGCATATATAAGAAGAAGAAGAAGATATTCCTTTATTAGTCCCACAGTGGGGAAATTCAGTTTTACACTCCGTTGTTCACACAGTACACATACATGCATTAATGGAGAGATGTCAGAGTGAGGGGGCTGCTCCTGACAAGCGCCCAGAGCAGTTGGGGGTTTGGTGCCTTGCTCAGGGGCACCTCGGCAGTGCCCAAGAGGTAAACTGACACCTCTCCAGCAACCAGTTGGTCTTGGTCCATAGGAGACTTGAATCGGCGTCCTCCGCGTCCTAACCCAAGTCCTTACGGACTGAGCTACTGCCGCCCCCCATATATATATGTAATTATATAATTATATGTAATTATATACATTTGGTCCAGGAATAAATACGGAGGAGATGATCAAAGGTATGTGATTATGTTGTACTGCTTGAACCTATTTAGATTTTTAGCACAGCTAAACAAGCAGGTCATTTTCATGGATAAAGTCTTACTTCTGTGTGACAAAATGTAACGGAAGTTGGAAGCCTGGACACGATCCATTAAAAAATAATAACTTATTTGTGAGACAGTGTTTCATAAAAATCTGCTGACAGGCTTTTGATCTTGCCAACTAACAAGCAAACAAACAACTGCTGTATCTGAGCTACTAACATTGCCCACAGTAAAGACGTAAAACTGAAAACTGAGGGAGAGGAAAGTATGAAATTGAAAAACCATACATAAAAAGTAGACAATGACTTTTACTGATAAAAGTGTATGTGAGTACTTCAATCACATATAACCCGTGCCAAATCATAGTGTATACTAATATTCATAGGCTGCTGGTATATTGTTGGAGTCATATAACTGTAAAGGGGTTACATAAACTGAATATAAATAAAGAGGTTATCATTTTGTTATTTTATTCACATAGGTCACTGTATTTAAATGATACATTGTTGTTTAAATTTATTGTCATTTATGAATAACTTATTTTATTGTATTTAAGTTGCATAATTTTATTGTTATTTTGTCAATCACTTATTTTATTGTGTTTTATAATATACGATTAATAACTATATTGTATTTTATTGTTATTTTATTGTATTTGATTTACATAATTCTATTCTATTTTATTGCTATTCTATTAACCATACTTCATACTGTTGTACTGCTATTATAGCTTTTATTTTATTTCATTAAATTTGTATAATTTTAATGTCTTGCACGCACTGTTCTCAAATTACCAAATAGTTGAATTATTGTTTAGTCTTGGTCCACTGTCCCACTGTCCACTCAACTATGCAAGTCTACAGAGCTTTTTAGCTTATTTTAGCTCAATGTCTTGGATTGGTTCAGTCTCATCACTCTCAACATCTCATACAACAACAATTGCTCCAACAGCTCCAATATACAAAATGTAGAAGGCCTGACCAGCGCCAAACAGCAGACAGACAAACTTAGCAACTAGCTGGTGAAGAAAGTAGAACAAGAATCAAGATAAAGAGCTAAGTATTATATATATTTTAGGCCTATTTATTTGATAGTGCCGATTTTATTTAATAGCGACCAGAGGTGACAGGAAACAAGTGGAAGAGAGGGTAATATGTATATATTTTTTTCCAACCCAGTCTCATGGGAAGAACACACTGTATTAGCACATTACAATGACATTCCACCTGTCATAAGGACTAATTTTGGGCTTTTTACCTTTAATTTGTACACTACACAACAAAACTACAGTAACATCTGCAGTTAGGTTGAGGACACATATCCACTCATATAGGTTCAGGAGAAACGTCATGGTTGGGTTTCAAATAAATATGTAATCTAAGTAAAATACATATGAAAAAAATTTAACATAATAAAAAAACCCATCTACCTCCCCTCCTGCCCATCATACGCTGTATTTCTCATTTTTATTCTACATCACTAGCTCTGTGCGTAGCGTATTTACACGGATGTGTTTACATGCAGAGTATATGGCATACAAATGACAAGCCAAAAGCAAAAAACAAGTTCTTATTTCACACTAAAGGCCTTGCACGTTATGTCGTTATTCATATGCCTTTTCATTCTAATGGGCTGTGAGCTAAAAGGAACAAGAACATTGAACTTAGATCCATCAGGAGGCCGGACACACCTCTCAAAATGAATGTGTCAAAATGTGTGTTTCTGTGTCTGCAGGATGTGTAAAAAGCAAACTGTGGAGCCAACATGGTAGTCTTAAAATCTTCATAAGGCAATAATATGTCACGTCTGCCAGTCTATCAACTTGTTGTGGAGGTCTTCTGCCCCCTAGTGGCCCAAACAGTATGCTTTACCAGTGTTTTGGGGTTAAAAGTATGGAGTGTACCACTAATTTACAGGCATACAGTAAGCATTTATTAGAATCTAACATAAAGAGGGTACAACCAGCTTTGGAGAGGCCTCCAAAAAAATCCCTTGCTTCCAGTTAATTAATTCCACTCAGTTCGACTCGCTGATGTTTGTGCATTTATTCACTGCTGTTAAAAAAGTTTAAACCCTTTTATCACATAATAACAAATGTTCTGGACAGGGTGTTGGCAGTTTGCACAGTGACTCACTGCCAGCCAGGCAAACTGAGTTTGAGTCAGATCTCCACAAAGGTGTCTTGTTCACTCTTGTAACCGACATGTATACGTGCATCACATTAGCAGGTCACAGACTCAGATGAATGCAACACACACAAAGCGGACACAAACACATGATGGCACACGTCTGACACTCATCCCTACCCTGTCTGTCACGCGGACACACCAAAGCCGCTGATGGTTGTTAAATCCCTGCATGATGTCATTGCCAGGCAGTGGGTGGGTGTGGTCTTCACTGGCTTGTTAAACATACCAGAGCTTAAATGCTCTACAGCCACTGCCATTCACTGACGACACCCTCCCCCTCTTTCTCTCTTCTTTTCTGGCATTATTTCTCTCAGTCTGGCTCACTGTTGCTCCAGCATTCACTAGGTGAAGTCCTATTTTTTCTGTATAAGAAAGGTAAATATTTTTTCTTTCTTTGTAGCCTTTACTGTATCAATGCAATTTTCTGTCTGTATTGCAGTATTATAAGTTGTCTTTTTTTCCTCAATAACCATCTTCACTGTTGTTTTTTTATTTACTGCTTTCTCTGTGGACCCAAACATCATCAGTTTGTTGCAAATACTGTGGGACGTCTGCAAGTTGGCAAGTGGTTCAGCTCACCTGAAGCGCCTTGTGAAAAGCCCAGAACAGTTTGGTGGTGGTTGATAAGTCAAGATGCCTCTCCCTTTGGCAGTGCTGATATGTCTGTCAGCTATCCAGCTGTGCTTGGGAGATCAGCCTGTGGAGGAAGTCGTCACAACAAGTAAGTACCGAAACGGGTAACAAATATAGAAAATAGAAACAGGGAGTTACAGAGAGGCAAAAGAGATAAAAGAATATTATAAGACAGAATAAACTGACCTAATTTGTTTCTGACTACTTGGAGAACAATAGCTTGATATCACTTTCCAAAAAAGTGGTCACAAAATTGAGTCAGAAAACAGATTTTTGGTTATATTACATATTCATACCTCTGTTCTTTTGACCTAGATGAGTCTTATGTGGGTGGCTTAATTAATTTCAAGGGGTCAATCTCCCACAGAGATAAAATGCAAAGAAAAGATTTTTTATATTTTGTGCTTATTTTAAATCTGTTGTGGGGGCAGCCCTCATCAAAATAGTGTGAAATAGCCATTTACAGTTTTATTTCTTGAATTCTGGTGAGTGTCCCTAATGAGGTATGGGTAAAGGCAAATAAAATTTAAGTCAAAGCAAGTGAAGCAGGAACTCAAAAAAGAAATATAACCAAGTGTCCTTGAGATTCTAATATTCAAAACTAGGGTTGGTTCTGTTGACAATGTAGCAAGAGCTCACTAGATTTTAAAAAATGATCCAACTGAAAAATCCAGCCCAGTGTTGCCAACTCTTTTCCAATGAAAGTGGCTGGCAGCAGTAGCTCCAAAAGCTAAATCTAGCAAAAAAGATGCCATGTGGGCAACAACTGACAGTCCCACCAGTAAGGCGTCCCTCCAAAGCCACTCCCCCAAAATTATCCGTATGAACATACATGAGCAACATAATCATAACAAATGTAAACAATGAACATATTGTTAGTAATCACAGCTTAAGCTAGCAGCTTTTGGAAGACTCCGGTGACGCCCAATGAGTGCATGGGCAGAGTGCACGCAGGTAGGCAGGAAGGTAGGTAGCCAGCCAAATTAAATAACTGAATGGGCTTATTACAGCCCTGCAACATACACAGAAACAGGATTACATAGAGAAGAGTGAATACAACAAAAGAATAACTTTGTACTGTGTACACACTTTTTTGTACAAGGAAATAGGAACAACAACTATGCAACAATGACAGCAGCAGTATGAGCATCTGAATCAGAATTGCGACCAACAATCTAGAAACCAGCCAAACAAAACATTTGCAGACTCCAGTTTAACTTTGTGTGTTCATATGCCAAATAAAGTACAATGGAATGACACAAATAAACAATTTATGTAGCCCTTTACAGAGAAACTATAAACCATATACATAAATAGGATGTATATACACTGTTTAATTAAAAGACAGAAAACATAAACCTAATATCAACAAAATTAGACAACAACCCAAAGTAAATGACAGGGAAGTCAGCTAAGTTATTTTCATCTTCAGTCAGCGGTTACACTACCAGCTGACCACTCACCACAAACAGGAAAAACCCAAGTACACATACCAAAAAACATACAATAGTAATCAAATTCTTGTATGACTATTAATCATGTCAAGTATAGCAATAACGTGATTCAACCTGAAATGTTTACAGACAATTAAATGACATTGCACATTGTGTGCTTGTATGACTTAATGGTAAAATACAGTAGCTTGTGCATTCATGTACTCAGTCCGTAGACAGTGATGCTGCTCTGCTGTCTGGTTGGGTACAGTGAGTCAGAGGGTTTGGCTAAGCCAGCAGCGAGAGAAAGTTTTTACTGGTCGGATACTATTTAATTTGGCTGAATAGAGTTTGGATTGGGAGTGTTTGGGAATGAAAAAATAATCCATCAGGCCCACTCAATACCAATTCACTTAATTTGTCCAACATCAGTACATGGCTTCTGTTAGTGAAATGGTTTTACTGAGCAGACAAACACTGTGGTGGGTTCAGATTTGTACTGAATGTGGTGTATACCGCTGCTCCATAGGATCCAACATTAATAGATGCATACATCTCTCTCTCTCTCTCTCTCTCTCTCTCTCTCTCTCTCTCTCTATATATATATATATATATATATATATATATATATATATATATATATTAGTTAAAGGTAAATTATGTAAGATTCATTTGTCATTTTATGACAGTGTTGGTCTTTCCATTTACATTACATGCACGAAAATGTGTATGAATGCCACTATAATGTGCAAGACATTTAGCATGCAATGAGAATGCTTTTCTTGCTTTTGGCATGTCATTTGTACAATCTGTACCGCCTGCAATATAAATGCAACAGCATAAATATGCAATGCTCAGAGTTAGTCATAATAAATAAAGCGAGAAAGCCCACTTATGGCAGGTGGGTAGGGACAAACTTTTAACCAGGAGACTGATGTTCGAGACCGGTGTTTTGTGGTGTTATGTTAGTGATGTTTGTCACATGTTTTGTAGTGAAGTTTGTGTTTTCCATACTTACAGTATG
The DNA here is from genome assembly GCA_947000775.1 of Pterois miles. Taxonomy (NCBI): domain Eukaryota; kingdom Metazoa; phylum Chordata; class Actinopteri; order Perciformes; family Scorpaenidae; genus Pterois; species Pterois miles. The sequence continues at coordinate 15,660,922 of CAMQGK010000229.1, read as the reverse complement.
TCATGTTGTTTCTGTACACATTTTCTTTACTCAGTTTAGGTACTTATCTTAAGGCCAACCATGTGGCTTTCCTAAACCTAAGTGAGTGTTTTTGTTGCCTAAACCTAATTGCGGATGTTACCGTAGTTTTGTTGCCTGGACTTACAAATGACACGCAAAAAAAGCCTAAAATGCATTCTCATGACACACGGAATGTCCGTGTAATGCTATTTATATGCCTTCCCCTGAGACTGGGTAGCACCCCTAAATATACACCACTATTGGTGTGGCTGAAAACTGTAAAACAAAAAGGAAACCAACATCATTTTTGATTGTCTGGGCCACCCAAGGTACAAAAGTTGCAACTATTACTGTATATCTAAATCCCCCCTCTCTTTCCTTGCGAAAACCTGCTTCATATTCTTGGCCTGATGATTGCGGCTTGGTTTTGGCAGCATTAAAATAAAACTGGCTGAATCTAGGGTTTAGTTGTCTTAAAGTTTCCAAGTCTTTGACTGATGTTCTGGACTGAAACTGCAAATTTTCAGGATGAAAGAGCATAAAAATCCCAAAGGGAACACACAGAACCATAACATTGACTGATTGCGCCATTGGAGTGGAGTTTATGAGTGCATTTGTATAGATTGCGCAAGTTAATTAGTTCTTTATGCTGTTATTTTATCGAGAACATAGAGTAAATGTCACTTGATTATTGTTGTCCCAATAATCATGCAATTATGTGAAATTTACTTTGTGTCTGTGTTGAATTTCCTCAGAGAAAGTGCCTCTCCTGGGTGGCTGGTTTGAAAGGAGTATAGACTCAGCCGAGGTTCAGGAGGCAACTCAACATGCTGTGAAGATGTTCAACACACACTCCAAGAGCAAGAAGATGTTCAAACTGGTCTCCATCACTGCCGCCCAGAGTCAGGTTAGATTCATCCAATTCTTCAGAAACAAAAGGAACTAACATGCAACATGTCACCACCACCATCTAATAGTTCTGTCCTCTGATCGCACATCTTAATAGGTAACCAATGTGATCAACTATAAGATCGATGCAATCCTGGGAAAAACCAAGTGTCTTAAGACTGAGAACCATGAGTTGAACAGCTGCGATCTTGAGACAAAGGTAATTTTTTTATGTGTTGCACTCAACATTTACATTCATGCTTTTTTGTCTTCTTTCATAATACAAACACTGAAAATGATATATTGCCATTTACAGTACGTTACATTTTGGTGATTTCCCAGTTCATATGTAATAGTTGTTGTCTCCCTCTCTGCAGCATGTGAAGTGCCACTTTGTCATGACTTTCCATCCCGGCAACAACAAACATGAGTTGTACACACAAAAGTGCAGGAAAATTGTGGATAAGATTTAACTTCTTTTAACAGAGTGAACTTTTTATAGTTTGGCTCTATAGCTTTGTACCTTATTGCATTTTAATACGATGCTGATGTTTTTATTTTTTTTTTCTGAATAAAAATGTTGCAGCTATTTTTAGGTATACAACTTGTAACAATGACACATAACGGCCTCAATAAAATTAGTTTGGAAAACAGCTTAGATTCTTTGTGGTTTATACTTATTAATTCATTTTCTGTCTTTTAATTTTATGGTTTTGTATAATGTCAAAGAAGACACTTAAAATTATTGCTTGCTAAAAAAATTAAAAGTGCATAGGCAGGAGGCAAAGAACGTGAAATTTCATATCAGCATTCATTTAATAGGTACAAATTTTTAGATACATGAATCAACAATACAATTATACATATTGCTTCTCATGAAGTTTTGGAGATATCTTGTGGAAAGAGAATTGTTTCCGTTTTCTTTCAAATATCTGAAAAGAATGAAAAGAGATCAGTCATAACAAATAACAGTCTAACAGAGCATAATGTTGTTTCTATAGTTCAAACCTTTAAATTCTCCATAATAACTAAAAAGCTTAAGTGCATACATTGCATGATATTATGCTGAATAAGGTTCATTCAATCAAGTAGAAAAGACTTAAAGATGTACATTTTAACCCAATTCAGGAAAGACAGTGGAGTATGCTGTACTCTATCTTTAAGGATTTCTATACTCACTGCATTCGTATAACCTATTGATCCTGAGGATATCAAGATCCGACATGTCATCCCTCTGTCCAATTGGCACAGAGGAATCTGGGATGGGAGTAATGGTGTCCGCTCCAAAGGTTGATGTGAATGCAGTCCTAGAGATAAAAAAATAAATAAATAAATGCATAAATACATAAACAATGCAATATTGTACTTATTTACTTTATTTAAAAAAAAAAATGCTGTAATATCTCAGTGTCAGGCCAAAAGCTTCTCAAATACATTTCAAAGATATGGTTCCTTATATATATATATATAGATATGGTTTGGTTCATTTAGATTCACATCTTAGTGAATATTATATTGACGGCATGTTGCACCACCCCCAAGTGCCCCAAAAAAAGAAAGAAAAAAACCCCCGAAATAATCAATCGTTTTGCAGGATTCTGACAACATAAAAACTGAATAAACAGAATAAAATATCTTTCAAAACTGCTATTAATGAGATAATGAGATGTTACCTTCCGTAATGCATAACAGAAGAATAGTCATATGGCGTGTTCAAGTTGTTGGTGTCCTTTTTGTGGAAGTTGTAGGCATTTGCTGTAGAGTAAAACAATACATAAATTCCAAAATCTGAGTGAACATGAATGAGCTTCAAATTTAACTTACAGTAGGAATTTCTGGTACAACTTCACCTACATCCAAGGTGCATTGAGAAATGAAATAATATAGCTGTCTAAAAACTCCAGCAACACTGATAGTATGAAGACCAACTTTAAACCAATACAATAAAGCTGTTGTTCTTTTGGCTCTTCCAGATTATCCTAAGGCAATGCAAAAATGCAACAGCTGGAATACTGGAATACAATAATGGATTCAAATCAATTTGCGCAGGCAGAAGACCAACTACTGGGAGACAATATTATGAATACTACTGTAGAGAAAGCATGACTGCCGTATTCTGCCTCTGATTGGCATACCATTAAATCCTTACCCTAACACTAACCCTAACCAATCTCACTCCTCATGCCTAAACCTAACCAATCCAACCTACGAAGGTAGCAAGTACTAGCCAATTATAGGCAGAGAGGGGAGGGCCATGCCTTTGCTAAAGCAGAATTCGTAATTTAGCTACCGGGAGAGCACTCAGAGAGATACCCAGAGCAGCGTCAGTCTGTCCAAGGTAAAAGCTATTTTATTTGGATTTCAGTTTCGTGAGTGAATTTTCCTCTGGTAAACAGTTACACAGTGCATATTTCTAGGGCTTTTATTGTGAAAGGTAAGAATGTAAGGAGTGGATCTGGTATGTGCTGTCATTATGAATAATAAAGTTTGCTGTCTTGATCCGGACTGCAGAGCATCTGTGTTGTTTTACACTATAGTGTACATTTTGAACATGTCTGTTCCGCACAATGTGATTGGTTAATAGCTCAGAAAATTGACCTTGTTCTGAAAAAAAAACACCTTGCTTTTTTGCTGCGTAATATTCGCATTCTGTGGGAAAGTATGACAAAAACAACAGATATAAAAAACATATTGGTGTCCGAATTAATGTCTTTTTAAAAACGCCCTTGGTGTGCAAGGGCATTCACAGTAAAACCAGATGAAGGTCTGCAAATATATTATTTAGCTACACTTAAGGGCTCGACAAACTTATATCTATTTTACTCTAAGACAGTATATGTTTTCCAGCTCTCATATACATATACATTCTATACATTAAGAATGTAAAGTATATATCAGGATGATTGTATCCTCCCTTTACTCTAATTGGTTTATCAGTATTAGTGTTCCCAGTTCCTTAAGAATGACTACATATATAGTGGCTGCAAATGTACGGCTTCACCTCTGCAGAGGTGTCATGTTGTCCATCTATATATACAGTCCATGGACTGCATTAGACCTTATAGGGCTCACCTGCTGGGACATTTTCCCAGTTGATCCTGACATACTGGTCCCTGTCGCTCCGAGTGTGCTCATGGTGGAAGCCGAGTGCGTGGAGGAGCTCGTGCTGAATGATCCCATGAACAAGACAGCCATACACGGACAGAGAAATCACCTGCTGGCCTCCGTCTCTGCCGATGTAAGACCAGCACCTACAGTACAGTAAAAGCCAGAGAAATAGCAGGTTTGAATCCCGACGGGACTCTGTGTTCATTACACTGACCGATGACTTCTACCGCCCTGCACTTACCCAAGATCACTCTCAATGCGGAGGTAGTCGGCCTGGCCATGATGAGGAACAAAGCGAATGCAGGTTTTCCTGTGGAAGGTTTCCATAGCTGTCTTAATTGAGTCCTTCTCGCTGTCATCTGCAATGAAAACAAGATTAATGTCAGTTCACTGACATCAGGATACAAAACTTGTCCTGAACGCTAAATCCCGAAGCCCTTACAGAAGTAATTGCTGATCGTGTAGGGTACTTCTACTAGTCCATTTAAGGATTTTTGCCATCTGCAGTAGCCTCTCCAACATTTCATCGCATTCCTCTTCTTTGAAAGAGCGACATCACCTTCCACCAGATTATGGCTTATGCCTGGAGTAAGATAAGACATGGGCGGCATTGTGAATAGATGCACACATTCACACAAAGAATATACTGACTGGCATAGATAGAAGCATGATGTGAGCAGCTGAGGACACAGTGTTGGCATTTGCCCCCCGAATAAATGAAGCATACCTTTATTTGCCTCCAAAATTCTTGAAGTTATGTCTAAACGGTAAGGCTCCTTAGTCTTCACACCTAAAATTAGGACATTAAGTTACCAAACCTTTAGACCCATTGTGGAATAAGATGTATTAAACAGTGGTGAGAAAAATTAGTTACCATCTTCATGTGGTCGCACCTGCAGAGACACAAAATGAACGTAAGTAGTACAAAATAATGTAGGTTGAATATTGATTTTTGCATATATTTAATACCATTGTGCATGTATATTGTTTGTTGAGCTATTTATTTATGATAGCATACCATCATGTATTATGACAAGTTCATTTATTTATATTATTTATATTTATATTTTTTTCCTATTGTTTACATTAAAGAGGACTTATGTTAATTTCCAGGTTCATATTTGTATTTCGGGTTTCTATTAGAACTCTGTGAATTGGCAACAATTGAATCAAAGGCAACTGGACTTAGATTTGTCTCTGAAGACGTTTCGCCCCTTATCCAAGTGGCTTCATCAGTTCGTAACGCTACAGTCTGACTAGTCCCCCCTAGTCTGACCAGTAACTTTGGCATGGACTTTGGGCTTTGCAACTTTGCAGAAAAGGGAAAAGGCACAAAAGCATAATAGGTCCTCTTGTGTTTCACGACTCTAGTCAAAAGCCATCATATCATCAAAATGTTGTTAGTCTAAAAATCACACTTTGCTATGAGCACGTTTTTGGAAGATGTCACAGTGTACGTCCCTGGTAGTTGTTAGAATCAGTAAGGCACGTCCCTGGGCTCATAAATGGCCTTTTAGGATTTTTTTTTTTTTTCCTTAATATAGGCGAGACTAAGGTTAGGTCATTGTTTTTATTGAGCTCACAACCCTGGAAGCTTGGTGCAAGCTGCATTTTGTCAAGAAGTTATAACGTTTCATTTATTCTATAATGATGCTGACATCATAACAGTTACAGAGAGATGCATTTGAGTCTTACCAGGGAATTGTCTTGAGCTGAAAGGCCCAGCAGCCCGACCAGGACAGCAGAGAAAAGACTCAGGTTCATCTTCATCATGTTGAAGGTTGTTTGGATGGAGAAGTCTGACCACAAAGGTTGCAGTCTGGCTTTTATACAGCCAAAAAGGGAGGAACTGTAAACAGACTTACTGTAAAGGCAATGCACCACCCCTAAACAAACCTTTTAATGCGAGGATTAACTCCAATGGGGAACTCCCTGAACTTTTAGGTGTCAAATGTCTTTGGACTGAAAATTCAGTTTTGCTTCTTTTTGATGGGAACTCTTGGAAGTTGTATAAATGTTTTACAAATTTCCTGTAATATTTCATTTTCTAACATTGACTGAACACCCCAGGTGAGTAGGGTAAAAGAAAATAAAAAAAATAAAAAAAAAATATATATATATAACTGATAGATACCACCATGAAACTTCCCCAGTTGATTACTTACATTAAGACAATTAGTTTTTGTATAACAAGTTTTTTTTAAAATGTTATGTTAAACACGCAGGGAGAAATGTAATGCCCTTATTTAGTATTTCGCTGAAAAGTGAAGATGAATGCACAGCATAGAGGCTAAACTTTCTTTAGAGATGCTGATCACCCAACCAACATCTGTGGATCTCCTCCACAACCACAACAGCCACACAGTAAAGCCGTGCCACGCCATGCCACACTCTTTCCATTTCTAGAAAGCATACGACAGTTTGGGCTCCTTGGCGGGCATCACACGGAAACTCTATCCTTTAATAAAACAACCAGTTGCCATTTATTCTCATTGGCTCATTCATCATGTCAGAGGAAAATTAGACTCAGTGCTGGGTAATGTGAGGCTGTCTGGTGGGCTGGCGAGCGTTAAGAAGTCTTTGCCACTAAACAGCACAGGCACCAGAGTTCTCTCTACGCCAAACCATAATTTAACTATTAGAATGGCGGTGTTTTCCACTTGTAAGCAGTTTCCTGTTTTACACATAACTCTTATTTTTTATGCCAGCTCCATTTATCAAATGGAAATAATTTAATGTCTTGCACATCAATTTAGAAGCATTTCCCCAGCACCTAATCTGACATATTTGGTATTTGAAAGTTTGCCTGGACAGAGTGAGTTAGTAATGGTTTTAATAGTAGATGTTTGCACTCGCAGCGGTCTCAGGGACAAAGCAGGTAAGTTAAACGAGCTTTACCGGCCCGCTTGAAGAGCATTAGAGGTCTTCAAGGGGATCAGGCAGTCGGTCAGCCAATAAGTCCACAACGGACCAGGCAAGCAGTCAAAAAACAGAAACAGGGAGAAAATATAAGCAGACAGGGAAGCAAACAGGAAAGGAGGCTGGAGTGCTTTGGGGGCACAACAGATGATCTGGTGCTGGATGGCTGTTACATAATGAACTAATTAGGGAATGAGGAGCAGGTGTGCAGGTGGCTGTGGAAAGTTGGGCTGTGGACAACTGGTGGACAGAGAAGGAATAGTGGGTTTGAGTTTGGGGGAAGTGAGAATATTGTGGCAAGGGCAAAGAGGTTTGGTCCTCAAGTCAAAATCCAGCAGATCTCCAAATGAAAAAAATGACACAAAGTTCAAAACAAAATTTCCACGGTGGTCCTTCATGACCAGGTTATATTATATTTGGACTTTCTATTTTAAAAATAATTACGTTTAATGAATTCATTAATTATTTAACCTATTTATTTTAGGTCAATAAGTCAACTCATAAGTCCTTTGGTCTTAATCGATGTCAGTCTTTAGTTGTAGTTTTTATGCTTTTTTCATGCCGAATGACCTCTCCGGTAAACACAACATTTAAAGTGGTGTTTTTGTGTGATTCTTTGTGGAGAAACTCCATTTCACAGATCTATCGATTAAATCAACTAATCGATTAGTCAACAAAATTGTATGAGTGTTAGCGGACTGAAAAATTACTTTGGTTGAAATCAGCCCGAATTTGTTTGTTTTGGTGTAAAAAGGAAACTGATTCCAATTCTTGGTACCACAGAATCTAAAGGAATTTGGTAGCCATCATTTTTACATCTAAATTGAGTCATCTACATTCAAATTGTATTAATCACTTCATACATTATTAATGCATTTGTTCTGTAATTTGCTTATAACTTATAAGGAAACAAAACAAAAGACATAATGCTGGTCCCACAATTTATATTTATTAATACACAACACAGATTTGCAGTTATTTACAGCAGCATCTTATAATATTATCTTGTATTTATTTTACAGACTAAAAAAAGGGAAGGGAAAAAACATGAATAAAAATGATATAACTGACCCAGTTTGTAAGATTGAAAATTGGTCAGGTAGGTGGTATTTTCCAAAATCTTCAGTTAAAAATGTTGTTTTTTTAGGGTTCTCCACAGCTTATCTTTCGTCCTCAAAGTGGTACTGTGACGAATGAACGGTCTTGCGTCAGATCGGCAGCTGTCACACACTGGTCTCAATGTGAGGCGACATCTTACAGGTCAGCATATGGGATAGGAGTCTATGCTGGTGGTGGTACCTGATGAACATACACATGTACAGACACCATGATTGAGCTATAAATCAGTAAAAGGTAATTTAATCCAAAAAATAATGGCACCATCACCTGTCAAAGAAGTGTTACTACAGGGATCTAGAGTACCAAACACTACATTGAATTTAATGCACTGTAACATTTCCTTTTTGACTCAGTAGATTTCAATTATCTTACAGTGAATGCTTATGAAAGCTAATGGCATCCTTTTTGGATATATTTAGGTACATGAGATCATATACTGACTTGCTGATGACTCTCTGTATCTCTCTGTTCTCCTCTTCTCTGAGTTTCAGTAGAACCTGCTCCAGGATGGGAAGCTCCAAATTCAGATACTGGGCGACCTGAGAGGAGAAGAGGAGAGGAGAAGGAGAGGAGAGGAGAAGTAGAGGAGAAGGAGAGGAGAGGAGAAGGAGAGGAGAAGGAGAGCTGAGAGGTAAATGGCAAATAACAAACTTGACTATAACAGCAAACAAGACAGTACCATCTATCTCACACTCACAATTATAAATACTATAATAATAATAATAATAATAATAATAATAATAATAATAATAATAATAATCCTGAGTCAGAGGGACATTCACAATAAAAGAAATTGTCTTCTGTTTTTTTCAAATCTCTATCTTATGCTTTGCTGCCGCAATAACTTGTAGAAAAGCACAATCCTTATGAGCAAAAATAGAACATGCCATAACTATTACTTTTGAGTTGATTTACACAGCAAATCTAATACATTAACTCTAAACCCTACTACTAACTACTAAATCCATTATATCATTTTTTCTCTGATGCTCTTATGGTGCATTTACATTACTAAAAGTTGAATACAGGTAAAACAGGCCTTCATTTTTTAACAATTACTATCAGTCAAAAAGATTTTTTTCCTTTCTTCAGTTATACACAGGAATACATGCATAACTCAATTAAATAGTTGCATGTCTGTAAGATCTACGGCACTCCTGATAAATAACAACATTTAAGATGAAGAATTAATTAAACTCAAATAAAGCTGCATCAGAATACCTGGATGCAATGTCTTCTATGTGCAGTTGTATTTGGGCACGGTAGGGATTAATTGTACCTAATGTGAAAATGCCCTCCATTAATGTTTCCAGTACTGGGGATAGATATGCTGCTCTCTATAGACCTTTTCATTAGAATTGCATTACTTGGCAACAGCGTAGGTCCTTGTTTACTTCCTGTCAGTCACATACACTGCAACATGAAATGACTTGGGACAATATTTGGAATATTTCCATTTACAGCTGTGAAATACAACTGTGAAATGGTCTATACGTTAGCCCCTCGGGAGGCGGGGATAGAACACTCACATCATTGCTGACTTCCTCTTCGTCCATGTTGATCAAAAAGATCTTCATGATGTCATCAGAGGGTCCCTGTAGTATGCGCTCCCATAGGGGCTGGTCTTTGTTACTGAGCTTCCTCTTTTCTGGATAACACACACACACAGACACAAGTGAACCATTTCCATCTGTCTCCAAGTATTTGATTAACTGTGTGACAAACCATACCTCCACTCTGGTGAACACAGTACAGAGCAAACTCCTGGGGATCGTTCTCTATCTGTAAAATCAAAATAGAATACAAATATTCAAAAAACATCTATTGGAAATCCTTGTTCTGGTTCTAAAGATCTATTATTGTTATTTAATAAATCACTTCACAGTCTACTTCTGGTCTATTCTGATGATTCTCCAAATTTTTTAATACATACTGTAATTCTTAATTTCATGAATTGACAAATTAAAATCATACAAGGTTCTGTTATACTTAGGCCAGTTCAGTCTGTTCAAACTAGATATAAAACAACATTAACATCACTGTGACTTCTCATGGAGTTTGAAGAATGTGTACGAAAGCTCACCTTGAACTTGTTTAGTAACTGTTCGATGACCTGGTTTGTGGTCATCCTGCTGGAGATACGAACTTTGGTTGGAGTGCCGAAGGATGGAGTGAAGATAGCGGTCTATGGAAGAAAATGAGAGATTGTTGAACCACATGGGAGTGAGGGGAAAATTGAGACATACACTGAGAACAGAAAAAGTCATGTTAGGCAGAAACCTACCTTATAGTTATAGAAGTGTCCATTGATGGAAAAGCGATGTTGTCTTTCTTTCTCTCTTTGCGCTGCTGACTTTGGCCTTCCCCTCCTCCTCTTGACCAATGAGGCGTCACTCATACAACGAAACAGGTTGGACTCCGCCTCCAGCTCTGAGTTCTTCTGCCTCATCGGACGCAGTGTGGTCGTCTCATACACAGCTGGGCCTTTGGAGTACACACAAACAACATGGATAACATGTCTCATATTCAATGCTTCATGCTTTTGTGTTTGTGCAACTAAACAAATAAATCATGTTTTTGTGAAAAATTAAACTAACAATGAGGCTAGACTTTACTTCCTTGAAAGAATCTAGTCAATGTGCTGCAATGTAATGCAAAATGAGAACTTTTAACCTGTTAGGCCTTTGCCTATCCCTTGAAATAAAACAAATAACTAAAATATCATACCCAAAATGAATCAGGAATAGCTCCTCAACCATAAGGCATAGATACATACAGTATATCTGGTCTCCTCTGAAAGGAAAGAAGCTAAGGAGTATGAATCAGTTGTAAGTAAATTATACTATGTTACCATTCCAGAGAAAATGGAGATGCAACATTGGAAAAAATAAGATTTTCATCTGTGCCTCCAAATCCAAATTTCAAAGGCAATATCAGCATTATAACCAAGATCTCATAGACAATTATGCAACTGGAAGTCTTCTCCAGCTCTTTGACTACAATTGTAACTATAAATTTGATGAAAATAGATTAAAATACAACTTTATGATACAATTTATGAAGAAACACTCACTACTATTTACATTTTGACTTTTTACTGCAATTTTTAAGTAATGAGTTTAAGACACATACACATTACCTACATGGCATAACTATTCATTATACGGTGATATAATATACATTATTCTGAAATGCGCCATGCTCCATAATGAGTACTTTTCCATTTAGTACTTTAAGTAGAGTTTGAAGCTAATACTTTTTTACTTAAGTTAAGATTTGAATGTAGGACTTTTACTTAGTAACATAGTGTTTTCATACTGTGGTATTGCTTCTTTTACCGAAGTAAAATTACTTCTTCCACCGCTGCTTTTAAGATAACATTATTGAGAATTATATTATGGAATATGGGAGGAAGGAAATACAACCTGGTAAAGGTTTGGTGACTACTGTGTCATGTGGTGTTTCAGCCATCTCATCTATCTGGTGAAGGTCAGCATATTCTCCCCACCGGGACATACTCCTGCAGAGAGACACACACAGGACACAGGACATTGTCTCAGAGACTTTAAACAGATCCTAACTAGTACATGCATGTAAAATCATCAATTAAGTTGTTCATGCTTTAATGTTGGTGTGAAATGTTTGATTCACTCAACTGCTGATGTGTTTAAAAGCTCTCTTTATTGTGTGTTGCATGAAGGACAAATGCATTGCAAATTATGGCTTGTTTGCAAGAATTAGAGGACACTTTTGCTCATGTAGAGAGCTGCATTAACTGGATTAAGGTTGTTCAAATGTCAGCATAATCCCTCTACTGTGTTCACTACTTTTTACAGGTGGGTCATGAACAATTATCTGTAGGGGTGGGCAATATATCAGATATAGTCAATATATAGAGTACGTATATGTGTTGCGAGTGAGGTGCAGTAAATGACTATATAGCGAACATCGACTACAACATTAATTGTCACGTTTTTGCTTTTCTTACATGGTGTAAGAACTAGCTGCAAAATAAAAGCAACCAAGAACTGACTTGACCATGATAATTTCTCTTAAATTGTATAAGTCATTCAGTCAGTCAATAATAAATAAAAAATAAAACAAAATTAATGAATATCAAATAATAAATAAAATGAATGATGATAATAAACTACCACCTGCAAACTGTATTGTGTGAATAATTAGTCATTTCATTAAGAATACTTTTGCAAAAACCATTCTGACTTCAGTATGACAGTTCACTACGGTAGTGTCCAGATACGTTCGAGAAAACATGGAAACAGAAATATAAATCCCTCAAATCTCATGAATCCTGATGTTTAAATTGATTAAAATAAATTGGTTATTTATGACCACCTCTACAAAACTGCCTTTGTTAGCATCATCATTCTAAAAGTCAGACGTTTCAGTATTACCTTGTCAGAGAGAGACAGGTATTAAAAGTGTGTATATTGTGTTATTATTATTATTGTCTGGTTTAAACAGGTCAAGCATAGATGAGATAATATCATATCGAAAATCCCACAGAATTATTTTCTTTTCCAGTGAACACTGATTTGTCATATCTCTGTATGTTGTTGACATGTTAATAGTATCACACTGAAAGCAACCTCTTGTCTCCAATCGGGCTGACGGGTACAGGTGAGATCAGAGGAGCAAAGGGGAGCGTCTGTTTATCGTCCTGTATTTTCAGCCTGATGGGTCTCCGTACTCCCCAGGAGATATTCAGGAAACCCTCCACCACCACCTCTCCATCATCACCCTGTTACAGAGACAGACCCGCAGACACCTACATGGTGTGTAATTACAGTCATACATTCAATTAATGCACTATCCCAAATTCAAAAAGCAGCTAATGTTTGTCATAACTAATAAAGAAGAGTCCTAAAGTTACTACTTATGTGTACTGTTTTCTTATGATCAGCCTCCTGCGATACAGCTACGACTTGCTGCAAAGTTATGACCAGTGTCTAAAGGTAATAACGAGGCTGACTGGAAGGAATTATGCAAATTCATGTACAGTACAACAAGCTAGAAAATGTTTGAAATATAACTATAACATACCCGAAAGTAACTGAGGTGCAGTTGAGTGTGGTCCTTGAGAAAGCAGTTGTAGGTGTTCAGCAGTGAGAGAAACTGTGCTCTGAAATGAACACAACATCCACTGAACCTGTAAATAACACTGACATCCACTTTACTTGACCCTGAATTGCCCACAGGTGTGAATGTGAGGGTGAATGGTTGTCTGCCCTTACAAAAAATTTTATTCATTTATGCCATTAGTATACTTCTTTTAAACTTAAAATAAGAGCATATGCTTTCAGATTACTTTTACATACTTAGCAGTACACTTAACAAAATTATACTTAAGTATACTTGCATTATATTTACAAGTATACAGAAGGTCTAAGTGTACTTGGCAAATATACAGAAAAGTCTAAATATACTTGGCTTATACTGAAAAGTACACATAAAAGTATGTTTGGCTAAGTACTATAAGTTTACTTTACTTAAAATGTACAAGTATTCTATACTTGCAATAACAACCATACAACTAGTGAGAGTATTCTTTTAAGTCTATTTTCATATACTAACAAGTGGGCTACACGTATATAACTCATAACAGTATACTTATAAATAAATATATTTCATATTATATTTGCAGTACAAAATACAACTTGAGATGTAAACTAGTTGTGTACTCAGAGTTTAATACTCTTACATTTAGACATAAAAGTATACTTTTATAAACTAAAAAGTGGGCCAATTACACTGTCTACACAAATAGCCACTTACAAGTATACTAGTAGAATATTATAATTTGTATAATTATTAGTAGTATACTTGGGAATGTATTTGAACTTTACGTTAACTTCATGAAATTAACTGAACTTCTTTTTGTAAGGGTGTAAGGGCCCTGAGATAGCCCCCACCAAACTCAGCAGAGTCTCAGCTGAATACGAGATGACCCACCTGGACAGTGTCCTCCTGTTCCCTGCCTGGATCACCGGGCGAAGAGCTGCGTCGTTCATATCTGGTTACTGCAGAGAGAAAAACAAATCAACAAATCATTCATAGCAACAGCTTCAATAAATCTGGAGTTCAAAGCGTTAGACAAAGACCACAAGTTGCCCACTTGCTGAGCGGAAAATAAATAAAGACACCCACCTGACGAGCACTGTGTCGACATGGAGCGAGGAATCACACAGAAAATGAACAGCACTACACTAACAACTAACACAGTGTCACTCCCTCCAAAAACGAACAATATAATTAGAGTTGGACCGCCTTTAACATGACAAATCAGAGCTCCTTTCTTGATTCTGTTTCTTTGTCCATGTCTTTCTTCTCTCTGGGCTTTAAATATCACTTCTCTTACTCTGAAAATTGTGTGTTATATTTATCCCTCTCTCTCTCTCTCTAGCTATGCCTTTACTCTTTCACTTTCTTTTTTTTTGTGCTGTCCCAAGAGATTTAATAACAGTACTCCACCCAGTAACCAGTGATGACAGTGTAGAGCCAACCATTTGTTTACTCTTTGGTAGGAGAAGCCTGCGAGCAGAGGTTGTTGGAGTATCCACGTGGCTTCTCTTTTTCAAATCTCTTTTCTTTTTCTGTTTCTTCTGCTCTTCTGAATTACTGCGAATGACACTGCAGAGTGAAAGCAGCAGTCCGTCCTACTTGTCCCTTTCTGCCACTCCTTCCAATGCTCTCTCTGTCAGCCTGTTGGCAAATACAGCAAATACTTCAGGTATTCAGCAGTTGTCTTCCCAGAAGGCCCAACACTCCCTACTCTGACAGTTCACTCTCAACAACATGGACATGCACACACAGTACGCAACATTCCATGCAGTTTTTAGAAAGTAAGGAAATCGCTTATTATCAGTCTAAAAATAATATGGATGTACCGATCTCTTTCAAAATGCACATTTGAAAATGATGTTTTCACATGTGAAATACAATATCTCAACATGTCCCATAAATAACATGTGCCCATATGTGAATTTATCACGTGGTATTTCTGGTATCACATGCCAAAATACAGAAGTGCCTAAAACAAAAAGACAAACTAAACTATGCTTGAGCAAAACCAACCAGAGACCATCTTGTGATGGGATCACACCAGCCATGATGTCAAATCAGGTCAGGGATTTAAAGTAAGGGGGCCAATTGTCCCCTAGCTCACCCCCATCTTCGAACTCTCTCTTAAAAACAAAACGAAAACCCAAGAAATGACTGTCAAACATCGGTCTCCTCGGAAAGTTATTCAATAACATATTTATTCCACATATTTTCTTTCACGGTTACTCGATATACTACGTCACCTGCTCTGTGTGTCGCTTGTTGTACTACGTCACTCACTGCGGAGGTTCGCAGAAAAAGGCATTTGTCTTATGTAAAAGACAAACGTAACCCACAACAAAATGTATTTTCTTCCAAACATAATTTAAAATGCAGTTTAGATGTATGGGAACAGAATTTAAAGAAAACCGGCTGAAAAGCAATACCAACCATATGTTGTCACGGCTGGTAATGGCAGCAGCAAAAAAAAGAAGCTTAATGTTTGTCAGACTGCAACAGCTGTGCTACTAACAGCTGCAATATTGTTTAAGTTTATTTCCTGCATAGGGGTAGGAAGGTGGGACTAATATTACACTACACAATCTTACTGACTCCAAGCTTTATGTACAAATCATATAATAAAGGCTGAGCTGATGTTAAATTTGCCTTCTTTCTCTGGATCTCAACAGGGATCTATGGGCACCTGGCGAGGTGAAGGACAGCACTCCACTGCTTTTAAGCCGTTCACTTCCTGATCTGCAAATCCAGGTTGTACACAGTGACTCCCAGGTGTGCATGTTTGTGTCTGAACAGACACGACATAGGATTGCTGGAGATGGTAAGATGTACTTACATAAAAAGTATTTTGATAAGCCTCCTCACTGCTGAATAAAATACAGGCACGAAAACATGGAAGAAATTTTATTTTTTTGTTTTTGGTACACCACGTCCAAAGCTACCTCTCTTATGTCTAACTTGAACTGGTGTGAACACTTCACTGTGTGTCTTTCAAGCCTCAACATGCAGGTTTTAAGGTCCCCTGGAGCAAATACACCCGAACAATGTGTATTTGAGAGCGAGTGCGTGTCTATGGGTGTGATTTGTGAATCACATGCATGTCAAAGGTCGAAGCAAAGCCAACAATAAAGGAGAACTACTGATAAGTGGGCATTGCAAAGTAAATAATCCAATGCAAACACTGCTCTATCAGCAGCAGCAGCAGTATTTTAGCCAAAAGACTCCGGTTCTGAGCCTGGAAGCTAAAGAATCTCACAAAACAAGACATGAAATTTAAAACAGTTTAAAAGAAATAAGTCATCAGTGAAAAACACAACACCTTAGACAATTGTGTCATGGCCGCTTCCTCCTCTTCAGTAAGTCATCATGTTCCACTTCATTTCTAGTGTGATATTGCCACGAGTTTGAGGTTTTCTTCCAACAATAACAGCTGCTGCTGAAGTGAAAACAAACTCAAAGCAACCCAACCCAGTGGCACATCAAAACCAAATGCCATAATTGAGTTTCAGGAAGTTCATTATGCTGCTGTAGTTTAAAAACTATGTAAATATTAGAGCTAAGGAATCACATTCTGATATACTTTGGTTTCATACTTTAAAGTTAATGTTGGTAATTATCTCAAGTGCAGACTAATACCAAGTTAACATTTTGAGTTCCACAACAATCCTGTCTTAATGTGTTATGCATCTGCGTTTAGTGATTCATTGCTCTTCAGATGGGTTAGTTATCCTTTTTCTTAAAGCTGCAGTGGGTAGAAATGCTCCTAATGATATCTGTAAGATTTCATAGACTGGAGAGAAACAACCAATCAGACCTGATTCTGCCATCCAGCTGCTGTTTATTAGCAGCTGTCAATCACTTGCAAACTCCGATTAGACGGTCAAACTGGGCAGCACTGATCAAATCTGAATCTCGCCAATTTCTCCCCTCAAATGTTTCCAGAAACATAATGTAGTGTACTGTTTAGCTGTAAAATGAGAAAGTTTGTGACCACGTTGACCAGCCATGTTGAGATCAGTTGAGGAAATACCAAGCACCGCCCACCAGTCAGAGCACAGCCCGTAGGAATAGGAATGCTATCTCTGAAATGACCTGTGATTGGCTAAAGTTTCCTGTCTTTTTTAATGATTTTTTAAAGCCTGAGCTGACAAAGCTATGAGGAGGTGCAGAAGTCTAATTACCTCTCAGAACACTTGAAATACAACATGCTGAAAGGTTGTTATAGAATTTTTGCCCAATGATGCCAAAAACTTTCTGCCTACTGAAACTTTAAAGGTGCGAGATGTAAGAATGCTTGGTAACACAAACAACTGTGGCTGTTAAGTCAACGACAGTCAGCGCCCTGTAGCTTGCACTTGTGCTCGCACTATGTCCCCTGACGTCGGTCACATTCCTGTTTTGCCATACGGGCTTCACCAGATATAAGATATATGTTTTTTTTGTGCTTCTGTGTTGGAGTCTGAATTGTGGTAGGGGCTGGATGTTTGTTGCCATTAGCAGACCAGATTTCTAACTGAACATTAGTTATCGCTGCACACTGTTAGCCCTGTTGCGGAGCACTCACAAGCATGCACGTCACATCCATCGGATTTTCTCAAAAGAAACTGGCATGCATTCTTCACAACAAAAGCAGCCTACAGGCTGTGAGAGGAAACCCAGAAAGTCCTGGAAGGTCTCATTTTACAAACTGTTCAGACATTGACAATAAAAAAAACTTACATACAGACCCTTTAAAAAGACAAATATACAGATTCAATTTGAAGGAGAGCATTAATTGTAAGGAACAAAACATTTGTTGGGGAAAATTGGTGGTGGGGGGAGGTGGGGTTGTGACCATCCTTTGGCAGCACCAATGATCCTACTGGTGGCAATGATGAGGACCACAACTCTATGTCATGACCCCATAAGGCTTTTTATTGGATGGACTAAAAATGGAGAGACTTTGCTGTTGCTGCTAGCGTGTTTGTGCACAGTAAAATATGAGCTTTTCTACTGTACAACTGTGAACCAGAAAAACATAGCCAGCAGGAAAAAAGCCATAGAACACCATGATGACACATCCAGTTTCTCCCTGTATTGCCTTCCTGTATGCCACTCCCTTTCTCACTGCCACTCCTTCTCCCTGACTCCACTCCTTTCTCCTTTTGTACTCTATTCTAGTGTGTGACATTTGCTGTTTCTCACTTACATGCACAGATTTGACCTAAATACGATGTAATGTTAGTATAGTGCCCCCTGTTGAAACTCGCTTCCTCTGCTTCATTCTGTTTCATTTGCGTGTTACACTGATTGACAACAAATGTTTTCCATATACTTTTACTAAATATGTAAATGTCTTTTAACTATTTAAAGCACAGAGGACTCGTAAACTGGGTTGTAATATTTAATCTAAATTATGAAAAGGTATTATTTTAAGTTATATGAATTTTGAATTGTGACATGCACTGTGCTTGCTTCATGACGTTGAGAATTAAAAAAGAGTAATCTGTTTCACATTCACATAATACAACAAACACTATCATACAGGTTTCAATTACGTATTAGTCAGTTGGTACATTCTGTAATAATTAATGCTGTTATTAGCTAAAAGT
Organism: Pterois miles; assembly: GCA_947000775.1. Classification (NCBI taxonomy): domain Eukaryota; kingdom Metazoa; phylum Chordata; class Actinopteri; order Perciformes; family Scorpaenidae; genus Pterois; species Pterois miles. The sequence goes on along the minus strand of CAMQGK010000229.1, from coordinate 15,642,218 downwards.
AGCACTGATGAAGCTCCCTTTAACAAACTGAAGCATAAAATAAATCGATCAAACATGCATTGACTCCTACCTGCCTAGTCTTTCAATCTCCAAACAAATGAAGCTGGATCACTCCATGTTTGAGGTCCTGTATCCTGTTTTGTGTGTGTTTGTGTGTGTTTGTGTGTGTGTTCATAGGTCCAGAGTACAGTGCATGTGGTAGGTGAGACTGTGTAGCACACAGCAGGCAGCAGCTGGTTAATTATTGCAGGACACGTTGAGACAGCGTTGAGAGGGAGGGGCTGACTGACACCAGATATGACTTGCCTGCTTTTTGTGTGTGTGTGTGTGTGTGTGTGTGTGTGTGTGTGTGTGTGTGTGTGTGCTGAACATGGACAGTTTGCCATTTGTAAACTTTCAAGGCTTGTCTACATCAAAATCAGAACACATACAATGAATCTGACTTGGTTCTAAGTTGCTCTCAATGTACTTACAGAACAATTTATAGGAAAGATAGAAAAAGACATAGCTAAAAACAACCAAGCTAAACAAAGATAAAATATAAACACTATTATGTACACACTAGAAGGTGAAAAGTGTGTACAAGTTTATTAGGTATTATCTATAATAATAATAATAAAATAATCATGATTAATTGCATGATTGTCCATAGTTAATGATAGTGAATTAATCAGATTTTTTTTTTATCTGATAAAAATGTACCATCCTTAGGGAGTTTTGTCAAGTATTTTATACTCTTATCAACATGGGAGTGGCTAAATATGCTGCTTTATGCAAACGCATGTATAATTTTATTATTGGAAATCAATTAACATCTGCAACAAATTCTCATGCAGTTCTCCGCTAGTTACATGTATACAGTCTTTTCAAAGTAAACTTAGTAAAGTAAACAACTTAGTTAAGCTAAGTCGATAAGTTGAGGCTAAAAAACAGAGACGGGGCCTGGAATGACGTGCCAAAGGAGATGAGGCAATCTAGCTCTCTATCTTCATTTCATCTCCTTACACTCATTATTTTATAATTGCATTCTCTGAAATGGTTTTATTCTATACTTTTACTGTAGTTCTGTACATTTCATCTGCTAAATTGCTTTTTATTTTAATCTTAATTGTTTTCATTTTATTGCACTGTACCTCTGTTGGTGTTTTTTGTAAAGCACAATGTAACTTCTTTTGAAAAAGTGCCGTATATACAAATTTAAAATCAGTACTGGCATAAAGAACAGAAATGTGCTGATGTTTATCACATGTTAAAGATAATCTGCTTCAGTCTTTTCTTTCTTCCCTCACAGGGACAAAGATGTGGGTTATAGAGCCTCTGCAATGGGACAGATAGGGCATCAGTTTCTGGATGGGGGGACTTTCGCAGAGAATGGTCCTAATATGTAATCTAACCACAAAGTAGATTTACTTTCTGCACAGGTTTTACCCTGAAGCATGCAGCTTTGAAAGATGTAAACATAAAGGTTGACCTGGTGTTATAAAGAATACTAGGGTCAAATGTGACTTTTTAAGTGTAATCTGCTCACAAGAGAAAACAGATGTTTAGTTCAACTGCTTTGAGATAAACAGTGTAATTCAATGCTTTACAATTAAATAACATACAGGATGACTGGATGCATGCAATGCAAACACTGTAGGCAGAGGCCTGGTGGAGCTATTTAGCTGTTAGCTCCCTGTGCCAACAGTAGATACGGGAATGCAGCACAGGCAGGCTCCAGTTTGTGAAGAAAAAAACTTAAAAAAAAAACTTTGCTCACACAGGAGTCTCTTTACTGTTGTGATTCAGTTCATGTCCGTGTCAGCAGAGGGAGTCAGAGTATCAGTGCACAAGTCTTCAAGGGTTTTACTACTGAGTCAGTGGTACCTGGCAAAGCAGTATGACGCTGATATGAAATATGTTTTCATTTTTTCCCCCCGTTTGGTCTTATAATGGTTCCTCGGATGTGTCTGAGATACTCCAGTGGGGTGTTGCCTTTATTAAACTCCTATAACCTGAATGATAGCATCACCTAGTGGTGAGCAGAGTCATCAATGAAAGAACTGCTAAAATCATGTTCAGTGGATGGTCTGCTTATATGGGACACGCAGTATGTGTGTGACATGAAGATGGACAGAGATGAGAGTCAAAGAAATATACAATATAACATGGGTAACGAGGAACAATGTCAAAAGAAAAAAAAAAAAAAAACAAGGAACTAAATCTCCAAGCTTTGTCAAATGACAGGACAAGACAACAATATGACATGATTTATGGCATCCTCACCATCACAACAGAGGTCCAAAAATATAAGATCGAAGCATAAAACTGTAGCTTTAAAGTTCTGAGACAACAATCATGCCTACACCACATTAACTTCTGATAAGGCAACAGGTGTTTTTTTTGTTAAAGACCATATGACTACAGTTTATCCTCAACAACAATGTGTGACAGTGCTTACCGAGGGAGTACAATGGTCGACGCCATCCAAAGCAGAATGGATGAGGAGCAAATGAACTGAAATGCCATTCCTTTCCTAAAATAAAACAGGACATACAGGCTGGCAGGCAACAGGTGGACACAAAGGCTGCCTCCTGTGTGTGTGTGTGTGTGTGTGTGTGTGTGTGTGTGTGTGTGTGTGTGTGTGTGTGTGTGTGTGTGTGTGTGATGTGTGAACGTGACAGCAAATACATGGTAAGTAGTAAGTTGGAACAAGCCTGTGTGTACATTTGTTTGTAAAAAAATGTGTATGGATGTCTTATATATTTTACAACACATACTGTATTTTTTTTTTCATTTTGGTTTGGTCTGTCTCTCATTGTTCTGTTTCATATTGTAATAAGGACTGTCAATTGATTAAAAATATTTAATGGCAATTAATTACAAATTAATCGCACTTTTTTTTTTTTATCTGTGAAAAATGTACCTTGAAGGGAGATTTGTCAAGTATTCAGTACTCATATTGACATGAAAGTAGACAAATATTCTTGCTTTATGCAAATGATTGTATATATTTATTACTGGAAATCAATTAACAACACAAAACAGTGACAAATATTGTGCAGAAACCCTCACAGGTACTGCTTTTCACATAAAAAAAAATGTTTAAATCACAACATGGCAAACTCAAGCCCAACAGGCAACAACAGCTGTCATTGTCAATGAGCTGACTTGACTATGACTTGCCCCAAACTGAAATGATCATAAAGCGGGCATGTCTGTAGGGGAGTCTCGTGGGTACACATAGAACCCATGTTCATTTATATGCTCAGAAGCTAGTATGACATGGTTGGTACCAACTGATTCTTTAGGTTTTCTAGTTTCATATGATACCAGTATCTTCACTCTAGCTTTAAACCTGAGCCCACTACAATGTAAAAATTCAGAGTTGCATTAATTCATTCAAGAAATTAGTGCCATTAAAACAAATTTGCGTTATTAACTTATTATCACATTAACTTTGACAGCCCTAATTGTAATTATTCTTTGGTTTCTCTCATTGTTAGATGTTTTATTTGTGTCTGAAGCACTTTGTAACAGTGTGTTTTAAAAAGTGGTATATATGAATAAAGTTTTACTTACTTACATGCTTCACATATATTCCTGATGTTGTTTATCTGCATATTATGATAAAAGAAGATACATTGTAATGTGACTGACTGTACAGTATATGTATATATGATCCTGACACAAGTTCTTTTATCTGGTAACTTCTTTACTTCTTCCTTTAATGGGTAATGTGACTATACTACAGCTTTAATGTCTGTGTGTCCCTTTTGTGTCCTAAAGGCCCACAGGGTATGTATTACAGTATGTTGCAACGTGGACTAGATTGAATATGAACAGAACTGTTGATATGTGACAACAACAAAAAAAAATGCAATGTCTGTTTATGGAAAGTGGATTTGTTTTTTGTAATGTTTGCTATATTTGGATTTTGATTTCTGTTTCTGTTGTAGCTCCCTGACACAAATGTGACTCATTTCAACTGACACGCCACTGAAGAGCGAAACCTTGAACGCAGCTTTATGTGTGTTTCGATAAACAAACACTGCTGTTGATTACTGGATGAGGATAACTCTCCGGCACTTGAGCCGTTGGGAGCTTTGAGCAAAGCTACAAAACCTGAGTGACTGTGCATGAGGACAGCTAGCAGCTGTCACTGTCCATCACACACAAACACACACAGACACACAGACACACACAGACACACACACACACACACACAGTGACTGAGCTGGGTCCTTGTAGAGCACAGAGCTCATGGCTGTCCCTGGCTAAGACACACGCAGATGAACACGAGGAAGAAACACACCAAGTGAACCACCACCTCTTTCACCTGCCATGGGAATCTAACCGCCGGCCTGTTCTGCACAGTACCTGTCAAAACGGCATTGGATTGTTCTAGAGCCAGGATGAAGGTTGTGGAAACCATTTCAGTCTTTCTGCTGATTCTGGTCACCTCAAGTTTCGGGATACAGAGAGGTAAGTGAGACTCCCATATTGCACTCAGAAAGCTTTTAAGGGTGTCTCTTTTTTAAAATACTGTAAGTTCTCAAAAGTGTCACAAGTACATATTCGGTTACTGTACACATAAAAACAGTGTGGATTCTGTGGACCATATTGAAGTCATAGAAGTGTAGAAGCTTAATGCTTTGCAATATATACTAAACTATGATTATCACAAAATGTTAATAGAATATACTAAACCAGGAGAAAAGAACATTCCCTCTGAATATGTGCACATGTAGAAAAAGTTCTGCACAGTCAACAATGGATAGGTAAGGAAGAGAGAAATATCATGGAGTGCATCCTTTTTTTTTGCTGTCATCTGTATTTTACTCTCTGGTTTCCTAAAGAGAATGCAGGTGGAATTTCCTCACACACTAAGATCACCTGTTTTCCACGACATCCTGCAGGGAAAGGAGAAGGTGTTTATAGGCCTAATGTGTAAATGTGACTAAATCTATATCCTTCCTACACCCTGGCATATCCTCTAAGCAGGTTGTTGTAAATGTGTTTAGGAACCGATTCACCTCCACCATAGCTGTGCTGTGAGCCACTGGTGGACTCTCAGGGGACTCCCCTTGGTGCCACATATTTCGAACAAACTGCCGATGCCGTTATGGCAGATAAAACATGATCAAGTGCCTTCTAGTGTGCCTTTCCAGTGGAGAAAATATGATGTAGAGCCCTCTAGGGTGCTTTTATTTTGAGAAAACTTGATACAGTGCCATGAAGGCTGAAAATGTTCATCACGCTGGTGCCCTTTTTATTTTTTTGCCCCTGTCCCTCAGACAGCCGGAGTCCACCACTGCTGAGAGCAAACACGAGGGGGAACGTGTTGTGTAAAGTGGCCACAATATGACATTTATGGTAACGTCTCATCTATCATGGAATATAAAAGTACTGGTGAAAAGAAAACAGGTTCAGTACTAATGAAAACTAAACATCTCCTGGGCTGCTTGACTGCAGCAAGTCTGGCCGTGGCCTCGGGACATGTGAGATGGGCTCCATATCAAATGCTGGCACAGTTTTACAGTCACATGCACAGGCTTGCAGAGCAGACCATTGACATACAATACATGTTTTATAAGTACAGATGTAGAGTACATGCTGCAGATTGGCTCAGTGAAACAGGTGGCGTGGATGCTGTCACATTCTGACAGGGTAGATAGCTGGGTTGGGTTGCCATAGTGCAGGGCCGGGCTTGGCAGATGACCTGTGTTTCTGCGTAATTGGTCAGTGATTAGAAGGATGAAAAGAGTGTGGATGGCATCTATCTTGTTGGTCCAAATCACTAAAGGCATCCTGTCAGTAATAACTTGAACAAAGGAGTGAGAAAATGATTTAGAATATTATCATTAAATTGTACATTTCTACACACACAGTATCGTCAGTACCTGAAAGTATACAAAGTGTGTTGTATTGTAAAGATTGTGCTTATATTCCTCATATGCTTTTATCACCATTTATCTTGCTATATACAGAAGTTGCAGTGTGAAACCCCTAAAAACTGACATTGGCATTTTTAAGTTTTAAGTTGTACTGGTTATATAAACAAGATATATGTTGCTTTTAACTGGCTCCTTTAACATGTCCAAGCTCCAGATTCATACTTACAACAGACACTGTATCTATCTCACTCTAAGAAAGAAAGCAAATAAGCATATTTACAGTAAATGTCACATACAGCCACTTTGTCACACCCCTTGGAGCCACTTTATTTTTTTCCCATCAGAACCACTGCAATTACTTTGGTGCCACTTCAGGATTAGGCACCAAAAGTACTTAGTTAGGTTTAGGAAAAAACAACATGGCTGAGCTTAAAAAAATACTATGTTTGTAAAGTGAAAATGAAACTGGACTTTTTGAACTTTGAACTTAACACAGGACACAAACAGCAACATCTATCCCCCACCCCTCACCTCCAACTTTTTGCTCTTTAAACTACATCCCACAATCCAGGCACATATTCTCTAGGTGTTTACTATTGCTGTAGACTATTATGTTATAGTTAATGGAAAGCCTGGTGTGTCTCATACTGGTGCTACATGTACCTCGTAGGGTGGTATCACCGAGTCAAGACAAAGGCTCAGGGCTGAAAAGTTACTTTTTAAGATGAGCAATGCCTTTTTAAAGGAACACTGAGTAGTAACTAAGGTGATCTATTATCCGAAATTGAGTATAATATTAATAAGTATGCTTTCTTTAGCATTCATGTTTTTGTGTCGGCCACTATCATTCTCTTACATGCTTGGGGAGAAGTTTCAGTTGGTTGCAATCTCACTTCTAGATGTTACCAAATCTGACACACTGCACCTTTAAGATCAAGTTTAATGGCTTGGCCCTGACTTGATTGAGCGCAGTTTTACAAGCTGTGGTTACAAATGAATATTTAATAACACTGGACTGACAAGCATTGTAAAACTGCATTATTATTAGGCTATATTATGATTATTATTGGCTCTTTCTTGTGGTTTTGAGGCGTGGGTCATCTGCACAAAGTTGAGATGTATGAAAAGGGTTCACTTTTGTGTGTTCTCCTGGCTTTCATTAGCTCTGTGTGATTTCATTTGAAATTTGTGTGAGCAAACAAATGCAATGAATGTCGATCATTATTAATATGCCCCCCAAATGAATTATATCTGTCTTGATGACCCCCCCCCCCGAGTCACAGTGGTGTCGTGAATGAGACAGCTTTCAAGTTTCAAGCTTTCAGCTTTTCTGTTAAATAAAGTGACAGCGTAAGCCAAAATTACGCTTTGGGTGCATCAAGGAACCATGTAGCTATTTCAACATTTTGAAACTACCCACGTAATTAGTCAACGATGCAGCGAGCTAGTATTGCAAAATATGTTCTAACAGCACAAATCAAGACCAATTATGCATTTTAAATGATAGGATAAAGAGGGTGTCTACTGCATGAGCTGAAGCACTACAAACAATGGAGGACCTCCCCTGCAGACATGTGATCCCCTGACATGCCACGAGAACAATGCTATTTTTTTGTGTTTGTTCTTGTTCGCCCACAATGATAGAATCAAGAAAAAAAAATGTATCTGGTATGCATGATGAACTGGAGAGATTGCTGTTTACAATTTGCTGTAGTATGGAAAAAACCTAGAGGATAAAATGCAAATCAAAGCAAACACCAAAGATGTCAAATGTTATAAGTTACAGGCTCTACAGAAGGCCTCTATTATGGGAAAGAGAGGGCTGACCTACTGAATACGGGAAGAAATAAAACACAGAAAAGTCAACAGAAATTGGCAGGGTTAATAGACATGATAGCTATGACAAAATGACTAAGAAGCACTTGTCTATAAACGCTCACTTGCTGGCCATAATACCTGAGGATTTTGCTCTGACGTTCATTTTTAGACCTACCCATACAAACAGTGCAGCGGCACTAGCAACATTATATTTTCATGTTGGATAATGGACACACAAACAACAAAAATATGTGTGGTGAGTGATAATGAGAGGCAGTTGTTTTGGATCAAGTTGACTTTTGCTACCCTTACAATGGAGGCAAGATGTGATCTCCTCTGAAGGCCTTAACATCACTGCATCACCCCTGGTGTCCAAACAGTCTTTCACAACAAGAACCTCCCACAAGATCAAATCCGGTGAGACTCTCATTTGCTCTAAATAATGAGTCATGTGGAAACCTTCGCCCTTTCAGATGTTGGCCATCTGTTCAGACATACTATTAGCAATAACAGGAGAAACATGGTGACAGGGGAAAAAAAAACGCAAAAAAATAGACACATGTTCTGCAACAAACCCAGTCAAAAACATCCCATCACAATAAAACTTAGAATGTTAGCAGAGTAATTTGCTAATTGGGCTTATGGGAATCTCATTATAGCTTGCAAATATTTGGCCATAAACAAAAATATTAGATAAACTAAAGTTCTGACCTGATGATGTTGGTGGATGAAAAGTCTATCAAATGTGAACAGATGTTAACCTCATGGTGGCATCAAAGTCTTCATTCAGTATTTCTGCCAAATTTCCAAGACTACCTCTTACACGATTATGTTCCCAACTAAACTGCACTCTCAATTTGAGGGACATGCATGTTCTCTTGGAGTATGGTTGCAGTTTTGAACACTTTTAGTTTTCAAAAAAAAAAAAAAAGTGCAACAGAACGACTTGGTTAGGTTTAGTAAAAACATCATTGTTCGGCTTAAAATGACTGCCAAATTGAACCAAAACAAAAATATAACACAACTTCTGGGTTAGATTTAGTAACAAAAGACTGTTTTTTATGTCATTGAGCTATGGATGTAAATTAAAATCTTTTATTTTCACACTGAACACGTGAAAGTCTGTTGTTTTATTGACCCGCTCACCACCCCGACCTCAGAATATCATTACAAACATATTTGTGATAGGTCAAAAGCAACTTCCCTTAAAACTTAATTCACAATGCAGTTTTGTTGTATGGGAACAACAAATTTCATGGAAATCCATCCAATAATTGTCAAGACATTTAAAAAAAAAAAAAAGCCAAAAACGTCAACCTGCTGGTGGCATCATTGGGATTCATCCCCTGAGATCATGAATGTATAAAATGCCTCAACAATCCATTCAATAGCTGGCAGACTAGTGGTGCCATCCATAGAGCCGTGCCACTGGCATGGCTAAAAATACATTTTTAGACTGCACACATGAAATGATCTAACAAAGCAGGTTCTAGTGAGATATTTCACCTTACTTTGACCTTGGCTAAAAATTGCATCCCAATGTTGAAAACAGAGGATTAACCTTGTGTCAGGGTTTCAGTTTGATTTACAGTGGCTTTCTTTCCATCACCTGTCCATGAGTCTAACTTTTCTAGCTATGTTACTGGAAAATCTGTGTTTCACAAGAGACAAAATAAGCATGAAGCCCTTTAAAGCCTTTCCTTTGTTCTCATTTCTTTTTCTTCCTCACTTTCTTCTCTGATCTTTTCTTCTCTTTTCTCCTCTGTTTTCTATTCTCCCTCTTCCTCTCCTTAGTTCGTACAAAGTTTAAAGCAAACCTGATGTCTTTTCTTTGTTTTTACTCCCCCTCTCATTTTATCCTCCTCAATAATTTCACCGGAGTAATAAATAAATAAATAAATACCAGACAACTTTGTTGATACTGAATCGCTTTCCATTTTACCTTTGTCTGACTGGTCTGAAAACAATCCCTCTTCTCCTTTTTCGTACAACTCCCTTTCGTGACTATATGGATGAAATAAATATTGATCACATCTTTGCTCTGGATTCACCTGGTTCATATCAAGGAAAAGAACAGGTGGTTCTAATAACTTGTATGCTAAGTGTACACAGAACTGGTAATTTACCCCACTTTTCTTTTAACAAAGACCATCTGTGGAAACCAGATAGTGGAGAACAGTGTGTGCACATGAACCTTAAATTGAAAAGTTGTCCTTGCTTCAGCTTCTGCTTGAATAAAAAAAGAAAATAACAAACCACAAAACCCACAAAACTGCAGATAAGTCTTTTGTTCTCATCCCTCCAGTCCTCCTCTTCTTCTACCCTTTCCCCCTACCTCAGATGAAATTGCACAATACCAAATGCTTCAGATGTAATTTCAACAACAAACTGACTTTTCTTCTCCTCAAGGTCAACTTTCTTTTGTAACAAACCTCAAAAACCTCTAACCCATTAGTCAACAGTCATAGCTGGATGCTGAGTGACTGGAACAGATGACTAATAACTGAAAACTGAAACAGGACAATACAATAACTGAAAAGATTCAACTATTTACACACTTCCCCAAGGAATACAGCAATGTATTATAAAGAAAAATGCTCAGTTTTCAACCACATCTCCCATAATACAAAAACTGGTGCATTATAGCAATTATGTTTTGTGAGATGGCCATGTAATGCAGTGCACAGAAAATCAAAAGTCCAAAATCAAAGTTCTGTTTGGCCATGGGGATGAGCCACTTAGTAAAATAACTTTAAGTTTTGTTCAATTTTATTCCACATGTCCCTTCTTCCAAATACTGCGATGAATTACTAATTTTGTAAAGAAAGTCTTCATGTTTTCTTCATATGTTCAGGGTTACTTAATAAATAAGACCTATAAGTATTGTTAAATTTCATTCCAGATCTTTTTTTTCCAAATACTGTGATATATTACTAATTTTGTAATGAAAGTCTTTATGTTTTCTTCATATGTTTAAGGTTACTTCATCAAATAAGACCTATAAGTCGTCTTAAATGTTATTCCAAATGTCCCTTTTCAAAATACTGTGATGAATTACTATTTTTTTTTAATGATTTCTCATACTTTAATGTTTTTTTTTTCATATGTTCAATGCCTAGCGCCTCGTATCATCACCTTGTTAGAGACACTGGATGTACTACTGGATCACAACGCCACCTTCATCTGTGAGGTGGAGTCCCGCCCCCTGCTGACATCAGCTGGACCAAAAATAACCACCCAATAATGTAAGTTTACATCCAAACCTACAACATATGGAAACTAATCTAGCTTGGAATCTACTCCTGCAGGTCCATTAGGAATATACCAAATTTATGACAAAAGAATCTAATGAAAAAAAAAATCCAAAACGTGCCATTCAAATTCTATTGGTAATATTGTGACGTCTTTTTGTTGATGATGTTTGAGTTTATTAGATGGTGCTCGTTGCCATGATGCTATTAGCTGTATATCATCAATATTAAGCTTTGGCATTACAAGGCTAACCTTAAAATAACTAAATAGCTGGTAAATTTAGTTATTGCAATACTATGGTTATGGTAAAGTGATAAAGAAGTCAGTAACAAAAGCTAGCTAAAGGCTAGCATAGGCAAAACATTGATTTAATACCAGTACCATTAGCTTCTAGCTTTGGCCATCACAGGGCTGCAAAATAAAATAAATAAATAAATAAATATAAAAAAAAAGTGAAATTAGCTGATTAAAGGCTAACAATTAGCAATTTTAATGTTAATGTTATTGATATCAACATTAACTACTATTGGTTAATATTGGACAAATATTGTATTGGTAACACTTCTAGCTAATTGCAAGGCTAACATACACCATAATATAGTAAAATCTAGTAACATTAGCTGCTAATGTTGGCCATCAATAGTTGTAGGCTAGAATACAATCTAAATAATGCCAGCTGCAAATGATATATACATCAAATATGCATGGATTGTTCCCTGTAAGGTTCATATCGGAAGTAAGTATAATGAGGATTATATTTAATAGATTTAATATTTCAAGAAAATTACTTAGTTAAGTATGACAAAAGTCTGCTCACTATCAGACTCTTCATTCACATTTGCTTTTTCTGTCCCACCAGGTACTATGACCCCCGGTACATTACCAGGGAACAGGGACAGATGCTAAGCATCCCTCATGTCAGAGAGACAGACAATGGAGAGTACTGCTGCCTTGCCAGTAACGGCATTGGAGAAGCAGCCAAGAGCTGTGGAGCTCTGCAGCTAAAGATGAGTATGTTTGCTTTCTGCTCAAGTTTTTCTGGCTTGAGTCTAGACAATCCTGATCTTGAGTCCAGATTTTTCAAAGAATTTTAAGATGGTACAAATTGTAAACAATTACATATTAGTCTGTCTCCCCATCAGAGCCACAGATCAAACGCCATCCTACGAATTTGACCCTTCTGGTAGAATCCAAAGCAGTGCTGCCTTGCGTTACCCTCGGCAACCCCAAGCCAGATGTCACCTGGCTCAAAGATGATGAGCTCATCAAAGTATGTACTTTATGAGCAGGACTGGGAATGGGCACAGATTGTGCATTGGCGATTAAAGAGCCCAAATGCCCTGTTTTTTGGCTTGTTTTTTAGTGTCCCATAGAATTAGTTAAAAATAATGGCATAAAAATGTTAAGAAAACAATTCTGTCTTTAAAACAAAGAAAATAAATTGTCTCATCTCTCCCAGATCAGTGACCGTGTTACCATTCTTGACTATGGTGCACTGAAGATCCATAACATACAGAAGGAGGATGCAGGACAGTATCGCTGTGTGGCCAGGAATAGCTTTGGTTTGGCCTTTTCAAAGCCTGTTACCATAGAGGTGCAGGGTATGTACATAGTATACTTTGAAAAACAACTAATTGAAACAGGCGGGATATAATTGCCTGGTTGCAAACTGTGTGTTGTTTGTGTTCAGCTCCGGCACGAATCCTGCGGGTTCCTAAGGAGAAGCGAGTAGCATATGGCAGCCAAATCTCCCTGGAGTGTAATGCCACAGGAAATCCGATCCCCACCATCACCTGGCTGGAAAATGGGAATACTGTGAGTGTTCAGGTTCAGTGTGTGTTTGTGTGTGAAAGCAAGTGTTTTGGGGGTTTGATGAACATAGGTTTTCTATAAAAAAATGTTCTAAATGTTTTCCTATCAGGGTCAAAAAAGTGTCTGAATCACAGAATGTGCATAAAGATGGACAACATGATAGCTCCCCAAAAGTGAAACCAAAACATCTTGATTGCCCCCTGGTGGCTGGCTCCAGGTCCTAAATCCTGCCCTCTCCATGTTAGGAGATGGGATATGGGCCAAATTAAAAAGTCAAAGTACAAATCAATTTTTTTCCCAAAGATGGTTTCTAGCATTTTAGATCATTCTTATCATGTTAATGTATGTTCAAGTGTTTTAATTAGTTATGTGATGCTATAAAAAAGGTGTCATGATTGACAGCTGTGATTGACAGCTGGTCTGAGTGAAGCAATGGCTGCTGGGGCCTCGGGAATTGTACGGGAGGCAATATAATTCTGGCTCCAAATGACATCAAAATCTAAACATGGCAACTCCTGTAACAAGGATATTTTGGCTTCACTTTTTGTACAGTGGGAGAAAGTGGTGAAACATCATCCATCTGTACATACAGTTTAAGGTCTAAACCATAAGCTCTCTAATTTTTGCAAACAAATCCAAAGTAATTACATTATTTACATTAACTTCAGCCATCATCCATTCATCCATGTCCATCCATGTCTCTCATAAATGCTTGTAATCTCACCAAGAATCTTGTTGTCTCCCTCGCAGTGGTTGAGTTTGTCTCAGATGTCAGTCAACACAGAGACATTTTTAACACGTTGCTGACATTGTGACACATTGTCAGCCGCTGAGCCTTACAACAATGGTAAAGCTCCGAGTACAACACAGGAGATAGTCAGGAAAGGCAAGATGTATTGCAGTCTGATGAAAGACTCACATAAAGTTTTATTTATGAGCCTTCGCATACTGTAGCATAGATCTGGACCCCTACACGCTAAAAGTCAATGCACTCACAGATTGGCAGTGGGATCAGTGATAATAAACAGCAAAGGAATTCTCATTACGGTGACAGAGGATTAAAGAGATTGCCTTCCATTTAGCCAATAATACACTGTGTTATCAGCTTTAATTGGGTTGCCTTTTTTTTAAGGGAGCCAGTGAGGTTCTTAAGGTCTTACAGTAAGGTGTTGAATGGCTTGTATTAACTGGTGACATGATGGGCTGACAGCCCAACCATGTAAGGTAGTCTCACTGGGATATGCAGCTGTTACTGAGGGCTGATGTTTATTGAGATCATAGGATATATAAAGGTACTTACTGATGAATATTTTAAACAAGCAACAGAACTGAAAACAGATTATGGGGACAGAGTGTGCCAAGTGTCCGACTGTTATTATGATGTGTGTTAAGTATAATAATCTAGTGACGCTAGATTCTAGTGCTCTAACATGTGAGTCATTGTGAAGTTTTGGTTTTCATCCCAGTTGTATACCACATGCAATGCAGTTTGAAACACCAGGAGAAGACATTATTCATGACTCATGCCAAGTGCAAGCAGTCTTTTTGTTTTATCTTCCAAAACTGCTTAAGTAAAACACCAGTACAGCAAGTTCTCCAACTCTCCCACCATGTTAACAGCATAGACTGTATAAGAAGTGAACATAGTCACTATGGTTTTCAAGCCTCAAGGCATTTTGTCTATTGCCATCTTTGTCTATGGCTGTCGCCATGATTGTTTCTTTTGCAACCAGAAGTGACACCAGATGGTGATAAGATAAGATAAGATAAGATATTCCTTTATTAGTCCCACAGTGGAGAAATTTACAATTTACAAGTACAACTGAATTATGAACGAGGTTGCCACCTGGTTAAAATATCAAACAAAGAAAGAAACAGTGCTCAGTTTACACTTCAGCAAGATGTTAATTCATTTTGTCATACACTCACACCTTTCCTTTTAAGATCACTGCTCTTGTTTATAGTTTGTGAGGTTGCAATCTCCCATGTTACGTTACATAATTTTTAAGTTTTTTTTTTTTTTTTTTTTTTTAATTCATGGACATCGAATTACCTGCCTTAAGAATGTTAAACAGGACATTTTTTTTTAAAGCTGGGCAACAGACATTTATTATGCGTGCCATTGTGGGCAGTCAGACACCACATAATGTCTGGGTATTTAATAGACTTGGGTGCTAGCTACAATGTGATTACAGGCTCATAATGCTTGTAAATAATATGTGTGTGTGTGTGTGTGTGTGTGTGTGTGTGTGTGTGTGTGTGTGTGTGTTGTGCTGATTGAAATGAGTGTGTGAGCTGCTTTTCTGGCAGCTCTTGGGGTCATTAATTTCAGTGAGGCTGGATCAAGCCTGTCCCAAAATCAGGCGGTGTCAGACACAGCTTCAAATATAGATATGTCGTACATCAGCAACACACACACACACACACACACACACACACACAAGACAGACTCTCACATATATCATTTAAATATATCAGGGAGTTGTGTGTCAATATAGAAACTAAAAACAACAAAGACATGTTATCTGCTTAGATCTGCCCAGTGTGAAAGCCAGGGATTTTTTTCTTTTTACTGATCACAAGTGGTTATATTAATGCCTGACACATAGTGCTGTTTGCACTTATTTTATCAACTCAACACCCAGGAGACTAATATATACTAATATAAACTGCAATACAACCAGTGTATAAACATTTTACACATTAAGTCTTAAGATAACATTTTTTTTTTTTATGTCATGATGTGATAAAATTTTTTATTTTCATAATCTGATGACTAACTCAGCTTTGTATTACTGCCACCATCTGGTAAGAAGAAGAAGACGAAGATGATCAACCTTTATCCGTCCCGCAGTGGGGAAATTCAATTTACACTCTGTTTTAACTTATACATGGTACATGCACACAAACACACACACACATGCAGTAATGGAGAGATGTCAGAGTGAGGGGGCTGCTCCAGACAAGCGCCCCGAGCAGTTGGGGGTTTGGTGCCTTGCTCAGGGGCACCTCAGCAGTGCCCAAGAAGTAAACTGGCGCCTCTCCAGCTACCAGTTCACACTCAGTTTTTGGTCCATGTCGGGACTTGAACCGGTGACCTTCCGGTTCCCAAGCCAACTCCCTACAGACTGAGCTACTGCCGCCCCCAGAAAGGAGTGGGATTAAATGGACTGCTTTATCTCAAAAGGTAAAACTCAGATCTGTTGCTCTGAGTCTCTGTGACCTGTAAATAGCTGTACACACAGAATCATTCTGGGACATGAAGAGAGGATAATGATCATTTCTCTGCTGTTATTTTGAGATATTTGACTTAATTCTCATCTGATTACATGGAACATATTCTGCAGCATCAACTACAAGTCCCAACAATTAATACTGAGGATTGGAAGTCTGCTTCAGTTAAGCTGCCCTACTTCCTGCTTAGCATCAAATGACATAGGCTACAGGCACGTATGTATTAATTGAACTGGATATAGTGCTGGAGGCGGGGCCCCATTGATGTCAAAATTGCTTGACTTCCGAGTGTGAAATTCAAAAGATCTTCCAGTGATCTTCTGCAGCCATTGGGCCCATGGAGCAGGCGACTCAGTCACGGGGTCGCAACCATCACACTGTTGTTGCAGCTTGCTAACTCCGCCTCCCAGCCCTCGCTCCAGCCTCGGTCTGGGTATCATTCGCATGTACGGAGGACGGAAAAAACAGGCATTAGTGCATTTTACAATTTGGACCTAATGATTTAAATATGACCTATTCAAGTGCTCATACTGGGATGTTGACTCACCTCAAAAGAAATTATCTGCTGAGTTACAGACGTCTGTTTCCCAACATAAGTCTATGGGAAAAATTTTGGGCCCAATGGCATCACGTAATTGACACAGAAGTTGTAGTACCACCATTCGGCCACTATGAAAATTGGTATCAATGACTGATGCCAATAATAAATTAAATAATAAATAATAAATTAATGTTGTTTGTAATTCTGTTTCTCCTGATTTAAATTGGTAACTGTTTTCTAAGACTTTTGCAACTACTTTATAAGATGATACAGTATGTCAACGTATCCCCAGTTGTACGTTTGATATCTTACAAAAAGTTATTCTTTATTTTGTGCATTTTCCTATGAATGTGCAGCAACATGTGATACATGTGTCAATTTCTGCTTGTTACTTGCATACAGTCATACATGCATACTTCAATCTCACAGGAAGCAACTTTGTTAGGGTTAGGCAACATAACAATAGTTAGGTTTAGGAAAAGATTGTGGTTTGAGTTAAAATAATACAGGAAGTGGGGTGAAGTCCAGAAGTTACGTGACAACAACTACTTTTAGGTTTAGGAAAAGATTGTGGTTTGGGTTGAAATAAATCTGGACAGAAGTTACATGTCAAAAAAATTAACATTGACTTCTGGTTTCCTGCAGGGTATGAAAGGTGAAAGTCTGGTGTTTTTTTGACCCATCCATCCACCCCAACATCCTCCTTATGCAGTGTTTGTTTTGTCTTTATACTTCCTTGTTCACCATTACTCGGATTACATACAAATTTACTTTGTGGAGATTACACAAATTACACCTTTTGTAGGTGTACCTACGAACGGTGTGAGAACAGCCAGAAAATGTCAATGTTGTGATTTTAGGCTGTTCTGCTGCCACCCAAGTGGTCAAAAATATCAATTTCTAATGAATGGATCTTATAAGGCAATATACAGTGATTATGGTGTACATTTATTTGTGTAATTTGTTCTTGCATGATAACATATTTCTGCTGTCTTTTTCTTTCCATTATTTTTTTCCCCCCAGATCTCAGGTGCATCAGTCGAAGAGACTTTGATGGGAGAGGTGATCCTTTCTGTTCTCAAAGTGACGGTCAATAAGCCGGCTCTGTACACATGTCTGGCCACCAACAGGCACAGCGCAGGAGCCAACACTGTCAAGGCAACTGCCAAAGTCACTGTCGCAGGTAAAGACCATTTTTCATGTTCGACACTGCCTCCAAGATGAGTGGAGAAACAATAGATACACGTAGTTCTTATGTCAGTATTAGGAGGTTGTTGCTGCTTTATCTAGAGTTATGTTAGCTGCCAGTTATGTGTTGTTTTGTGTGGATTCAGCTGTTTGTTGACCCCCCATTTGGTTGCTACTTCAGCCACACTCATCCCCCACACACCACATGACCACTGTCACCTAAAACAAACAGACACATCCCTTCCTCCCCGACCACACACACTGTCCCTCCACCTGGTTGTCCCTCACAGTGAGCTATGAGTTGGTAAGAGAAGCACTATGGTTGGTTTTCTCTTTCTGCCGAGGCTGATTTTTGTCTTTTTTCCTCCTCTCTTTTCCCCTTTACTCCTACTTGTGTTTCTTCAACCAACATCTTCTGGATACTGTCACTTCCCTATAGAGTGGAGGTAAGAAAAGTGCTCTATTTCTATGTGCTAAATTTCTTTACCTCGTGTGTGAAATGGTTTCATTCAATGTTTCTCCTCTTGATTACAATAGCTAATCATGATTAATCGCACAATTGTCCATAGTTAAAAAACAATGAAAAATATTGTCCCTCACAGGTACTGTATTTAGCATAACAATATATGCTCACATCATAACATGGTAAACTGCAGCCCAACAGGCAACAACAGCTGTCAGTGTGCTGACATGACTATGACTTGCCCCAAACTGCATGTGATTATCATAAAGTGGGCATGTCTGTAAAGGGAGATTCGTGCCTACCCATAGAACCTTTTTTGTTCACATATCTTGAGGTCAAAGGTCAGGGGACCTTTGAAACTGGCCATGCCAATTTTTCCAAGTTCGGAGCATTATTTAACCTCCTTCATGACAAGCTAGTGCTTGGTACCAATGGATTCCTTATGTTTTCTAGTTTCATATGATGCCAGTATCTTCTAGTTTTAAAACTGAGCCCAATGCAACCTAAAAATCACAATTTGCATTAATGCGCTAAAGAAATTAGTGCCGTTAAAACAAATTTATGTTAATGCACCATTATTGCATTAACTTTGTCAGCCTTAGTATACAGTATAATATGTTAAGCATATAGATTATATGTTTGTATTACATTTTCAATAGAGCAATCAAAGTTTTTCATGAGTTTATAAAAAAAAGGTGTTTCAGCCCAGTTGATCCACTGTGAATCATAAAAATGACACAGCACATTGCCTGTCACTGAATTTTATTTGGGCACAATAACCATCTGTGTTTGACGAAACTAAGTGCCGTTGCTACCTTTGGGTCTGCTGAAGACAATATGCATTTGAGCTCTGGCTATAAACTTGCAGTGCTAAGAGGGAACCTGTCTGTCAGTCGCCCATATGGTGGAAGCTGAATTTGAACTTTGTTGAATCACACCACAAACCCAGTAACCACATCTGGACTATGTAACTGCAGAGTAAGAGGGACAGAGAGAGAAAGGTAGGAGAAATAGGGGAAAAAAGAAGAAATGTTGGCTTTGGGATGCCTGATGCGAATTTCTGAGGTAAGAATGACTAAAGAGGTAGTGAAATGCAGGTCATAGACAAACAAAAGGACCAAGCTTAATGGTTAGGTCTTACATGATTTGCCAACTCATGGCCACCTTTTGGACCATATATTTATATGATGTTGAAACAGAGAGAAGTAAAGGGAAGTTGGACATGGTAGGATGATGGGGTTGATAGATTTACAAGTCAACTAGAAGTTTGATGGTTTGACTCCACTGAAGCAGCAACATCTGGAGTTGGTAGGTGTTGCAGTATACAGACAGGCAGAGGGACAGCTGGAGTGAAGGCTGTCAGACAGACAGGCAGGCAGAGAGACAAGTGGATCATGTCCATGCTGGAGGACAAGCACACGTAAGAGCTGGAAATCAAGCAGGCAGACAGAGTCAGAAAGAGAATGGCAGGAACACAGAGAGTCAGACGGGCAGGGTTATGTATGAATGAGTCTGTCTGACTGATCTTTTCAATCTAAAAGCAGCAAGGAAGTCCAACAGGCAGACAGACAGGATGTAAGTTTATATGAACCTTCTACAACCTTTCACTGAGATCAACATCTGGATGTTTTTAAAAAAGATATTTCACATGTAAACCTTTTTTTTTCCTTTTGTTAAGTGCATACATCTCCACCAAAGTTAATAACTGTCAGCTAAAATTGTAAAAGACCCACAGTTAGGATCTATTTCTTACCGTTATTCTTTTCTGTAAAATAAATATCCACAGAAATTATAAAAGGCTCCAGGCTTTATATTATACAGTATGTACGGTGTTTTCAAGATCAAGGGTAGTGAGTGCCATGGTTTACTTTCTTCCCTGTGTGTTGAGGGTTGTAGGCTTAATGTTCATTGCTAACACGCATTGCTATTTTCAGTACTACTCCTGGTAACTATACTGTATATTGTAAATAGGGGCACTGCAAGTTGAAAACTCCTCCAGTGTATGTATGTAACTCAATTAAAATGAACTAACTTAATAACTGGTCTTGTTAATAAAACAATTTCTCATTCCTATTTGCATTTTCCAATATTTTTCCGAAGAGAGAAATCTACGCACTGTGCACACAGTGAAGAAGGGAGGGAAGGGCTCCAAAGTGTCCATAGCCATGGGACCTTAAGTAATATTAAGGCACCCCTGTGCACAGTAACTTGACTTTATACAAATCTAGTTAAGATAATACAGACTCGCAAATACAAATTAATATGTGACCTGTCCTCTGCAATGGATGCAAAGGTTTAGATAACGCATGGATGAAGTTGGCTTCCTAACAGGATGATTGTCATTCCTGCTTATCTTCCACACAGTAAATAAAACCAGAGACTACAACCAGCCCTTTTTTTCAAGTATTTTGCACTTCAATATATATATTTTACAGCTGTTTTTGTTGTAAATACTTTAATATAGAAGGCAAATATTACATGGCGAAAAAGCCACAGATTTTTTTCTGGAACAAGGTTGATTTTTTTTGTGCTTTTGCAACGTGAATAAAGGTATCAACCAATCACATTGTACAGAACAGGCTGAGTCGTGTCTATATTTATATGGATTATAAAACAACATGGAGGCTCTATATTCTGAACCAAGATGGCAAACTTCACTACTCCTTTTAACCTTCACAAAGGCAGACCAGATCCACTACTTCTGTTCTTACCTTTCACAATAAAAGCCCTAGACATGTAATAATCTCAGACAAGTATTTTGCATTTTTGTGACATTTATTCATCACACTCCTGAGTTGTAAAGGCCTTCAGCAGAGCCTGATTCTACATGAGACACTTAAAAAGTCCCGGCTATTTCTATAGTTGCAGCCCAGCAGAAACAAATACAACATATATTCTTTGAACATACCTACTTACTTGATTTACAGTACTAAGTCAAAATCATTGACTTCAGTTACATTGTTAGCTGAACGACTTTTTTAGGACTTAAAAAGCATTGTAACTATAGCAGCATGCTAGACAGGAAGACATGCTGATACACAACAAAGGAATTAAACTCCTTTAAGTGATGGGGGAAGCAATGAAATCTAATAGTTGCATATGTGTATGTGTGTCTTCTTCCTACAGACTCTACAAGGGCGTCGCAGGCTACTGCAGTGCGTATCGTGGAGACGTGTGCCGCACTGTTCTGCAAGATGATTTGCTAGTTTTCTTTAACTCCTCCCTCTCGGACCCTGAGGACATGCAGGAGTACCTGGTTCAGAGCTGGTGGACGGAGCTGGAAGGACTCAGTATGCTGTGTAGCCCTGCGGTGCGCTCGCTGCTCTGCCACTCGTCCTTCCCTGACTGCAACCCGTCAGGTTTAGGACCGGCACCTAAACCCGTCTGCAGGTAGTCTCTTTATTTCACCTGTTCACTTTGTTATTAGATGAAAAAGTGATTGCGTTGATAAATTTATATATATATATATATATGTATATATATATATATATATATATATATATATATATATATATATATATATATATATATATATATATATATATATATATATATATATATATATATATATATATATATATAGTAAGGAGGCTACTGTGTAAATTTTTCCTTTACAAAATAGAGAACACTGCCTGGCGGTGAAGGAGCTGTACTGCCATAAGGAGTGGTTGGTACTAGAGGGCAGCAGTTCAGCCCAGCCGGGCTTCTTCAGCTCCGTCACTGGGTCCCACTCTCCCAGTTCCCTGCTGCCTAACTGTCAGGCTTTACCTAGTCTTCGCGCAGACCCTGATGCTTGCACACACGTCCCTTTTGTAGGTAAGATATCCCTGATTGAGACAAATGTGAAAGAAATTCTTGACTAACACTAATATGAGTTTGTCAACCAGTTGACTCATTAGTAAAACTTGGTTTCTCCACAAAGAATCATGCATACACACTGCTTTAAATCTTGTTTACCAGAGATGTACTGTAAGTTTCTTGGAAATAAATCATTCAGCATGGGAAAAACAACTAATCGCTTCCAGAAATCTTAATCAACTCAGACCACAATGACTGATTAGTTGACTAATCAACTAAGGAGTGGCAGCCCTACAGTTTACAGTTAGGGATGCATCAATGCAACTTTTTCAGTCCTGATACCAATAGCAATACCAAGTACTGACCTGATGTCAGTGTTTGATTAATAACCTGTATGCTTCACTGTCTGGAAGTGACTGGGATCATCAGTTTATGTTAAAGAAACATTAGGTGTAGGTGTGGATGTGAGCGTGAATGGTTGTCTGTCTATATGTTGTCTGTCTCTATGTGCCCTGCGATGGACTGGCGACCTGTCCAGGGTGTACCCCGCCTTCGCCCAATGCCAGCTGAGATCAGCTCCAGCCCCCTAACGGGATAAGCGGTTGACGATGGATGGATGGATGGATCGTACACAGCAATTTGGAAAGGAAGAAAAAAATTCAAAATTAACAGGAATTACAATTCAAGTGTAAACCTTTTTTAATGTGGCAACAAATTGGTTAAAACAAAAAAAAAATTCCAGCATAAAAAATTCCAGCATACAATGTAGTATATAGTATATAAACATAGAATTAGCTATTTGACTTAGTATCGGTCCAAAATCCAATCAGGTATCGATGAGTCTCTATTTATAGTATGCAATGTTTCAGAAGAAGAGGAAAACTAATCATCATACTGAACCATGTCATACTGAATTTAAGATCAAATGTTTTTTATGCTTTAACTTACTCAACTATTTGCTTTGTTAGAACCTGATAAATCTAAGATTTCTCTGTACTGTTTAAGCACAGCAATCTAGCCTCAAATCCTAAAGGAAATGGAGCGTTACGTAAAAGAAAACCAGGGGTTGGCTGGGTGCACTTACTTACAGCCAAATAAAGCCTGGCCTGCTAAACTGAGGTCACTGATACTGATGAGGTCATTAAGAGGGCCTGGCTCAGCTGAGCCAAAATATACAGCTGCAAGCTTGTGTGTGTGGTGTATTAATTTAAAGGATCTAGATGTATAGTAGTGTGTATGTTTGCTCTGTAATATAATCGGAACTGTGCTGAACTGACCCTCAACATTGTACTGATTTCTCCGTGTTATGTTTTTTGTTCAGATAGCTTAATAGCTGTGCTTCCTCCCCATATTTGTTTTTTTTAATCTGTTCTTTTTGACGTTTCAGACATCAAGACAGATCAAATTACAAGTAAGTGGAAACGTGTTTATGTGCGACACTAATGTCTTTGTAGTCATTTATCAGAACTAATCTCACACAGAAATGAATGAATAATTTATTAAATTGGAGTTGTTAAAAGTAACGTGTTCATCTTGTATGCATTGTGTTTGGTGTCAACAGCAACATGTTATCATGACAGAGGTCGTTTCTACCAAGGCAGCTTGAATGTGACAAGGTCTGGGATACCGTGTCAGTCGTGGAGCCAACAGGTACTGTGGTTTGTGTGTATGTATGAATATGTATCTCAAGCCATACCGTCACATCGCTACACAATGTGTTGAAATGATACTGTATATAACTTAAATACAACTAAAATATGCATTCAGATATAAAATAACCACATGTAAATAGAGGTTGGGTCCAAAAATACTTACCTCATGTCCTTTTGTCCAGTCAGTTAGTCATTAAATGTGTGTCATCAGTGGTAATGAGGCTCATAGATATGGGTCAAAAGGGGCCTCCTTTACCCACTAGCAGGGTTTATCATCGATTCATATGGGTGATAGCCAAAAGAAGGAGCAAAAGAAAACAACAGCGACCTCTAGCGACTGTAGATACTATGTTGCACTAAAAGTGGGCACTAGGTGCTGCATATTCTGCATGAGACTCCATATGGGGTTGGGTTGGGCTTGGTTGGTTGGGGGTGATGGATGGGACACAAAACACAGGACTATCATCCAGGAGACCAGTTTTTGCCTCTTGTGTGAAACCAACAATGTGCAGTTGTCTTTGTGTTCACAGCCTTAAAGGCCTGGTGTGTAGGATCTGGCAGTATCTAGCAGTGATGTGAGAACCAGTTGCAACCAACTGTATCATCTCCATGTGCCAAGCATGTAGGAGGGCTACAGTGACTGACGTGGAAACACAAATGGCCCTCTCTAGAGCCATTTAAAGCAGAGCCAGTGATTTGTGTGTACGTGGCAAGTGAGTGTGAAGCAAGAGAGAGAGAGCAGCAGCAATGTGAGCGAGTCAAAGCACTAAAAGTGTGGTTTGTCCTTTCTGTGCTACTGTAGAAATATGGCAGTACAACATGGTGGACCTGCTCCCTATGTAGTTAGTTTACAAAATTAAAGAAAACAGACTTAATAATATTATAGATCCCCCTAATTGTTACACACTGGTCCTTTAAGTTTCATTTTCAATTAATAATAATGTTATTTTAAGCCAAAACACTATGTTACGTGGTTGGTTTTGTTGCCTAAACCTAAAAAAAGCTGTTGTGTTTGTTTTCAAAATATAATGTTTCATTCAGTTTTATATGTTAAAATGTTTCACTTTCACTTTTACAATGTAGCAGACCCCTACTGGCCCACATCTATGAGGCATATAATGCAGATTTGATGACCGGATAACAGTCCAATCCAATAAAACTATGACTTCATAATGACCTGCCAATCACAATCGCCACAAAATAAAGATGGAAAAAAAAAAACTTAAAGAATATGGAGGAATTGTTGACCAATGATAGCCAGACTGCCAACACACTTAATGTCTATATTTATAAATCCAAGTTTCTAAGTTAAGTGTGACTGATATTTTGTGTGTGGATGTTCAGTTTTTTAACAAACATTCCTGACCTCTAACCAGAAACAGAAAAACACACAAAAGTGCAAACACAAGCACAACACACACACACACACACACACACACACGCACAGAATCCCTGTGGCCCAAAAGCCTCTTTATATTTTTATGGCTTTTTTCAGCGAGAGAGTCTGTTAGGGTGAGCTGTTACTACTCTCCTGTGCAGCATGTGTGTGTGTGTGTGTGTGTGTGTGTGTGTATGTGTGTGTGTGTGTGTGCCAGGTCAGCAGAGAGGGAGGGGCTCATCGTGTCACATCCTGCCTCTGGAAGCAATTAGCATTCACACGCATATGCTGCACAGACTCCATCGCTAACACACTCTCTAACACTCTAACATGTTACACTCACTCACACACATGGGCATAGACGTGAAATTCAGAGAACATTCGCTCAAATATTAACATATTCTCTCTCTTCTTTCCATCTTTTTCTCTCCACACAATGTTGGCTTACACTTTTAGATCACAAGTAGAACTTTTTCTCCCCCACATACAAACCACGTGCAAATTGGAGCACACTGCTGCTGAAAAATATGAAACAATACAGCCTAGTAGGAACCTAGCTCATACTGGATTATTCTGTAGGATCACAGGTTATGTTTATAAAAAGCTCCATTCACGACTCGCACGTCCACTGTGTTGTATTTCCAGGATTCTCGAGTTAAAATGAGTCAGCCTGGAACACTAAAAAGTCAGCCAAAGACAGCATTTTCAACCCATTAATTTAACTAACATTAAGCTTAATTTGGTTGCTTGCTACAGCTGAAAACAATTGCTTATGACAGTTGTCATTTCAGTGAACACTGACAGATACCACAGGAGATCATTACCACTGTCTGACTCATTGTTGCAAGCTGTCGTTTAGAGCTCTGTGATACCAAAATGTCATCTACACTAGTGGTTCACAAAGTAGGTGCTTTGCCCCCTGGGTTCCCTCGAAGTTGCTTCCTAAGAGACATTTCTTGTGCTTTATAATAACATTTCACCTCATTAACTACATTTTATGATATGTTTTCAAACATATGAAAACAGAAGAAAACTACAATTACTGCCTTGCGGCTGAATGCCACAGACCAGTAAAGTTGTAGTTTCATGTCATCACTTCATCATTTTATCTAAAAAACATGTGAGGTTTCAGTGACCTTTGACCTCCAAATTCTTATCAGTACATCCTTAAGTCCAGTTGGATGTTTGTGCCAAATGTACTAAAATTCCCTCCAGGTGTTCCTGAGATTTCACTAGAATGAGACAGACATGAGGTCACAGTGACCTTTGACCTCCAAAATACAATCAGTTCATCCATGAGTGGATTTGTGCCAAATTTGAAGAAATTCCCTCAAGGTGATCTTGCGATATCGTGTTTGTCTGTATGGATGGACAACCCAAAAACATAATGCCTCCCGCCACGGCTGGCAAAAGAACTATGATTTGGCTAGACTAAACAGCTTAAACAGACAAGTTATCCATAATTGTCCGTTCACTGTACTGTACGTTCCCAACATAATGTGTGATTTGGCTCTCTCATCACTGGTATGTATGAAACACAAGACAAACCATTTGAAGGTCAATATTTAATCTGCAAATGTAGCATGTGGTACGTCTATGAAATGGAATTCTGTGATATGATGTGCTGGCCCAAGCGTACATTAAAAGGCAGGCTGTTAAACATGATGGGATTAATTGGATAATTATGTTTAAGTTCCTGGCCAGCATCAAAGCTTTCTTGTAATTATAATAGCAGCATGATTAGGTTAATGTCTGGTGTGGAACAGTTCTCCCAGAGGACAATAAGAAGCTGATTGCACCATTTTCCTTCTTAAGTTAAGTGACCTATATGTTACTAAAGGAGGTCGACCTATTTGGGATAAAACTGAGTCTTCATTTTTGGGAATACATATTCATAAATACTGATTAATAGCTAAAACTGACACAGTATAAGACTTCTCTAACATTTTACTCTAACCCCCAAATGTCAAAATCAAACTTAATTTCCAGTAATCTGTAACTGCATGTTTTTTTTTTACCATGTGTGTCTATCATGGGAAATTTGAGGCATACAGTATGTGCAATACAGACCCAAGGATGTTTGTAAATGTACAGAGAAAATTAATAAACAGTTCTGAAATTAATTCCACCAACTTCCAACTTAATTAAAAATCTCTTTCTTACATGACTCACCCCTGATCCGTGACAGCTGAAACTACAGTGTAGTTTTCACCTGCCTCCCTGGTCCATTAGAGTCACAGGAAGCGCAGCTGTTCCTAATACTTTGAACAGTCAGTGTCGTTTTTCTAAAAATCTGCAACGCAAGATCAGTCAGCGGTGGCTCAGTCCAAAGTCATCATTTACGCTCTACGCATCAGAGCAGATGTTTCTAAGCAAATATTTTTTTTAGTAGGATATAAGATATTCTGCACATACGAGTCCTGTAGGAAATGAGCCCAATGTTCCACATGTCACATGTTACCCTCCACAGTAAAATCACTTTATGGTCAGTATACACTCAGCACATATGTGTGCTGTGTGTGCATCGGGTGAGTAGTGTACTATTTAGTGCTGTGTCAGAGAAATACTGCAGCCAAACTTCAGTCTTTTTGTACAGACTGTTGAGAACTAATAAACTTAAAGCAGTCTGTTGCCATCTCATTTTTTTATAACACACAAGAGGGTGGAGCTGAGGACAACTGAATGCTGAATAAAACATTTTTAGATGACCAAGTGAGGGATAATGTACGGCTTTGCATCAGAGTCCATGTCGGGGTCCACGTCGGGATGCAACATCTCCCTGTCGGGGTTTCTTTCACAATGGCCAGCTCGCTGTTCATTATCCCGCTTATTACACGGCTACTTACTAAATCAATAATTTGACACAAAAACAGTCCACCAGAGTCCGACATCAGAGCTGCGTCCATAGCAAAGGTCTTGATTAACCAATGAAAATCAAGTATTCAACAGTGCTGCGTAGTAAAAGATTATAATTACCTTTCATGAACTGAAAACACACTGTGAAAGGTTTTAAGCTGTAAGACGAAAATGTCGACAACATTGAGATTGGACAATGCCACGGAAACGACTTGTCAATCACAAGGTAGCCCCGCCCTAAAGCATACCCTACTTTATGGTCTATTTGACTCTAAATGGGACCATGATTTACAAAATGAACATCATGTTGTATCTTGAAACTTGAAAATAGAGATCGAGATCATAAACTCATGTTTCCAGTGTTTACTGAAGTAATAAATCAAGTGAGAAGTAGGATCATTTTCTCATAGACATCTATACAATCAGACATTTTTTTTGCAACCGGAGGAGTCGCCCCCTGCTGGCTATTAGAAAGAATTAAATTTAAGGCACTTCAGCCTTGGCTTCACTTTTCAGAATTGGAAGTTGCCTTCTGTTTTAAGCACCTGTGCTTTCCCTGTCAAGTGAGCTATTGTGGTCATTGGAATAATGACCGTTCTCTCTCATAAGCAAAGTAGTGTGACATTGCTAACGTACCACAAAGTGTCTTCAAGGTGAAAGTTGACTGGACTCTGACATTGGAGACTGCTGTCAACATCCCATCTCCTACAAACAGTTAATAATGGTTTATTTCAGCCATTCCCAAAGTCTTTCCTTAACCTAAGCCAAATGGTTTTAGTCTTAGTCTCTCTTTTAGTTTTTGGCAGCATTCACGCTCTCCTGCCATGCTCATACAGTATGGATTGTTTTGGAAGGCAATGACAAATTATGTAGTTAAGGGATGAGGACTTGTTGTTTTTAACATTCCTAGCACCAGTGGGACGTCAACCCTGTGAACACTTTGCTTTACACATTCGGCTACAACATGTGTTGGAGCCAGCCGTTTCAGTTCATAACTTCATCTCTTGGGACACGTTGGGCCATTGCTCTTTTGATGACTAAAGCTCATGACACACGAAGACAACAGATGTTCAGTGTTTGAGCTGGCACTCTAAGATTGCAGAAACAACCGTGTTACCCCTAATGTCCCTTACTGTAGTACATTTTACACCCTCTGCAGTTATTAAACTGTAACCTTACTGTAGACACTAAACAGGGCCTTGGAAAATGTATTCAGTTATTTCAAAGGCTATCGTAGCTTTTGATGAAGACTCAGAAATTTCTGCCTGGAACAACTCTTGAACTTTCCAGGAATAAAACAGAGCAAGAAATTTACTGATCAAACTTTACTGATCCCTCAAGACAAGCCTTTTCCTCTATACCCTCTCTAGAGCACAGTGTCAGCATCAAAACAGAACCGTAGACTGTATATATACAGTAGATGGACAATATGTGTCCGCTTCATCCCACTGTACAAAAGTGCAGCCGTAATATCCTGGATTGCCATCTTGAGATTTAAATGTCATTTGGAGCCAGAGTCTGAGAAGCAGTGATCGGGGGGGCTGGAGGAGCTATATTAAAGTCCCACCCCCACACACCTACCTGAGCCAATCACAAATCGAGCATGGTGACCTCTTAGCGTTAGGCACCTGGCTGTTTCATTAGCCTCATAGTAGCTATTTGGCGAGAAAGACACAACACCAAACTATAATACTTCTAACTACATTTACAATTACATTGACACATTGTCCTGTTACACAGGACGATGATGATGTGATGACGATGATGGTTTGGAAAGCTGACGTTACATCTCCTCTCAAACAATTCCTGAGCCTACCACGTCCACTTGTATGACATCCAATAGCGAAAACCAAACATTTGATCATACAGTACATCAGCACGATAACAGCTAGTTGAAATGACAGAAAGCATCTTTGGGAAAAACTTATTTGACATATACTTTGACTTTTTAATTTGGCCCATGTCCCATCCGCTAACATGAAGGGGGTGGGATTTATGCCCTATACTGCAGCTAGCCACCAGGGGGCAAGCAAGAGGATTTTACTTCACTTTTGGGAAGCTGTCATGTCATCCATCTTTATATACTTAGATCTTTGAAAAGAACAAATAACTTTTTGCTCAAAATTGATATCACTTTACTACTATAGGAAGTAGACAGAGGCAACGATAACCTTCTGACAGGGCATAAAATAAAGGGTTCATTGTTGATAATACTTTATAGATTTGTCAAGAAAGCGTCAGTAAAGCTCTTCTGCTCATTGATTTTCTCCTCTGTACCGATCTGTAGGTTCCCCACCAGCACCGCCTGTCTGTGGATGTGATTCCAGAGTTGAAGAACTCAGAAAACTACTGCAGGAACCCAGGAGGAATCAGTGACAAGCCCTGGTGTTACACCTCAAATTCCAACATCCGCTGGGAGTACTGCGCAGTGCCGCAGTGTGGGGAGATAACCATAGCATCGGGTAGGGAATCAAAGAGAATGTATAGGATGCTATTTAACCAGTTATTTTTTTTGTCATTTAAAATCAAGATAAAGTTTCGAGATTTATGCGTTACAGCAACAGCCTCACACCTTGATTGTAACTCTTTGTGTCTGATAGTGATGAAGCCAGAGTTGGCAGGCCCTCACCAGACTTCTCGTCGTCCTCCCATAACTGCCGTATCGTCTCCAGCTTACTCCATGTCCGTCATTGTCATCATCCTAGCTGCTCTTGCAGCCGCAGTCTTCCTTACCATCAGCATTCTTGCCTGTCGCAGACGCAGGAAGCAGTGGAGAAACCGGAAGAGGTCAGATAAAGTGCGCAGTCCTTCATTTATCTGTGTCCCACCTTTTTATTCCTCACTCCTGCTTTCTCTCCACAGAGCAATGGAGACTCCAACGCTGAGCGCTCTTCCATCAGAGCTGCTGCTGGATCGACTCCACCCAAACCCCATGTACCAGCGGGTTCCCCTGCTGCTGAACTCTAAGCTCCTGGCCCTCGAGTATCCCCGGAATAATATCCAATATGTTAGAGATATTGGAGAGGGAGCCTTCGGAAGGGTTTTCCAAGCCAGGTGAGAAAAAAAGGAAAGGGGAAATAAATGTAGACTCTGTCTATATTTATCCAATTGATTAATAAAAGGAGAAAAGAAGAAATGGAGTTTGAAAATGATGAGGAGAGAGGGGGAGAGGCTGAAGAGCCTGGAACGAGTGAGAGAATGACTGTAAAAAGATGTTTGCAGTATTACATTAGTCAGACTAAACATTAAACATTGCCATTTCATCATCATAATCGCTGCCAGGGGCCAACGTGATAACAGCATTTCACAGGCAGAGGAAGAGAAAGGACTGAGACAGGATTTGGAGAGAGGCAGAGGGGTAAAGAGTGGCCAAACAAGGCCAATGCTCATTCTGAGAGCTGCTGCGTCATTTACAAAGTCACAAGGACAGCTGCCACAGGTGTCACTTTCACTCCACACTGACGCTGTTCACAGCAAGACATGAATGTCTCAAACTAATCCCTGCGATCAGACTAAGGTGATACAGTAGTTGCATTTCAAACTGGTAATAAACTTATTAAAACACTTGGACGCTTATTTATGAAACACTGTCAACAACATCCACACCCAAATCTGTGTTTTTAAATTTGTTGCTTCCTTATTCATACAGAACACTGGCAACATATTCCAGTTGTGATGCATTTAAATTGCAGATAGAAACACCATAACTAATCGCTCATATTGCAGTCAAGGATCCAGGGTGGCTGAAGTGATAAAAGTTTTTCTAATCTCGTGACATTCTGCATTATTAGAATTTATCTAGAAGACATTAAAGAGTATGGGTCAGGGTTGACCATCATGGAGGGGCAATGGATGCAACGGTTTTTATGATATCTTATGAAAATTTTTTTTTTTTTTTTTGTTTATCCTGCGCTCTTGCAAATCTCCAGCAACAAGAGTGATCAGTGCTCAGTGTCCCTGCAGTGCAGGACTTGTTGTTTAGGCAACAAAACTACTTGGTTAGGTTCAGGAAAAGATTGTGGTTTGTTAAAATAAGTATGTTATGTAAAATAAGTATGTTTGTTACATAAATTATGCACATGGCATTAGTTAAGTACACAAGTTATGTAACTAAAGTACGTCAGTATTGATGTGGGGACACAAGCAGCGGTCTCCTGGGTTAAAGTCCCTGGTTTGCTGACCCATCCATCCAACCCCAACTCTTCCCTATCCAGATTTTATCATTGTCTATACTACATCACCTGACTTCCTTACAAGCAGCCCTACACATTCTGGCTCATAATTATGTATGGATTATATTCAGTTATGAGTTATATCCAAATTACAATGCATTACTTTTCATGGGTAGAAGTATGAACAGTGAATGAGACCACCCTGAGAGAGGGGGTGGGAGCAATATTGTTTAAATATGGGGATTCCGGTCTACGTTTTCAGATAGTCTCCTCCTGAAGACACTTGGTTGTTCACATGAAAAGTGTCAGAAATAGTTGCCAAGAATGAAAATGTTTGGGACTTTTTTTGTTAAAGCTCTATGCGATTACTTATTTTCAAAGTAAAATATTAACTTGTAATTAGTTGAGTCATACAGAAATTCAAGACCATTCAGAAAGTGCCCTGGATGCAAGACCTGCATAGCTGCATTACAGCGACAGTAGAGGCTCATTTATTGTATGTTATGGTATAGACTGCAGTCAAGAATTATCACTTTCTGTCCATGATGATGCACAATGTCAATATGTGAAGCACGACCAATATATTGGGGTATGTAATAGTACAGGTAGCACAGTACATAGCAGTTGATGGCATTTTTACAGTAGCACTTGCATGTAACTATGCACATCTAGGAGATGTCCTTCAGGCTTCCTGGTAATCCCCTAATGAGAACTGAAATGGTGCTGCATAATGACACCCCTGAGAACATAATCCACACTCTCATAGACTACACAGTGTATGTGAGGGCACTAGTGTAATGTATTCCTTAGTCAACATCTGTAACCTTAACTATTACAACTGGATTCCCAACCTTAATCCACAAACCTGATTTAACCTTGGCTAACCTTAGTCTTGGCTCTTTAACACCTCTTGTAGAAGTGAGGAGTGAGTGAAACATATTCACTTTGCAGCCACATCCTGACTCTAAAGAGTGTCTAAAACTCAAATTTGTCCTTACAAAGACGTAAGTGCAAGAGCACGAACACACACTCACACATGCAAGACAAGAAACACGACTATATCCTGTACGCACATGCACTCAAGGGTACAGATAATATAAACATGCATGGGGTCATGTATGACCATGCATGCGTGAGCGCAGACACACACATGCAACATACGCAGAGACCTAAATAGACCAGAGGAGTAAATAACTTCCCTGACAGATGGGATTCACTCTGGAGTTTCCGAATGTGTGTTTCCATATGTGTGTGTGTGCTAACTATATTTAGTGAGCCAACACAGGAAGTGTGTGTATGCATGTCCCTCCAAGTGACTGACATTTACAGTTTACAAATACAGGTGCTCTGTTTTACTAGGTTGTTTGTCGACTTAAAAGACATGGTTACAGAAATCTGGAAAATGCATTACCAAAAAAAAAAAAAAAACACTAAAAATTCATAATAAAAGTCATTAAGGAAGCAAACTCTTTACAAAAACTGTTGCAATCCGTAAATCTCTTCTTTTGTTCTAGAAGACTAGTTTAGTTTCAATGCGTCCATTGTCTGCTTGAATATTTTTCTTGCATGTGTTCATTACTCAGAGCACCAGGCCTGCTGCCATTGGAGTCTTTCACGATGGTGGCTGTGAAGATGCTGAAGGAGGAAGCCTCGGCCGACATGCAGAATGACTTCCAGCGAGAGGCGGCGCTGATGGCTCAGTTCGACCATCCGAACATCGTACGACTCCTAGGTTAGTGTGTGTTTGAGTGTTGAATGCCAAAACCAGATTCCCAAAGAGGATGTACTCACAGCTGGATTTTACATTGTAGAACTGGCTGGATCAGTGTGTTTGCTGGAGAGATAAGAAAAGTGCAAAAACAGACATAGAAACACAGAAAGAGCAAGGTAATGTGCATCGGATGTGATGAGTGCTGCACATCAAATCAACAAACTCAACCACTACCTGCATATATTTACCAAGGGAATGCCTCTGAATTCACTAAGTACACAAAAAACTGGCCTTCCTCCATTTCCTGTCCAGATTGCTGTATTCCAAGACCTTTTCAGTCCTGTCACCTGCTGTCTACAGCCAGTTAGGGTGGATATGCCAGTTTAAGCCATGTGGCATCAATCTCCCCTCATTTGGAGCCAACTTGGTAGTCAAATGCACTTTGATATTAAGATATCAATCAAATTTGTCCTCTAAGCATTCCCTTCTTTGGAACTGACTAACATTACAGCAGGAAAAAAATACCCACAAAGACATTTTAAAGAGGAAGCACACCGCTTCTTCTTAAAGGGTCAGAGTCCCCCCACAGAAAACGTGCATCTTCCTCTCAACATACACATCACTCAAGGAAATTACATGTTGGGATTGGAGAAAATAGGCTCCATCACATCATGAATCATCATCTGTGTGCTCAAACTATTACATTATTATTCCGAAAAAGACAAAATTTATACTAAGTTGTTTACTTGGCTAATGAACATGAATATTCCGCTAATATTCCTGTTTACATGCCGCTGTGCATACTCCAATTAATGTAACCAGTAGCAAACTCAACCGTGCAAAAGCAGCCTACCTCTTTCATTCCTTCAACAACCTTCTTGAATGTTTAAAAGTAAGTGTGTTTCTCCTTCCGACCAGAAATCTGGGCTTCTCTTTTGGACTTGCATCTCTGCAAACCGTCGGCTAGCTAGGTTTGTGTGCAATGCCCAAGAGCTAGCTGCAAGCAGGCAATAGGGCATATGCCACAAAATACTGTAAAAACCCTAGTTGAGACACATATTCCAAATGCACTGTATTCATTTCCAAAGAATGCTCCTAAAAGCTGAATAGTATTGGTGTATCCCACATCTTAATTGGAAAATACTCAAACAGAATAAGGCCTAATTCAGAATATCCAAACAGAATATGCTGTTTACATGTCCTCAAATCAAATTTCCTCATATCAAATTTTGAATATTGCCATATTCTGAATAATAGTGGTAGTGTGCATGTAAACACAGGCTGTGTCCAAAATTCACTACTCCCTACTCATTATCCAGGGAGTTCAATGTAGAGGACTATATAGTGAGCTCATTGGAAAAATAAAACAAACCCACTCTGGGACACTACTCAGTAGTATTCACTACTACACATTTTCTTTGAGCCATTAATTGCATCATCACAATTAAAACGTGCCAGATCAGTGATTGCTGGACCAGCCATAGTAAACACTGGCATGTACTGTATTTTTGTGTGTGATAAATGCAAACTGGGGGCTGAACGGTGGTGCAGTGGTTAGCGCTGTTGCCTCACAGCAAGAGGGTCGCAGGTTCGATTCCGGCTTGGGACTCTTCTGTGTGGAGTTTGCATGTTCTCCCCGTGTAAGCGTGGGTTTTCTCCGGGTACTCCGGCTTCCTCCCACAGTCCAAAGACATGCTGTTTAGGTTAATTGATGACTCTAAATTGCCCGTAGGTGTGGATCTGAGCGTGAATGGTTGTCTGTCTATATGTTGTCTGTCTCTATGTAACCTGTGATGGACTGGCGACCTGGTTGACGATGGATGGATAAATACAAACTGTATGCAAACTATTTTACGATGCCTTGTGGGATACTTTGAATCCACTGTACGGTAGAATAATTCTCACTAATCATTCGGACAGCACTACAAAATGGCAAACTCACTATGTGGTCCACTATATAGTGAGTAGTGAGTGATTGTGGACAAAACCATATGCATTGTTGTAGGAGTGTGATGTTTTTAACTTTGTACTCTGTGCTGGAGGGGATCTTTCCTTCTGCTATTCGTATTTGAGCATTTCATCACAGATTTCCAAAATTTCCACTGTCAAATTAAGATAATTTTAGAGACATCACCCTAAAATTATCAGTCTCGACAACTAGAGCACGATCAAGGTGTTATGGTTTGGCAACTTGGTTCAATTAATGGAAAGACTGTAATTCTAGTAAATATGTCTAGTGGTTAAGGTATGGTGAAGTTCTGGCAAATTTACTTCAGGGAAAAAAAAACTAACTCAAAACAACATTTCACTGAATCAAAGTCTTGGCTCACGACTTCAACAGGGGCCAAACAATGGCTCAGGAGCAGTTTTATACATTGTCAGTCAACATGCTCAAAGCGTGCTATTGGATAATTGTATCATTCAGCAATCAACCCCGTCATATGTGTATTGCAGCCCACTTGATTCCCACACTGTAACTGTCTCCCTTAGTGCCAATCTGCTCAATTGAAGCAACAGCGAAGGACACAGGTTTCCAGTACACTACATCAATACTACATGACCAAAGTCAAACCATATTATCAATATCATATCATCAGGGGAACAGCCCTGTTCAGGCCCTAGTTTCCACTTACACACTGTAATCCTTTTGAATGAAGTATTTTTCCTCAGATCTATTTCACTTTAATGCTGTAAAACCCACTGGAGATACCCGTTTGCCGGTAAACAAGTGCTGCTTGAGAACTAATGTGCCTTTGTTCGTCTGAGTAAAACAAATATCCTCTATTAAAGTTTGTCTCTATACAGCTTATCTAATCTAATACAAACTGGCTCACATCCAAACACACTTCCAAGAAGACATCTAGAAATACAGCAAACTCTATTTGGCACTGTTAGTGAGTAAACAGGGCCATTGATCATCGGCTGTGCTTACTTTGCTTACTTTGGTCTATATTGCGACTTTGGTGGTCGAGAAAAAATTTTAAATCAACATTCACCACTGCAGAAAAAATAAAAGAAATTATTTACCAAACAACAGTATCATATGTTCATTTCAGATAACTCATCTGGTGAGTGACACACTCACGTCAAAGTCTCAAGTGTACATGAAACCAGAGTTGATCAAATTATTAAGTTAACCTCTAATTAACCCCTGGACTAATAATATCATGCGTAAAGATTCATGCATCATCTGTAATGTGCATGTGTCAGAATTAGAGACGCCATATGTCTGCATGTCATTATTCTGCCGCATGTGCAGGATGGGGCCTCTGTGTTCTGTATATTTAGCGATGGAGTGAAACATTTTGAGCCGACTACTGACCTTCAACTGAGGCTGCTACCGTTGAATTACAGTCCTGTTTGTGGACACCCCACACACTCACACACACACACACACACATGCACACACAAACTCCCGAGGGAGCAGTAATCAGAGCTCAGTCTTGGGGGAACTGTCCCACTCTGTGACCCACAGGACATGAACTAGCTGTCTGAGCATGACCTCCAAGCCTCGTCTTCTCATCAAAATTTCCATGCGAGCATGTTGTTGTTGCAGTTCTTGAGCTGACTTGGACATTACAGACAAAACATCCAGAGGTCGGTTTTGCAAAATAGTGATGCACCGACACCAGATCTTAATCTGGGCCGATACTGACTCAAATAGTTGGATTGGATATCGGTGACAATGGAATCAATCTCTAAACTTCAGTGCTTTGATTATGTCATATATAAATTATATACTGGGATTTTAGTTCCTGTTGAAGTTTTGACCAGTGTGAACTGTAATAATTCCTATTAATTTTGAAGCTGTTTTTGCTAAGCTTTTGGTGTAGGATTTATTATTTTAATAACAAATTAATGTACCTACAGTATATCTATGTCCCTATGTCTGTATCTTTAAGTCAAGCTTGATGTTGCCTTACAGATACAAGAATGATCCCAGTCACTTCCATACAGTGAAGCATACAGCTTATTAATTAAACACTGTTATCGGATCGGTACTTGGTATCGGTATACACCCAAAGCCCGGGTATAAGTATTGGTATCGGGGCTGAAAAAGTTGGATCGGTGCATCCCTAGCACAAAACACTTTAAGCCTTCTCCTTAAGTAAGGCTTAATTTCTCCTTAGCTGAGGGACTTACTTAAGGGTGTTGCACAGAATCCCTTCAATGTTTTCTTAGTTAAGGAAAAGTGTTCAGTGTGGAAGGAAGATTGTGAGGAAAACTAATTCAAGTATGAAGAGGTCCACCCAAGAGGTCAAAAACAAATACAATGATCAAATATGAATCAATATTATATTATGTTAATGCATATTTCTCGCCTCAAATGTTTTCAGAATCATCTTGTAGTGCACAGTTTAGCCGTAAAATGAGAAACTTTGTCATGTTGAGATCCCTTGAGAAAATCCAAAGCACCGCTCACAAGACTGGAACGCAGCCAATAGGAACGCTCTGTCTCTGAAATGACCTATGATTGGTCAAAGTTTCCCGTCATAGGGATTTTTTTAAAAGCTGAAAACAGAGCCATGAGGAGGTACAGAAGTCTAAATTTCTCTCAGAAAATTTGAACTACAATATGCTGAAAGGTTATTATAAATAACTTTAACTATCAGCTTACCTGAAGTAAATGTTAAGTTTAGACTAAATGTTATATGTCTAGCAGTGAAAGAAATCTCTGTACAAACATTGTTCACAATAAAAATAACAGATTCTTATACTGAGAGGTTGAAATTAATTGCTCATCGGTAAATGTATCTATTGGGTTCTCTTCTTGGGATGTATTCATTTTTTTTTTTCATTTATCACCATGTTGGGGTTAAGATAGAGTCAAAGGTAACTTAAGTTTCTTTGTACAATGGTTTAACTCACTTTAAGGGAAATATAGGCCGAGATAAGGAGAACACCTTAAATCCTTACGTGAACATTTTAAGCAACTCTTAAGGAGAACGGTGTTTTGTGCAACTGATTTTATTTTAAGGAGCCTTAACTCAGACTTAAATAAAATCTTCATTTAAAGTGTTTTATGCAACCGGCCCCAGATCCCAAGTCTGTGTGTTGATGCTTGTTTGACTTCTATGATAGGGCACCCTGAATTTTCCTTAATCCCATAAGTAGATTTCAGGTTAAAATCATCTTATTCTACAACATCTGGCTGTACCATATATACATGTATTCTGTATGAGCTTGTTACAACTGATGAAGCATTATGATGTTTACACAAAGATTGCATGATTTTAATAGCTGCACAATTCCATCAAATCAAAGTACCCCCGATGTCTTGTGCATCACCTTTTACAGCTTTCCCCAAAATTCATAGACGTATTTGGTATTTTGGAGAACTTTTGTTTTGTGGTTTTGAACAAAGTTTGACTGACTTTGAAATGACTGCTACTGGCGGGGTCACTGAGGTTCCAATTCATGTTTTCACACAGAAAAACAGAAGCTGTCAAGTGCACTAAATCAACATTATGACTGTGGCCAACATGACTCAGTTCATTTCAGTGCCTTAACCACATGAAGTGCACTAATCGTGGGCTACACTGGAAAGAACACAGACAAGATCTGCAAGGCCTCAAACTAAAATTGGCTGTGGAAAGACAAAACTGAAACTACTGTCTAATTCCAGGGGGGGTATTTCCTTTCTCATTGGCAGTGATTTGTTGTGATTTTTCCGCAAAGCCATAAAGTACTTAAAATCTGAAGTCGTTGAATGCCAGGTCACATGAATGGCAATTCTGCAGGGCTGCTGAGGCTCTGCACAGTCTTAACAGTGTGCACTCTAAATCCTCTGCACATTGCAAAAAAATATTTACTGGAATGCATAAACAAACAAACAGACAGACACCCTTTTATAGAGGTTGAAATAAATAAGTAGTAAATACTGAATTTGGTGAGCACAAACCTCTGCTCATACTGGAATATTCTCCAGTGTGTTGTTACACCCACACCCTTCATTTGTATTTTTGATATTTTAAGGTAAATTCATTTCTTTATCATGCACGATTAAAGAGGACCTGTTATGCTCAACCCTCTGTCTGAAACACTCTTTTTGAGCACCCCACCCCCCACCCCCACCCAAAAACCCCCAGTCTGCTCTGATTGCTCGTCCACTGTTGTTATTGGTCCTCAGAACCACCAAACTCTTTGGACTCCGTTCTAGCTTCCTTCTGGCTAGCTTTGTTTGACGATGAGCCAAACTAGCTGCTACACAAAATGTGTGACTTAGTGACAGAGGAAAAGGCAGGACTTCAAGCAAGGCATATCCGACAGTTCAGGAGCAGTGTTTCTGTGGGGGAGAGTAACTTCCTTTAGTGTGGACTTTGGGCATTGTAGACCTTGTATCTGCACAAATAAAATATAAAACACTAAAGGAAAAAGAAAAAGCACAAAAGCATATTAGGTCCCCTTTAAGAGAGATTTCATGTCCACCATATTTGATGGAAATTCACTCACTTGTATTCAGGAATGATGTATAAAAACCTTTTCTTTCCACATCTTGAATGCATACAAGTTCAGCTGTGGAAGCGGTGGGAGCCCTCACTACCAAATACATACAATATTTCAAGTTTAAGCCTAAATTGACTTCTTTGTATCTTGCGTGCATCTGAGATTCACAGTAAGTGCATCCACAGTCACACCCCTCCAAATTTTAGAAATTCTCTGTAATTGCTTGTGTTTCCCCACAGCAGAGACAGACTCAAAAGAACACAAGGTTAATTTAGAAACACACTATGTTTACATGACTGGGCTACTAATGTAAGACTGTACATCCTCTATGCGTGAGAGTTTATTTGAGAGCATGCACACATCACAGTCGTCTGTGTTTATGTCTAGGCTGAGAATATTTATTTACATTTTACAGTGAATCAACTCATTGTATGATACTACAGAAGGAAAAAAAACATGGTTTAATGATGTCACCCATGTGTTTATGTGGTAGAGTATTTGCGTTTACTCTTTCAAACCTCTGTGGTGGGAAAATCAACTCATAAGCCTACTTATTAAGTCTGCATGTCATAGATCATGAAATAAAATCATCTTTCTTTTTCAGGCGTGTGTGCAGTAGGTAAACCCATGTGTCTGATGTTCGAGTACATGGCCCACGGTGACCTCAATGAGTTCCTGCGTCGCCGATCCCCAACTCAATCGGTGCGCACCCTCAGTCGCGCCAGCCTGTCAGGCCGCAGTTTCTCCTCCGAGCTGGAGGCAGGACTTCTTTCCTGTGCTGAGCAGTTGTCAATTTCCAAGCAGATCGCCGCGGGAA
The DNA here is from genome assembly GCA_947000775.1 of Pterois miles. Taxonomy (NCBI): domain Eukaryota; kingdom Metazoa; phylum Chordata; class Actinopteri; order Perciformes; family Scorpaenidae; genus Pterois; species Pterois miles. Next base: position 15,601,203 of record CAMQGK010000229.1, on the reverse strand, counting down.
TGGCCTACCTGTCGGAGCGCAAGTTCGTCCACCGCGACCTTGCGACCAGGAACTGCCTAGTCGGGGAGGAAATGGTGGTGAAGATCGCAGACTTCGGCCTCTCCAGGAACATCTACTCAGCCGATTACTACAAAGCCAATGAGAACGACGCCATCCCCATTCGCTGGATGCCCCCAGAGTCCATATTCTACAACCGATACACCACGGAATCGGACGTGTGGGCCTACGGCGTGGTGTTGTGGGAGATTTTTTCGCACGGGATGCAGCCATACTACGGTATGGGTCACGAGGAGGTTATTTACTATGTTAGGGACGGTCACATCCTCTCCTGTCCTGAGAACTGTCCTCTGGAGCTGTATAACCTGATGAGGCTTTGTTGGAGCACACACTCATCAGATAGGCCCAGCTTCAGCAGTATACACCGGATACTGGAGCGGATGCATCAGAATACACTGAGCACAAATGCTGACACTGAGGCTGACTGCTAACCTGGGAACTTTTCACAAAACAAATGTTTGTCGAACAAATGCCTGTTGACTTTTGAAATGATTTGGTGCCTGAAAACACATTTTATCAAATGAGCCCTGGTACTGAGCCTGAGCATACATAGAATACCCAAACAGTACAGGGATTTCAGTCATTTTCTTTACCCAATCTGTTCTGTTAATCATGTTTTTGTATCATAAACAGCTCTCATATTTTAGTGATTTGCATATTGCTTACTTTAATTCAGGAACTGTTTTTTAAAGTTACTACAAGGGTCTTTTAACTGGTTCTGAAACAGTCTCCATGTAATACTGATGCCTCAATTTTGTGGTTCTCAGCCAGGGGTCTGGGTCCCCAGTAAAAGGGGAAATAATTTATTTTCACTATTTTAATTCACTATAGAAGTCAATGTGAGTAAGAGTCATAAGAGTGACTATACTGATTTTTGGTTTCACTTCCTCCATGTTTATCAGCTGTAATCATACTGTATCTATGAATGAAGGTCCCTGAAGCAAAATCTTATCAAATGGTGGTCTGTGACCTAATGTGTATCAATTTAGGGGTCCTCTACAAGTAAAAGGTTCAGAAACACTGCTCTGCTTAGCCTCCAGCGGGGCCTCTGACTAGACTAGACTAAGTCTAGACAAAGTCTTCACTGCTGACCATTTACCAGCACATATCCATCACACAGCACTGCTTTATTTATGAACCCCAGAGCCTTAATCTCTGAAGACTTGAAGCCACTAACCATGCAGATATACCCATATCTATTTCAAATACACAACATTATGTTTCATCCATTGCATGCAGAATTGTTTTTCTTCTTCATTTTGAGCTGTTAAATGGTCTGACTACGAAACATTAGGGTTAGAAAAAAAAAATAGGACATGATAGTTAATGCTTCATAGTATCTACATCTTGAACACCTCTCTTGTTATTGTCACCTCTAGCAAATTTCCACAGAGGCACACAATCACTTTAAACCATTGCTGTTTATTGTTTTTATAGACAAGTCGCTATTCCATTTTTGGGCATTCTCATTTCTCTTCCTCGCATCTCTTTTTCATGTTGTTGTCTTTTTTTGTGTAATTTTTTTGTGTAATTTTACTTGTGACACAGAGTTTGACATAAGAAGTAAATTACAGCAGCAATGGCAAAAATAGTTTCAGGTTTATTAATTATTTCTCAGTCATCATCGCCCATAAGTCTCTCACAGACGAGCAGACACACATTTGCTTAATTGTAATTTTACAGAAACTTAAAATAGACCCCTTTTGTAAGTGAAGAATGGGCAGAATGTCCTCGATGTTCAAGAATATCCTCGATCTGAGAGACTAAATCTTTAATTGCTTCTCACAAAGATAGAAACTCATTACTTGCTAGTCTCCTTTCAACCATGTTAAATTAGAGTCACATTATTACACTATATCCATACAGTATCTCCAACATCTCTTGTGTCATCAGTCTTCTGTGTCATGTGGATTTCTAAGAGTTGTTTTTATTTTCTTTAGTTTGTTTTATTTAATCAAGAGATTAATATCAAATGACAGAAAATGTTTATCTTGTCAACAGGAAATGCCTTTCAGTTGGACCGCATATTTTATTTCTTTTAAAATGTGGTGTGATGTTACGTTTTTATTATTTGTTACATAATGTTGCAGGTTTGTAAAGTATGAAATTGCTTTGTATCGCTTGCAAATAAACATAATAATTAAACACATTTGTATTTGAGATCTGGACAAGATCAGATCATATAATTTTTTCACAAAAGTGTATGTGCTGATGTGTTGGCAACAGATGTTTTGAATGTGGGAAATCTAAAACGTATCAAGGAAGGTATGTAGAATCATCTCACCCAACCAAAACCAAAAACTAGTGAAAACAAACATGGATATAAATGATGTTACTTAAATGTGGTCATTAGCTGTCCACATCCATCCACATATTCTTGTAAGCATTTTGATGAAGCTATAATGTCTCAGATGTACAGTATGTAGCCATATACATACACAAAACATGGCTACTGAGCTGTGTGGGAATAACTTAACAGCAACATCACGGGATTTGGCGGAAATTCATGCTGTCTCCTTTTATCGGTAGTGATAATAGAGATAAAAAAGTAAAATTGAAATGAAGTTATGTTCATTTTTAACAGTTTTACCCAACCAATATAGTTTCAGTTTAGTTTTTCTTAAAGGATATATTCTTAAAATTGTTTTAGTTTACTGTGAATAATAATATAAAACCCTTTTTCCCTGTGTATCTTCTTTGACATTTCCACAATGTGCAACACTTAAAGAGATAGAGATTACAGTCGTGCAGCCTGTAACAGCAACTTCAGACCAAACTACACAGTAACCTATTTGCTCCAAACCACTTGATGGAAACTTGCTTTTTTTCTTTTTTTTTTTTATGCAACATTTCAAAATTTGCTTGCCAACACAAAGGAAACATGGCTACTGTCATTGATGAGAAGAGTATATTTAAACATTTGAGATATCTGGAGTAAAATGCTGGACAGATGAATGGACAGGCCAACTGACACCACCATCCACAGGCCTTGCTTTCATTGTGCCAACATCAGCCCTCAAGTGATTTGCCTCATTGAAAATAAATGGGAGGCACAAGCCCCACCTAGGTTGCTGTGTCCACTGTGGATTTATGGTAAGAGTGTGGAACAGTAGTAAAAAAGAAAAACCACATCCACAGAAATACCCACAGCAAATGACACGTGCCCTAAAACATCCTCAGTATTATTTGAAGGCCAGTTATTTAACAAACAGTGGAACTGAGGCGTGAACAGAGACAGACGTGAAGAACCACTGCAGATAATGGAGAACTGACTATATTCACTTAATACAGGGCTGTCAAAGTTAACGCGATAATAACGCATTAATGCAAATTTTTGTTTTCTTCAACACATTACACATTTTCAACCATGTCATATTTGCTTGTTTTGAAGGAGGCTAAGTAATACTCCAAACTCCGCACTCTCAATGCATGTCATGGCCGTTTTCAAAGGGGTCCTTTGACCTCTGACCTCAAGATATTAGAATGAAAATGGGTTCTATGGGTACCCACGAGTCTCCCCTTTACAGACATGCCAACATTATGATCACATGCAGTTCTGGGCAAGTCATAGTCAAGTCAGCTCACTGACACTGACATCTGTTGCTGCCTGTTGACTTGAGTTTGCCATGTTATAATTTGAGCTAATTGTTTATGCTAAATGCAGTACCTGTGAGGGTTTCTGGACAATATCTGTCTTTTTTGTGTTGTTAATTAATTTCAAGTCATAAATATATCATTCATTTGCATAAAGCAAGCATATTTGCCCAATCCCTGGTTGACAAGAGTGTTAAATACTTGACAGATCTCCCTTTAAGGTACATTCTGAACAGATAAAAATGTGCGATCAATTTGTGATTAATCGTGATTAACTATGGATAATCATGTGATTAATCACGATTAAATATTTGAAGCGATTCACAGCTCTAATTTATTGATTTCAATATGGAAATGGTTGGTACTACCATTACTACAACTGGAAAGACACAGAGGGAAATAATTGTCCATTTCTTTTTCTCTGACCCTAAACTGTTATCCACTTTAAATGCCTCTTTCTTTCTGTTCATTCAATCATTGGTCTCCCCTGACACGTGTTCCATAACAGCCCCCTACCCCACCCAGAGAAATAAAGTATTTCACCATGTGGAGGCTGCAGTGTTATGACTTACCACAAGGGGGATCAGAGGGGTGAGTTGAACCACTACAGTACGTACTTTGCTATACAGTACTACAGCATATGAGTCATTTTTACAGTGAATGTCTCTGTGAATTACTGAGAACATTGCATAAGTTTGTGAATGTTTTCTTCCCAGTGTGTGTATGTGAGTTTTAGGAGGATGTCTGTGTGTGTGTGTGTTTTTTTTGTGGATGCCCAATGTAAACTGTTTAAAGTAGGCAGCATGGAGTTTGGCCTTGGAGTGGTCATCTCTCTTCTCCTTGATCTAAACTGTGGATCAGACTGTCTTACTCCCACTTCCTCCCTGGGTTCTTCCCTCTCCTCACTCTCCTCCTACTGATTTCTCTGTCTGCACCAGATTTTTACTCCGTCCTTCCATTTTCTTTCTTTTCCTCACTGTCTTCTGTATTTTCGTGTTAAATTAAATGAGGAGGATGGAACAGAGCCACCACAAATGCATTGATATCTTTTCTAATTAACCACTGCATCAACCTTAGAAGTGAGCCAACGCCAAGTAATATGAAGGTCACATTCACTGAAACATAAATCATTTCATCAGGTTTATCACTTAGGGTGGTAGACATTAATGAGAGAAAAAAAAACATCTTCCAGTATACAGTATGTTGGCCTTCCTCCAATTTCCTGAGGAAAAACCACGCACCCACCTCTTTACTGTCTTCCAAGATCCTTTATAGACCCTGTCACCTGCTGTCTGCAGCCAGTCAGGGAGAATCTCTGGACATAGTGCCACTTTAACATAGAGGACATCAGTCGCATTTCGAACTAATTGGGAATCAAGTATATTAATCAAATGTAAGTATGATAAAACCATAGACTGTGCTGTATAAGAAATGGACAATCACTGTGACCCATTGGTTTGTGGACTGCTGTTTCGAAGCCTCACTTTCTGCGCTTTGTCCATTGCCATCTTGTTTAGAAGAAGAAGATAGTCCTTTATTAGTCCCACGAGGGGAAATTCAATTTTTTCACTCTGTTGTTAACTTATACACGGTACATGCAGACCCGAACACACACATGCACAAACATGCAACAATGGAGAGATGTCAGAGTGATGGGGCTGCTCCTGACAAGCGCCCCAAGCAGTTGGGGGTTTGGTGCCTTGCTCAGGGGCACCTCGGCAGTGCCCAAGAGGTAAACTGGCACCTCTCCAGCTACCAGTTCACACTCAGTTCTTGGTCCATGTCGGGACTTGAACCGGTGACCCTCCGGTTCCCAAGCCAACTCCCTACAGACTGAGCCACTGCCGCCCCATTATTTATTTATTTATTTATTGCAACCAAAAGTGACAGGAGAGGGTGGAGCTAAGTACAACTGAATGCTGAATAAGACATTTTTAGGTGACCAAAAAGATTCTAATTAACTGTCATGAACTGAAAAGTAGGATCATTTTCTGATAGACCTCAACCAGAGGAGTCGCCCCCTGCTGGCTATTAGAAAGAATGCAAGTTTAAGGCACTTCTGCATTAGCTTCACTTTTAAGACCCAGAGGCTGCCCACAGCGCAAAACATACAATTGTTAGTGAAGTAGAGAAACACGTAAATATCCCCTTCTTTGGAATTGATTAACGTTACAGCAGGAAATATTACCCACAGAGACATTTTAAAGAAGTGCAGGGAACTAACATCACTTTGCAGTTCATACTGTTCATTATCACCAAATGATTTGCCAAATAAGCATCTTTCTACTATTCACTTTTAATTATCACATGCATGTTAACAAAACAGTTTTTAAGTGGTACTAAAGAATGTTTGTTGTGATAGTCAGTCTTTTTAGAGGTACAATGCCAATACAATAGTGTTCTGTCAAATATATGTGAGACGGAAATCTGTAAAAACAACATTCTGTTTCATCATTTTAGTCTTGTGCTGCAGTCCATTCATTTCACCCTCTTTCCTCCAACTCTCCATCACCACTGTATCCTTTCTTATCTGTGGTTGCAGTCAATTCCTTCTCCCTGTCGCCATTTGCTCTGTTTTGAAAGCATTTAGTTCAAATGTATCACAAAGCCAGCTGCAGATACCGGGAAGGAGCACTCAAACTAACAAGAGGTTTATCTGAATGGACTCTCTAACCTTCCTGCCAACTTGCAAAAGCAGCTCTCAATGTTCGGGGACCAGGGATTTATACTTCCATGAAAAGTCGCTTCCTGTTTTGTCATGATAATCTGGCTTGGTATATCTTTGCAGCACAGAAATTTGCTAATGCCTCAGAGGAAGCTGGCTGTGTTTCGTGTGTTGAAATCTTCTGAATGTTTCAACAGGAGCGCTGCAATTCCTGGATGTTCAGCTCAGCTTTTTTAATGTCTTGTCTTTTACATGCGTCATAAATTTAGCTGGCAACAAAAATGCTGATTCTGTCCATTCAGATCATTAGCTTTAACCTATCTGCCACACATGCAGAAGGGTATCTGACCAAGGGGACGTATCGGTCAGTCAGCAAGCCATGCTGGGAACCATGGAAAGTGTCTGTATTAACACTGTGACGAAGACGTGACATCCCCCTCACTCAGCGACAGCACAGGGGAACTTCCTGCATGGCCGCACCGGCTCTGATTGGCCCATTCAGGGAGCAACAGGAAGTTGGGAGACATATATCAGTCAACTGGAGGCTAGCACTCCAAAACTGTGGAACAATAAACACAGCAGAGCGTGCCTTTCACACACACAGAACATTCCTCCCTATAAAAACATTTGGCTGCCGTCGCTATGACTGCTGCTTAATTCATGTCACACACCACACATAGTGGCCCTGGCCACTCTTACAGTGGTGTTAAACATAAACACCACACTTGTAGAGAGCAGTATGCATGTAAGCGTCTGTCTTTTGTCACAGGCAACATTCTCCAGTGAAAAGTCATTACTTTCAAACTTTCAGTTTTCAGAATTGAGCCGTATGCTTGTCATTTTTTTCTAGTTTGTTTTTTCTTTTGCATCGAAGGATAAAACAAGAGCACTGGGAAAGTGATATTTTATTACAAAATTGTCATCTTTGGTCACCTGTTCATTATATAAAAATAGGATAACACAGAATTCTATGGAGTCAACACTTTGTCTTTAAAACCTGTAAATGTGTGAAAAGGTAGACAGATTTATATACAGCAAAATGTCACAATTAAGGTTGTCATGGGTGTCAGAAGTAGGGGGGCCAAGGGGTCAGGTGCCACTCACTTTATGGCCTATCCTACTTTCTTTTTAGGTTGTGAATTAGTGTATCCCTGCAAATGCCCCTGTATTGCGACATGGCAAAAAAAAAAAATGTTTCAATCATCCCTGTCCACCCTGTGCATGTCAAGGCTGAGGGTGTCAGAAGTTTTTTTTGACTCTACAGATACTGTATGCTCTCATTTTAAACTGTGCAGCAGCTGTCTGCATGGCTGTTTCAGCTGAGTCTCATGTAACCACAGCCTGAGCTGTAACATTTATTTACGCTTCTAGACTAGTTTTTTTGTGTGTAAATATGAGGTTGATGCCCAATTAAAAAAGCACTGAATATTATATTCATTTTGCAACCGGCAGAGCAGAGTGTGCTGTGGATATATCCAATCATAATCAACCCTCAATTGAAATCAAAGTCATCTGACATCCAGCCCGCTACGTTTTCATAATGAACCGAAAATATTTTTTTTACATGTCTGAACTGGTGGGCTGGCCCAAGGTCTGCTTGATAAGGCCCGATTGTGAGTTTTACAGAACAGGTCAACCGAGGTGGACTGTCCTCAGTGCGAGAGGTCTGCAGCGAAGTCATCATCCCGTCTCATTTACCTTGCTTATGCTGTGTGACTTTTTGTTATTAGCATTGATAACCATACAAAATTTGTGATTAAATTGTTTTCCTCATAGATCTAGCCTCATAAATTTGCTTTCATTAATGCACATGCACACACATGTCTTATGTCAACAGTGGTGCTCTGGTTGGTTTCACTTCATTTAAAGTTAACTAATCAACCCAATCTCACTCCCAAGTGACCAACGCATGAAGTATCTTTTAGCGGCTGTATGCGATGTACCGGGACTTTCAACTAACTCCAATGCGCAGTGTTATTAGATGGTCAGAACAAGATTAGTATAAATAGTGTGAGTATCTCCGGTGAATGGATCTAACAAACAAACAGGCTTTCAACCAGGAGACATCTGTTTGTGGCATGTTATACTAAATGTAAACCTTTACTTATTTTGTTACAACGACAGTTGTTAGTCACGTTAGCTGTTAGTTATTTTTTCAATCAAACAAACTTTCTGTAGTACGTTCATACACGTTAATGTGGTTCAAAGTGTGTCACAAATGCTACACTGAGCTGATCAAAAGATAGAACAAGTGTGAACTGTGTCAATAACAAAAAAGACATAAGCAATAATTTCAGACCAATGCACGCGAGACAATACAATTATAAAAATGCAATAAAATTAAATTAAAAGCTGTAACACTAATTGTAGTAAAACAGTGTGAAGTAAAAATTAATAAAAATAACAATAAGATAGAAGATAATTATACAAATTAAACAGAATAAAACAAGAGAATAATAAAATAGCAATAAAACATAATAAAATGACATAAATTAAATACAGTAAAATAAGTGATTACGTTAATATCTGGCTTGCTCCAGATGAACTGCGCCTCCCCTGTAAAATAGACAAGATCAGGCGGTAACAGCAGGGGGCGGTGACAAAAAGCTGCTGTCAATAGGACAGTTTCCAGCAGCTTTCACTGAATTTACAGGAAGTTACAATAGTATAGTTACATCCTGTTAGATACATCCAACATATAGGCTACTTGTAATTTCCACACCATGTTTGGATTTGTTTATATTTTTGTCAATATATGTGGAATATATGTGGATCTGGCATTGGATTCTATCCTTTATTATCTTTATGTCCGCCTTGTAAAGCACTTTGTAATTGGTTGTAATGAATAATCTTTATTTTTTTATTTTTTTTATAATTACAGTGTTTGTTAACAGATGAAGCCTTCATTGCACAACATGAGACTAATAGCCTCCAATCTAGAGTTAAATATCACAATTAGAGAAGAAAGTCAGGACTTTCTACAATGGGTGGTGTTTGTTGTCAAAATTAAGAGCCAGTCAGCTGTTTGATCAGGCGACAGCGAGGCGTTTGCAGTCGGTGGAGAGCAACTGCGGCGCCTGGTTCTAAAAACTCGGGTGAGGTTGATCTTGCGTTGATCTTGTGAGTTTATTGTTCCCATGTGTGCATGATGTCAGGTCGGGATTAAGTCGGACACAAAACTCACAGGCATGTACTGTGTGCCAATCATGGTGATCAATTCTGCGCAGGCCTTGCTCACCTCGAAAGAGCCTACTGTCAACCACAATTGTTTCCTCAAAGTTCTTTTGAAAAGACTGTGACGATAATGGTGGCAGACAGGCTTGGACTCAAACGCAAAGACTCAGAGAGCAGGTTAGATGAACAACGCTGGGTCTTTAATGTCGGAAACAGGGTCGGTACACAGGCAGGCAAACACTCACTGTCAAACAAATCCAAGTCGGCAGGCAAAAGGCAGAGTCGGTGAAACGAGCAGAATGTTCAGGCACGAGGAATCAAAACTAGGTAGAATGCTGAAACGCTGTAACACGGGGGATAACAAGACGATCCAGGAGGAAATGGAGACGCTGCTTAAATACTGGTGAGGGAAGTGACTAACTATGAACAGGTGGGAATGATCAGGGGCGGGGGCGACGATCAGACACAGGTGACTGGTGCAGGTAACTAGGTCATAGGGAGGTGTTCAAACGTGAAGGCGGGAAGCATGCAGGGTAGGGAGAGAAGTGCACTGAAACGAGAGGAGAGGTTAAACATGTCAAAATAAAACAGGATGTGCATCAAAATAAAAGCATGCAACACAAAACACAGAGTCTAAGTCCTGCGGGACGTTACAAAGACACTGCATGTAACGAGTGTAGCATATAGGCCTATTAGATGCTGGCCCTGAGAAAAACCTGACTGTGCGTCTGTCTCCAATGCCGAGGGGCACTGACCAGTATGGTATTTGACAAGTTGGGAGTGGTGACCAAGTAGACACAGACAGCAACTAAACCACTATACTTCAGGGATGAGGTATTCATTGTCCATCATGGTTAACAAAAAGAGTTGTGCTCTTTGCAGCACACCCACCAAACAAAAATGACAAACAAATGACATCCTGTCGACGTGACAATGTGGATTTTGCAGAAAAGATACAGATTACTCTGTAGCCTACATGCTTTCACAATACATTAACGCTGACATAGAATAAAGTCCTCATAGCAAGAAGTTGCCTGTTTAAAGAAACACATTCAGCAGACATGGAGCAAATTCATTTGGAGCTGAATGTTCAATATTAACTCTCCTTCTGGCTCTGGTCTTTTCTTCATCTACTCCTGAGGAGGAATAGCTGGAAATATCTGGCTCTTGTCGTTAGCTGCTAGGCTCCACTACAGTATATTCACCAGCTAGCCGCTGACTTTGTCTCTGCCATTTGCTGCTGCGTGGGTAGCATTCAGAGGGTTTGTCAGACCTCTGCAAAACGATGCCTTCTGCAGCTGGAGATGGGTTTGATGAGAGCAGTGAGAGTGAACAAGGCAATATTCATCATATCACTGACAATGGAAAAAAAAATATTAACACTATTTTTGGACATACAAAATGACCTGCCCCTAGCCCCCTGGCCTCTGAGGGTGGCCGGGCCTTCTTTCCTCTTTAAAAGTTTAATAATGTTCCCTGGCAACTGTATCAGGGGAGCAAAGTCCAAACACACCACCTCGACAGAGACATATAAGCATTTGGAGCTAATTTACAGAGCAATTTCTCACCTCTAAAGCCATACAACCTCGCAAATCACACTATGAATAATAGCGTTCGTCTCACAGCGTATAAACACATGGTTACACACAGACCTCTGCTTACAGTCAAGACTGTCTAAGACGTGTGAACAGCCTCAAGGTCTATAGATTATTAGGACTAGCCAAAAATCCTTGCATGTCATGAAGCATACATTATCAGTCTGTGTCTGTCGGTGACGCTGTTACTGACGTTTTGGATGTCATAGAAACAAAAACACTGGTGGATAACAGAGAGGAGCAACGGTAACAAGGCTAAATAATATAATAATATAAAGTAAGACCCTTAAAAAAATACTTTACTACTGTCAATAAAATAAGTATTATTATTATACAGTGTGCCTAATTTCACATTTAAAAAAAACAACACAATCATTCTGACTTTTCTCATGTTTTTTTTTTTTTTTTTTATTGTTGCTGGGATACCAACATTATGACTCTGGGTGGACATTCAGTGATATTTTCCTGTACAGTATAGATAGTATGGAAATCACATTTACGTCTGCATCACAATTACTGTCTACAAACTACTGGTACATGGTTTGTTAAATCTGAGGCTTCAAAAACACATTTTAACGCATTGTTTCACTTTGGAAGAACAAATTGTTTCAGACCTACAGTTAGGGAGATCAGCCATAGCTCCCGATAATGTACATATCATCTTTCTATGTATGAACAGGATAACATTTCTTAAGTGCAACACACACCGCCTGCGGCCAAACGGTGGTACTACAATTTCCGTGTCAGTTACGCGATGCCATTGGGCCCAAAAAGACTTTTTCCTGTAGATTTACAGTGGGAAACAGATGTCTGTAACGCAGCATATATATATACTGTATATATATTTTTAGGTAAACTTCCCTTGAACACTTGAATCGCTCCTAAAGTTGTAAAATGCACCAATAGCTGAATCCAGAGTTATGTCCTTTCCTCCATTCATATAAATGAGACCCAGACCGAAGCTGGAGTGAAGGCTGGGAGGCGGAGTTAAAGAAAATGCTTATGTGCCTGCTCTACTGGCCCAATGGATGTGGAAGATCCAGATACTTTATCACTCGACCTGAGCAACCCTCATACAAATGAACGGGAGCCAGCCTCCAATGGCGTATCCAGTTCTCTTCATACTGTACATCCATAGGAAAAATGGCTGGGATGTGCTAACATGGAAAGCTAATGTGATTAAAAAAAAGTTGGCGCATAGTAAAGCTGGGAAAGGGATGTTGGCCTATCCTGACATGTGTCATATCCTGCTAGTGTTGTGCTGCCCTTAAGAATTAATTTTGTCCCCTTGCTAAATGAAAAGACAAACTAAAAAGAGATTACATGTAAATATCAATTAGTGTCCCCACATCATATGATTTGAACTTGTTTTGACCCCCCTAAAAGTTGAACTTTGAATCAAATATTTTCATTTGGAACAAGTTTTATATTTTAATCCAATCATACTAAAATAATAATATATAATCTGTATTAAACATTTTTTGTGTTGTCATTGTGTCATTGTTTGTGTTATTATTTAAAAATAAATCATGCATCACTGCAAAAGTTAAATATCACTGACATTTACACTGACATTAATCTTTGTTGTACTGTCCTTTAAGGCAATTATTAAACGATGGTGTTAGCAACACACAAACTTAAAGATGAGCAGGTTAACACCACCTGACAATCTTGTTTTTGCTGTTCTCCATTGGTTTAAAGGGGAACTATGCCCATTTTCAAAATTCATACATGTTATTCCAATGGTCTAAGACACTTCAAAAAATATTAATAGAAAATGAACAACTCACTCCCAAATCCAAAAACGATGTCATAGGGTATAAAGTATGGAGTTGCTCCATAGACAATGAATAAGGAGATGTTCTAGATGACACTGAGAGCATCCTGGGGTATGATCTGACTATACAGAAACATTTCCTGTTTCACAACTGGGAACACTACAACAGAATAAATGTCATTTGGGTATAAACAAGAAAAAACACATTCTGTGGGTCAACAAAATCAGCCTCCCAGTCATTGTCTATGGAGCAGATTCAGACTTTACACCCGATGACATCACAAGTTTGAGACTTACTTCTCTGGCTTCTGGCTTTGAAAGAGAGTACCTATTGGAATTCTCAGTTTTGGTGCTGTTCCCCTTTAACTTCTCACCTTGCTGCAATGATGTACAAGTGTACTCCTGGACGTTGTGACATCACTGCTTGACGTGGGCAACAAAGCACAATTTCATCCAGAGAGGGCAGTAAAACACTGGTGTTAAGTTATTCTTTAAGGACTGGAAGGCACAGCACACATAGATACTGCATCTAGTTCTGGATCACAAAAAGTTAATATAACTGTAATAGTCTACAGGAAATGCATTAATTAAGCTCACATTACAAAAGACTTCATGACATACAAACCACAAACAAAATCCTACAGTACATTTGGACAGATTATAACACACTTAAAATTTACAAAAAACAACAACGCTTTCCCTTTGGTGATTAACTTTGAATAATATATATTTATATACATACATACTGTACACATATACTTACAATGGTGTACAAAGAGTGACACACTGGTAAACAGAGACATACAAAGAAAGAAAGTTTAGTTGGTTTGCTATAGAACCTGAATCAATATTTTGTTAGAAAAATATTTACAGTGAATGTCAAATATGGAGGGTTGGGTCCAAAGCTGTAGATTGAAGGTTGGCCAATGAAACAATGAGCTGGTAGTACTACTCACACTACTCTTGTGAGGCTAGTTGTGAAATTAAGAGAAATGAAGGACGGACGAACTCAAAAGCAAAACTTTGAAGTTAAATTGTCTGAGAAGAAAATATCTAAGATTGTTGCCTTAGAATTTTTCTCAAAATATTGATTTCGTTATAATGTAAAAAGACCATAATGAATTCACTCCCCACTCTCAAACTCTAGGGTACACACTGAAAACAAAAAAAAAAAATAGCGAAAAAGAAAGAACTTATTTTATGCCTCAAAAAATACCATCTGTCCTCATTTTAGCACTGAAAACATTTTGCTTCCTGGCAAATATCTGTCTGTGTTTTTGGCCGTGATTCTCGCTTTTCTGTCAGCTTTGTTTGGATGCATTTTGGCCGAATGGTTATTTAAGTCACATCTAAACATTCAGCTGGTGATTCTTAACAATGTATGTCATACATGTAACATCACCAGGCTGACTTTCAGTTGGCTTAGAGAGTCTCAGGTTCATAGCAGAAGGTGGGGAGTGCACTTGTGGAAATTAGATCTCACCATTTAATACTGTATTGGCTCAACTCGGCTTGAGTATTAAGAGTAAACTGTGATACGTCATTGCTGTCAGTACAAAAGACTAACAATGCTTAATGTTGAAAGTAAAGTCATTAAGGTATAAATCTAGATTATCAGAACCCCACTATATGGCTTTTGACAGGTTAGTACAGAGTACAGGGTCCAATCTGTAATATGTGCTAACTTAATTCACTGGTAAGCTTTAAACACATGATGTGTCTCTGTTCAAGATGTCATGAGGAGGGCTGATGAGGGAGGGAGGAAGAGATATGCGAAACATTTGAATTATTTGCATCACTTGCAAATAAAGACCGGTTCGCAAAGACATTATCATAATCATCTCATATAATGATATGAAGAAAACATCATATATTTTCATATATTTTACATCTGTATTACTTCATGTTGCACCACTGACCAATTGCAAACTGGGTTTTTATAGGCTAAAGTAGCATTGTGCCTGCTTTGGTCCAGACTGAAATACAACTATTAAATGGAATAGCTTTACATTTGCAGGTCAGCGTTTGCAGTCTAAACTGTTACTACAGTATCATTTGTGGCAAAATTGAGCTTGTAAACTTCAAATTCAGACAAGTAGTCATTAACACTCATTTTATCTTCATGGTCATACTATAAAGACATAATGGCCCATCTTGTCACCACTCAAATGAGAGTAATTCAACATAAACTTTCACATTCGTGACCCCCCCCCCACCCTTTTTCTTCAGTCAGCCTCACGGACACTTAATAAAACCATGAGCGTCAGACAGCTCAGCATATTTCATGTCATGATCTGAAGTCTGTTAACACTCACCAGAAATGACCTTCACCTCATCTCCACATAACACTGTGGCACAGAGCCTGCTCTAAAAATGCAAACATCCTCCTTGTTTTGGTAAGATCCCTGGAGCAACTTGTCTCTAATTCCTTTGAGGGAATAAACAACATATCCTGGACCCTTCATGTATTTAAGTTGGATGAAAGGAAGAAACTGGATTCACGAAAGCTTTATTAGTTGGAAAAGAAGATCAGTAGAATAATGAGTCCCCAAAGTATTTAGGTTATAAGGTCACTTGTCATTAAAGGATGAATTATGAGCATGCTGTGGAAATGAATGGTGGCTCTGGTTGCTTAAACAATTAATTTTCGGAGCAACAGCATTTATTTGGTTAGTCACTAAACATGTCAAACATGTCAGTATTGGTGTATTTATCTATTTTATCGGTTGCACATTATGAGTGCTGGATGTGCTGGTTGCATTTATCCAGTCTTCTTCCAATCATGAAGGAAAAAGAAAGAATAGTGTTTTAAACTGGAGTCAGAAAATGATGGCTGTGAAGGAAACATGGTGTCTGTATGTAACATGTGTGTATGACGTTATGGGACCTTGGAATGACTAAGGATCCAGGGATCTGAAAAAGTCTGAAACCTATGACTATAGGATACAAAGTTAGAGAAGACTGGAGTACTGGCATTACCTTCATTTCACAGATTACTTTTAAATAGTTCATATCAGCGTTGTCCATAACAACACAAAAAATAATAAACAACTAAACAAAAATACTAACAGCCTATCAGAGTCCTCGAAGATCAGACCAACCCCCATTTCATCCTCCACATAGAGATAAAGTCTGGTCATCTTACTTCATGTCACCATCCACTTCTTCATTGTGATCTTATCCAGCTCGTCGTAACATCTACCTAATCTTCATCCTTCAATTTATCATGTTACTGTCTTTAGTTTGCGTCATATTTGCAGTTCCTCCCGACCTTCCCATGCTGCCATTTACCTTCTTTCAGTCAGTATCTCCAAAACAGATTAACCCCCTCGAGCATTTGGGTTAATCTCCGTGATCTCCAGCCCCTCCGTTTATACCACCGAGTGTTCATTGTGGTGGTGGTGGTGCATACCACCGCTCAGCACCGTGTGGTTGATGGACGATGCAGACCGGTCAGATCCCTCCGCCGCCGTCCCATTGACGTTCTCCTGCCGCTGGCAGCACAGGATCTGCCTGAAGGTGGCGCTCATCTCCTTGTCGCGGTAGGAGTAGATGATGGGGTTCATGGCCGAGTTGAACTCGGCGAGAAGCAGGAAGAACTTTTCATAGGTGAGGACGTTGCAGCTGGCACAGAAGACGTCGAGGAGGAGGATGACCAGGCCGGGGGTCCAGCAGATGATGAAGGCACCTGAAGAGACACAAAGCAGGAGGGGAAAAATTTAAACTAATGCTAGGGAAACGGAATGGACTATTCACAGCGTAGCTGTTGATGCTTGAGCCCCATGAAGTCATAGAAGTTGGTGACATGGTTTTACTGGAGAAAATGTAAATGTAGCACTTTCAATTTTCTGAAATTTCACCTTGTAATTTATTAGTAACAAGGTTGTTTTGGGCCCATAGTTTCCTTCACTTGGGCCCAATTATTGACCCCCCTAAAACTATTCACATCATATATTCCTTCATCCTGAAAAGTAAAATATGTATAATGTTAATAAAAGACACATAAAGGAAAGTAGCACAATGACAGTTTTTGCATCTCTTCGAATGTTCTGAGCCAATTGAGTGGGCATTGTCAGTGATTATCACTACCATTATGATGCTGCAGACAGGCCAAAATGCCCCTATCACCTTGTGAAAATGAAAGCGATAGTTAACTATGTGAACAGCTTTAGGCTTAACTGCGCATTGCAGATCCAAGTCCTGGATTTCCTGGTTCCTTGCAGTTTAAATCTGAATGACTCGTTACGAGTTTAAAATGTGATTCATACCTTTGGACGCAGATGAGTTACTTTGATTTAAGACTGACACACTTGAGAAACAATGATTCACAAGGAATTAAACCTGAGTTGATGACTTCATCAGCATGGCATGTCATGGCAGTTTCGTCTAAAAATGAATACCTTATCATGTTGCAAATGGGAGGCATCCCTCTTCAGTGGATATTATGTTAATGTGACACTTTGAGTTGAACCATACAGACATTTCCTTGTCTTTCCTTTCTCTCTATTGGATCACAAAAAAGTAAAAAAAAAATAAGATTTTGGCCCTAAAAATGTATCCTATAACACAACCACTGATCAGATGATGTAAAATATTCTGTAGACTTTTTCATTGCCATTCTGTTGCTAGGTCAGCAGCTTTGGTCCAAGATTACTTCCTGTCAGCATCTGTATTAACAAGCATTACAACAGGAAATACAAAGGGGCCCATTTAGAATATGTATGTTGCCAAGTCTGAAAATCTCTATACAGTATATTGTAGACAAAGACTCTCCGTGTGGAAGCCAGTGTTGGTTCTTTTTGGTCTGTCATGAAACAAAGACTCTACAACCACATCACCATCACTTAACAACCACATACCATCAGTCTGCTAAACAAAAACAACCATGTCAATCTACAACCGCATCTTAAAGTTTTTAATGACACTTTTTTGTGTACAAAGTACTTTTATTGTAGTGTTCTCAAATACTATGTTATTGTGGGTGCATTAAGTTACCAGTTATGAGCCTTCAAAGCAAAAAAAAGACTGATTTCTAAGTCATAAATATTCTTAAATGAATAAGTACTCATTAATAATTTAAACTGATTGCAAATAAATAAATAATAATTCCAGTACCTTTAATTTATGTGAATTAAAAATCCATTTATCTCCCATTTACTTTCAACACGCAATCTTTTTTCATAAAAGCACCTACAGTATATTAGTTCAGTTTTTCTAGTTCTTTTTTTAATGTAATAGAAAATACATTAGGAAACAACTAAAGTAAAAGTCAAATGGAAAATGTTTCATGGGGAAAGCTGGAAATACTATGTCTCACTTTAAACATGATTCTTGCTAACATGCAAGATATCTGAAGGCTAAAAAGTACTGGTGAAATAATTATCAAAATAATAATCAAATACATGATAAAAAATACATTTCTTATTTTAATATTTTTCACAAATAATTCAATTATAGAACTTTTGACTAATATCAATATCAATCAATATAATACTGAATCACTTGACTAATCATATATACAGTACTGTATACTAAAATTTGTCTTTTTAGGGCTCCACAAATGAGAATTCTTTCAAAATAAAAGCCCAATTTTAGAAATAAATCAGAAATGAGTGTAAAACAGTACTTTAAAACAAAAACAAAAACAAGTAAATCCAAAATCTCCAAAAGCTAACAAAACGGAAAACCATACCTACTGTATGACCTTTTTCTGATCTGGCACCTTAAACATAATTTCTTCAGTGCTTTCCAAAACAGTTACATCACTACAAAAAAAAAGTTCATAGTTAAAAGATGGGAATGGGATTCTTGATTTCTCAGGAAATCCCAATCAGCACCGTCCATTATCCCTCGCTTAAGGAGAAACATCTCCAGGAACATAAATGACTGACCTCTACCTCTTTATTGCAACCAGATCTCCAGTATTCCATCATCATATGTAAAACCTTCAAACCTCATTTGGGTGAGTACAATGCATCATCATTTCTGTGATTAGATGCATTAGTGCATTAGCACAGTCAAGGGGGGTCACTGACTCATTACTCACGAATGCAGAGTTCAAGTATTATGAATCCTGTCAACAGATGCTGTTTGGCACAACTAAGACAGACAACTGTAGGACATTACCCTCTTGAGACAGTAAAACAAAAAGTCTTGATGAGAAATAAGGCAAGCATAGACAGAGAGGGGGAGAGAGAGACGATATTGACAGGCAGGCCTGTTATCTGTTAGTGTTTTGCAGGCGGCAGCTGCAGCGAAGGCTTGACCTCACTTCCCAGATATGCAGGCAAACTCTGCGGAGTTAGATACATTTCTCAAATGGTTCGCAGCCCAGCAGAGAAACTATCTGAGCTTGCTGTCCCTAAGTGAAACATCTTACTCTGAACAGGCCAAGCGTCAGCACAGAAAAACAGCACAGAATTGACGCATTCAGAACTTCAGTCAGAAAAAGGAGAAACCAACATTGGGACTGTGTTACGTGAACATGTTTCCTGCCTTTAGCAGTACTGTCATTTTGTGTAAGTGCTGATGGAAACATAATATAGTTTATATTCTTGACTGAGTGAGGCAAAAGCCATGACAAAAAAAAAAAAACACAAAATATCTGCTGCTTCTTTAACATTGGTCCTGTTGTGTATGTATATTCACAGTGTGTTTGTCCTGATTTTCCCTCAGAATGAGGAAGAATACAGTCTTTGTGTGAAGGTATGACCTGAGAGCTTTCCCCTTTGGATTCTTTCATTTCCTCTCCGAAGCTAAGGGTATACGGTTGCTTGCATTACACCCTTCATCTCAAAACTGACCCTTTGCCCCCAGAAAATGCTTACTACAGCCACAGAGGGTAAAGCTGAGCTTTTGTTTATGGAAGAAACAAATAGATATTTTTGGGCTAAGTGAATCCTTTCGCCTTGTTGCTATACTTGAAAATGCCACATGGAGGGAAAAGAGACTGGAGAAATGGAAAGTCAGTGGAGGAAAGTAAATAAACACAGCTCTGATGCAGGCCTGGAAAATCTGGAAATTTATGGCTTTCCAGGTCTTGATAGAATTACACAGAAGCAAAAGGCAAGTATGGGTGTGAGCATAGCAACAGTGTCCTATGTGACACACTGACTATGTTTACATGCACACTAATATTCCAAAATTATCCAGATTATGACAGTATTCCGAATTTGATACAGTTCATGTAAACAGAATCTGTTTGGATATTCTGCATTAGGTCTTATTTTGAATGGCGTATTTCCTGATTAAGACATGAGATATGCCAATATTATTCAGGTTTTGGGGGCGTTCTTTGGACATAAACTGTATACTGCACATTCAGAATATTCGTCTCAACTGGGGTATTTATGGCAGTTTGCAACACACAGCCCGATGACGTTTTACACAAACCCAGCTGACAGTTTGGAATGATGCATGCCCAAAAGAAAAGTCCACATTTCTGGTCGGAAGGAGAAACAACTACTTTTTAAATGTGCTATTGAACAAAAATAAGGAAATAATGGAGACCAGACTATGGCAATGGACTCCACTCTCAAATACGCAGACGCAAATGTGAGGGTAGACATGGATAAACACTCGCATGTGCAGACACAAACACACGCAAACACTCACATAATTACACATGGCACAAGGACAGATGGAGGAGCACTCAAACATGATGTGAAAACATTTGGACGGTGTTGAGAAAGCACTCAGAAAAACTGTCCATCCCAGCACACTTAGCCTTACAAACATTATTAACCAGAAAGTTTCACTTCTAACATTAAAGCTCTTTGCTTCGTACATCATCAGGAGATTGTGAGTAATAATATGGCTATTTTTCTGTCACTGCGCTACACCTCCTCGTTCAGATTAGGAAATGTGGATCTCTTTCCTAATCTAACTTGTTGTTTGTAGGCAGAGACTTTTCTCTAATGGCTTATGTGTCATGTTTCTTGCAGGGAGAAATGCATCATTAAGAGGTTTATGATGCTGTTTTCCTGTATTGCTCACATATTGTCTGCAGCAACTTGTTCTGTTGTTCTCAGTCACATGCAGTGCTCTACATAATTACATAAATATATGAGGTTAAACAGCTTATAGGATCATGCTGGTGTTTCTGCATGTTTAGTCCTTTAACTACAAATGACTACAACAACAAATGCTGTTTTTACTGCTGCCATCAGTTTCACATTTCCAATCATTTGGGTATGCTTTGAAAAACAATTTGCAGAGGTAATAGATATTACATCATCCATTTTGGCTTTGTAAAAGTTACATAAGCAGTTATACACGTGCGTTTGAATATTCTTCTTTTTGTTGATTTAAAAGATGTTCTGGCTTCTTATAGTTAAGACTTGCCCTTATAGTTAAGGGCAAATATACATTTTGTCATCTAATTATAGGACTTGTTAAAGAGACTATGTGTTGGACCTCGACCAGTCTTTCTCTTGATTTCAAGAGGGAGGTGCTAATTATGCTAGTCATTTTGTCAGGACTTTGGGAGGCACCACAGATGCTGCATCAGTTGTCTTCCACTCACTACACCAGAAAAAAACAGTCAACTGCTGCACCCAACCCAAATTTCCATTCCCAACAGGGGTGTAAATATAGACAGAACAGGCAGTGTGGTTGCACTGGGACCCCTGGATGGTTGGTAGTTTGAGTGGGAAAAATGGACCAGCATGCAGGCATTGATTTTCTTGAAAAACTAAATTTCGTTATCACTTAGGGTCCTCAAAAGACAATGAATGAGAAACCTTTCTACACTGTAGTGTAAAAACACTGAGCAACCAGTTTGCTCTCTTCCAAGATCTTTTCTACCCTGTCACCTGCTGTCTGCAGTCAGGAAGAGATGACCTCTGGAATTATTAGTGTCACTTTAACCCAGGTGGCATCAATCTCCCCTCATTTGGAGCCAACTGGTAATCAAATGCACTGCAAAGACATTAATCAAATGTATCCTCTCAAGAGGCATAAGTAAAACATAAATATTGTTGGTGAGGTAGAGAAACTATGAAGCATTCCCTTCTTTGTAACTGAGTCCACCCACAGAAAACATGGGTGAGTAGAAAGACTAAACACAAATGAACAAGCGTGTCTCAAACATCAGAAGTTCAGCTCATCTAAATGTTATACAGATAAGCGCCTTCCTCTCAGCATACATACCACTCAAGGACATTGTATATTGGGAGTAGAGAAAACAGGCTCCATGACAGTGTGTGCTTCCTAAGTAGTAACTAGTAGGCGCTAGGGCCTGTCATAACTAAGAAGAAGAAGAAGATGAACCTTTATTAATCCCCGGAGGGAAATTCAATTTTTATACTCTGTTGTTAATTTTCACACCATACACACAGATCTGAAATACATACATGCACAAACAAGACCTATATACATGCATTAATGGAGAGATGTCAGAGTGAGGGGGCTGCTCCTGACAAGCACCCCGAGCAGTTGGGGGTTTGGTGCCTTGCTCAGGGGCACCTCGGCAGTGCCAAGTGCTCAAGAGGTAAATTGGCACCTCTCCAGCTACCAGTTCACAGTCAGTTCTTGGTCCATGTTGGGACTTGAACCGGTGACCCTCCGATTCCCAAGCCAACTCCCTAAAGACTGAGCTACTGCCGCCCCAACTACCTTATGCCGCTGCCCAACACCGCATAGCTGGTTACACAAGTTATTGTAGTAAATAGTAGTTAAGGTTAAAAAAACATTGTCGTCACGGTTAAAGACACCATTGTAGACTATTACTAAGAGACAGGATTTGTAGTGTGGTCTCCCACCACAAGTGTCTACATCACTCACTTGGTACACCCAACTGTCTACCCCAACCTCCATCCTAAAGGTGTGTTCACACCAAAAGCAAAGCACACTTTTTGCATGACACAAATACATTACAAAGACGCAAATTGATGCAAATTTGCACTGGGCAACGCATAATGACGTGAATACATGAAATTTATGAAAATATATGTGTATAAATGTGCATGTATACAAGCCATTGATTGTCTATGGAATAAACAATAACATCGCAGCCATAGTTATGCCTAAATGATGTTATTTAGAATAGCCATGCGCAGATCAATACAAACTTGTTTGCTTGCATGAACTCAGACTTTTAACAAATCTGAATCATTATCTAGTTATTTTGGCATCTTTTTGATCTTTTTATTGCAAACCGTTAATTTTGGGTTCATACCGCTGTAGTAGACCAGATTAATTAAGCTGACACAGTTAGACACAGTAAATACATGCGCCTCTGGATGATGGTATGAACTGAGACACAACCGGAGGTGGTTATTTTGTTCATGGCTGATGAAACGTCGTTGATATCTGCATGGAGATAAGCCACCCCTCCTCTCTGCGCAAGTGATACGAATAAATACAAATGATCCCCCAGTCAAACTTGCGCAACTAATGCTAGGCAAAAATTTGCTACTTTTCTCCATTTTTCTTACAATAATGTACTGTAATGAAGCAAAATTATAATAGCTTTTAGAATTGAATGTACAATTGTCAGCAAGAGTAAAATAAATACTTCAGTATGTCAAGTGTAAAGTAATCTACATTTCTGATCTTTATAATGCTCCGTCTCACACCTCTTGAGCTGATGTATTCCATATGTAGCAACATACATTATTCATTATAGAGCCTCAAATTCTGCTATCTGGGATTCTCATGCCTTCCTATTATTTGTCACGTCACGTCCATGTTGGCTCAGGTTTCCACTAATGTGCAATTCTTTCAGGCCCTTAAAAATGAATAAACACTCAATATTGAATTACTGCTCTCATTCCTCTGTCTCACTGCCTTTCTTCCCATTAATCTCTTTATCTGCATTGCTCTTTGCCTCTGTTTATCTTGCTTGTTGCTGTCTCTTTCCTCCTGTGTCTCTTTCTTTTCTTTGTGTCTCATCACTTAGTTTTCTATCCCTTATTCACTTATCTCTCTTTCCTTCATTGCGTTTGTCTTTCTGCAACCTGTCTCTTCTCTACCCTTATTACAGTTCATCTCTATATCATTTTCCTAATGCAACCATCATCTGCAGCCATGACCACGGTCCTGTTAAAGGAAGCCAGCGGGCAGAAACCATTATATATACAGTATTTCTGAAATGGCCCAGTGGCTGCCCATTAGTCCGCGAAGGGATTTTGTTTTTTTTTCCCCCTCCCACACGCTCACAGTGGAGATTAGATAAAAGTTCATATTCAGCTGCTGAGTGTTCACTATTATTGAGAAAGAGGCTTGGGCATACACACACTGATGGAGTCTGGTGACGGTGTCACGGTGAGCTAATGGTTCGAGAAACGTGTTTTTGACTTTAAAATGGCAATAATGAAGGTTTTCTGCTCTGCTAGCACAAACAGGCTCTCATATACAGTATCTGCAGAGTTGTTGGTCAGCAGCAGTGACTCATTCACTTCCACTTTACTTCTTTTTTTTTCCTCACTGGCTTGGGAATAAAAAGACAAAAGTCAGCAGGTACGGTAATGTTCTGTTTTGGTTTAGATCAAATCCAGATTGTTAGCCATGCCACTAACTGCCAAATTCAATTCAATCCAATGTTCGAAAATTGCATCTGATTTAAAGTGGCATTTTGGTCCTTGAACTTTTAAATAATAGCAGTCTAGTTCTATGAAGTGTTGTTAAATGGTCTATTTATGGTTACATTTTTTCGTCTGCTTGCTGTTTGGTGTCACCAAATTTGGTTGCTTCAGGCCATGAATGCTGATTCGCTTTTCTCTCCCAAAACAAATTCCTTTCCAGAGCTGTTTCTGATTTCTGATTGATGGTGTCACATGATTTACAAATTCTCTTTTCTTCTATTTTTTTTTTTTTTTTTTTTAATCCCAACAGGCACATGGATGCTGAAAGACAAATGGACACAGGGTCGGAGGCAGGCGCCCGTTCGTTCCTATGAGAGCTTGAGGCCAACATGTCATGACTGCCGACTAATAAGGTACCCGGATCATCCGGTGAGGGGTCCATAGAGCAGGCGCAGTAGTGTTTCCTTTAACTCCGCCTCCCAGCCCTCCGTCCAGTCTGGGTCTGGGTCTCATTCACATGAACGCAGGAAGGACAATAACTCAGCTATTAGTGCATTTTACAACTTTTAGGATACAATGATTTGAGTAAGGGCTATTCAAGTGATCATACTGGGAACTTGATTTACTTAAAAAAAAAAAAAAGAATTAATGAAATATCTGCTGAGTTACAACCATCCCTTCCCCACTGTACAGTAAGTCTATGGGAAAAAGTATTTTTGGGCCCGATGGCAAATTGCTTCAAAGCCTGACGCTTTCCTAGGGGCTTGAACAGACAGAGTTGATCTGGATAATATTCGACTATACTTGAGATCTTTCAGTTGTTAATGCAGGTTTACAAATCCAGGCTTACTTGATATGTGGTTGACATAATCCCCTGGACAAATTCATTGTAGATGTTTGAGCAGAGTTTGCCAGAAATTAACAACTGACTGCCAAAACAGGACTCATGAAGACAGATGCTACAGTTGTAAGGTGATTATAAAAGCTGCACTGTGAACAGGAATTTCTTGCATTAAGCACTTCATACACACACACACACAGAGAGAGAGAGAGAGAGAAAAAAAACAGGTGACATTGCTAGCCAGTAGTTAGCGCTTTATAGTTAGCTCTG
The DNA here is from genome assembly GCA_947000775.1 of Pterois miles. Taxonomy (NCBI): domain Eukaryota; kingdom Metazoa; phylum Chordata; class Actinopteri; order Perciformes; family Scorpaenidae; genus Pterois; species Pterois miles. The sequence goes on along the minus strand of CAMQGK010000229.1, from coordinate 15,575,705 downwards.
ATTGGTTCTGCTCCCAGTCAGCCAGAAGACACACATGTATTGCAGTAGCAGACAGAATCCTGAAACTTGATGCTTTGGCAATATTGTCCTTGTGCATATTGAACTGAATTGAAGAAAATGTGCAGCTATACATATGTGTCAATTTGAAATCTAGACCTAACAAATGGTCAGGGCTTGGGTTTAACACTGATTGGCCATATGTTGTGCGTTTGATACAAAAGCAAGTAAGTGATATGGCATCTGTGCGAATGTGTTTGGACGATGGTATGTCTTGGCGCTCCATGCTGTCTGACGATGCGAGCGTTTACAACACCATGGGCTTTAAGATAATCAAATCATTCACAGACGACCCTGCGTGAGCCAACACTTGATACACAGGGAACAAGAGTCATGGTTAATTTGACAATGCAGTTGACTCATTGATGAGTGATGACGAGAATCCCTGTTGGTGTCATTCAAACGCTTTTTTTTTTTTTTTTTTTTTTTTTTTTTTCAGCAGAGAAACACCAGTGGCTGAATGGACCAGCAAGGCTGACCTGCCGTATCACTGCTTTTTGCAACAAATCAGATTTGTCAAATATTTAATAGTCTCATCAACATCAGAGTGGGAAAATATGCTGCTTTATGCAAATGCATGTATATATTTGTTATTGGAGATCAATTAACAACACAAAACAATGACAAATACTGTCCAGAAACCCTCACAGGTACTGCATTTGCCATAAAAAAACTCAAATCATAACATGGCAAACTCAAACCCAACAGTCAACAACAGCTGTCAGTGTGTCAGTGTGCTGACTTGACTATGACTTCACCCAAACTGCATGTGATTATCATAAAACGGGCATGTCTGTAAAAGGGGAACTGCTTGTGGAAGCAGTGCTTTCATCTGGGAAAGTTTTATCAAACTAAAGATTTAGTCCTTTTCTCTTGCAAAATACTGTTACAGAAATCATAAATCTCACCTTTTTGTGGCTTGTACAACATATATTGTGCATACAATATACTGTAGCTATGATGACAAAGACATTTTATCTGCAATGTGACTAATACAAGGATAAATAAATAACGGCAACATTTTCTTTCCTTATATTCCTTTTCCTTGCCCTGTGGAGTTTTCTGGTACAAGGTCTTTATACACTGGGAGCGTGATGAACCAACATGAAAATGCGTAATACTCGCCTGCAAATATTTTGCATTAAAACTACTCATACCAGCAGCGATGCAAATTTGTGACAGGTTCTAATAGATTTGCACAGGCAGTGGACCAACTTCTCGGATTCTACTGGCCCAGAGCTGTGTCTGACAGTTTACAACATAAACTACTTTAAGATATTGAAGTAGTTTATAGTTGCCTTTTAGCAAAATGCTCTAACTTTCCACTAATCATGTATGCAGTGTACTGTATATGTCTAAGGCATTTATTGTGAAAGGTAAGAACAGAAGACATAGATCTGGTATGCGCTGCCTTTTCCAAGGTTGAAAGGAGTAATAAAGTTTGCCATCTTAGTTAAGCCTACCGAGCCTCCCTGTTGTTGTACACGGCAGTTTACGTATTGAATATGATGCCTTCATTTGCAGTGCAAAAGCTCAGAAAAATCAACCTTTTTTCCTGAAAAAAATGTTGCTGTTGTTGGATGTTGCTTTGTTGCCACATAATATTCACATTCTGTATGAAAGTACTCTTGACATAAACACCACATTGACACAAAATGAGTTTTAGACACCCCAGTGTCTAAAGGCCTTTAGTCATCAAAATGCACAATAAAAATTGTTAAATGCATTTCCTTCCACTTGAAACATTGGATATTTCGAAACCTGTCTTAGAAAGGACTTTGTGTTTGTATGTGTGTTTTAATTCTAGTTTCTCGTGTGTGTCTCTATCTCTATTGTCTTTGGCAAAACTACTATTTATTTTACAAGCCAGATTCTGGTTGTGTTTTCCCATCATTTGGCTAAGTAAATACATTAGAGTTTATGTGAATGGAGCCATCCTCGTGTCCTACTGTTCTTTCTACTGAGCCTGGGGGTTTATGTGAGTGTGAGAGAGTCTATGTATACAGTACATGCTTATGCATGTGCTCAAGTGTGTGTAACCAACTTTCCATTTCATCCTGTCCTTCCGAGAAGAAATCACCCATGGCTAGTTTTACAGCATCCTGAGGAAGACAAGTGAAGAGGACAGCAGACGGCAGGGGAGTCATCATCATGTGGTCAGCAGATGGGAGATGGCGGACGGGGAATTTCTGTGGGGTTTACTTTATCGTCAAGCAGCAAAAGCTGAACTCATCTCAACCTTCCCCTAAGAAGTCTCACATAATAAAAACCTAGTACTCAATGGCAACTTTAACCCCGCCGGAGACATATGACCTTTTTTTGTTGAAATTTGGCCAGTGTATGACAAAAACAGGCAAAGAGGGATTTTTTTTTTTTTTCAAATGAAACGGGAGATAAGTCCAATTGAAACAAGAAACTACCTCCCTTCTTATGAGTACAATAAAAAACCTGGCATTTTCTATCCTCCTCTGTGCTTAAACATGACCTCACTCAGTGGATTCCAGACTGAACCAAAACACATCACACCCTTGCTCAAAAGACTTACTTTCCCAGTAAGGGTTGGGTATCAGTAAAAAGAACAAAATGTGATTTGTTCAGAAATTCAAAAATAATGGCTGAAATTCACAAGTGAGATTTGCTGATTTGTTTGTAAAACTTTTCTTACCAATGGTAGACGATCCCTTAAAGGGCCAGCGTGTAGCATTTTGGGCGATCTATTAGCAGAAATGGAATAAAATATGCATAACTATGTTTTCATTAGTATACTGTATAATCACCTGAAACTAAGAATCGCTGTGTTTTTGTTGGCTTAGAATAAGCCCTTCATACCTACATAGGGAGTGGGTTCTCGGAGTCCGCCATGTTTCTACGGTAGCCCAGAATGGACAAACCAAACACTGGCTCTAGAGAGAGCCTTGCACGTTTTATGTTGCCTTAAGGCCACCGTAGTTCTCTGACACACGAGTGAAAGTGCAGAAAAGTGAGCCATTGAGTATAAAACTATGTCAGATTTCCACTGCTGAATATGACAAGGCAAATGGCATTACCGTGGTTTTGCATTTGGCAGCTCACATTACTGCAGTATTAGAACGAGAGGAGTGAGCGGAGGGGTATTCAGTTGGTTGCAATCTGCAACCACACCACTAGATGCTGCCAAATCATACATACTGTACCTTTACACTTGCCATAAAATATATTTTGCACAGAAAAAAAAATAAAAAATTATTGATGGCGGTTTTTGTGGTCCTTGTTCATACTTGTATAGTAGTGAATATACAAAACAGGTTTCACTTAATTGTTGAACTTTCCTTTAATCACAGTCAGCTAAACTCTTTTGGAAATGCAGCCAAAGAGCAGCAGTGTAGGTGATTTCACTTCTCTTTCCGTATGTTGCAGAGTAGTTTGTGTTTGCATAAAAACCTTTGGTTTCTAGCTCCATCTCTAGATAAACTAAACCTTTTGTAAATTATAAGCTTTCACTGTGACGCCATTGACACCAACCCAGTCCTTTACTGGCAGAACCCGCTGTTGAGCAACTCCAGAGAGACGTATTTTGTTTAATTTTGAAGGAATCCTCTGCTGTTTCAGGATGAAGTCACTCATCATCATTTGGAACATGTTAGCATTTATTTATAGGAGGGGTTTCAGGGATAGTAGCAAGCACTATTGGATGACTCAGACTTTTCTCTGTACACTGGACACTGACTATAAGAAGTGAGGAGCAGCTGCAAAGACACTTCCTAACTTTCATTCAACTAATGCAAGTAATCCAATCAGATGCTTATTACAGTAATTTACTTTATGGTTAGCCTATCTCTCTGCACCCTATAGCCATTAGAAGGCATGGAAGTGTCTGCAGATGAGACTAAGAAACTGCTTGCCTAAATTACGAGGCAACTCGTAAAACAAAGAAAGCGTCTCTATGCAGCAGAAAATCTATGTCCTCAAGTTTTATACGGCACATTGCTGCTGTACACTGCTTTGAATTAAGTTCGGAGCAAAGACAACAGAGGCAACAGGATGAGATAACACAGCACATAGGAGGCAAATCACACAGAATCCTTTGGTATGTTTTGTCTAGGACCAACACATCCTGCTTCCAGGCAGTAAAAAGTAATTTTCCCACAATTCACACTCAAACTTGATTCGCACCCGACGGAGTTAGTGTGCTACTGTGCTATAATGTAAAAAAACAGCTATGCCTCTATTTATTACGCACCACTGAAGAGGTCTGGAGACTTGCAGAGTCTCGACTGAATGCTAGGACATAAAACTGTCAGACTGCACACACAGCTCAGCTTGAAAATAAAACAGATGCTGTTTTTTGAGAAGAGAACATTCTCACTGCATTAGATCTGGGATTGGGCCGAATGAAATGATTGGACGGGCTTATTTACAATTCTATGACAGCCATGGATGCCAGATTTTTTTTTCTTTTTTTGTCAGATCATTTGATTTATTGACTGCTGTCAGAATAGTAAAAGAAGTTCAACAGATATACTTTGAAGAAGATTACCAACCCTAGCTTTAATATCCTCATACACAACAGTTCATAGGATTTCTTGATGAAAAGTCATGCCTCATGTTTTGGTCGTTTTGCCTCTAATGGCTTGCAACGCTTGACGCATGTGTCAATTTCCGTTCCAGTCTTTTCAAAATAAATGTCAAACTTCCCAGGAGTATGGTTAGGTTTAGGTGACAAAGCTACTTAGTTAGGTTTCAGAACAGATTGACTAGGTTAGGTACAAGCAACAGGACTAGTCAGGTTTAGGCTACAAAACTGCTTGGTTAGGTTTAGGAAAAGATCAGCTTGTTTTGGTTCAGGCAACAAAAGTACTTATTTAGACTAGGAAAAGATCATGATTTAGGTTAAAAGAATTGGCATAAGTTTAGTATGGAGGTTACGTGACAAATAAATCAACGTTTACTTCTGGTTCCAGACAGGATACGATCACAGTCTCCTGAGTGAAAGTCCTGTATTATTTGATCCACCCATAAATCCACCCTGACCTCCTCCCCATGCGCAATTTGTCACTCTTTATATCTCAGTTTCGTGGATTACATACAATATAATTTTGCGGGATATGTACACATTACAATGCATTGCTTTTCGTAGGTATAGCTATGAATGGCCTGCTCAATTTAATGTCAAGCTTATTGTAGTCACATCATGAGAGATTTTGCCTTTGCTTCAGTGATGATACTCTAAGAATAACTGTGCAGTTACATAGACACGATACTGTAATGTAGTCTAGGTTAAAGCCAAGACATTTAAAGGCTTGTATAAGGATGTCATGATGATGAGCTAAATCTTTCCTTTATGTTTTTAAGTATTTTCCCACCAAATTTGCAGAAGTGGGCATCTGTTCCATCTCCACTTTCATTTTTTTAAGGAAATAAAGAAAGTGATTTTGCTTGTAGTGAAAAATAGAGCAAAACCTGCCTTTGTTAATAGCAATGCGATCTTCCATCCACTGAGGGTCTAAATCTGGTTTGGAGTTTTAACCGTCATGATCTTGTGCACTATATAACATAAACAAACCATATCTATCAACATGCTATGACAGAAATCTTTCTATCTGTTCCACCTCTACACCTGAGACAACTGCATCTCTGAGACATTACAGCTATTCAAGCAGTCATGCAATTATTTTACTAGAACATATCCATGTTGCACTGAACAGCCGTTCTGCATAAACAATCACAGCACATGAATGTAATGCGTAAGGGGACAGGGTTGGCTCAGATGATGTATTGGAGGCTTACAGTCGTGCTAGGCAGACGCTGTGTTTGTGGTGAATGATACAGCCTCACAGATATCCCAGTCAACGGATTCATTGTTCTGCTGTTGCTGATGACTTCAAATGTCACATTCACTGCTACAGAGATACTGGATATGCACAGTAGATGGAGCTTGCTAGATAGAGATATATACAGTATAAATGTAGTAGATAATAGATACACAGAGATAACATGCTGACAGCTGGATAACCCCGCTAATTTCTTTAACGCCTTAACGCAATCAATCTTTTGGAGGTTGTAGCAGGCTCAGTTTTAAAGCTAGAGTGAAGACACTGGCTCAGATGATATAAAACTAGAAAACCTAAGGAATCCATTGATACCAACCATGTCATACTAGCTTGCCACAAAGGAGTTTAAATAATGCTCCAAACATGCACTAAATTTTGATGAGGAAAAACTGGCATGGCAAATGTCAAAGGGGTCCCTTGACCTCTGACCAAAAGATATGTGAATCATAATGGGTTCTATGGATACCCACAAGTCTCTCCTATCAAAAGTTTGCCATGTTTTGCATGTTTTTTATGCTAAATGGAATACCCATGAGCGTTTCAGGACAGTATTAGTCATCTTTTTGTGTTGTTAATTGATTTCCAAACGTATATATACATTAATTTGCATAAAGCAAGCATATTTGTCCACTCCCATGTTGATATGAGTATTAAATACTTCACAAATCTCCCTTGTAGGTACATTTTGAACCAATAAAGAAGTGTGATTAATTTGTGATTAATTGCGATTAAATATCTTAATCGATTGGCAGCCCTAAGATAGATACAGATAGATAGCTAGACAGTTTAGATTAGATTAGATTAGAACTGATTAGATCAGATTAGATCTCTTCCTTACCCAACACAATCACCACGGTTTTCAGCAGAGACATCATGGTATCTCGGTTGCGTCGTGGCCCAGAGCTGTGCCGCGACATCCTCATGGTCCTCTGGCGCACATAGACAAAGATGTGGGCATATAGCGTCACCATGACAACAAAAGTCACGAGGTTAAACACTGCCCAGAAGACCAGGTAGGAGTTGCTGTAAAGCGGCGCCATGTTGGAGCAAGACTTGATACTACAGATACAGTTCCAGCCCACGCTGGGGATGGCCCCCATGACTATGGACATGGTCCAGATTATGACAATCACCACCACCACACGGCGGTTACTCATGCGTGTGTGCAGCTGCATGCGGAACACGGTGATGTGGCGTTCGATGGCGATGGCGAGCAGGTTGGCCACGGACGCTGTCAGGCTGGTGTCAATCAAGCCCTGGCGCAGCAGCCACGTGGAGACAGTCAGGCGCCTGGTGTTCGGTCCTGTGTTGAACATCAAGTAGAAGTAGGCCAGTCCTGCGAAGAAGTCAGCAGCTGCTAGGTTGGCCATCAGGTAATAGATGGGGAAGTGGAATCTCCTGTTGACGTAGATGGCGATCATCACCAGGAGGTTGGCGAGCATGATGAAGATGCACACAGTGATGCCCAGGCCCATCACCAGTCTGCTGACAGTGTTCCAGTCAGTAGCAAGGTACTTGCCGCTGCGGTTGTAGAAGAAGGCGATGGTCTCATTGTAGTAGCACTGTTCCTCGTCCATGGTGGTGGTGGTGCTTTCTGGAAGGAGAAAATATATTACATATGTTACAAAAATCTTAAGCAATTAATGTGACACCTGTTGACACTATGACTGAAAAGATAGTTTTCATCGGAACTTTCTTCCCCCCCATATGATCCGTTGGCATATGTAGACATACAAATGGCTTTACTTTTACTTCCCTTGAAAGTACAAATGTTTTTCAAAAATAATATTTCTATTAGAGGTCAAACTATTTTTAAAGGACAATGTAATAATGACAGTTTGGAGCAGCACTCCTGCAGCAGCCTAGTTCGCTACTTTTGCATACACCATTTTTATTAAGTTGAAATAAAAACTTTTTTGTCACTCCAAATTTTATAATTCGGAGGTGAATATCCTGAAGTGTGATTTGGTGGATTACATTATTGGAAAATTTTGTATTTATTTACAATGGCTGATGAGCTGTTCTGTAGTTTACTGTATCAGGATAACTTCTGTTGCACTTGTGCATTGTTGAATACCACTTTTGCAAAGCATTAATGGTCAATCATATTCCTGGGGTAAGTGTGAGATTGCATTTCGTGAATGGATGGTTACGTGGCTGGATTATCTAGAAGAGATAATGCCAAATTGGTGCCATAAGCATGTTAAAGTAACAGTGATGTATTTTCCTCCATGTTTGCCTGTCTTGTATCTAGGACAAAGATAGTGTTGTGGTATACTGTATATTCAAGAGATAACTTTTTTCTCCCCCTCTCCCTTAACTCTGTATGTGGAGCCTCCATGCAAAACAGTGATGTACCTCACCACGTGACTGGTGGTGGCTGTGCAGCCATCGGCCAGTATCAGAGCCCAGTTCTGCCAATAACAAAAGTTTGAAAAATGTCCTATTGGCACTGATTAATGGGGACGCACCATTACCGATACTGATACAGATACCGCATGCATTTAAAAGATTTACACTGGAATTGTAATTCTTGTTGATTTTGAAGATTTTTTACCAAGTTGCTGTAAATAAATAATACATAACAGTAAATTTCTATCTATATATTTATTTGTTATATTTTGTTTTACAAAGTTAGGAAAGCAATGTTTAAATCAAGCCTGATGTTGCCTTACACATAACAGGATGATCCAAGTCACTCCCACACAGTGAGGCATACTGAAAAGATGGATAGGTGCATAGTTCAGTTTAGGAGTACACCGATTAATCAGCCAAACCAATTTACTTTGATTTAGGACACCCAAACAAAAGCTGTCTAGAATAAACAGAACAGCCTCTGTGCTCATTTTTCTGAGCATGTCTTATTTTTATGCTTCTGTAAAGAATGAGTTAATCCATACCTTCTTGAAAACTGCATATATTTGTCTTTCATAACGCTGAACACAAAGCAGCGCTTTAGGAAACATGGCCTTAAGCCGGTTCATGAAACATGGAAAAACAGAAAATCCCCTTTGGATTTAGACTCAACGCGATTAGCCGTCATTTGAGTTTGTGCCTATGAGTGGTGTAAAGAGTATTTCGCATACAGAAAACAGCCATCGTTAAGACATGAACAGCAGCTTTATAAGGGCAAAAGGTCTAAAAATGATTGTTCGAAACAAAACATGTATTGTTTGTGAGTCACAGTGTACAGCAACACCGTAAGGGTGGTGTGTGTCTATGTGCCTTCATGCTTGTCTGCTATATATGTGTTGAGTTCATGTTTGCTATATGAATAAACCCCAGTGTGTGTGTGACATCAAGCTGAAACATCTTTTTTTTTTTTTATCTGGTGGAGTTTTCCGAGTGTTGTTGCATCAGAGGAAACTAAGCGGCAACATGACGCTTAAAGACAACTCACACACACATAAGCAATGCTCACAGGAACATGTGTGTGTGTAATAAGCTCTAGTCCCACATTGATGCTGGCTACTCTCTCTCATACACCCCAGACCGGAAACAGGACCTCAGGGCTAGACTAGGGGTGAGTGTAGGAGTGAGTGTGTGTGTGTGTGTGTGTGTAGAGAGAAGAGGGCAAGGGATGAGGAATGAAAGAACGAGTATTAGACGTTCTGCGTCAAAGGCCAGTGTTTTTGTTTCTCTATTGATTTACCTTCTTATAAGATCGTCTAAATCCTCTAAGCCCTCTTTTCTCTCTGCAGTAACACAACCAAAAATCTCCACTCTGCCAAAACTGAACTTCAAACATGAAGGATTTTTTCCCCCTTCTCTTGGACTCATTTGCAATGCTGGAAAAACTATCCTTCACATCTCAAAAATTCACATGAAAAATAAGGGATACTCCTGGGAAATGAGGCAGTGTTGAAAGCTATGAAAGCTGAAGTTTGCCAAAAATATTTTTCAACTTCTGCACTTCGACGGCTGAGGAGCTCTTAATCTCTTTGGTTTTATACTGTTTTGACGGCCATGATATACAAGCCATTTTACATAATGTAATGGGTTAGTTTTGCTGGTAGCAATAATGCATAATTTAGTTCTTGACTGTGCTTTTGTTCCATAGAACCCAATGCTATAAATTCTACATATAGCCCCATTTTTGAACTATAATTCAAGCCAAAAGCAATACTGTACATCAGCTATACAGTAGACTGGCTCAGAATGTTGGCAGTGCACAACATCTTTATATTCCTCAGCCAAAACAGGTGTGTATTAGGCATGGCGGAGTACCAATAACAGTATAAAGGAAGTCTTAATCAATTAAATAAATGGTTTTCTGAGCTCTGTTTATATGTCCAATTTCCTGAGGTGGGCCGATAAGGGACTCCATCTGCAGCCATGTTTGCTTGAAGTGGCTGCAAAGTGTTATTTTACTCACTGAAGAAGCAGTGGTACGTTCTATTAGCTGTACTGAATTATTGCTCCAGACAAGCCGGATGTATCTGCTTAATTTCTGTTCTTTGATTTCTGAGGAGACATGTCAAAAAATAAACACTGGCTAGTAATTAGGGCCACATTTTTCCATTACATTTTTTTACAGTGTTTTCTGATTAATGACCAATGTTTGCATTGGGAACACGGAAATGTAGTCTATAATTTTATTAAATTACTGGCCATAAAGCGATCTCTTCCTAATTCCTAATACACAATGTAAGAGCAAAATCCACAGTCCTCCTACTGTCTAATTTGAAAGTATGTCTGCAGTTAATATGAGGCTACAGCAGTCTGAGTTAAAGAAATAAAGTGAATATGTTTCTTATTTACAGTATTTTATTGCAGTAAGTTGTTAGTCTTCTACTAATAAGACTGCAGAAAACTAATTACCTACAGATATAATGAGGACAGTGGATCTTTTAACAGTCAGTATGAATATTACAGCGAGAAAAAACTGTTTCAGTGTACATATTGGCATGTGAGTGTTGTTTTAGACAGACTTGAAAAAAATGTGATCCTATCCTTTAAAGGGACATAACATGAAAGTAACTTTTTCAGTGCTTGTGCACATACATTTGGGTATTTGGAGTGCCTACCAACCCATGAACTAACAACTAACTAACTAAAACTAACTAAAACATGTGATTCAACAAGCCACTCAGATTTGTCTCCCCTTCCTAAGTCAGAAAACACCAGACTTTCGCCCAGGAGACAGGTGTTTGTGTCCTGTGTGAAACCAGAAATCAATTTGGATTTATTTGTCAGCACTTCCTGAGTTATTTTAAGCCAAACCACAATCTTTTCCTCAGCCTAAGTAGTTTTTAGAAAGAAAGAAAGATATTCCTTTATTAGTCCCACAGTGGGGAAATTCAGTTTTACACTCTGTGTTCACACACAGTACATATACATGCATCAATGGAGAGATGCCAGAGTGAGGGGGCTGCTCCTGACAAGCGCCCAGAGCAGTTGGGGGTTCGGTGCCTTCCTCAGGAGCACCTCGGCAGTGCCCAAGAGGTAAACTGGCACCTCTCCAGCAACCAGTTGGTCTTGGTCCATGGGGGTCTTGAACCTGTGACATCCGCGTCCTAACCCAGGTCCTTACAGACTGAGCTACTGCCGCCCCCGAACTTTCTTGCCTGAACTTCAGGAAGTTGTTTTCTATGAAGACTTAAGTTTATTTTGAAAAGACTGTATGTATGTAATGAGTGGACATTGACATGTGGCTGGACATTCGTAGGAAAACATTATTTTTGTAAGATATATGAACTGTTGTATGAAAATACATTATGTAAACATGTTCTAGTAGAAACCCCAAATAAGTATAACTAAATAATAATAATAAATGAATGAATGAATGAATGAATAAATAAATAAATAAATGAGCTAGAAAAGCACCCAGAGAGCGCAGACCTAAGCCAAGCACCATAGTTTCCCCCCTGGCGGTTTCTTCCGGATCTATCTCCTCAAGTATTAAAGCTAGATCAAATTCGTTGACATACTTTGGATGCGGAATTGTCTCAGCTACACGATGCCGCTTGTTAGAAATCTCTGCCTCTAATATTAAATGCACAGTAGGCCAAAATGTAAGAGTACCCACATTTTTTATATAAATTGCTATAAAATCCGCCATCTGGATCAGATCTGTACACATTGCAAACCCCTGAGTCAAATTTCATGAGCTTTGGGCAACAATTACCAGAGATATTGAGAGACAATTTTTTTGGGTCCCATTTACCCCAATGTTAACAAAAATTTCAAAGTGATCCAGAATCCAGGATTTCTTCTTTCTTCGGTCAGAAAGTAGATCAGGTCAATGCTCTAGAAACTAAATTTGTGATCGGTCACAGAAAGCAGCCTTTTCCTGTTTGTAATGGGTTTGTTGTTTCCCTTTAGTGTTTGTGGTGATTTTAGAAATGACATTATCAAACATGCATGTAATTTTGAGGTTTCTAATCGTTGCTTTTATCCAGAGAAAGCTGACCATTAAGAAGCAGAGGGAGGAGCAGCTGAGCGACAGCGGCAACACTAATGCTGGATAGATCTTTCTACAACAATATCCACCACAGATGAAAGCCCATTTATTCTGCTTGTCAACTGCGGTTAATGACCATTAAACATCTGGGGGGAGCATTAGATGCCTGAGGCCAGTCGTCAGTACTAGAAAGTAGAGGAAGTGTCAGTGGCCTCTCAGTACACATTCCCAACACTTTCATCAGACCCAAGATCCTGTCATTGTGCGTGTATGTGTGTGTGTGTGTTTGTTTGCAACAGCCGGTGGGTGGGTGGGTCTTGTAAAAAGGAAAGATTGAGCAAGAAAGAGGACATGGAAAGAGGGGATTTTAGACCTCTGTATTTCAGCAACTATAAAAGACAAAGTTTGAATGACTAAATTGTTGAAGTATTTTAGTGTGTGTGTGAGCAGGAGAGGAAAATTCGGGAGTGTGTGTGTACAATGTGTTGAACCCCGGGTGTCAGAGACGGAGAACAAAATGCTCGCTGTGCTTGAATGTGTGTCGACACTCTCTCTTCATGCTTGTTAGAAATGTGTGATAAAGTCTGGCTGTGTGGAGAGAGAAGAAAGTGTGTTTTGTGTGTGTGTGTGTGTGTGTGTGTGTGTGTGTGTGTGCCTACCAGGCTATGAAAGGACCACCCTGGAATCCATATAAGTGAGGTCATAACTCAAGTATCAGTGTCAGGGCTGTACATTCATAATGTACACCTAATTAACACATAGACACACTGAATTATTGTAGTCTCTCTTTTACTGTTACAATCATACACAGTCACACACACACTGTTTACAAATGAGCAAACACACACCTACTTCTAAATATATTTCTGAATATATATTTAACACCATTTTTGGGGGGGTTTCATGTTTTTGCTTTAGTTGAATAACATATAGGATAATATATTTTTACACCCTCAAGTTGTTGTCCTACTTGCAGCTGCTGGAGACTGCAAAGCTCATAACACCTCGCAGTACATTCATTGAAATCGAAAGATTTATGGGCATTTTATGGAGATCCTCTGAATGGAATATGAGGCATCTTGTGTGTGACAACGAATGTTTCATGTCATGTCAGTCCATCTGTTTGTGGACACATGGACATTTTGTCCAAACAGTGGCGCTAAGGGGGGCCACACATATTTTAATATGAAATTTGATGGCATCATGGCCAGCTGTTGGGATATGTTGCCCAAAACTGGGGAACCTGACCTGAAGATTTGTCGTAGTAGTAGAAAAGTGCATTGGGTTGAGATGGGTCAATCAATGTCTGACTTTAGCATGGGAGATTGCTGTTAAACATGGGTTTCTTTTAACCATAACTGCAATCGTTCCCTGACCATAATAGCGTGGTTATTACTGTAATCATGACAACAAACATCCCCTAACCTTGACAACAAAATAAATCTAACCCAAATCATAATGTTTCCTGAGCCTTAATGAAGTTATACTTATTTAAACAAAACCATGACCTAACCAAACTTTAACCATAGCAATGGCAACGGTTTGGGAAGGCACAGAAAAATCATCCTCGTCAGTATGTCATTGTAGAGGGCAGTTACCAGTGTCTTATTTTGTGCTTTAATTTTCGAGGACTTGTTGCAACATCCATATCATGGGACAAAAAATATCCATTGTTGATCTAGCATTCAGCTCTTACTGTATTTTGCATTGAGCACCAATCTAAGATCAACAGTTGACCATGCCCTATCACTCCATCCACTCATCCTTGGTTGAGTCTATAGCTGTTATTATTGCAAATATTATCAGCATTTTCAAGTGTATCATTTTCATTTTTTATCGTTTTTGCCACTTTAAAATATGTACAAAATAAAGGTTATTTGTTTTAGGAAAAATGGGTTTTAAAAGTGAATGTACTGTGTCCTAATGTTCGTTGTGTTTTGTAGAGTTTTATAGGGTTATAGACATTCCTGCAAAAAGAAATGCTGTCATTCATATATCCACAAAATCAGTTTGTACGTAATCTAAGTAATCACAAGTAGTAGGAAGTAGTAGGAACTATAAAATATGACAAACACTGCATAGAGAGGAGGTCAGGTGGATAGGTGGGTCAGAAAGTACCAGATTTTCACCCAGAAGACTGGTGTTCTTACCTGGTGTAAATCAGAATTTAGTGTTGATTTATTTGTTACATTACTTCTGTACTTAAGTAGCGCGACTTTCAGAGTTATTTTAAGCCAAACCACGATTTTTTCCTAAACCTAACTAAGTAGTTTTGTTGTCTAAACCTAACCAAGTTGTTTCCTGTGAAGAAATTTATTTTGCTGGACAGTCAAAGTAAAACACGAAAAATGTGGAAGAACTTTTTGTAGGATATCATATGAACCGTTGTATGATGATACGTTGAGACATTTTGAGATACTGCTATGTTTGACTATATTATTTGAATGTGGATTAACATTTGATATATGAAGGAATGTCGGATTAGCAAATCAGAAATGAAAAATTAGAAGGTTACAACTTCTGCTTTGCTCAAATGTTAGAGGCTGGTTGGTTGTTACATAAATATCTGATTACCTTACTATAGTAGGTGCAGTTAGCTTAAAAGGAATCACCTGCGTTCTTGCTATTTAAGAGGCATCTGCACTGTACATTTGTGACAATCATGAGGGCCGGGTGGCTAAAAATGTTGTCTTTTTGTCTAAATAAAGACCTCTTCTCAATGAGAGTGACCCTCATCTGACATCACAAGTCAATAAAATGGAAACTCTACATGTAAATGTATCTCTGAGTTTGAGTTATCACTGGTCTAAAACATACTAAGATAAACTGGCTGGGTCCAGTCAGAAGTTGAATAAACTTCAGACAGTAACTAACCTCAAGTCTACTCTCTCTTTCTCAACAATCGTTCATCAAACCATCGTTTATGCAGTCCTGGGAGGAATAAAGCGTTAACACCACTGAATTTCACGTTTGACATGTTATTCCTATGCGGAGAGAAAGTTTAGTCTGTATTCAAGAGCATTTATTAGTGTGTCGGACTTTCATACTGATGTACGCTTTCACAGGTAATCATGATGATTTTCATGGGAAACAGCATACATCTTCTGGATTTGAAAAATATGATCATATACTGTAAAGTTCATTTAGATGTTAAAGTTCAGGCAAGTAAAAAAAGTATTATAACCCAAAAATGGAATGGCTCTGGGTTTTTCATAAAGAGTCACGAAACAGCTAAGAGTTATTACAGTTATGCATAAATTATCATACTGAATAATGATTCCAGTGTACACATCTGGTGCATGATGATTTTTAAAGATGTAAAACTATTTCTAGAGTATGAAATAAATCAACCAAATTGTGGGGCTCAGCTGTGCGGCATTTCTCAAAGCAGACTTTGAGGTGAATGAGTTATGAGTGATGGAGGTTACATCTGAAAGTGATAGAAAGTCTCTTCACTGAATGCTTGTGAACTGTCTGTAGACTCTGCTTTAGAGTCAAACTGCTGTTAAGTTTAGGCCTATACCCCACACATATTGTCAAAACCGGGAAGGTAAAAAATGGCATCAGAACTACGAAAACTTATTGAATTTGTCATGTCAGTCATTAGTCATGTTACTCAGTGTCATTTGTGAGTTATGTGAGTCTTGAGAGCTTAGTCAGTGAATCAAACATCAATGCTGTTTGTTTCCTAACCCTAAATAATTGGCGGTGTCGCCTAAACCTTACTTCCTATGAAAATGTAAGTTTATAGTAAAAGGATGCTATGCATGTAACAAGCTGATATTGACACACCATCCCTGACACATCCAAAACCAATGCTAAAGGTGCACCTAGTGTGTTCGTATCCATTACTGAGGGGGCACTGACCGAGTGGCAGTATTTGATGAGTTGGGAGTTAGAATGTGTTGGAAATGCCCAAGATATGACACAGTATTGGGCAGCATGGCTCAGGGCCGCCTATTTGTTTGGAGGTGTTAGAGCTACTACCTCATACTGGTTTAACAAGCCTGATTTACTGAGATGATTTAAGAGTTACGCTCCATTGAAACCAGCATATAAAGATTTCAATTTTGACTGTGAGCCTGATCCACAAATTCCCACTTGGCAAGTATTGCGTGAATGACAAGTGAAACTGAGAAGACATAACTTTCCATAGTTCTTCCATCCCTCCTTTCATAAAATCTGCCCTTAGTTGTCCTCCTTTCCAGCTATGTTCCACATTCATTCTATTCCATTTCTATTCTTCTCTCTCTCCATCCTGTTTCCTTGCTTCCTATGCTTCAACATCTTTGCACTGGTGATAACCTCCTTTTTCTCCCTTCCCTTCCTTTTCTCCTGAAATCCTCGCACCTCACCCTTTCTCATCGCTTCTCCACTCTCTTGCCCTTTCCTCCTTACCTTTCCTCTTCCATAGTTGCTCACCTCTTTCCCTTTTCCCTCACCTCTCCTCCCCCTTTTTCTTTTCTTTTCCTCTCCCCTTAACTCTTTTCCACACATCTTCCTTTTCTCTCCGTTTCTCCTTCTACTCTCTGCTTCCCTTCAACTCATCTTCTATCACCTCTCTTTTCCACAGTGTTCCTCTCCTGTCTCCTCCTCTCCACCTCACTCCTCCTCCTCCTCAACCTCCCCCCTTCTCCTCTTTGCCAACTCTCCACACAATGTGCCCATTGTTTCCATACTCCCACCCTAGAAAGCACAGAAACAGGACTTCTATAACCCAGGATACACTACTAAACACCAACGCACACATAGGCTTTTCATTCTCTTAACTTTCTCTTTAACATCACGGGCGAGTGCACACAAACCGCACACCCTCACACTCGTACACGGTTGCTGCAGAGCAGCAGGGCTCAGCACAAGGACAGGATTGAGTGTTGGTGTTGAGTCATGTGTGACTGCAGCCGTGACGGGCTGATTCACGGCTCGTCAGTGGATGATACCCCTCCAACCACTTAAGCACTTCCATCTCAGCACACAAACCCAAAACTGACATGTTTAGTCATTATGGGATGACTATGAATAGGATAGAATTTAATAACATAGAATGGGATTAGTTTTACAAAGCAGGCCATATTTGAGTAGAACAGAAGAGAACATCATAGATTTAAACAATGTGATTAGTATTATAAATGCAGCCTTGTCTCCAAAAAAATTACATTCCCATAAAGTGCATTAATTGAAGGAAAGGTATTTTGTCACAGACTGCATTTGTCTTTGACATATCACAAATACGTTTGTAAAGGTCTTTGCACACCAACTCAAATGCGTTTTTTCAATCCGTCCTCCACTGAAAAATGTTACACACAGCAACCCTGTACACTGAGTCCACTGCATTTTATTATTCTATAAGTTGCAATGTGAGACATAATTAAATTAATTATGTGGGTGCAATGGGCAGTGCTAGTCCCAAACGAGGCTAATGAATAATTGACATTGGAAAGAAGCTATGGTTTAGCTGCCTAAAGCACAATCACTGCTATCTAATCTTTCCTACATCCTTTGTTTTGTGGCCATCCCTGATTTCAAACTGTTCTCCAATCACCTGCAACAATATTCAATCTTTAAATTACAAATATTGATAGTCTTTTATTTCTTTATTGTAAAGTGCTTTGTGCCGGGAGACGAAGTGAAGTCGTTCATGCCATTTTAGATGACGATGCTTCCGCGGACCGTGGCTCAGAGCGGTCAAACAACTTTTCACCAGAAATCTGCACACTTCAATGATGGATGAAAGGTTTGGAGCTGCTGCGTAAATGCGACTGACACAACATGAAGTAGTATTTAGTTTTAAATGTGTGACAATTTCGGATGAAAAACACAAACTTAGTATAATAATAAGTGTAACAAGCGAGAAAGTGCACTACGGGGGCTGGTAGAGGAGTCAAACAAACACTGGACTTTCCCTCAGGAGACTGCTGTTTGTGTACCATGTGAAATGACCAATGATGTTTTTTACTAAACCTAATCTAGTAGTTTTGTTGTCGTAACCTAAGTAAGTAGTGTTGTTGCATTTTTGCGGTTAAAACTGTGATTGTAATCTATGACAAAATACATTTCCTTCCAGAGAGAATTCAGTTTAGTTGTACAGGAATGTAATTTTGTGGGAGACAGGGTTGTATAAATGAGACCATATTTGACTAGAATAGAGTTGAATAGAACATGATTTGACTTACAAACAACATCGAGACAGACTAGACTACTTGACTTGACCCTACTCAACTAAAATACAATAAAATGTGTGCTGTCTTATAAACTACACCATATTTGACTTGATTTGACATGACTATCAAGAATATCATATAGAAAGGGCAAAAAAATCACATCTGAATATTAAAAGAATTGTGCATTTCCAGTTATACTAAGGAAACCACACTGCGGGAGATTCATCACACCACCAACAGAAGCACTTCTGAAGCATGTAGTCTGGGATATACTCTGACAAAATAATGTTTTATTCCCCAGGGAGAAGGCGTTAACACGCTAAATTACACACAGCTCCATAGAGATGAGCTGAGTGGCTTTCACAGTGGCTTCTGGTTTGTCCAAAGCCAACGAAAAGCAATGTTTTATTTCTAAATAGCCAGAATCATAAATAACATATAAAGCCTTTTAAATTTGGCTATAAATTCTGCCAGGGATCATATCTTGGGAATGCCTAGTGAAAACCAAAATCCAACTCATGGGTTATTATCTGTGGAGCGGTGTATAACGTTCCCTTTCATTTTGTAAAATGTCTATCTAATAAGCTTCTTTGCTTTAAGGTCTTGCTGCTATGATCTGTTCCACATGTTTTGGTAAAGCAGGTTTGGCAGAAACAGTAAAAAAAAATATATATAATCATGAAAGTAATCCTTCAAACCCTCAGAAATGCAGTTTAGAGTAACATAAGTATAATCTGTATCGCACAAGTGCATGGTGTGTATACTACTTCACACCTAAACTAACACACAAATACACTTGGGTCCTGCCTAGAGAAACACTTAACAGCTCTCTGACGCTTAAAGATATATATTATTTAATGCATTCACAGTTGCATTTGTTTCAGCGCAAAAACCATGACTGAGTTCAGATAACCAACCCTTACCATATGTGTCAGGTTTCTCTGCAGCTTATTGTTGGGTGTGTTCAGTCGTCCTCTAATGAAATCACACTATTGGAGACAGATTCCACAGATTACATCACCACAGATCAGATGCAATATGTGATTGCGTCAGTGCGGTCTGCAGAGATTTCGTGGGCTCGACTCGAAAGTGTTCAGATTCATCACTGACTTATCTGCACTGAATGCAAACAAATGCTTACGTACATGTATAGCCATGATCTGCACGGCTCTGCAACAGCACATTGCACTTAAACCAATGATTATGAGATTTACACACTGACTTTCAGCTTTAAGGTTGAGAGTCCTCACTTCCATATTGGGTGACTTATGGCACTTTTATACATTGTCCCCAAATTCCCAATTCTGGAACAATGCAGCAAGACAGTATTTTTAAACACCCAGACAAGACGACCAATGCGTTTCTATGGCCAAGCAGTGGAATGTTCTTGACAGACCAAGCCAGTCACCTGACCTCAGTTCAACTGTACATGTTTTACTTGCTGAAGACCAGGCTAAAGGCAAAAAGCAAGCTTTTTATTTTTGCACTTTTGAAAACAGTGGTTAGCAAAAAAGCAAAAAAGGAAAAAAAGGAATAAAAAAAGGCAGGCTGTTTTCATACAGTGTTCGCCGCTATGAAAAGTAATGTTCAGTAAATTGTATAATTGATACAAAATCAATTGGTATGTAATGCATGCAATTATGAAACAGAAAATATAAAGAATGACAAACGCTGCATAGGGAGGAGATCTGGGTGGATCAAATCAAGTCCATCTTTTCCTAAACCTAACTACAGTAAGTGTATTTTGTTGCTCAAACCTCCATACCAAACGACTTATTTGTTCATAACTTTTTGTACTTTAGTAACGCCCCTTCCATAATCTTTTCCTGAACTTAACCATGTTGTGAAGACAACAATTAATTTTGAAAAGACTGATGCATGTAACGAGCAGAAAATTTTGTTGGAAATATAAATATAAATGAGGAATAACTTTTCGTAAGATATCATACGTACCCTTGTATGAGGATATGTTGAAAAGACAGACACCTTCACTTTGTGCAGTTACAAATGGATAGACCAATAGTATGCACACAAAACCTATAATGACAAAGCCTTTGGCAGCAATTGAGGCTTCAAGTGTTCTTAGGTAAGTGCATTTGGGCCATTTCTCCTTCTTCCTGGCAAATCCTTTCATGCTCTGTCTGACTAGACAGCGAGTGTGTGAGAACTGCCATCTTAAGGTCCCTCTACAAATGTTCTAAAGTGATCAAGTCCAAGCTTTGACTCTTGCAGAGACTTGTCCTGAAGACAGTCCAGCGTTGGCTTGGCTGTAGTTTTCAGGTTGTTGTCATGCTTACAAGTGAAAAGTCTGAGGTTGTGCACACTCTGGAGCAGGACTTGAGCATTTGGTTCCATTTTGTCCCACCAGAGAGGGCTACTTTATTGAATACTTGTGTAAATGACATACTGAATATCATTTATTGATTTTAATAAATTTGCAAAAATATCCAAACACATTTTCACTTTGTCATCATGTGTGTTTCCAAAGAACTTTATTTAATAAAATCAAAATTAAACCTACATCACAATCGAGTGTGAAAAAGTGAATGCTTTCTAAAGCCACTGTACTTTATATAAAAATGGCACTAAACAGTCAAATTATTAATTATTATTGTCCATATTTACTAAAGGGTTGACAGAAGAAGCACTTTAAGGCGTTCTGATTTAGAAGCAGAAATATGGGATGAATGTTTTCAGTTACTCCGGCTGATTAGACTTCTGCTCAGTTTTCCACAGCTTTGATGAAAATTTATTAGGTCATCTACCAGTAAGAATGGTAAAGGAGTGATTTGTCCTGTTCTTACAGGTTCAACAAAGTTAACAGGAGATTCAGGAATATGTCAATCAATTAGGATGTATATGCCCACATAGTCCTCAGAAGAGGTCTGATTGTCCACCCCGGGTAGGGAATGAGTCTTTACCCCAAGTGAAGGAGTTCAAGTACTTCGGGGTCTTGTTAGCAAGTGAGGGAACAATTGAGCGTGAGACTGGCCGGAGAATCGGACCAGTGACGATCGGATCAACCTTGTGGTGAAGAGAGAGCTGAGCCAGAAGGCAAAGCTCTCGATCTACTGGACAGACTTTGCCCCTACTCTCACCTATGGTCATGAGAGCTAGCTCATGACCGAAAGAACTAGATCGCAGGTACAAGCAGCCAAAATGGGTTTTCTCAGGAGGGTGGCTGGTGTCTCCCTTAGAGACAGGGTGAGAAGCTCAGCCATCTGTGAGGGACTCGGAGTAGAGCAGCTGCTCCTTGCCATTGAAAGGAGCCAGTTGAGGTGGTTCGGGCATCTGTTAAGGATGCCTCCTAGGTGCTTCCCAAGGGAGGTGTTTCAGGCATCACCAGCTGGGAGGAGGCCCTGAGGCAGACCCAGGATTAGGTGGAGAGATTATATCTCCACCTGGGCGATATAATGCCTTGGGATCCCCCAGTCAGAGCTGGTTAATGTGGTCTGGGAAAGGGAAGGTTGGGGTCCCCTGCTGGAGCTGTTGCCCCCGCGACCCGATCCCAGATAAGTGGTTGAAGATGAGTAAGTGAAGTACAGTGAAGATGAGTTTGTCAGAGGGAATTGCATCTGACTTTTAACATCTGGAAAAAGCAGGTGATGATTTTGATCCAGTGAAGATGCATTTGCAGGGTGGTGTCAATTAAAGCATAGATAGTTAGCAACTACAAGTTGAACAATACTTTGCAATGGAGTGGGAGAACGCACTGATGCTTATGCACTCTAGTTGTTATATATAGTGCTAGGGGAGGGGTTATGTTAAGGAGGCTCAGTGCATCATCAAGCCATGTTTTCAGCCCCACCTAAAAAATCCTGAACACTAAACTGGATGGCCTAACCCCACAGTCCAGTACTACAATGTTAACACATTTCACATTTTTTTTCAGTAACTATTTTCCAACATTTATAATGTGTTTTGAAACAAATTTCTGAATTTCCTTTACAAGGCCTTTAAATACAAACCTATCTGATGAGAGGATGAAATGCAGGAGAGATGGGCAGAGAAGCTCAGGGGAATGAGGGGATTAGGGAAATGAATAGGGAAGGAGTGGATTGGCAGGAAACCTCATGAGGCTGATTCAGAGGAGTGTATTTTCAGGTGAAAATAATCAGGGTGGGGCAGACAATCAAAACTAGCAAGAAAACACACAAAGGCAAGAAGTAAACCAAACATGACGCATGAGGACAGAAAACACTAAACGAATGCATGAAAACAGTAACACAACAGAAAATCAAAACATCTAGAAATCCTAATCCTTTTCTTGATAATTTATGTAATATGAGATAGTCAAAAATCTTAACAAATGTCCAAGGGCCTCTGACCACAGAGCCAACCTGTGACAAATCTATTTAAAGCTGAAATCTCGCACCTTGATTTTTCATGAATCTTTCATTTAATCACTGAACTTTTTCTGGCTCTGACAGCATTAGGATTATTTAACTATTTACGGACATGAAGCCTTCCCGTTATGGGAAGAATGCACCATTTCAGTTCCAAAAGTGTCTTCTCTTCACCAAATATTCCAACTTCTGCAACAGAGAATACTTTTTTGCATTCACTTGAATTTGTATTTTCGGTAAATGCTACACTGTTAACCTCATGTGAATATACAGTAAACGCCATCAAATGAAAATAGAGTCAGCAATGTAATCTCGTAGTCATTGTTTCACTTTTACAGAGTCACTGTCCTAACGGCAGTAGCTCAGTCTGTAGGGAGTTGGCTTGGGAACCGGAGAGTCACCGGTTCAAGTCCCGACATGGACCAAGCTGGAGAGGTGCCAGTTTACCTCTTGGGCACTGCCGAGGTGCCCCTGAGCAAGGCACCAAACCCCCAACTGCTCGGGGCGCTTGTCAGGAGCAGCCCCCTCACCAGACACCTCTCCAATTGTTGCATGTATATGGACCTGTTTGTGCATGTGTGTGTATAAGTTAACAGAGTGAAAAAATTGAATTTCCCCTAGCGGGACTAATAAAGGAATATCTTCTTCTTCTTCTTCTCTTCTTCTTCTTCTAACACTTATAGTACAAACCTCAGTGCAACACTCAATACAGAAGAGTCAGCAAGCATAACGGAACCTGCGGCATGTGTCTCAAATAGCGTAACAGAGTACTTGGTTGGGTTTTTACATATTCTTACTGAGCCATGCTTTGAGTGACTGTGAACACATCACACACAAAGGTAAAGTCATTTGCAAAACCTACTGTATGTACTGTGTTTAAGGGATATTCTGGAGATACAGCTGGGTTCAAACATAATTTCCTCATTTTTGCAGATTTTGCTTCCTCTTTCTATTTTCCCATGACTAACTTGAGACATCCTTTGCATGATTTTAACCCTCACTGCCTTCACACACACACACACACACACACACACACACACTACACACACACACATACATAAGCTACATAAGACATACATACATAAGACATAAGCTTTGTCAATATAATGAGATTATCATTAGACACGTTATTGATTGGCCATGATAATGGTCCTCACATGTCTATGATAACTGAACGATATTCAGTTATGTTGAATACAGGGTTTCTGCCAGTATATTGCAAGCCCAGCAGGCCTGAGATGAGTGCTGGGCAAAATATCAGGGAATTATGTATATTTTAAATGTCAGTAAAAGTCCTCCATTATTTTATTATTTGAAAGCTTTTATTCTGAAGCAGCACAATCAGGAAATGTTGGTTTTCATAAGCAGCAACTTAACACGACTCCTATGCATGCTGCAAAAGAGAAAAGGTAAACTAAAATATATCTGTAAGTACAAACTTAACTTTCTGGGTGGTGATGACAGCACTGCACTGCACTATGTAGACATTAAGAGCAGACAGGAAATGGTGCTCAACAGGTACGCTGACACCTTAAAAACAGGCAAGTAGGTATGCACCTACCTGCTTTTTTCTCTTTCTGTCTGTATTTTTTTCTTTCTCAATCATCTTTTTTTTTTATTTTCCCAGTGCCAGTTTCCATTTCCCTAGGTTGTCTGGACATGTTAAATGCATTAAAGGGCTGTGAAACCAACCTGATTGGGAAGACGTCCAAATTTTGTTTTTTTAATGCCACACAACAAAACTATGGTTATGACAGCAGTTAGGTTAAGGCAACAAAACCATGGTGTTGGGCTTAAAATAAGTACGTAAACTAAGTCAGATATGTATGGAAACAACTTTGAGAAATGTGAATGACTGCATCATTCATACCATGTTTAGTGCAACCAGACTGGTGAGACATGGTTGCTGCAAGACATTCAAAGATAACACAACCTTGCTTGCTAGCTTGCTAACCAGTTGCTACCTGTTCTTCTAGTTTAACTCCTCTGCACATCTTCTTAGGATTAATGACATGAAGCAACCATGAGAAGATAATTTTTGATGGGAATAGTCAACACCACAACACCAGATGTAGCATGTGACAGAGGAGCGGTCAAAAGTCAGAGAACCACAATTCCCATGATGGCGCCCATCATGTTATCATCCCCCCAACGTACAGTAACCACATTATAAGTTGTCAAAAATGTGTACTATCCTAAACTGCATTCTTTGTGTGTCACTCACACACACACACACACACACACACACACACACACACACACACACAATGGCAGCAATCTTCTAACTGACAAGGGCAACTTCCTGTCAAAACCACAGTTTTATTTTTGCATTAGCTGATATAAGAACAAAATGGCAGAGGAGTTTATGAGGTTATGTGCTACATTTACATCTCTTCATGCATAAGCATAAGCAGCAAAGGTCTCATAGCCAGAACAGTCTCCAATAAATGTATCCTTAATGTACCATTGCCAGCAATAAAGTCCTACAACAGGGCATCTTAAAAAGTTAAAAAGACCTACTCATGTGTTGTCTAAACCTTAAGAAATGGGGGATGGCTTTTAACACAGCTTCTCTTTTTGTCTGCCAGGTGGCCAGGATTTAAGTATGATAATAGGGTACACTCCAAGGTGTCCTGATAGATAGTAGGCCATTTGAGGGGGGAGGAATAACAGACTAGGTGGTGGAAAGGACACTCCACTCAAATCATCAAAGAACGGATCGTTTGATATCTTACTTATCAAGAGTTATTCCTCATTTTTTGTGCATTTTCCTACAAATGTCCAGCAGCATGTGTCAATGTATGCTTGTTACACGCATTCAGTCTTTTCAAATTAAACTTCTGTCTTAACAGGAAACAATTTGGTTTGGGTTCAAATAACTATGGAAGTGACATAACTTAAGTCCAGAAGTTGCATTAAATAAGTCAACCATGACCTTGACGAAAGTCCAGTTTTTTTGACCCAACCATCCACCCCGACCTCCTTCCCACATCACATTTGTCACTAATTATACTTCCTGGTTCACGATTACGTGGATTACATACAAACTGATTTCATGGGACATACAAATTAATGAGTACATTAATTACTTTCGGTAGTTATAGCTACCAATGGTGTATGAGAACAGCCTTGTTTTGTGTCTTGATGTTCTACACACCCAACTTTAAAAGTCTATTTTAAAAAAAATGTGTACAGCCTTGCATTAGTTGCCGCTGACCACCAAGAGGTATTTTATCACAGAACATTAGGTTTTTACTATAAACTAAAAAGTGTAAAGCATAAGTGGTCCACTTGAAGTTTGGTTTTTAGATTTACTGTCTGTTATTACTGTTTTTGACTGCAGCTGATGAATTAACCAATGTGTGTTTCCTCAATAAGTCCCATGTCACTGCAAACCAAAAGTGTGATCAGGACTAGAACTGCGGGAGAAACCACATTGTGGTCCGTCATGCTTTTAAGATGTCCAATGTGATCACCAACTTGATCATGATCAGCAGTTGAAGAAGAAGTAGTGGTCTGACCACATATTCACACACAAACTGGAAGGGAAACTGCAGAAGAAAAATTTGCACCTTTCTTAAAAATTCCCACAGAAATGGTGCACAATAGACTAAAAGTCTATTGTGATCTATCTGCGAAGCTCCCTACACAACATGTATATCGGTATACGTATAAATGTAAAGAACACTATGAATCTTTAATATTCTAATAGCTATGAGAACTCTTGCTTGAATAATTTCCTCTGCTCACATGACCTTGAAAGAAATTTCATTTCTGCCATAATGGCTCAAAAATGTGACTCTGTTACCTGAATGTGGAAACAATCTGGATGTTGGGAGTAAGAATGGGTGGAATGCAGGTCCTTAGATGAGGGGGAGGAGGTATCATGCCTTCAGTAATCACAACACAGATGTTGCAAGGACCCTCTCTTTTGACGGATGTCAGAGCTCATGCAGGGAAACATAAAACAGTTATCTTCAGGGGGGACAATAAGTCTTTGCAGTGAGATTTTTGTTTAGATTGAATAAGAGGGTCTGAAGTCAGAGGTATCAGCTTATCCCTTTTCAGCATGTCACAAGTTGTGGAATAACTTTGGGATGAGTATGTTTTTGTAATCCTGTCAAATCTATCAACCAGAACTTTACAGATGAACTAATACCCTGCACTTCTTCACAGGTTACTGAGGAAAGCACTGAGCTCCTGAGAACTATCCTGTCCCCATATTTTGAGTGCTGGTGTGTCATAATGGGTCAGGGTGTTCTCAGACTACTTCTCTTTAACTACAAAAGGTAATGCGCTGTAATTTGTATATCACACAAAATCCATGCTTATGTAATCCATGTAAGAGTGAACCAGGAACTATAAAGAGCGACAATTGGGAGGAGGAGGTCGGGGCAGGAGACCTCTGTTTGTGTCCCGTGTGAAACCCACACTCAATATTGATTTATTTTTAACTTACTTAAGTACATACTTACTTAAGTTATGCCACTTCCGTAGTTATTTTAACCCAAACCACAATCTTTCCTAAACCTAACCAAGTTGTTTTGTTCCCTAAACCTAACCAAGTTGTTTCTTGGGAAGAAGTTAGTTTATTTTGAAAAGACTGTATGCATGTGAGCGGAAATGTTCGTAGTAGAACGCATAAAAAGTGAGGAATAGGTTTTTATAAGATATCATGCAAACCACTGTATGAGGATGTGTTGCTAGGGTGACACAGATAAATCAGAAATCAATTGTGAAATGCTTCGGAAACTTAAATATACTTGTGCTTTACAGTATGTTAACTAAAATATAGTTAAATTAATCCGAAAGTAGCTCAACCTTTCTCACTTTTAAGCATTAGTTCTTGCAGAGTGCTCTGTATGCAGAGGCAGACATAGTGAAAACAGTTCCAAACAGTTTTTCCTGTGTGAATCTGTTCTTGTCATCTCTATCTCTTATTTCCTCATGTTGTAACCCTATATGGTAGCTGTGCTTGTGGTAAAATGCTGAATAATATGCATTTTATCATATATTTTACTATTAGAATATGGGTAAAATGATAATGTCTTTTGTTTTGTTGCTAGGAATGGAAGCTAATATGAGTCAAAACCCATCCATCTGAAAAAGTTTGATGACCCCAAATTGTCTTTCATCACTCAAGATTATATTTGCTTTCGGTCTTTAAAATGTACAATTTGCTAGAGTGTTTTCAGCAAACTGGTAAGAATGACTAAATGAAGATCTATAAGCTACAAAACAGGCCTTAGAAAGCCATAGGTCAGGACACCAAGTGGGCTGCAGCCCTATTTCTGAGGAATTTCGCAATAAAGAGTAATAATAATTCATCATGTCCAAAGTGGAAAGGTTAAATGTCTGTATTTTCATTCCAAAGCTGAAAATGCTGAAGACCTAATGCTCTAGTTGCCTCATATCATCTCCAGCTGTAGCTGTTGTGATGTGTCTCAGCAGTTTAAAGTCAATATGGCACGAGATTCCACAGAGGGCCACATAGTAAGAAGAAATCTAATTTGTTCAAAACTTCCCATATATCAACCAGGGAAAGAAAGGTTTCCTGCAAAGTATAAAGTCAAAAAATGTGCCTCATTGTAAAACGCTGTTCTGAGAATGTGGATTCCATAATTAAAACAGCTTGAAAGCCACTGCCAACCTAATCTATCTGCATAAGTGTAAATCGTTCTCACACGCCACCATACCATCAAAGACCCCCTGAGGTTTGTGGCAGTGGGTGGGAGGTAGACAATGTCCTTGCCATCACTTGTGAATACACAAATAAACACTCACAGACACACACAAACACAAACCATTTGAGCCTCAGATCAGAATTGGGCAACATCAAAAGGGCAAGGATAGCGTGCCGGGAGCATAGGCTTTTTATACAGTAGACCTTTGCAATCAGATTAAAAAAATGTTTGTTTGTTATTGACCTCAGACAGCAGGTAAAGCCCTGTCTAAAGAGCATCTGTCAAACTGCATAGTGGAGGCTGTTACCCTGGCTTACTCTGCTGCAGGACAGGTACCCAGAGAGCCTGTGAGCGCACTCTATTAGGGGTGTGGCCACTTCCTGGGCACGGTTACAAGTGGTCATGGTGGAGCATGTAAGTGCTTCTGCCTCTTGGGCTATCCCACACACTTTGTAAAGTTTAATAGCCTTGATATGAGAGAGTCTTCAGCAGCTCATTCAGTTTTGAATGATGCCACATGTTGGTTGCTATGGTTTGCCATATTTCTACCGTTATTAATATAGTATTGAATGAGCTGTTTGAAATGAAGTCAAATGTTTGGGTTGTGCTCCAACCCTGGTTTTATGAATGAGAATGAGAGTTTGTGCAATAAGGTCTCACTGACACCAGTCAGGCTCACTGACATAGGCCTGAGGGGCCCAATCACAGCCTGTCATGGCCAAGTATAGACTTGGCTGGGAGGAAAGGGCTATCGCTTTATTTGGTGGATGCTGCTGGAGACAGCAATAAGGCATTATTACGAACTCTTGTTGTCATTTGTAAAAAACAGGGTTGTAGTACAACCCAAATGTTTTGTTGCCTAAAACTTACTGCGGCCATTGCTTTAGTTTTGTTGCCTAAACATAGCCACGACCGTTTCATGGTAACAATGTGGCGTTAAATGATGTGTGAAAAGTGGTTTTCACAATGTTAAGCCTGTAGGGTATAACAGACAGACAGACTTACAAACTAACTCACTAACTTACAAACAAACTTACAGACTTAATTGTTGGTCAAGTGAAAATTCTGACCTGACCTGCTCTGAATGGCATATCAAGAATTTCCAGAGAGATAAGAAATACTCCTCTGGGGACACAAATACCAATGTTCACAGCAGCCAGGCCAGCAGTTATTGAGATATCCTGCTTTGGGCCAAAATATTGAACATCTTCATTGACCATCACTTGTTGGGTAAAAAAAAAAAATGGAACTTGTGAATGAAAAATCAGAACTCTTTCCATGAGCTGTCATGACTACTCATTCAAGAACAACAGGAAGGACCTGGCCAGAACCAAATCTAGATCATTAATGTTTGATAATAAAATATTGTTGCAGCTTTTGACTTTAGAGATGCAGCAAATTGTATCTTTATATCAATCACAGCCACACATTCTTCTCTTCTCTGTCCTTGTTGCAGGTGTTAGCATTGGTCAGACCAAACAACATCATCAGTTTTGCTGATGATGTGGTTTGGTCTGCTGTATTTCAAGGCCTGAGTCCAAGGCACAGCACGGTGTACAGTAGACAGCATCAAGGCATATACTTTGGGAAGATGCCAACACCACAAGAAACGTTGGAGGACCATCAACCTGCTGCTGACCTCTTCATCATGTTTTAGCAATTACACCTACAGTGCCGACAACAGAAGTTGGACAACTGATGCTGGCATATGGATAACTTGTTTTTGTTTTAAGTAAGGGGGAGAGAGGAATGAAGAAAACAAACAAAAAAAAATCCAAACGCATTCTCTGTCTGCAGATCAGCGTGGAAAATCAAGACAGATGTCAAACTTTTACTCCCAGACCCAACGCCCGCTTGTGTTTTTTTCCGCTCGCTCCCTTCCACAAATATTGTTCCAATCCCAGAGTTTGATAAAGAGCCCAATCTCTGGCGCAACAAGTCCCTCATTCCAGCCGCGCGTCCCCGTTCTCGACCCGTATAGGCGCACAGCCGAGCGTCTTCTATCGAAATAACGGTGCGCACCGCTGATTCAGGCATCTGCTAATGCCATCAAAGCCTTTATCTCAACCGAACGCGTCTACGTGGCAGGTATACTTTGATTATGCAAAGATGCCTACATCCGTGCGCTGAAGTGAGTCAAAGATTTTTTTTTTCCTGTGGAGCAAATATATAAGAATTAATTCAATAAGCTGGATGAAATACTTACTGTCTTCTTTTCCAATGAGAGCAGTAGATAGTTAGTTTAGCTTACTCCCTGGCTGGCTCCTGGATGTCCCAACTCAAGTTTGATTCGAGGTGCCTGAAAATTCCTCCAACAGACAGACAACTCCTAGAGAGACTCTGCCGGCGCAACTCGTGTGTCAAAGTCGCAGCGGTGTAAGAAAAGACTCCAAATCCGAAATACAGCCAGGTAACCCTTTCATTTTATGTCCGTGCAGAAAATATCTCCTCCGATATTTTTTTCCCCCCACCGGTATGTCCCTGTTTTTGAAGTTGTTTTAATGATTTGTTTCCAGATGAAGTCGCCTTGATGCTCTGTGCTGCGTCTCCGTGCCTCTCTGCGCTGGCGCGACGGCTGCGCCAAGCTCTCTCTCTCTCTCTCTCTCTCTCTCTCTCTCTCTCTCTCTCTCTCTCTCTCTCTGCTGACCGATCGACCGACTGCCACACACACTCTGCAGGAGAGGACCTTTGTCTGCACATGACGTCACCCACACACACTCATGCAGACACACACACTGCAAAAAAAAATAATAAAAAAAATAAAAAATAAATAAAAAATGAAGAGTGGCACTGAAATTTGTATCTTATTTTGCTTGAAACTTTTTTTTTTCAAAAAGGTGTTACAGCAATTGACTGCAAATAAAATACTTTTCTTTAAAATAGTCTATTTTTAATCACTTGACACAGAACACAGATGAAACTTTCTCAGTAACAAGTGCATTTACATCAGGCATTCACAATCCTCCCCTTATCATGTGGGGGGGAAAATGTCATTTCATGATATAAATGCCCTGTTATCCAAGACATTTCTTGTAGCATTCGCAGTTAGGAGTTGTTCTTTTTCCCTCGGCGCATAATTGGAAACACATTTTTTTTGTCAGTAACTTGTTAAGAGAGAGACAGGAAGGGAGAGAGGGGTGGAGTGAAGCAGAGAGAAAAGGAGAGCGTGAGACTGACACCGAGGGACTCAAAGACATATTGTATTCCTTACCAATTAACCCTCCACATAATATATTGGAAATATTTCCCCCCGTCTGCCTGTGCTGGTGTCTAAGTGAAGTTTCAACCTTCTCATATGAAGTTCTCAGGTTATGAGAAAGTATTTGGTATAGGGACAGTTATGTCTGGCAACTTTTACACCATCTGTGAACAGTTAGTGAGGTGTTTGTAGTAAACCCACCGCCTTGGCTGTGGAATGAAATGAAGTATTAAAGCCACTATACGTTGAACACTAGAACATTTTCTCATTTGTCTCATTATGTGGTTACATTCAGTGTTATTTAGAATTGATTTCTAGGTAAGGCACACTAATGTTGCTGCTGTCTCTGCAAGATATCTCCCAAGCAGGCACCATATAAAGCTGGGATGAGACTGTACATAGAGGGTCAGGGCCAGCAAGGTATTGTTTTATCCCATGTAGAGCTGAGGCAATTAGTCGATTAGTAGGTATTTTGTCAAGCTATTATTCACCAAAGTCGTTGTCAAGTAAAAATGGAAAACATTCCTCACTTCCAGCTTCTAAATTGATTTTTCTTGTGCAGTACTATACTATATTGTACTAATGCATTTTAGGCATTTCAAATGTCATTTTAACACCACAGGCTTTACGTCATGAAACAGCTTTTTGTGTGTCATTTAATGCCACGGTGTTACCATGAAATGGTTGGGGTTATGTTTATGTATGTTTATATGTAAACCATATGGTAATGTTGCAGTATGGTTTAGAAAAAATATCCCAGTTGGGCTTAAAATAACTACATAAACTATGTAAACTAAGTAAAATATGTAAACAACATAACATAAGTACAGAAAACACATCACAAACGTCCCTCAAATAACTTCAAAATAACTGAACAACACTTTGGAACATGAACACCAGTCTCCTGGTTGATAGTCCTGTGTGTGTTGGTTCCACCCACCTCGGAACAAAAAAGTCACACAGAGGAAAGACAAAAGTCATGATACACGTGCCCACGAAAGGTTGTTGCCAAGTAAATGTAAACATACAGTAGGTTGTCTTAGGCATTTAAAAACGTCCAATGCTGCCATTGTTCTTGTGAGGACAGTCTCAAACAGCCCTGCCTCCTAAAAATAATGTTCCCATACAACAAAACCGCATTAACCGAATTGTGTTTTGAGGGAAACGTATTTTGCTGTGCATTACATTTCTTTTTGACAAATCACAAACGCTTCTAATGACCACAGAACACTGTGTTGGGAGGAGGTCTCAGTGGTGCATGGGTCAAACAAACACTTTCATCCAGGAGTCCTGTGTGAAACTAAATGTCGTGTAATTGAACTTGCAGTTTAGTTGTATGGGAACATTTTGGAGTAAATATTTTTTTGTATATGACAGGGCTGTCTCAGAAGACTGTAAACTATGATAGTCAGGCTTCAACGGTCTGACGTGTCTCTTGGCCAAGAGACAGTAGGAATGTTAAGCACAATAATGATTATAAATTGACCACGACAAATGTTGCCACCCACACTGGTTTTCATAGTAAGAAGAAGAATAAGATAGTCCTTTATTAGTCCCACAAGGGGAAATTCAATTTTTTCACTCTGTTGTTAACTTATACACAGTAGATGCAGACCCGAACACACACATGCACAAACATGCAACAATGGAGAGATGTCAGAGTGATGGGGCTGCTCCTGACAAGCGCCCCGAGCAGTTGGGGGTTTGGTGCCTTGCTCAGGGGCACCTCGGCAGTGCCCAAGAGGTAAACTGGCACCTCTCCAGCTACCAGTTCACACTTAGTTCTTGGTCCATGTCGGGACTTGAACCGGTGACCCTCCGGTTCCCAAGCCAACTCCCTACAGACTGAGCTACTGCCGCCCCCCAACTGATTCCCATTTACTTATTTATTCCCATTTTAACTGATTCCCATTTATCCTTGTGGTTCTTTTTTGCCCCTTAAAGTAGAGAGAACGGCATAGAGATGTGAAGAAACAGAAGGAAAAAAGAAAATACAAAGTTCCTTAGAAAAACAAGTTGTATACAGTCACTTGTAGAGCCTGGCATACTCGAAGATGGGAAAGGAATGAGAAGAACCACACTGGAACCACCAACGGGGAAATCTGTTTGCTTTGAGTTTGTCAAAATACTTGTATGACCGCTGTGCTGCATTTGTGCTCTTGTTGTGATAGAAGCTCCTCTATTTCACACAAGTCTAACAGACCAAATTTAAACCGTGGTGTCCCACAATGGAAAGCAAACATCTACGAGCTGGCTGGAGAATCCAACCTACTGTACAAGGGAGAGACTCAGGTTTAGACGGCTGCAGGCAGATGTTGGTTTGTTTGTATATTTGCTGCTGCTTATATACTGTATGAATGATCTACTTTGAAGATGGGCCCGCTTTTATCCTGTAACTACAAGCAAAACATAATTTAAAGGCCTTTTGTATGGAATACTTTCACACAGAATGTGAATCTTATGCATCAAAAAAGTGACATTTTTCTTTAGAACATGGTTGCTTTCACACTGAATCAAAGCATCAACCAATCACATTGTGCAGGACCGACTGAGCACCAATATTTATGAAGCAACAACATGGACACTCCATTGTCCAAACCAGGATGGCAAACCATTTCTCCTTTCAACCTTGCCAAAGGCAGCATATACAAGATCTACTTCTTCTGCTGTTTATTTGTCTCACCCCCAGTGTGTAAAGGCATAAAGCAAGATAAAAAATTACTCATGTTAGAAGTTATTGTATCACCTTTATGATATAATCAAAAAAAAACTATCTGTCATGAACTTATTCTACCCTTTTTTGTGTTATGATGATGCACAGACCTGTTTGTTGTAGAAATATTTTGGCATAAGCAGTTTCTGCTGAGGCTTTGGTTTTATGTCTAGTCAATGTGCCCATCATAAATTAATGTGTTTGGGAAGTAAAAGCTTGTAAAGTAAAATAAGGTTATCATCAAGGTCCTTCCACAAGGCCTGTCGCTGTTTTGGCATGGGTAAGGTTTGAACTGGCCCATGTGCTCTGGAGTATCTGTTGTGATTGTGCAAGGATGGGTCAGATACTGTGCAGGCCAATTCTGATGTTTTTTTGGAGACAGATGTTGATGTTAGTCTTCTTCTGAATCTTTATTCCCTAAATTGTCTTCCCCTAAATATTCTTCTTTAATTGTATTCTTCATGCTTTTATGTTTCTCTACCAATGCCCAATCAGTGCTAGTGAAAATGACACCCAACCAGTACTAGGCAGCTAGTATGTCATGAAAAGAAACACCAGAACATCAGCGACAAAAGATTTGTCTTTTGTTAAAGTTATGCAAGGATTAAAAATTGTCATATCTCTTTTATAAGAAATGTGATTGACTTTAGACACATGAATCTTAGTCACCATGTGGTTCATGGGCATAATCCACAAGACTTGTGCTCCATCCAGTAGCATTTAAGGAGGTGTGTGACGTAAACAAATCAACATAATAGGAATGGAAGGAAGAGCAGAAAATACAAAACTGCAGAGGCTATATCGCTTTGGTGTCAACATAAATGCTTGTAACTCGTTATCTATGTTGAAATTAACCACTGGTGGTCACAAGGCATGACGAATCAGGGAAGGACATGTCATGACTGATAACACCCAGTCAAGCAGTGAACGTTGGTGTCTGTGTCATCATTTTGAAAGGTCT
This sequence comes from Pterois miles, assembly GCA_947000775.1. Taxonomy (NCBI): domain Eukaryota; kingdom Metazoa; phylum Chordata; class Actinopteri; order Perciformes; family Scorpaenidae; genus Pterois; species Pterois miles. The sequence goes on along the minus strand of CAMQGK010000229.1, from coordinate 15,540,371 downwards.
CCGTTTCTACCGGTCCAGACTAAAACGCAACCCCGGAATTATTAAGATAAAACAGGGTCAGCAGCATTTTCATACGTCTCGATTTCAGGGGCTTGATAACACCAGAGGAGTGGGGATGCTAGGCATAAACGTGGCAAACGTTTTGTAGAGTAAGCAAAACTTTTCAACATCCAAACTATCTTATAAACATTTGTGTAACGTTAATTTTGTAGATATTTTAGTCTAAAAAAAAAAAACATAAAAAAAGATTTATTTATTTGTATCAGAGATACAGGCATGCTTTTCATCCAGCACCAACCTGCAAAATTAATGACATTCTTGTCAGCTTCAGCTGTATATTTGTGTTTAGTGCTAATTAGTAATTGTTGGCATGCTTAACTAATACGATGAACATGGTAAACATTATACCTGCGTAATATCAGCCATTGAGGGCATGTTTGCTGACATAAGTACCAAAGTACAGTCTCATACGTCTGCTAGAATGGCAAGTCTGGTTTTTAAATGTGACAAATAAAAAATTGATAGTGGCAATTTGGCAGTGTTCAATACTGTAAGCTGCTGGGAGCAATGTGTATTTGCCTAGTGCAAACTCCGGCTCCATGTGACATTTAGCTTCATATGTAGATAAGGGAGGCTTGAAGCTTTGAATTTGTGTATTTAAGCAGACAAAGGTCCTTTGCTTGAGCACAAACTGCCCAGCTCTATCTGCCAATACAACTCACTTCTTTAAGCGTTCAGAGGCAGGTAAGAATCACCCCGACAGACAACAACCACCGTGTCAGTAGTGAGAGAGAACTGAATTAATAAAGAAGTTTGGACATCTGACAGTAGAGAGAAGGAGAAGGAGGCACAGGGCTTTCAAAGGAGAGCTCAATTTCAGTAGTGGAGCCAGAGAGTGAAAGAGGCCGAGGGGTTAGGTAGGGTGAAATAGAGGAAATGGAAGAAAAAAGGAGGGGGGGGGCTAGCCTACATAAACAGCCCGGGGACAGGGAGATGAATTACATCACAAAATAAACAAAACTCTTAGGTAGGTGCGTGGAAAGAGGTGATTATGAGCTATTGTTGATGTGGATACAATAAGTTTGGACATAAAAAAAAAAAAAAAACCTCCACACCACAGCAATAATGAGACAGACCTTCAACGTCCTTTTTAAATCAAGGTTTATTGAGAAATACAGTTTCTGCAATATGCAGTTCAACAAAATGGATAACTGGCAAGGAGACGTAGCTCTATGGAGGATGGAACCTGCCAAAATCGAATAAATGAATAAATTAAAAAAATACTAATTAAAAATAAATGAAAGGAATAAGCAAACACAACAGTAAATAAATAATGGCGTCGATACAAAGACAAATAAATAAAGAAGCAAATTAAAACAGAAATATCAACTTATGCCACATGTTCATCATTTAATTAATGGCTACATACAGTATATTTTTAATATTATTTTTGGTATTCCTTGCTTTTGCTTATTTATTTATTATTGATTTTGGCAGGTTCCGTCCTTCATATTGTCCCTCCACTGATGACTGAAGTCAAAAATATGTAAATAAATAAATAAAATCCCTTTTTGCCAAATTTTGTAAATCCCTCTAAATGACCATGTTTCCTCTCCTTTCCATTAATTTGCTCTGACTCAGAGATTTTATTATCACGATTACTATTCCACAGCCTAAATTGCACAGACCAGATGTACATGATGACAGTAGGACTGACTGCGTTCCGGTCAGCATCTCTCATCTCTCTCTGTTGTTGTCAGAGCAGAGAAGAGCTATGAGATGGAGATGACAGATTAACCATGGTGACTTCCCTCGTCTCAGGTGGTGATACATGGTAATGGCTTCTCTCTATCCATGACTGTATCAGTGATGAAGTGCTCCTTTTGTAATGGACTCTTGTATACTGGTTTACAGCCTCCCCTGCAATTACTGGCTCTAAAACCACAGTGTTTTTGTCATTGCCAGTTGTCATTGTAAAGGGAATGTCGCAATATCCAGTCAAAGTTAAGATGTTACACAGTTAAACAGCTAACCTGCACTGTCCAACACAGCGGCACTTCTAAAGCTTGCTAATTAACCCATTATATTACACAGCCTTATTGAATACTTGTTTCTGATTGGCCCATTACTGCATTCTATGGTCTGGTTTTTATCTATTTATTTTTTTAATAGCAGAACATTGCTATGTATCACAGAGCATTGCTATGGATGCGGGTCTGATCCCAGACTCTGACTCTGATAATTTTGTTGTCAAATTATTGATTGATATACAGTATATATATATGTAAAGGACCCCGACGCAAAGCATCGCCCTGTCTGGGTTTATTTCACAATAATGACTGGCTCATCCCTTACATATCTTGTTTGTTTGATACTTACAAAACTTAAGTGTAAAAATTTACCATTTACAAGGCGGTTATGTACCAGAACATGTCTTGGCCTTGAGCTGTTGCCTGGATATCACAGGAGACTTCGATCCAGCTCCAGCTCCAATTGGCAGTGATGGAAACATGCCACCCAGGTGGATGCGTTCATTTTTGCCCTTTTTCTGTGGCAATACTTTGTGACAGGCGTTGATGTATATATGATAGATAGCATCAATAGGGATTTAGACAATTACTGAAACATACAATTAATATGTTCTCCTCATAGCCACCAGACTCCAGTCTGACAACTATGACTTTACCGTGCTGCTCACCGAAACACACTTCATTCAAACTCAACAGAAACAAAATAAAACTCACCAAAACTGTCTTTCCGCTGTTCCAACAATCATCAACTCTGGTTTGTCAACTCTAGTCAACTTTGGAGACTGAATAACTGGCAGATATAAAAATGAAGTAACTACCGTAACATTTTTACTATTTACTGACCCTGTTTTCCAGCACATTTGTGACATTGAATGTGACACACCAGGAAATAAAAGAAAACATAAAGGCATGCTTGTCTACTGGCGATCGGAAAGGAGTCTATCACCTGTTTTTTGCTAGTTTTGCCAGTATAATTGCAGTAATTTTGGTGGAAAAGGGTACTGGAGGCCTAATCCATCATGTGTATAACTTGTGTATGTAAGTTTGCAACCAGGTAAGCACTCACACAGAGAAAGAGGCAATCAGGCAAGTAAGCATACATAACATACACAAACACACACACACACACACACACACACACACAAGAGGGCTCTTATGTGACAGCTGTTTGTTATTGAGTCCCTGAGGTCAGAGAGGTCTGGTGTTTGTAGCGGCTCAGACTCTCACTATGGCATCAGAGTCAGTGCACTGGTGTGTGTGTGTGTATGTGTGTGTGTGTGTGTGTGTGTGTGTTCGACTAAGAACATGTAATGTAGATATATGAAAACAATCTTTGTCTTCTTCCATGGACTTGCTCATGCACAAAGCTGTTAAACCTTTTGGGAAATGAACGTATTAGCTCTATTTTCTTTCTAGCTTCACATTTCACAGGCCAATATAAGGGATGTGGTATCAGTCTTCACATCTAAAGGCTATTACATACCAGGGACATTTTTGTGTGATTAATAGATAGATAGATAGATAGATAGATAGATAGATAGATCATCAGCATCAACCAATCATGCTGTGAAGAACAGGTTGTGTTGTGCCTATATTTAAAAAACAACAACAAGGAGCGAACCAAGATGGCAAACTTTATTAAGGCACGGTCACACATCACATGGATGTGATCGGAAGGCGAATGTTCATTTTGCGCATGTGTGATCATGCCTTTACTCAGCTTAACAAAGACGGTGCTTACCAGATCCACTTCTTCCATTCTTACCTTCACAATAAAAGCCCTAGACATATAATATTCACAGGCAAGGATTTGCATTTTCATGTAGTTTATTCTCGTTTATTCGTGCCTTGTCAAGCAAATCAGTATATTTTCCAAAATGTCAAACTACTCCTTTAAATGATCTCCTAATTATTTATTTATTTATTTATTTATTGTATCATCTTTTACCAAAAATGCTGATAAAGTGTGAAGTAAGGTTACAACATGCTGGCAGACAAGACTTACATTCACTTGGATGCTACTGTAATTTCAAACAGGATATGTGAAAATGCTCAACAGTCATTCATGCTGTATGCTTGGATTCTGATCCAGCTTCCGATAAATTAGGCTGCATTGTCGCAGAAGCTCTCTTTCAAAACTGTCCACGACCTATGATGCTAATCAGGCCGTCGCAGATGGCGTATTTGTATTTTTGCGTACCTTCTAATTCAAAGCAGGTTGTGATCTATGCTAGGATGCTAATGTAGCCCCCCACCAGAGCAGTGCAGCATGGAAAAGCCATTACAGCTGACAGAAAGGCCTTTTATTTGGAGAACTAAGCTCAGCTTCACATCAGGAACCAATTACTTTCAACTGCTTTACTCCGAAAGCAGCTGAAGAACCCCCCCACCTCTACCTTCTTCTGTATCCACCCCCCACGTCTCCCTCCATCCCCTCCATAGCCAGTACTTCTCTCTCTCTCTCTCTCTCTCTCACTCTCTCTCTCTCTCTTGCGCTCTCCCTCCCTTTTTCTTCCTTTATTATTCCCTCTCTACTTCTGCTTCTCCCTTGCTGGCATCTGACTCTTCAGCTAACCCTCCTTTTCCTTCCTGTCTCCATCTCTATCTGGTTTCACTCTTGTCTCCTCCACCCTTTCCTGCTACTAACCTTACTTTTATATTTTTTTCCCCTAAGTTTTGCACTTTTCACATTTTCTCACTACCTCATTTCTCTCGTAACCTTTCCTTGCCCCGGTGCCCAGCTCTCTATGCAATCCACTTATGTTTCTCTTTCTCTTGCTCCCTCTGCCTCTCAAAAGGTCCCTTTGTCTCCCCTTTCTTCTTCCTCTCTTTTCTTACACTACAAAGATGAACTAAGAAGAATTTTTATGTAAAAAAACAAAAAAAAAAAAACATCTCAATAAATTTAGGACCAAACTCACTCTCTGCTCCAACCTACATGAGTTGATGAGGTTGAGTCTCTATTTGCATTTTATTTTTTTACATCATAGTGACATGATCCACCATGTATTCATTGCACAAAATTGACACCATACAGTGTCATATAGATTACGAGAAAGATTTTACAGATGTATCTTGCGTGATGAATATTGTGCAAAAAAAACCCAAAACAATAGAGTGAATGGATTTATTAAGTGGCACATAGAAGCGATATAACGGAGCTTTCACAAGCCATAGTCTGTTTGGGTACTCCAAATCAGAGCAAAATTGATACTTTTGGTTTGTTTTCTACATAGTCTGGTTTGGTATGACACTGCACAAATAAAAGCAGAACAAATTAAAACATTAATTTGCTGAGAGGAGTGCATGAAAGAGTGAATTTATCTTTATCACGAGAGCTACAGCTTCTATGCACTTTTCCTGGCATCACTTTAGGATTAGGCAAAAAAAAAAAAAAAAAAACACTATGGGTTTAAGAAAGAACTACATGGCTAGGCTTAAAACTATTACATTTATACAGTGAAAATGACACTGAATGGCGCGAACATGGGACATGAACAAATAGCTGATTGTAACGTGACACATGGGACATGAACATTGGTCTGCTGGATGAAATTCTCTGGTTTTTTGGACCCATCCACCTCATGTATGTATAAAGAGAACTGAATACAGTGTTGGAGGCGGGGCCCCATTCATTCTTATGAAAGTTGGTCAGTGGCACATGGAGACAAAATGGCTCGACTTCCACCTAGAGAAATACCCGGATCTTCCTGCAATCTTCCATATTCATTGACATGCACAGTAGCGTCCGCTCGGTCACGGGATCCCAATGTCACAGTGTTATCACGGCTTGCACTGTCGTCCATAGACATAAACCGAAAAAGGGAAGTAACTGGATTTGGTTATTAGTACGTTTTATAACTTTTATGGACCTAATGATTTGAATAAGGGCTATTAGAGTGTTCGTACTGCGGAGTTGGTTTACCTCAAAAAAAAAAAAAAAAAAAAAAATTCCGATGAGTTACAGATGTCCCAATTATGTCACGTGACATGGAAGTCACTCCATTTGTCCACTAGGAATATTGGGATGTGTCTTTTCATTCTTTAAACTATGTCATCACACTCCTGGCACACTTTCCCTGTATGTTTACTGCAGCTGTAAATGGGTTTGCATTGTTGGTAATGGAACGTCCGGTGCGTATCGAACACCAATGGCCCTGACCAAGCCTCGGTATTTGATGCCCTGGGATACCCAGACTTCGATATATTGCAGTCAAAGCTTTTTTCACTGATTCACTGATTTACTGTGCGCATAAATCCCTTCTCCTCCTAGTTGTCTCAAATGACTTATAAATGGCTCTATTTTTAACATATTCTGTGTGTTTTCTTTGGCCCAGTTGTCAAGCAAACATCTGACTCCTACAGAAGTCCAGGGCAGTTCTCTCCCACTTATGTTAACCTGTTGATTACTTGTGTCCATCTTAACAAATCCCCATACAAGCAGCCTGTGTTTTGGATCCATTGGAAATAATCCAAGACCACCTCTCACAAGCGGTCTCGGTCTGGGTATTTTGAGTATAATTACTGCGTACACATCCACCAAAAAGAACCACACCAGGGCTTAAACCACACCAGAGTTTGCAGAAAATGGTCTAAATATTGGCTTGTGAAAAGAGAATTTGGCATTCACCAATTTTGTCATATTTATCATTTTCTCATAGGACGAATGGTCCAGAGCTGTCGTACGACTCGTGCAGATCACTACTGACACTGCTAAATTTGTAAGGTTTTCATCTGCTTATTTCTGACAGCAGGAAAGTCCTCTTTTTACTCTTTGGTAACATTTTTGGAAAAGCTCCTTGCTCAACAGTGGAAGTGGAATAAGTTTCCTAAACACAGCAAGTTAAAGATGTTGTTTATGTTAAACTCTCACAAAGCAATCAAACCTCATGCACGAGACCCAGTTTGACATTCAAAGATATTTTGACATGGTTTTGAAACATAATCATAATGTAAAGTGTAAGTCTTTTAGCTTAGTGTTTGCTGAGATAGTGGAAATTACAATCTACATATACAGTAAATACTGTAAAAAAAAACAAGAAAAAAACAATTTCAGTTGAAACAATAAGGAAATTTATAATTGTGTAATCTAAAGGGTATTGACAGGCATAAAAGGGATTCTGGTTCCAATTTCACCTGTCTGCGAAACTAAATTAGTCGCAGATTTCATTAAAACTAAGTTTGCATTGTAAAATCACAGGTTACATATTGAAACATATTGAATCTTTTCCCACAGGCATGCGTGCGGTCGGCGTTTCAGTAACTGAGAATACACATGCACACAGCTGCATGCACACACTAACACACTGAGCATTGCCACGTCTGTGGTTAAAAGCCTAGTGGTGTGGTAGCATGTAAACACACCACTCAGTGGCATGGTTGTGGTAACCCTCACACACTGTGCACTCTCTCACACTCTCTCCTCCCTCTCTGTCTTTCCGTTTTGTCATTTTTTTTTCCCATTCTTGCCACTTTTCCTTGCTCTCTGTCACACTGTCATCTTCTGTTTTCTATCTCCCCATCCACTTCTTCCTTGTAACTGATTTTATGTTCATATCAGTGCTATATTCAATTTAGCCCCATTTCAACTGCAGGAACTATGAACCTTTTGAAGAATTCATTGTGTTTCGACCACAGGGACCAGGGTAAATTAAGTACTGGGGATATTTTACTGTGCTTTTTTACCTCCAAAAAAGTCTCTAGTCATGGGGTAGTACTTTCTAAAAGTACCAAAACTGCTTCATTCATGAATAAAGAAGTACTAGTATAAAATATAAATAGTGTTTTTTGAAAGTTAAACTCTGCTGTTGGTCTCCCGACTCTTAAAAAACATGGAGTAAAAGGAGAGAGATTGCGAGCACGAGCAGTAACATTAGGTGGACACAGCAGCCCTCATCCCTAATCTTCGCAGGTCTTTAGACCGTGATGGAAATGTAGAACAAACAGTGGGCTGCAGCAACCTTTTAGCTCCTTGACAAGCAGCCTCCAGGGCTAAAAGTCTGCCAGCCCTTTCTTTCTACATTGAGTTTGCTCTTCATAATGGCCATTTCATTTCATCCTAAATGGCATTTATATTTATTTTAGACAATAAAAGTGTGCTCATTTGTAAATAATAGCAATAATCCATAATTAACACCCAGTACTAGTAATCTACGGAGTCCTACAAGTCACTGCATTTTCTACACTGCACCTTCATGCAGGCATGTAATATTCACATCTCGGCGACACAAAATGTGACACTGACACTTTCTTCTTGTGGACAGGCGGGTCTATTATATGCTTTGACATGAGGCTTGGCTGCCTGGAGACACTCCACTAACATGGCTAAACAATATGAGCTATTTTTATCATATGGTATTAGTATGTTGGTGTGTTTCTAATGGGTGTACAAGTCAGCCACTAAATATCAGACGAAGACTCCCTGTCAGCTGACACTAGTACCACAGATAGAACTCACATTATGTTTGCACTCACATCATCAGGTAAGAAAGAGGTAAACACATGCATGTCTGCTCTTACTCAGACACACACAGTCTCCACCAGCATAGACTCATACACACACACACACACATTCTTGGATAAAGACCTATTTGTTTTAATGGCTGAAGGGAGGATGTGGATCTACCACCCATTGTGACGCTGTGCTGACTGCTGCGGTTCTCAGGCATTGTGTGACGAAAATCAGCCCCTTAAAACTCCACGTTAGAGACAATCAGCTCTAAAAGCTGCATGCTCGAGCCACAGCAACAGCTGGAGATCGGTCAGTCTGCACAAATCTAAGACGAGGTTGTCCAAACAAAATCCCAGGTCAGGTTGTTAGTGATTTCAATAACGGACAGAATATTGAGCCAAAACTCCTCAGTCAACTTGTTGTCAGCAATGTAGGCTCTCTGCCTAGATGGCAGAAACACAAGCTCAAATATACACTCATATATTCTTCAAAATGTACTTTACAGCTTAAATAAGTAAACCCACTGGAATATATGGGTTCTACAGTTTATTCAAGTTTTACCCAAAAGGTCTTTTGTGGTTATTGGAGAAGCTCATATAATTTATATCAGCCAACAGAAATGCTACAATATGCTAGAGCCTTGTTCAGAGGCACATGCTGGGATGTTGACTTCTTTCAAAATGTGTTCAAGAATAATCATCCAAACCCCAAGGGACAGCTCCATAAATGGGAATCAAATTCTTTTATTATTTATAAAATGTTTCCCAGATAATGTTCAACCCTCTGGATTGTCTACTCTCAAGATCTGGTCACCAGACAAACCTGCATCTTATCTACAAACTCTGCTAAAACAAGCATGAGATTCATCTTTTTAAATAAATTTGGAGAGGACCCCAAAAAAAAAAAAAAACAATGTTACACTGTCACTATGTGCCTTCAGGCACTTTAGGGGGGCAGAATGAGTGGTTCAATGGTGCATATATTATTTGGAAAGCCTATTACTCGACTCAACAATTGTTATTCCTCTTCCACGAGACTGGAATACTTCATGCCAGTTAGGGCTCTAAGGGCAAAGGTCACAGGTTATCTTGTAAGTGTCAAAGACTTTACAACTGGAGACGTTTGACCTCCTGACAATCCCTGCCAGATTCTGACAGGATTTGGTCGAACATCTTTGAGTTTTAATAAGTTGTATGGCAAAAGCCAAGGCAAGTTGAGATACAAGGGAAATACATGAACTCAGTATGAACCCAAACATAAAAAAACGTTTCAATATGAAGACTACGTAAGATTAGCCCCGTTTCCATCCCCAGAATAAAGATCCCTTTGACCAGGGTCTAAATTAGGTTCTGGGGACAAATTGCAATGCATTTTACCCCCCAGAAAAGCCCTGCTCGATAGTTAGTAGTTTCTGAAAGTACCAGAAGTTTTGGGGTGGAGTTTGTAGGGATGACCGTTGCTGATTGGTGAAACGTACACACAGCACTGCTGTGCCGCTTCATTCATAAAACAAGGACGTACTATCATAGCTTTAGGACCATTTTAGGGACGAGGGGATAACATTTCTTGTTGTTTGATAATATTAAAAGTAAAGTTAGGCTCTGCTGTTGACTCATTGAAAAAAGACAGAGAGAAAAAGAGATAAATTGTGCAAGCAGAGAAGATGAGTGGCAGAAAAGAACGTGACGTAGCGTAGCGGTGCAGTGAATGAGAGAAAGAAAAGTTACTTTGGAGTTTACTATAGAGACAGATGCTCTTAGTTTCATTTCCTCCTCTACATTTCATGCATTATATCCAACGTGGATCAGTAAATATATACAGCAGTAAATATCGCAGTGACACACAAGATGAAACAGGCTGGCACACTGAAATGCAGGCTGGAGTGTGTTG